>CM039613.1:8646126-9246126 GCA_022457205.1 Saccharum spontaneum
GCCACACGATGTGCGATCCAGGTGAGTCTCCTTCCTTCCCCTCGCGATCTCTCCACCGTGCCGTGGCCTTTGATTCGATTTGGATGCAAGCTGATGCGGTCTGTGGTTGGGGTTGGGTGTCGGTAGAGATGGGGAACCTGTGCCTGTACGGCTACACGAACGAAGCGTGGGAGGTGGCGCTGCCAGCGGAGGAGGTGCCCACGGTGCTGCCGGAGCCGGCGCTCGGGATCAATTTCGCGCGCGACGGGATCAACCATCGCGACTGGCTCGCGCTCATTGCTGTCCACTCCGACTCGTGGTTGTCTCCATCACATTCTACTACGCCGCGTGGCTCAATCGCAGTGATCGGTACGACACGATCCCCTCACCCCCCACACACAATCTCGCCTCTGTTTCTCTCAAGGTCTGATGCTTCCTTGTTGCGGTCACTTGTTCCTTGTGTGCTGTCTGTGCTCATTGATACATATGACATGCATACATGTGTTGGGGCTTTCTCAGATGTATTCTGTGAGTTGAAGTGGATGTTAGGATATGCATGGCGTGCTGTGCCCTCTGTATGCATGTCATTGTGCGAACGTGTTTGGATCCGACATTTGTTTTGCCAAGTAACTGTTCAGATTTGGGCATTCTACAGAGGTTTCGTGGAATATAATTAATTTGCCAATTTTTGATTTAGAAAGCAAATGAGTTTGTTCCCATGTAGCAATTTAAGGAGCTATGCTGTTGAATTGTTTACTATAGTCGTGCAAATTACTAAGTTATATTAGCTTATAAAGCGACATTTTGCTGAATTTGGGGGGATATCTGTTTATCTGTGCTGTTGTTAGCATGATATAAACTTCTGAGCCTATGTGGAAAGCTTAGTGGAGACCCTTCATTGTCATCAGAATGTTCATATGTTGCTGGACTAAATATGCCTCAGAAATATTCAGACGCTTAAAGCCTACTCTGTCGTTTTAAGCTGATTCCATTTTTGGAATGAATTTCTTCCATCATTTTTATAAGTTATGGTATGAGCACCTGTCAGTGGTACTGGCTTTTGGGAGATGCTGCTCTAGATAACCAGTTCATGAGGTTAGTATCCTTTGTGTTGACCAACAGGCAACAGCAAGGACTTGAGCCTCTACTACTTATGCATATACATGGAAATGTATTTCAAAGTTTCATTTGGCATCAGAATTATTTCAAAGGTTCGGTTCAGAAGCGAACTGAGAGAGGATGAGGATAGCAATGGTGTGATGTCCTATTCGTGATCGGTTGGTTCTTGCAGCTGCAGACAGCTCCTCGATTCGTTATTTCTTCAGGAGCAGCATGGACAGAAGGAACCCAGCAGCTCCCATGGTGGGTCTCTCTTTCCCTCTCTGTGTCTCTCTCCTCTTCTGCTCCTGTTCGTCTCCAGGATTATATATATTCCTTTGCTTATTTTGCATACATGCCATAGTTGGATTACTTTAGTTGAGCAGTTTTGTTTTGAAATCTCTGCAGACGTATATTTGCATCTTGGTTCGTGCGTGGCCTGTAAGCCTGTTGTTCTTAGTCAGACAGGTCATCAGTTCACCATACTGTATTTTCCTATGGATCGATCACTTTGAAAGTGTTTTGGTTGGTTAGTTCATAGAATTCTAATCTAATTCAGAAGAAACACACGAGGAAGAAATGGCCAAGCAATCTTGTTCTGAACTCAGATGGAAGTCTGTTAGCGTCTATCAGTATGGGCATCTAGATATTTTCTTACAGTGACTTTTCCATCTGTGCTGGGTTCGGCTGTGCCATGCTCGGACATGAGACGTGCTCTCTATTTGTGTTTGTTTCTGATGATCATGTATCTTCAATTTTGCAGGGCCATGGAGGATCAAGTAGAATATTTCTAACATTATAATATGTGTTGAATACTTCAGGACTATTGAGATCAAGATTGACAGCCTCTTTTGTGGATGGCAAATGCAAACAAGAATGACACCTTGAAGCAACAAGAAATCATATGTTGCTGGGTTCATACCAATTCTTATTGAATCTTGATCATATATTCCTGCCGATAACATTGCCATCATCGAGTCATCTTGATCTTGGTTTGCACTGATGTTCAGAGATGTGTATCTCCTGTGTATGTGCAGTGCAGCAGGAAGATAGCAAGCCTCGCCAACAACAGTGCTAGCCTTTGTTGGTTCCAGAACTCTACTGGATTCCTTCACCAGCAGTAGGATCCCTAGATGAGGCCATCTCAAAAGCCTCGACGTATGTGCCATGAACTATCCTTCATTCGCCTCACCGACGCATCGTCTAGCACCGAACGGCAGCAGGAAGGTGAGCTTCAATGCCCCCTGCATCTGTTAACTATTTGAATTTGGTTGATTTAGCACAGTTAGATTTATCAGTTTCCTCTATATTTATTAACTGTTTGCTCAAGAATCTATGAGCACAATGCAAGAGGTTTCCAATTTATGACAGGTAGTCGGTTCATACATTTAGAGTTTTCAATATACCTAGATATCCATGAGACATTTTCTTATATGTCATGACTGGTTCTTTAATATTACATAGTGCCTGTTTTTTTAATCTAATCTCTGACCCCTTGAGTTTTGATATAATATTAATGTCTTAGGTATTATGAAATCCGCTTGAGGTGTGACATGGGTACTTCCACAGAAGTGCCATGTCTGTGTTTTGTCTTGTCACTGTCATTTTTATATAGGATTAAACAAAATTATTTCTTTTGGGGCATTGGGCTCAAATAATTTTAACGGCACACTATCTGATGAGCTGGGGAAATTGACAAAACTTCAACAGAGGTGAGTTGTCTATTTGGTCGCTTTACATGTGTTCTACATAACCATCTATGCTTTCTTCACTCTTTAAACTGATAGCTATATGCAAGACATAGCTGAAAAATTTTATCCATATTTGAGTTGCAGATACACAAGAGTTATTGTCTGCTATATGAGACTTGTACAGAGTGATGCTTGGGATCTTTCCATTTTTGTTGGTTTTGCAGGCTGACTTTAGGTAGGTGACTCCAAGTGTGGTGATCCGGTGCTTAGCCATGATGGGCTATTCCCCTTATTAATGCAGCTTAATGAGCATGCTAAGTTGTCAATGCTCACGAATATCACACAGACTCTCTCCAACTTGTGCCGTGTTTTTCTATCAATGTTTCTTAGTGGTTTGTAATTTGCGCTACGAGGACTCCTCGTAGTTGCGTCGTGTAATTCTACTTTCTCTTAATGAAAAACTGTCATAGTGGTACGTCCATATTTTGGTAATAATAGTATAACATGTTTTTAAATTATTGTGATATTTTGGTATGTGAAGGGCATCAGCGCGCAGCAACAGGTGCTGAACCAGGCGTACTCCCCGGAGGCCGATGCGTGGTCCGTCGTTCTCGACGGCATGGTCACCGGGTGGCGGAGCCCCAGCGCGTGCCTCGACGGCCGGTTCTACGCTGCCGACTGCAAGGACGGCTACCGGTTGAGGGCGTACGACGAGGCAGCAGACACGTGGACAACCTGCGTCGACAGCAAGCAGCAACGGGGGAACGTGACTGTGTTAATTTCACGAATTTTGTTAATTTCATGAACTTTGCCTTTTGGATTACAGTAGAGTTTGTGAGCTTGCGATGCCGCGCTCTCTATGACTATTAATTTCACAAACATTGTCTTTTGGATTAAATGTCACTCGTATTTAATTTTAAAGTATTGTTATCTTATCGTGCGATCCGTGTATTTTTAGTAAAAAAGTTTAGCTGTCCCGTAGCAACGCACGGGCACGCTACCTAGTATCTTAAGAAAGCCAAATCTTAAAATAGAGCTACATTTTAGAAAATGTTCCATTAATTAAAGAGGCTCCCCTCTAAAATGTACCTTTATATGAGGTTCTCTTAAGAAAACGTCTTTAAAAATAACGCTACTTTCGCAGGGCCTCTTAAGAAAGAACCTCTAGGAAAAACAATTGTAAATAAATCATAGCTTTTTCACCCATAGCTTTTTCATAGAAGAGATGGGAACGAAGGAGAAGAGGAGGTGACCTGCCATCACCGAAGAAAGAAAAAAAAGGGCAAACGAGGAAAAGAAAAATATTACCCGAGCCACTGACGTACATATTCCGCTTTTCATAAGAAAGAAGAGGCTGAGATTTGAGGGTTCATGTTAGAGTTTGGGTCACAAAGCTACGCTTCCTAAACTATGTTTGGTTCAATTTACTCCCTCAACTATTCTCTAGATAAAAAATATGTATTAATTTCAATTTTTTTTGTGAGATGATAGAAAATATCATCTTTTGTGCTACAAAAATACATTGCCAATTTTTCATCAATATGTTGCATACAATATTGTATCCCTAGTGTCAATTTAATATTAAATTTATTAACCTATGACAAATAATGATGAAAAAATAAGATATATTTTTAAGCTAAAGAATAATGTCCTCTATCATCTTAGAAAATTCGAAATTAAAATTCAACTTATAAGGGGAGAAACAAAAATAACAAATCTTGTTAAAGGGTAAATTAGACCTACTGAAATAGTTGGCGAAGTAAATACCCAAAATTAGTATAGGAGATAATCTGGACATATGACAAAAAGGAGCGGGTAATTTGGACCTAACATGGTTGAAGACTTGTCTTATCATTCCTATATATACAGTCCTATGTAACCGTTCCTTTACCATGTATTATCGATTTGACCGATATTAACATATTGCCGTAATACCAGTGCTATCTTTGTTCCCCGCCATAGCATCTTCGGTTTATTTCTATTGTGATACTACGTTATCGGCGAGTTTGGCGAATTAATCACGAGCAGAATATTAAATACACAAGAGACAAATATGTGGATACTTCTGATTCTTTATTGCAATAATCAACTGGTCATTACAATGAGGGCCTCCGTAACTATATATAGGGGGAAGTTCCTACTTCTAGTAGGACTCCATGTTTGTTAAAGTTGCCCACATACGAACTAGGAATCTATCTTCTAGAAATATTCCATACATATTCTAGTCCAAATATAGAGTTTTACAACACTCCCCCTTGGGCTCTTTACCACGATATGTATGTCTCATTAAAAACTTCCAAAAAAAACCCAGTGGGAAAAATGGAGAAAAGAGTACATACTACCGTTACTTGTACTGCTTACATTGCCTCGTCAAAAACTTTATATGAGAAAACTTCTGGTAAAACTCATTAAAAGAAAAGAGTACAATGCTTAATCTTCAATGATTAATTTCATTGTTATCTTCTAGATAATCTGTTAATTATCAAGATTATGGTATACTTAGGGACGTTCTCCCCCTGTTCTACACACTTCTCTAAGTCTCCTCATACCTATGCCGTGTCTGAACTTTCAAAAGAACTTGCAGGCAATGTCTTAGTGAACATATCTGCTAGATTATCACAAGACCTTATATGAGTCACCATAATTTCTCCATTCTTTTGCAATTCATGCGTTGAAAAGAACTTAGGTGAAATATGTTTCGTTACATTTGACTTTATATATCCTGATTGTATTTGTGCAATACAAGCTTTATTATCTTCATAAATAATTGTAGAGGAAGGAGCAATTGTCATTCCACATGTATTCAGTACGTGATTTGACATTCTCCTAAGCCAGGTGCACTCCTTGGCAGCCTCAAATAATGCTATTATTTCATAATAATTTGTTGATGTAGCAACGATAGACTGCTTTGTTGATTTCCAAGAAATTGCAGTTCCACCGAATAGAAACACATATCCAGTCTGCGAGATTGCTTTATGTGGATCAGATAAGTACCCCGCATCAGCATAACCTATTTTGGTCATGCCTCCATTCTTCTTAAAAAATAATCCGAGGTCTTCAGTTCCTCTGAGGTATCTGAGGATATGCTTAATGCCATTCCAATGACGTTTGGTTGGAGCTGAGCTAAACCTTGCTAATAGATTAACAGCAAAGGCTATGTCAGGCCTAGTACCATTTGCTAGGTACATTAATGCTCCAATAGCACTGAGATAAGGATATTCAGGTCCTAATAATTTCTCGTCCTCCTCTTTTGGTCTAAATGGATCTTTTTCTACATCAAGTGATCTCACGACCATTGGAGTTTTGAGTGGGTACGCATCCTTCATATTAAACCTTTCTAATACTTTCCGAGTATAGTTTGACTGATGTATTAATATCCCTTCAGGAGTATGCTCAAGTTGCAATCCTAAACAATATGTAGTCTTACCTAAATCTTTCATTTCAAATTCAGTTTTTAGATAAGAGCTAGCTTCCTCGATGTCTTGTGTAGTGCCAATAATATTCAGATCATCAACATATACAGAGATTATACAATAACCATTTTCTGATTTTTTAATAAAAACACAAGGACAATCGTCATTCTTCAAGAATCCTTTATCCAATAAAAAATTACTAAGCCTGTTATACCACATTCTACCAGATTGCTTTAAACCATATAGTGATTTCTGTAATTTAACACTATATATGTTGCGTTCTTCTTCGTTTGGGACTTTAATTCCTTCAGGGACTTTCATATAGATTTCTGTATCTAACGACCCATATAAATATGCGGTCACAACATCCATTAGTTTTATCTGCAAATTCATATTCACCGCCATTGCAATTAAGTACCGGAAAGTGATTCCATCCATTACGGGAGAGTAGGTTTCTTCGTAGTCTATTCCCGGTCTCTGCGTGAAACCTTGTGCTACGAGCCTCGCCTTGTATCTAACAACTTCATTTTTCTCATTTCTCTTTCGGACAAATACCCATTTGTGTCCTACAGGGTAGATACCTTCAGGCGTAAGGTTTACAGAACCAAACACTTGTCGTTTCTTAAGCGAGTTTAACTCTGCACAGATTGCTTCTTTCCATTTTGGCCAATCAGAACGCTTCTTGCATTCCTTCATTGATTTTGGTTCCGGTTCCAAGTCAATGATTTGTGCAATCTGTTCAGCAAAATATATGTCGACATTTATTGTTTTTCTATCATATACTACTCCCGTCTCAACATAATTTGTTGAGTTCTCTTCTATTATTTCATATCCTAGATCTTCATCACTTACGGGTGCATTTAGATCTGGAATTTCCGGTCTTTCATTGTGTGTTTCTATCATACGCGAGCCCTCACTTTGAGTTTGTTCTTCACGTACATCCACTCCAGGTGGTTGACTTTCACCTTCTATGTTTTTCTCATGAGTAGTTTGCATAGGCCCCTTCTTCATAGGACGTCTCCTAGGAGTATTAGCTTTAGCTTGTACTCTGGGTTTTTTCTGTACCCTTGCAACCGGTTCACTCCCCCTCTTCCTAGCATTCGTTGCTCTTGAGGCGAGAGTTCGGAATTCCTTTAAATTATCCTCTTCAAATGGGATTTCTATTCTTTCCGGTGCGTTTACTGCTGGTATATGAGATTTAATAATCTCTTTAGTGTTGGCGAAAGCCTCTGGTAGTTCATTAGCAATTCTTTGTAAATGCAAAATATTTTGAACTTCTAATTCTGTTTCACTAGTACGTGGATCCATTCCATGGATTCCTATGGTTTCCCAATTTATTTCGCGGCATTCGTCCCTAGACAGGTATTTTCCTCCCCCTAATGTCGGGAAATGATCTTCGTTGAAAATACAATCAGCGAACCGAGCCGTATGCAAATCTCCAGTGGAGGGCTCTAAATATTTGATTATTGATGGGCTTTCATACCCTATGTAAACTCCAAGTTTTCGTTGAGCACCCATCGTAGTTCGCTGTGGTGGCGGGATTGGAATGTATACAGCACATCCAAATCTCCGTAAATGGGAAATATTTGGTATTATACCACGTACTCTTGCTAATGGTGATTCTTCATTTGTGGCAGATGGTCTCAATTGAATTAGTGCTGCTGCATGTAGCACAGCGTGTCCCCAACAAGAAGTGGGCAATAAGCAGTTCTGTAACAATGGTCGCGCTATTAACTTGATCCTCTTTATTAATGATTCTGCTAGACCATTTTGTGTGTGCACGTGTGGTACAGAGTGTTCCACTTTAATTCCCATTGTCATACAATAATCATTAAATACCTTCGAGGTAAATTCTCCCGCATTATACATTCTGATGGATTTTATTCGATTATCTGGGAAATTATTTTTCAATTGTATGATTTGAGACATTAAACGTGCAAATGCGTGGTTTCTAGTAGATAATAGACATATATGACTCCACTTCGAGGAAGCATCTATTAAAACCATAAAATATCGAAAAGGCCCTGACAGGGGACTAATTGGTCCGCATATATCACCCTGAATTCGTTCCAGGAATGACATCGATTCTGCCTGAATTTTTAGTTTTGAGGATCTTGTTATTAGTTTCCCTTTTGCACATGCAATGCACAAAAAATCTTCTTGATTTGGAAAATCTTTAGTTACTAAATTATGACCATTTGAATTCTTCACTATTCGCTGCATCATATTGAGTCCAGGATGTCCAAGTCTATCATGCCATATTCTATATGACTCTTGGTTGCTAAAGATTGTTTTGAACACAGCAATATTACATTGTGGTTTAACATACGTGCAGTATAGACTTTCTTTAATGGATGGAAAACTTCTGCAACAGTCTTTTGATCGCCATGCTTTTTAGTCATGATGAGACGTTCTTCACCATCATCATCATTTGTTTCTACGTGAAAACCATTGGCACGGATATCTTTGAAGCTTAACAACGTTCTAGTTGAGTCTGGATAAAGTAATGCTTCATTGATTACTAAAATTGTTCCATTCGGTAGGATAACTGTGGCTCTACCGGTTCCGACAATTTTATTATCATTTCCAATGACAGTCGTTATACTTCCTTCATACTTTCTAAGTGTTTGGAAGTAACGAGTATCCCTAAGAACTGTTCCAGTTGTGCAACTGTCAATAAGACATATTTCCTCACCCATAGCCATAGTACTTCACGTTCTATAAATAAAGCAATGCATATAATTACGGATATAGCAAATGCAATAAACAGAGGTAGTAAAAAAATTTAAATGCAGTACAGTAAAATAGTAGTAATATAATAATAATAATATTCTCTACTAGAGATTACTTAAAACCATTAAATTCATTACAGGAATTTAAAACTTAGTGCATCACTATTACTATTACTACTACTATAGATAGCTTATTATAATTTGGAGAACTACTTAGTATCTCCATGCACATCTTCATCACTAAGGAGATTATCTCGTCCATGAGGTCATCATCAAGATCTACATCTCCAGAATCCTTGTTTGATTCTTCCAGATCCTTCTTGTTGTCTTCTGGTGTCTTTAGAGCTTCTAGCTTCTCGCTATCCACCAAATGAGCTTCATGCTGAGCTTGCTTCTTCTTCTTCTGGCCATGAAGTTCTTGATACAAATCCACGATGTGTTTGGGAGTGCGACAAATGCGAGACCAATGGCCCCTCATGCCACATCTGTAACAATCCTGATCCTGTTCACCGTACTTTCCCCCTGAAGGTGTCTTCTTAGACTTTTGCATCTTATTCTTCTTGAATTTCTTGCCTTCACCCTTCCATGGTGCCTTTTGAGCACCTTTCCCCTTCTTATCATTCTTCTTGAATAATGTGGCATGTATTTCAGATGGTGCCACAGTGCCAGTAGGCGAGACAAGTGGTTCTGCATGATTGTCTCATCTTCTCCCTGGTCTTGCTGCAAGGCATTACTCAGGGCGACATACGTCTTATAATTGTCCTTTTTGTACTGGCGACTCACATAAGTGAGCTTAGGGTGGAAAGTTGACAGGGTCTTGTTTATGAGATCTTTGTCTTCAAGATTACGTCCACATAGCTTCATGCATGTGACGATCCCATAAAGTGCGGTATTGTAATCCTCAACGGTCTTGTAGTCTTGAAAGCGAAGGTTCTGCCATTCACGCTCCACTTTAGGCAATAAGACAGATTCAATCTTCTCAAAGCGCTCATGCAGTGAGTCCCACAAGACCTTGGGATTTCTTTCAGTCATGTACTCATTCTTCAGGGTTGTACTTAAGTGATGCCTTATAAAATGCAATGCTTGGGCATTCTCCATGTCTGATGGAGATTCTCCTGATTTGGGTTTAATCGTCTTCAAGAGATTTTTCCCAGTTAGGAGAATTTCGGCATCAAGTGACCAAGACAGGTAGTTACTCCCATTCGGGGTAAGCACATCGAACTCCCTCTTCACGAGATCAGAAGACATCTACAAGATTTAAATAATTGTGCAAAAATTTACTTCATGTAAATTTACTTCATGTAAATTTTTGCTTGATGAAGGCTGATTCGCATCATGCAGGAAGGGTTCGATGCCGTGTAGATCAAGATGCCGAGTCCGCCAACAGCGTAGTCGATGCCGGCGTGTTCCTCCTGGTGGCCACTTCCAGATCTCGCCGAGGTCGTGTTAGAAGTCGCCGGGTCCAGGCTTGGATCTTCAGGTAACGCCGGTTTGTCGTAGAGTCGTGCTGATAACGTATTGTGATACTACGTTATCGGCGAGTTTGGCGAATTAATCACGAGCAGAATATTAAATACACAAGAGACAAATATGTGGAGACTTCTGATTCTTTATTGCAATAATCAACTGGTCATTACAATGAGGGCCTCCGTAACTATATATAGGGGGAAGTTCCTACTTCTAGTAGGACTCCATGTTTGGTAAAGTTGCCCACATACGAACTAGGAATCTATCTTCTAGAAATATTCCATACATATTCTAGTCCAAATATAGAGTTTTACAACAATTTCAATTAAAAAAGAGAAAACAAAAACAATTTATGCCTCTTCTCGTACCATTACCGACCATTTTCAACACTACACGTATTCACGTAACCTCGAGAAAAGCAGGTTCTGCACCTAATTTATTTATGTTCCAAATATAGTATAGACATAGAAACTTGCATATATACTCACGGATATAAATACACGTATCCAGCTGATCTTAAGATTAATGCATCTTAATACCGACATGCACCACTGAAACAATAATGTTCATTTAGACCTTGTTTATATGAGCGTATATTCATCTCAATCCACATGTGTTGAAGTGGATTGGAGTGAGGATTGAGGTGGATACAGATGCATCCAAACAAGGACTTAGACTCTATGTTGTTAAAGTTTTTTTTCTAAAGGACCGCCGGTAATATTTATAAGTATCGAAGAGGATTGGCTATATGGAAATAAAATTGGTAGCTAGAAGTCCATAAAAATGTTTTACTTTTATAACTCCACTTGTCACAATTACGATTGAACTTTTGACTTGAATTCCTTAAAAAAATATGGCATTGAAAATGAAAGATTTGTACACACTAATAGCATTATTTTTTATAATGCCACTACGTTTTCATGTACGTCGATTGTCAGAGCTTGAGGAAGTATGCATGAGTGACAGAAATCTTAAAGGGACCAATGATTACAACTGGTTGAATTATAACATATTGATTACATTGAGTTATAAAAGTAGTAGTAAATAAAGAGATGAAGTTATGTCTTTAAGATAGAGAAAATTTAATAAGGACTAATTAACAAAAAAAAAGCAGGCAAAGCACAAAGATGCACTAAACACATTCCGAAATTGCTCTTCTATTTGAAGATACTTTTGAAAAGTTAAGGAAGGTATAAGTGCAAGCTAAACATATTCAGCCGTGCAATAGAAGTCTTCCATTTGAGCATATATTAAAATTTGATAAATATAAGAAACTATAAATGCAAGCCAAACATATGTGAGGTCCATAAAAGCATTCCACTAATCGAATTGACTTCCATATGCATGCCTTATTTACAAGCTAGGCTCGACTATATATATACATGGGGTCCAAGCTTCCATCGACCTCAATGCTCTCCTATGCACAAAGATCCACAAAAAGAGAAGAAGAAAAAAATTACAAGCTAGCCATGGCTAGCAGCAAGAATTGTATCACTGGGGCCACCGCATCATCAATTGTGGTCGTGGTGGCACTGACACTACTGACCACACTTTTGACAACGATGGCAGATGCACAGCCATACTCGGCAATGCAACATGGCGTGGTTGGGGATTTGCTGCCACGGGGGAGGGTACCTCCCTCTAGGCCTAGCCATCCGCCGCCCCTGGTGGCGATGCCACCATCGTGGAAAAGACCACCCGTCGGACCTAGGAAGCCTCCTTCCGCGGTGGCGATGACACCAAATGTGGTTGGGGATTTGCTGCCACGGGGGCCTAGCCCTTCGCCTGGCCGTCCGCTACAACCTGTCGGACCTAAGAAGCCTCCTTCCACGGTGGCGATGACACCAAATGTGGTTGGGGATTTGCTGCCATGGGGGCCTAGCCCTTCGCCTGGCCGTCCGCTACCACCCGTCGGACCTAGGAAGCCTCCTTCCATGGTGGCGATGACACCAAATGTGGTTGGGGATTTGCTGCCACGGGGGCCTAGCCCTTCGCCTGGCCGTCCGCTGCCACCATGTTGTGGCAAACCTACCAAGCCACCATCCATGGAGGAAATGATCGACCATGGTAATAAGCATGCGCTCGATGTGAATGAGAAACTTGCTGGTAATGGAGGGTTGAATACTCAAGGATGACGTGATGTAACTTCTAAGCAAGAACATAAATAATAAGAGCACTCTGGGTTGTTTATTTTTCTTGAGTTCATGCATATTGTCTCGGAAAGATTCACTTCGCAATCCGAATGTCACCTTTGCTTCAAAGATGAAGTGGCCTACAATACCCTTCGGACAACCACCATCTCGACCTTGTGTTGTAAGATCCTCTAGTTTTTTGTAAACTGACAGCAAACAAACAAAGCCTATCACCAAGGCGAGAAGAAGGTGTTGTTCGATTTCTTTGACTCAGCACAAGATTGACAAAAGAAATTAAAACATATGGATCGAAGTGTAAATAACTACCGGAACTCTACTTTTTGAGATGCTACATTTTAATTTCATTGGCTAATGAAAACAACGTCATGCACCTCTATACGTTTTAATTTCTTGGGGGTTGGTTGATGACCTAGTTTTACACTTATCTTGGTACATGACAATATTGTTTATTTGGGGGTTGGTTGATGACCTAGTTTTACAGACAACAGTTCCAGCACAAATAGAAGCTAAGTATTACTGTAACATACAGCAGCAGGTTTGCGTACAATGCTTTTTCCCTTGGAAGCATCAGGTTGGCGCCTCAAGCGTATTTGGAGAGGTTGGGCACCCTTGCGATGTAAATTTTTTGTTTGGATGGCCATTAACAACAGTTGTTGGACTGCCAATTGCGTGGCCAAGCGGGGGCCTCCTCGCCCGCTAGCATGCCTGCTTTGTGATTAGGTGGAGGAAAATATTCAACACATCCTCATCTCATGTGTGTTGGCCTGGCAAATTTGGAAAGTGATTTTTCAAAAGCTAGACCGTTATGTTTTACTCCTCAAGGATCCAATATTCTCTTCTCTGGTTGGTGATGGAGCACCGTTAAAGGGGGGTCGTCTAAGGGGTTCACACAAAGGCCCCAATAGTCTGATCATTTTAGTTGCTTTTATTAAAAATTGTGGAAGCACCAAAATGGTTGCCCTTTTTTTGAAGGTGCTAGGCCTAATATAGAGATGTTTCTTCAATTTGTGGCCGATGAGAGTAATCTACGGTGTTCCTTGATAGGCTGTTGGTCTTGGATCATCCCTAGGTCCTTGGTCGTTTGAGGTTGCTGATCATGTTTCCCTAGTTTATTTTCTAGTACATTGTATTGCCTAAACCCCGTTGTGGGGTGCCTAGGAGAGGCTTTCTTTCTTCCCTTCTTTTGTTATTTTTTATTCCTCTTCTTAATGAAATGATACGCAGCTTTCCTGTGTAATTTGAGAAAAAAATAGTGGAGGCCCAATGTTGTAGCCCACCTAACGAGAGTACTAGAATCCGCGGGATTAGAGAGGAGGGAGTTTTAGCTTGACATCAGAGTGTTCCATAGGCTGGAGAGATAGTTGTACTGAATACAACAGCTGTCTTATTACATCAAAATGGGTTTTTTTTTTTGCATGTGGACGGTCATTCAAGTAGTGGGCCCTCTCCCACATAAACGTCGCCAATTGCTAAGAAAATCATGAGTTGTTCAACAACATGATGTGTTCGGAATCACTTTCATGAGCCGGATGAAAATGACTATGATCTATTGCTACATGTATGCACTCAGGGAAAGAATCGCCATTCGCAAGCAATAGTTTTGTTTATCCAGTGTATAGCAATTTCATAATCACGGTTTTTTCCCTACACATTCAGAATCTTATCTTCCCTGTACTTGCCTTCGGCAGGGTCGTTGCCTTCAAGTACTTCATTTTTCAGTGTTCAATTTTAAATAGCATTACTTTTTTTCAGACTTGCTTGCGCCCCGAACGATCCGATCCAGAGCACTAGAATTGGACGGCGCCTGCGTAGTGAGCGAGCGACCACCCAAGTAGCGGGCCCGCACTATCCCGGACGTCGCTTGGGCCACTAGAGCACTAGAATTGGACGGCGCCTGCGTAGTGAGCGAGCGAGCACCCAAGTAGCGGGCCCGCGCTATCCCGCACGTCGCTTGGGCCACTAGACCGCTTGCAAGGACCTTTCGCACCCCCTCTCGCTTCCCACGCGTATCCCATGTGTAACACCTGATCTACTTTTGAAACATCTAGATGCAAACACTTGCAGCATACAAAAAAAAAGACATATAACACTTGAAACATGTGTCTAAAACACATAAAAAACACCTGAAAACACTTAAAAACCATTGCAAACATACGAAAAATCTAGATAAAATACTTGAAACATATGTGTGAAACATATGCAACATCTAGATAAACACACTTGCAATATACGTCTGAAAAATAAATGAAACATTGGGAACAGACGCTTGCAACATACGTGTACAACCACTACAACATCATCCCAATCTACTTTTAATTGCAACATCCGTACAAAACACTTGAAACATATATCTGAAACAACTAAAACACTTGAAACATAGGGTTGCAACATATCTGAAAACGTCTGAAACACTTGAAACATAGCGCCGTCGGCGGCGATAGCCTACTTGTGTGGGGGAACTACGGTGGCATAGGCCTCCCCTTCCAGCCGACAGCGCGAGGGGGATGGAGGCGTAGGCATAGGTGCAAGTGCAGGCCTCCCCTGCCTCCCCTTCCGCGACGGGCAAGGTGGATGAGGGCGCGGCGCGGGTGCGTGGAACAGTGCGGGTGTGGCGCTGCCGCGCTAGAGAAGGCCGCGGCTGGAGGCCCCTGCAATGGAGAAAGCAAGCGGTGCTATTTGTTTGGTGAATCCATGCAGTGGTGATGGCCATGGGCATCATCCTAGAATTTGTGCGTACGCATGCTCGTGAAGACGAAGGGAAAAGGAGGGCTGAGAGGATGATGAATTGAGTGGATAAGAATGGATGGGGTGGTGTCAGTTGGATGGGAGTACACGAGAGTTAAGGTCTCTGTGTGTCCGTCCTATACTCTAGAAAAACGTCGGACGCTCGGATCAAAGCATTTCCGAACTTGCTAGCGCCCGGACGTTCGATCCGGAGCGCTAGAATCAGACGGTGCTTGCACAGTGAGCGAGTGAGTGCCCTAGCACGTCGGACTTGCGAGCGAGCGCCCCAGTAGTGGGCCCGCGCCATCCCAGACGTTGCTCACGCCGCCTGACCGCGTGCGACGACCGTTCGCGCCCCATCCCTCGGAAGTGTATTTTGAGAGGCTGTGCATCCTTGCGATGTAAATTTTTTGTTTGGTTGGCCATTAATAGAAGTTGTGTGGACGTGCAAATTGACATGTTGGCTTCCTCACCTGCTAGCATGCTTGCTTTGTGATTAGGCTGAGGAAAATATTCAACACATCCTCGTCTCATGTGTGTTGGCCTGACAAATTTGGAAAGTGATTTTACAAAAGCTGAACATGTTATCTTTTACTCCTCAAGGATCCAATATTCTCTTCTCTGGTTGGTGGTGCGGCACCATCAAAGGGGTTCCAAGGTGTTCACACAAAGGCCTCAATAGTCTGATCATTTTAGTTGTTTTATTGGGAATTATGGAAGCACCAAAATGCTTGTGTTTTTTAAGGTGCTAGGCCTAGTATAGAGGTGCTGCTTCAATCTGTGGCCAATGAGAGTAATCTGTGGTGTATATATGGCGGGAGTCTTGGCCTTACGTGAGTTCCTAGGTCGGTGGTCTTGGATCGTCCCTAGACCCTTGGTCATTTGAGGTTGCTGATCGTGTTTTCCTAGTTTATTTTCTAGCATGTTGTATTGACTATTTCTTACTTTCCTCCCATTGTATTTTTTTTATTCTTCTTCATACTGAAATGACACGCAACTCTCGCGCGTAATTCGAGAAAAAAATAGTGAAGGCCCAATGTTGTAGCCCATGTGTAGATATTGATTTTCAGGTACAGATATCTTAAGAAAACCAAATCTTAAAATAGAGCTACCTTTTAGAAAATGGTCCATTAATTAAAGAGGCTCCCCTCTAAAATGGACCTTTACATGAGGTTCTCTTAAGAAAACGTCTTTAAAAATAAGGCTACTTTCGCAGGGCCTCCTAAGAAAGAACCTCCAGAAATAACAGTTTTCACACAAAATAAATCCGTTGTTTTTTCATAGGAGAGATGGAAACGCAGGAGAAGAGGAGGTGACCTGCCATCACCGAAGAAAGAAAAAAAGGGCAAACGAGAAAAAGAAAAATATTACCTGAGCCACTAGATATTCCGCTTGTCATAAGAAAGAAGTGGCTGAGATTTGAGGGTTCTTGTTAGAGTTTGGGTCTTGAAGCTGTGCCTCCTAATTAAACTATGTTTGGTTCAATTTACTACTTAACAACATTTTTTTGTTTCTCTAGATAAAAAATGTGTTTTAATTTCAATGTTTGTTAGATGGTAGAGAATATCATATTTTGTGCTACAAAAATACATTGCCAATTTTTCATCAATAGGTTGCATACAATTTTTTATCCCTAGTGTCAATTTATTACTCCCTCCATATTGGTAATTCAAGTCATTTTGGACAGCGACACGGTCTTCAAAGCATAACTTTGACTATTTGTTTTTATAAAAATATTTATTGGAAAGTGATATATGTATATTTTTATGAAAGTACATTTCAAGACAAATCTATTCATATGGTTTTCACATTTTCAAACTCAACAACTTAAAAGTTATTCATGATTTATATTCTCAATGTTTGACTCAAGCGATGTCCAAAATGACTTGAATTACCAGTATGGAGGAAGTATTAAATTTATTAACATGTGCCAAATAATGATGAAAAAACTAAGATACATTTTTAAGCTAAAGAATAATGTGCTCTACCATCTTAGAAATTTTGAAATTAAAATTGAACTTATAAGGGGAGAAACAAAAATAACAAATCTAGTTAAAGGGTAAATTAGACCTACTGAAATAATAGTTGGCGAAGTAAGTAGAACCACATTAGTGTAGGAGATAATCTGGAATATGACAAAAAGGAGTGGGTAATTTGGACCTTTTTTTTTGAACTCTGGGTAATTTGGACCTAATAACATGGTTGAAGACTGTCTTATCGTTCCTATATATACAGTCCTATGTAACCATTCCTTTGCCATGTACTATCGGTTACCCACCGATATTAACATATGCCGTAATACCAGTGCTCTTTGTTCCCGGCCATAACATCTTCGATTTTATTTCAATTAAAAAGGTGAAAACAAAAACAATTTAGGCCATTTTCAACACTACACATAACCTCGAGAAATGCAGATTCTGCACCTAATTTATTTATGTTCCAAATATAGTATAGACTGAGAAACTTGCATATATATATTAGGTGCAGAATCTGCATTTCTCGAGGTTACGTGTAGTGTTGAAAATGGCCTAAATTGCTATGCTAATTTACAGCTGGCTACAAAATAACTTATTATGTAGCCACTTTGAGTTACGATAATTGCTATGCTAATTTACGAGATTACAGTAACTCCTTACTATGCGATTTACTATAACATTATGGTAAATATCCTCATGTGTTATAGTAATTGAACTATCGTAAACATATACTGACATTGTCGTAAATTAGTATACGAAATTATCGTAAATAGAGGTGGCTACAAAATAAGTTATTTTGTAGCTATATATATATATATATATATATATATATATATATATATATATATATATATATATATATATATATATATATATACTCACGGATATACACGTCGACCCTATCTCCCAGCTGAGCACCTCCACCTGATCTTAAGATTAATGCATCATAATACCGACATGCACCACTGAAACAATAATGTTCGTTTAGATATGTTGTTAAAGTTTTTTTTCTAAAGGACTGCCGGTAAATATATATATGTTTATAACGAAGAGGATTGGCTATATGGAAATAACATTGCTACCTCTAGAAGTCCGTAAAAATGTTTCATTTTTATAACTCCACTTGTCACAATTACGATTGAACTTTTGACTTGAATTCCTTAGAAAAATATGGCATTGAAAATGAAAGATTTGTACACACAAATAGCATTATTTTTTTATAATGCCACTACGTTTTCATGTACGTCGATTGTCAGAGCTTGAGGAAGTATGCATGAGTGACAGAAATCTTAAAGGGACCAATGATTACAACTGGTTGAATTATAACATATTGATTATATTGAGTTATAAAAGTAGTAGTAAATAAAGAGATGAAGTTATGTCTTTAAGATAGAGAAAATTTAATAAGGACTAATTAACAAAAAAAGCAGGCAAAGCACAAAGATGCACTAAACACATTCCGAAATTGCTCTTCTATTTGAAGATACTTTTGAAAAGTTAAGGAAGGTATAAGTGCAAGCTAAACATATTCAGCCGTGCAATAGAAGTCTTCCATTTGAGCATATATTAAAATTTGATAAATATAAGAAACTATAAATGCAAGCCAAACATATGTGAGATCCATAAAAGCATTCCACTAATCGGATTGATTTCCATATGCATGCCTTATTTACAAGCTAGGCTCGACTATATATATACATGGGGTCCAAGCTTCCATCGACCTCAATGCTCTCCTATGCACAAAGATCCACAAAAAGAGAAGAAGAAAAAAATTACAAGCTAGCCATGGCTAGCAGCAAGAATTGTATCACCGGGGCCACCGCATCATCAATTGTGGTCGTGGTGGCACTGACACTACTGACCACACTTTTGACAACGATGGCAGATGCACAGCCATACTCGGCAATGCAACATGGCGTGGTTGGGGATTTGCTGCCACGGGGGAGGGTACCTCCCTCTAGGCCTAGCCATCCGCCGCCCCTGGTGGCGATGCCACCATCGTGGAAAAGACCACCCGTCGGACCTAGGAAGCCTCCTTCCGCGGTGGCGATGACACCAAATGTGGTTGGGGATTTGCTGCCACGGGGGCCTAGCCCTTCGCCTGGCCGTCCGCTACCACCTGTCGGACCTAGGAAGCCTCCTTCCACGGTGGCGATGACACCAAATGTGGTTGGGGATTTGCTGCCACGGGGGCCTAGCCCTTTGCCTGGCCATCCGCTACCACCCGTCGGACCTAGGAAGCCTCCTTCCATGGTGGCGATGACACCAAATGTGGTTGGGGATTTGCTGCCACGGGGGCCTAGCCCTTCGCCTGGCCGTCCGCTGCCACCATGCTGTGGCAAACCTACCAAGCCACCATCCATGGAGGAAATGATCGACCATGGTAAGCATGCGCTCGATGTGAATGAGAAACTTGCTGGTAATGGAGGGATGAATACTCAAGGATGACGTGATGTAACTTCTAAGCAAGAACATAAATAATAAGAGCACTCTGGGTTGTTTATTTTTCTTGAGTTCATGCATATTGTCTCGGAAAGATTCTCTTCACAACCCGAATGTCACCTTTGCTTTAAAGATGAAGTGGCCTACAATACCCTTCGGACAACCACCATCTCGACCTTGTGCTCTAAGATCCTCTAGTTTCTTGCAAACTGACAGCAAACAAACAAAGCCTATCACCAAGCCGACAAGAAGGTGTTGTTCGATTTCTTCGACTCAGCACAAGATAGACAAAAGAAATTAAAACATAAGGATCGAAGTGTAAATAACTACCGGAACTCTACTTTTTGAGATGTTACATTTTATTTTCATTGGCTAATGAAAACAACATGCACCTCTATACGTTTTAATTTCTTGGGGGTTGGTTGATGACCTAGTTTTACACTTATCTTGGTACATGACAATATTGTTTATTTGGGGGTCTGCGTACAATGCTTTTTCCCTTGGAAGCACAAATAGAAGCTAAGTATTACTGTAACGTACAGCAACAGGTCTGCGTACAATGCTTTTTCCCTTGGAAGCATCTGGTTTGCGCCTCAGAAGCGTATTTGGAGAGGTTGGGCACCCTTGCGATGTAAATTTTTTGTTTGGATGGCCATTAACAACAGTTGTTGGACTGCCAATTGCCTGGCCAGGCGGGGGCTTCCTCGCTCGCTAGCATGCCTGCTTTGTGATTAGGCGGAGGAAAATATATATTCAACACATCCTCATCCCATGTGTGTTGGCCTGGCAAATTTGGAAACTGATTTTTGAAAAGCTGGACCTGTTATGTTTTACTCCTCAATGATCCAATATTCTCTTCTCTGGTTGGTGATGCGGCACCGTCAAAGGGGGTCTAAGGGGTTCACACAAAAGCCCCAATAGTCTGATCATTTTAGTTGCTTTATTGGGAATTGTGGACGCACCAAAATGCTTGCGTTTTTTAAGGTGCTAGGCCTAGTATAGAGATGCTTCT
The DNA here is from genome assembly GCA_022457205.1 of Saccharum spontaneum. NCBI lineage: Eukaryota > Viridiplantae > Streptophyta > Magnoliopsida > Poales > Poaceae > Saccharum > Saccharum spontaneum. Next base: position 8,666,814 of record CM039613.1, read on the forward strand.
TCAATCTGTGACCAATGAGAGTAATATACTGAGTTCCTTGCAAGGTCATTGGTCTTGCATCATCCACAGTTAGCGAGCGCGCGCTGCAGCACATCGGACTTGCGAGCGAGCGCCCTAGTAGCGGGCCCGCGCCATCCTGGACGTCCCTCGCACCGCCAGACCGCGCGCGAGGACCGTTCACGCCCCCTCTCGTTTCTCACGCGCATCCCATATGTAACACTGATCTACTGTTGAAACATCCAGATGCAACACTTGCGATGTATAAAAGAAGACAGATGAAACACTTGAAACATGCGTCTGAAACACTTCGAAGAACACCTAAAAACACTTAAAAACCATTGCAAACATATGCAACATTCAGATAAACACACTTGCAACATACGTCTGAAAAATAGATAAAACATTGGGTACATACGCTTGCAACATACGTGTACAACCACTGCAACATCCCGATCTACTTTTGCAACATCCGTACGAAACACTTGAAACATATATCTGAAACAACTAAAACACTTAAAAACATAGACTTGCAACGTATATGGAAACGCCTGAAACACTTGAAACACAGCGTCGCCAGCGGCCACAACCTACCTGTGTGGGGAACTACGGTGGCGCAGGCTTCCCCTTCCTGCCGAGGGCGCGAGGTGGATGGGGGCGCAAGCACAGGTGCAAGTGTTGGCCTCCCCTTCTGCGACGGGCGAGGTGGATGAAGGTGCAGCGCGGGCGCGCAGAGCAGCGTGGGTGCGGCGCTGCCGCATTGGAAGAGGTCACGACTAGCGGCCCCTGCGAGGGAGAAGGTGAGCTACGCTATTGTTTTGAGAAGCCGTGCAGCAGTGACGGCCATGGGCAGCAACCTAGAATTTGCGTATGTGCTCTGGAAGATGAAGGGGAAAGGAGAGCTGAGAGGATGATATACATGTCTCGCACGAGATGATGAATTTAGTGGATAAGAATGGATAGGGTGGTGTCCGTTGAATAGGAGTACATGAGAATTAGGGGCGTTTGGTTGCCTGCAATAGGTCTCAGCAAGGCTCTGTGGATGCGACAACAGACGTTTGTTTGGTTCGCGTATCTGGGCGTGCAAGGAAACCCCTAGCCAGGCTCTGGAGGAACACAGAAATCAGTCGTTTCTGCCGGGCCAGGCTTGCGTGGTGCGGGTAATTAGCCATCTAATGACATTATAAGTGCATTATTAGCATAATATTAAATGATATTAACATAATTCTATTAATATTAAGAAGTAATAAGATAAACTAAGAACTATAAGATAATAGTTGCTCGTAATAAATGTCATGACGATGATTATTAATATATTTTTATCTCATGTAACCTGTCCTCATACAAGCAACCAAATATGATCTCAAAACAGCTTGGCTCGTGCAAACAGGCAACCAAATACCACACGCTTCCATGCATTGGGCCTGGCTATTGGAAGCCATACTCTTGCCATGCGAGCTAGGCTGAGTTCATACGTGAACCACAGGCCCTTATGGCTCGTTTGGTTGGGGGTAATCGGAAGCAGAGAATAGGAGTTTAGAGATAAGAGTTTAGAAATTTTTTGTTTGTTCTGTGAGAATGAGAGTTTTGGTAGAAAGAGAAAGGGGAGTTTAGAGAGCCACCTCTCACTTATCAATTCCTAAAGGGAGGGTGGGAATTGAGTGAAAGTTGTGCTCTTAATAAAAGAAAAATAGATCATCACCGTCCATCATGATTTACTTTTTAATTTCACCCTCAAAACCCCCATAACAAACAGGAGATATGAATTCCCTCTTCAGTTCTCTTTCTTATTTTCCTCCATGAACCAAACAAAGGATTCAGACTAAAAGTCAATTTTTCACCTTAATTCCCTCTATCAACTTCCACCACTGATTTCTAGGAAGGTTTTACTTGTGTACCATTAAAAAAGATGGTCCTTAACTACCGGCCACTAAAAAATTCGAGTGCATCATGGTGCCACTCACCTTTTTTTTTTGTCGTCAAGCCATTACATCCACCTTCCGTTTGGTTTTAGCCGTTTATCAGTCCTGCCATACGGGCCTGACTAGAGGAAACGTCCAAAATACCTCCCTCACTCCCAATCCCTTGTCTCTAACTTTGTGTTTTCCTTTCTTTTTTTTTTGACCTGACGCATGGTGCGGTGCTGCTGGCCGCTGCAGCTCCCTTGCTTGCTTGTTTGCATACGAAGAGATGCGGCTCGACCTTGCTTGCTTGCCGCTGAGATACGTGCGCGTGGGGCAGATGGACGAGTCCGGCTGCCGCCGCGGCCTCAGAGATGCGTACGCCGCCGCCCGAGCTAGAGCAGAGCAGCACCGGCCGCTGCATCTGACTACCCGAGCTACATCAGATGGCGCTGCCGCCGTGGCTGCCCAGATGCGCGCATCGCCATGGCCGCGTCGGACACCTGCGAGTGCGAGGTCGCCTCCGTGGCCGCGCTGGCCGGCTGCGAGGCCGTGGCTCCACCCCTAAAGGCCGCGACGACCGCCTGCTTGGACGCGCGGGCCACTCCCAGGTCCCGCACACGGAAGCTCTCTCCCTCACACGCCCCCCGCTCGCACGCGCGTCCAGGTCGCGCCGCCCTAGGTCCGGCCGCCGTGCTGCAGCGGGGCGCGCGAGGTCGGACACCGCCAAGGTCAGTGTCTCCAGTGCGTTCCCCGCGGTGATGTTGACTGCCGGCGTCGAGCATCAGCCTACGGTGCGGGTACAGGGGCGGGGCGCACGCGGCGGTGCTCGCGCTGCCGGCGCCGGGGACGGCCCGCGCGGCTGCGGAGTGGGGCGGGTACTCGTGGCGGCACCCGCGCTGCCGGCGTCGAGAAGGCACGAGTGGTGGTGGCAGCGTCTTTGCTGGGGTCGTCGTCGGAGGCTAGGAGGCAGTGCAGCTGCAGGCTGGAGGCTATGGCGAGCGCCTCGCCGGTCCGCCTCCTTGGTCAGAGCCATGGCCGTCTGCGTGAGCTCGTCCCTATGCTTGTGCACGGTGGTGAGGCGGAGGTGCTGGCCAGCAAGTGCATCAACTCGAGCCACCACGTGGCGTCGGCGCCGCCGAGGCCGATGATGTTAGAATTTATATGGATTTTCCCCTAAATTCATATGAAGAAATTCTAATAAATCTCAAAGGCCCAATACATGTGTTCCCTAATGGGCTTTAATGTTTAAGTCCAAGAATAGAGGTGAGAGGTACAACATCAATTAGTACCATATTGCTAGTTGATGTAGAGGTAGGGGGTTTTCCTCCATATATTTATGTACCTATCCTCCTGGGAAAAGACACACCAAAAACTACAATTGAGAGTTTCAGTTAGAATATCCTAAGATAGTAAATTAGTATTTTTCTCTTCTTGCTACCGCGCTGCCGCCGTAGTTTCTTCATCCCGATCGTCTGCGTGCACCGGCGTTTGGGAGAGGAGGTCTCCGAAACCATCGTCTTTGCGATCCTGCACAGGGAGAAGGCGAATAAGGTTTTTGGGAAGCGCTCTTCGCGCGACTGCTCCTAAATTCTCCACGACGGTTCTGAAAGCATCTAGGCCCTAAGGTTTGGTTTCGGTAATTAATGACAACACTCTATTACCATGACTAACGTGTGTTTTGCAGAAACATTGGTAAGATAGGTCATGGAAGTGATAACTGCTTTGAGCACTGTGGCATTCGTGTCCCTTGATGGAAATCGTTTCGGTTTTCAAAAGAGTGACGTCAAGATTAAGGACGGTTAGTTCCGGATGTCGAGGTGTTGAGACACATTCGGAATAGTCGTTAGGATCTTCGTTTTTCTCTTTTGGCCGTACTATAAAGGGGGGCATGAATGGGTAGCTTGACCTAGGCGAGTCCTATGTTTAGGTGTGGTGCACACTTGTTAAACTTGGCGCTAGGCAACCCTAGAATAGCTCAAAGTTCAGTTGGAAGCAACTTGGTTGAAGTTGCGACGCGTTTCGAGAAGTTTCGGGCAGTTTTCCAGTGACCGGACGCGGTCTTCGGGAGCACCGGACGCGTCCGGTCAGTACGCTACCGCGCTAGGGTTTCGGCCTTGACCACCGGACGCGGTCCTCGTGAGGACCGGACGCGGTGGTCAGTGGCTGACACGTGTCACTTTGAGAGAACGCCCGTCGGACGCGACCTGGCTGTGATCGGCGCGTCCGGTCACAGTCCAGTAAGGTCCAGAGAGGACCGGACGTGTCCGGTCATCAGCCATCGGACGCGGCCTCACGTCCGGTGCGAGTACAGTAAGCACCCTTGCACGATCGGACGCGTCCGGTCACCCCTGACCGGCGCGTCCGGTGGTTCAGTTCAAAATCGCGTTTTGACCGTTACGGGCGACCGGCGCGTCCGGTCAGTTCGACCGGCGCGTCCGGTCAGCCCGTGTCAGAAAGTAACGGTTCGTTTTCTTTTAGGGGTGTATAAATACAACCCCTCCACCTCTTTTAGAGGTCTCTTGCTCATTCAAACATCTGAGAAAACCCTTTAGAGTGCAAGGGAGTGCAAGAGCTCTAGTGAGGATAGAGATTTGAGAATCAAAGTTTGAGTTTCCTCACTAGTGATTAGAGAGTAGCAAGTGTGCATCCATCTCCTCATTTGGGCTCGTTGTGGTCAAGTGAGAGTTCTAGCTTGTTACTCTTGGTGATCGCCATCACCTAGACGGCTTGGTGGTGATTGGGAGTTTGGTGATCATCCGGCGGAGCTTGTGGATGACCCAACTCAAGTTGTGAGCGATTTTGGGTGATTCGCCGCGACGGAGTGTCGAAGAATCAACCCGTAGAGAGCACTTGATCCTTGCGCGGATCAAGGGGGAGCGACACCCTTGCGCGGGTGCTCCAACGAGGACTAGTGGGGAGTGGCGACTCTCCGATACCTCGGAAAAACATCGCCGTGTTCCTTGCCCCTTTACATTCAAGCAATTACTTTCTCGTATTTACTTTCATTGCTTGTTTTACATTCCTAGAATTGCCATGCTAGACTAGGATTGGAAACTAGGGTGCAAAACTTTTATCGGTAGACTCTCTAGGAACACAAGTAGGCACTAGGGGTGAATTCCGGCTTGTAGGTTTTAATTCTTGCAATTAATTTTTAGAAAAGCCCAATTCACCCCCCTATTGGGCATCTTGATCCTTTCAATTGGTATCGGAGCGGTGTTGCTCCTAATTTAGGCTTTACCGCCTAGAGCAAGATGTCTAACGGGGAAGGACCACCTCCCACCTTTGAGGGGGATGATTTTCCATATTGGAAAATCCGCATGGAGGCGTACCTCGAAGCCATAGATGTCGGGTGCCTTAGAGCCGCAACCCAAGGGCTTCCCGCTATCAAGGATCCCGCAAACCCCACGGGTGACGAGGAGAAGTACGACCGGTGGAATGCAAAGGCCAAAAATGCACTCTACCGGGGCTTAGGCAAAGATATCTTCAATCGTGTGCGTAATGCAAAGAACGCTCATGACTTGTGGGAGAATCTTTGTGCTCTCCATGAAGGAACTAAGAGTGAGCGTGAGGAACGCTATCATATTGCTTTAAAGAAGATTAATTCTTTTGAGATGCTTCCCAAAGAAAGTGCTAATGACATGTACACTCGCTTGAATGTTCTTGTAGAGGACCTCAATGCTCTTGGGCTCACTCAAATGAGTCAATCGGATGTTGCAAGGAGGATCTTGAGTGTGCTTCCCGTTGAGAAGTATGGTCACATTGTCACCGTGCTTCATCAAAGTGATCTCTCCACCGCAACTCCAACACAAGTATTGGGGAAGATCAATGCTCATGAGATGTACATGCACATCACTCCGGAAGAGGGCTCATCATCTTCCAAGAAGAAAGACTTGGCCTTCAAAGCTAGCCATGACAAGAAGAAGAAGAAGGGCCAAGCAATGATCGTGCAAGAAAGCTCAAGTGAAAGTGATATCGATGATGAATCACTTGCACTCATGGTGAGGAAGACCACCAAGATGCTAAAGAAGCTCAACAAGAGTGGCATCAAGTTCGATGGCAAGAAAAAGAAATTCTTCACAAGTAGCAAGAGAAAGCCCATCTCGGAGATGGATTGCTACAATTGTGGTGAACTTGGCCACCTAGCTCATCAATGCCCTAGACCACCAAAAGACAAGTTCAAGAACAAGAACAAGGGCAAGAAAAATGATTCAAGTGATGAAGAAGATGAGAAGAAGAAGAACAAGCCATACAAGAAGAAGGATGGCAAGAAGAAGGAGTTCTACAAGAAGAAGAAGGGTGGAAAGGCATATATTGTTGGTGATTGGCTCACCGACATTGAATCATCTTGTGACTCCTCCGAAGATGAGAGCGATGATGAGAAAGAGAAGGTCGCCGCATTTGTGATGGGGCCATCATCTTCACCGACATCTTCACCACCACCTTCACCGCCTTCTTCACCATCATCGTCCACTACTCACCTATGCCTTATGGCGAAGGGTGAACGAAAGGTACAAAACCATGATAGTGATGATGATAATGATAGTGATAGTGATGATGAATTTGATGCACCTTCTTATGATGAACTTGTAAAATTGCTAAATAAATACACTAAAATCATAAGAAGGACTAGAAGTGAAAATGATGATCTTCAAAATGAAAATGAATCACTCTCATCTAAGCTTGAAAATGCTCAAAAGACTAGTGGTGAGCTTAGAGATCAAAATGAAATTATGTCTTCTACTCTCAAGGAGCTCAAAACCTCTAATAAAGAGCTTAAAGATCAACATGATAAACTTGAGAAGAAGCATGATGAGCTCATCACTAGACATAGCTCTCTAAAAGACAAATACACCACATTAAAAATTGACTATGATAGTCTTGTGGTTGCTAATGAACTTGCTCTTGAGACACATGATGCTACTAACAATGTTGTTAAGTGTGATATAGCTACATCATGTGATGATTTGATCATTGAAAGCATTGAGCAAGGTTCTAGTAGCAAAGGCAAGAGTGTGGTTGAGTCATGCAACCATGATGATTATGCCAAGATCAAGTGTGAGAATGAGAAGCTTGCAAATGAGAACAAGAAGCTCAAAGGTTTGATGGCTCTTGAGAAGCAAACAACAAATGAGTCACTCATTGAAGAGAACAAGAAGCTCAAGCAAGAAAAAGAGCATCTCAAGACCGGCCTAAGCAAGTTCACAAGAGGCCAATATTTGCAAAGTGAGCTCCTCATGAACACCGTAATGAAGATGGATAGAAGCGGTATTGGATACTTGGCAAATCAAGAGAAGAAGGCAAAAGCTCAACAACAAAGCAAGTCAAAGCCCAAGCCAAAGAGATGTGTTGAGTGTGGTCAAGAAGGTCACTTTGCTCATGAATGCAAAACTCCACCACCACAACCCTTGCCCAAGCATGCTAGACCCTTTGCCTTCAATGCTCATTACATGCTAAGAAAAGATTCAAATAGAAAGATGAAAGTCATGTTTTTGGGTCCCCCAAACAAGAATAGGCCAAAGAAAATATGGGTTGCCAAGTCACTAGTTGAGAAAGTCAAGGGCCCCTCTCAAGTTTGGGTCCCTAAACAAAAAGCTTGATCTCTTGTGTGTAGGTGAACTACAAGACCGGTGGATCTCATTGGGTTATTGATAGTGGTTGCACTCAACATATGACCGGTGATCCTCGTATGTTCACCTCCATTGAAGAGAATGGGATATGCCAAGAGAAGATCACATTTGGGGATAATTCAAAGAGTAAAGTCAAGGGTATAGGCAAGATTGCAATATCAAATGATCACTCACTCTCAAATGTGCTCTATGTTGCTTCATTGAGTTTCAATTTGTTATCCGTTGGACAACTTTGTGACCTTGGCTTCCAATGCTTGTTCACACCAAATGAAGTTGAAGTTTCAAAGATAGATGACAAGCAAGTCATATTCAAAGGCTTTAGATACAACAATCTTTATCTTGTTGACTTCACCTCCGAAGATGCAAATTTGATGACATGTTTGTTCACCAAGACCTCACTTGGTTGGCTTTGGCATAGGAGGCTTGCACATGTTGGAATGAGCACTCTCAACAAGCTATTGAAGAAAGAACTAGTAAGAGGGTTGAAGGATGTGAAGTTTGAAAAGGACAAACCTTGTAGTGCATGTCAAGCGGGCAAACAAGTTGCAAACACTCATCCCACCAAGGCTTTCATGTCAACCTCAAGAGTGCTAGAACTTCTACATATGGATTTGTTTGGGCCTACAACATACAAGAGCTTGGGTGGTAATCTCTATTGTCTTGTGATAGTGGATGACTACTCAAGATATACATGGACCTTCTTCCTTCATGACAAATCCGAAGTGGCAAGTTGCTTCAAGAAGTTTGCAAAGAGAGCTCAAAATGAATTCGAAGTCAAGATAAAGAAGATTAGAAGTGACAATGGCAAAGAGTTTGACAACACCAACATTGAAGCTCATTGTGATGAAATTGGAATCAAGCATGAGGTTTCTTCAACCTACACTCCTCAACAAAATGGTGTAGTTGAGAGAAAGAACCGGACTTTGATCACCCTTGCAAGAACAATGTTAGATGAGTACAACACTCCGGAAAAGTTTTGGGCCGAGGCAATCAACACCGCATGCTATGCTTCAAATCGCCTCTTCCTCCAAAAGTTTCTTGGCAAGACCCCCTATGAGTTGCTTAATGGGAAGAAGCCGGACGTCTCATTCTTCCGGGTGTTTGGTTGCAAATGCTACATCTACAAGAAGCGTCAACACCTAGGGAAGTTTCAAAGACGTTGTGATATTGGTTTTCTTGTCGGTTACTCATCAAAGTCCAAAGCATATAGAGTATTTAACCATGCCACCGGTTTGGTTGAAGAAACATATGATGTGGAATTTGATGAATCTAACGGCTCCCAAGGAGCAATTGAGAATTGTGATGATGTAGGTGATGAACCCTTGAGGGAGGCCATGAAGAACATGCCCGTGGGAGACATCAAGCCAAAAGATGATGAAGACGATGTGCAAATCATTGATCCACCATCTTCATCACGTGTGCCTCAAGATGATGACAAGAATGAGAGAGTTGAAAATGAAGATACCTATGTCTCTCATGAACAAGCCGAGGCACAAGCACAAGATGTTGATGCTCCCCATCCACCCCCTCAAGTGATTGATAGAAGAAACTCACCTCTACTTCAAGCTCATCCACAAGAACTCATCATAGGGAGTCCTACAAAGGGAGTAATGACTCGATCTCAAAAGCTAGCTTCTTTCGTTGAACATCACTCTTTTGTCTCTTGTGTTGAACCTAAGAATGTAGAAGAAGCTCTTCAAGATCCGGATTGGGTGAATGCCATGCATGAAGAATTGAACAACTTCACCCGCAACCAAGTATGGACACTTGAAGAGCATCCTAAAGGTGCAAGAGTCATTGGAACCAAGTGGGTGTTCCGAAACAAGCAAGATGACCAAGGCATAGTAGTGAGGAACAAGGCAAGACTAGTTGCAAAAGGGTTCTCTCAAGTTGAAGGCCTTGATTTTGGAGAGACCTTTGCACCCGTTGCAAGACTTGAAGCCATTCGTATCCTCCTTGCATATGCATCACATCATGATATGAAATTATATCAAATGGATGTGAAAAGTGCATTCTTAAATGGCTTTATAAATGAACTAGTCTATGTCAATCAACCTCCCGGGTTTGAAGACCCTAGATATCCTAATCATGTTTATAGGTTGTCCAAGGCGCTATATGGGCTCAAGCAAGCCCCTAGAGCGTGGTATGAGCGCCTCCGGGACTTCCTCATTGAGAAGGGCTTCACCATCGGGAAGGTCGACACCACACTATTCACCAAGAAGCTTAATGGGGAGATCTTCATTTGTCAAGTGTATGTTGATGATATCATCTTCGGGTCAACAAATGAAGATTATTCCAAGGAGTTTGGTGAATTGATGTCGAAGGAGTTCGAGATGTCAATGATTGGTGAGCTCACATTCTTCCTTGGTTTTCAAGTCAAGCAAATGAGAGAAGGGATTTTCATCTCTCAAGAAAAGTATACCAAGGATCTTCTCAAAAGATTCAAGATGGAAGAATTCAAGCCAATCAAGACCCCAATGCCATCAAATGGACATCTCGACCTAGATGAGGGAGGTAAACCGGTTGATCAAACTCTCTACCGTTCTATGATTGGTAGCTTGTTGTACCTTACCGCATCTAGGCCCGATATCATGTTTAGTGTGTGCATGTGTGCTCGCTTTCAAGCGTGCCCTAAAGAACCTCACTTAAGTGCCGTTAAAAGAATCCTAAGATATCTTAAGCACACCCCAAGCATTGGTCTATGGTATCCCAAAGGAGCTAGATTCCAACTAGTTGGCTATTCCGACTCGGATTATGCCGGTTGCAAAATTGATAGAAAAAGCACATCCGGAGGGTGCCATTTGCTTGGGAGATCCTTAGTATCTTGGTCATCTAAAAAGCAAAATAGTGTGGCCTTGTCCACCGCCGAGGCGGAATACATTGCCGCGGGGGCTTGTTGTGCACAAATCTTATATATGAAACAAACCCTCCTAGACTATGGAGTTGTTCTTGAAAAGGTGTCACTTTTATGTGACAATGAAAGTGCCGTTAAAATTGCTAACAATCCGGTACAACACTCTCGCACCAAGCACATTGATATCCGCCATCACTTTCTAAGAGACCACGTTGCTAAAAATGACATATCACTAGAAGGTGTACGAAGTGAAAATCAATTAGCGGATATCTTCACTAAACCTTTGGACGAGGCTACCTTTTGTAGGCTAAGGAGTGAACTTAATGTGCTTGATTCTAGTAACTTTAAAAAATGAGCGCGTGTTGTCCCTTGCATTGCATTGTATCATATGTCACGTTTACTTTATCGCAATGCATTTAGGGCTTGGCTAACACGGTTACGATAACCCTCCTTTGGAGGAGTGAAGAAGCCTAATCGTGGATCAAACTTGACAAGCAACCTAGCTTTACTTTCTTGTATTGCATTGCATATGCATGGTTGTTCGTTTGTCGTTTCTTTTCGGTTTTGCTTTGAGCAACCTCTGTGTTCGTCCATGGATAGAGAGAGCATTTGACGCTCCTAAAGGTCCAAAAACTCTATTGCATGGCCATACGTTGCTCCTCGGGTGTTTATTGCCTATTTTCGTAAAAATAATACTAGCCTAAGGCAAAATATTTGAAAAATTTGAGGGTTTGAGTGAGGTCACTCATATCAGGTTCCAATTGGTGTTTATTTGTGTCTCTTTGAATTGGAACTTGATTGGGAGAAGTCACGTCGAAATTCGGAACGAAGAATGGCGAAGAACAGCGACCGGACGCTGGACCGGACGCTGCACCGGACGCAGTGTTGCTTCACCACCGCGTCCGGTCCCGGCGTCCACCAGCGCGTCCGGTCATCCAGAAGACCAATTCCAGACCTAGGCACCGGACGCTGCACCGGACGCGCCTCTGACGACCACCGCGTCCGGTCCCGGTTACCACCACCGCGTCCGGTGCTCCGCGATGAATTCCCGAGCTCTCAACGACTGGACTCTGACCGCGTCCGGTCAGTCCACACCGGACGCGTCCGGTCACTCCAGGCGCTTACTGGAGTATGACCGGACGCTGCACCACCGCGTCCGGTCATAATGACCACCGCGTCCGGTGATAGCGTGTCGAGCGGATCTCAGCCCCTCATAAAACCGATTTGTCTTCTCTGTTTTTCCTCTCCAGTTGCATCCGCCGCCGCCGCACGAGTTTCTCGTTGTTTCGCCGGATTCCTTCACCGCCGGTGACCCCCACCGCGCTGCGCCGCACCCGCTCGCCCCACCCTGCTCGCGCCTCCCTGCCGCGCCGCGCCCCGCTGCCCCTCTGCTCGCGCGCCACCTGCAGCCGAGCGAGCTCGCGCCACCGCCGTGCGCCGCCGCCGAATTCACCCGAGCATCCACCTCGCCGCCGGCCACCATCCACCGCCGTGTGCTCGCCTGCAACCCACTAACAAACTCCCCCTGAAACTACTCTCTCTCCCCCTTTGGCATCAAGCGCCAAAAAGCTAATCTAATCGGACGGGGGGACAGACGGAGTCGTGTCGGGTGCCGAGGTGCGCAGAGTGATCACGAAGTGAAGCGAATCGCCCTCGGAGTCTGAACTATCTGGCTGACCCTCTGAAGAAGCACGTGGCTGCGAAGCGGTCTGGGTCTGAGCAGGAACAGGCACTGACTGTGTAGCAACAAGTGGATCTGTCTGAGTAACCTGAGCCTGAAGTGCGCCAGTAGCTGGGGGATCTGTCGAGGCAACTGAAGAAGGGATGGTCTCTGTAGTCCCGGTCCCTGTCACTGGTGGAACGACTGCCTCGGGAGCTGACAACCCTGACGAAGTGTGAAACGTAGTAGTGTGCGAGGGTGTCGGCTGACCAGTCAACTCGCTGTAGGTGGCACTGAAATCACCAATAGGTGTGCCTGTCAGGAGATGCGGGCGAGGCTGGTCTGACGGTGTAAACCCCGTATGTATAGGAGTGAAGCTCGGGGACTGAAAGGACTGGGGAACCTGCTGTTGTGGAGATGTAAACTGTAAGCTCGGTTGTCCCTGACTCGACGGACCACTGGAATGCAAAGCCGGAGCCATGATAGATGCAGGCGGAGGAACCCCAACTGTGATGAGATGGCGCAGGAGATCCATGTACTGCTGCGGACTCTGTCTCTGCATCTCAACCTGTTGCCTCTGGATCTCAAGCTGCTGTCTCTGAAACTCGTCCTGGCGAGCCTGAATCTGTGCTAGTGCTGCAGCTGTATCCTGTGCCTGGCGCTGTATCTGCTGCTGCTGCTGCTCCTGAGCCTGGGTCAACCTCTCAAGGATAGCCACCATGGCTGGGTCTAAGCGGGAGGCTGAGCCAGATCCACCGGCCTCGTGGTCGTGAGACCGAGGAGACCGGTACCTGGGGATGGGCTGGTAGTCCTCGTCAGTGCTGTCTGAAGTGACATCCTCAGGTATGTCAGCAGTCTGAGTCTCAAGGTCACTCCACGCACCTCGGCACCCGACACGACTCCGTCTGTCCCCTGTCCGATTAGATTAGCTTTTTGGCGCTTGATGCCAAAGGGGGAGAGAGAGTAGTTTCAGGGGGAGTTTGTTAGTGGGTTTTCGTTTTTCATTTTTCGTGTGCTACATTCATGCATATCATGTTTACGTTTCAGCACTGCATTCGTGTGACACTCGTTGAGTCATAAACCTTGAGTCTTAATGTGTTATCCATCTCCGTGATTAATATATGTCACCGTTTTAGCTATAGCTCTAAGGTTGTGCTTCCGTGCCTTACTCCGATTACTTATGAGCTATATCTTTATGTGTACTAACGCTTTTTGTCTTATCTTATGAAGTGCACTCTTTTGCCTTGGAGCACATAAGCAATTCCTAACCTTTTATGCTTATTGTCTTTTGCTTATGTGAACCAAGCATGCTCGAAAACCTTCACTCTAATCCATTGAAACTTAGTGTTGTCATCAATCACCAAAAAGGGGGAGATTGAAAGCATCTAGGCCCCAAGGTTTGGTTTCGGTAATTAATGACAACACTCTATTACCATGACTAACGTGTGTTTTGCAGAAACATTGGTAAGATAGGTCATGGAAGTGATAACTGCTTTGAGCACTGTGGCATTCGTGTCCCTTGATGGAAATCGTTTCGGTTTTCAAAAGAGTGACGTCAAGATTAAGGACGGTTAGTTCCGGATGTCGAGGTGTTGAGACACATTCGGAATAGTCGTTAGGATCTTCGTTTTTCTCTTTTGGCCGTACTATAAAGGGGGGCATGAATGGGTAGCTTGACCTAGGCGAGTCCTATGTTTAGGTGTGGTGCACACTTGTTAAACTTGGCGCTAGGCAACCCTAGAATAGCTCAAAGTTCAGTTGGAAGCAACTTGGTTGAAGTTGCGACGCGTTTCGAGAAGTTTCGGGCAGTTTTCCAGTGACCGGACGCGGTCTTCGGGAGCACCGGACGCGTCCGGTCAGTACGCTACCGCGCTAGGGTTTCGGCCTTGACCACCGGACGCGGTCCTCGCGAGGACCGGACGCGGTGGTCAGTGGCTGACACGTGTCACTTTGAGAGAACGCCCGTCGGACGCGACCTGGCTGTGATCGGCGCGTCCGGTCACAGTCCAGTAAGGTCCAGAGAGGACCGGACGCGTCCGGTCATCAGCCATCGGACGCGGCCTCGCGTCCGGTGCGAGTACAGTAAGCACCCTTGCACGATCAGACGCGTCCGGTCACCCCTGACCGGCGTGTCCGGTGGTTCAGTTCAAAATCGTGTTTTGACTGTTACGGGCGACCGGCGCGTCCGGTCAGTTCGACCGGCGCGTCCGGTCAGCCCGTGTCAGAAAGTAACGGTTCGTTTTCTTTGAGGGGTGTATAAATACAACCCCTCCACCTCTTTTAGAGGTCTCTTGCTCATTCAAACATCTGAGAAAACCCTTTAGAGTGCAAGGGAGTGCAAGAGCTCTAGTGAGGATAGAGATTTGAGAATCAAAGTTTGAGTTTCCTCACTAGTGATTAGAGAGTAGCAAGTGTGCATCCATCTCCTCATTTGGGCTCGTTGTGGTCAAGTGAGAGTTCTAGCTTGTTACTCTTGGTTATCGCCATCACCTAGACGGCTTGGTGGTGATTGGGAGTTTGGTGATCATCCGGCGAAGCTTGTGGATGACCCAACTCAAGTTGTGAGCGGTTTTGGGTGATTCGCCGCGACGGAGTGTCGAAGAATCAACCCGTAGAGAGCACTTGATCCTTGCGCGGATCAAGGGGGAGCAACACCCTTGCGCGGGTTCTCCAACGAGGACTAGTGGGGAGTGGCGACTCTCCGATACCTCGGAAAAACATCGCCGTGTTCCTTGCCCCTTTACATTCAAGCAATTACTTTCTCGTATTTACTTTCATTGCTTGTTTTACATTCCTAGAATTGCCATGCTAGACTAGGATTGGAAACTAGGGTGCAAAACTTTTATCGGTAGACTCTCTAGGAACACAAGTAGGCACTAGGGGTGAATTCCGGCTTGTAGGTTTTAATTCTTGCAATTAATTTTTAGAAAAGCCCAATTCACCCCCCCTCTTGGGCATCTTGATCCTTTCAGGTTCGTCTTCTGAAGGCTGCATCGACGCGCTATCTACATCTTCATCACCATCTACTACATCTACAGTCGTCAGGTTTTATTCTCGTGATCTAATCTTGTCTTTCATAATGTTTCATCTATGCTATACTTACAATCATAATCATGTTTATGCTTATACTATGCATTATGCTGATCTGTCATGCTAGTATTCTATACATGCTTAATCTAATTCATCAATATGTCATGACTTATATTCTGGTTTTAATCTGGGAATTAATCTGGAAATTGCCTAATTCTTTAACAATCCAAAAACCTTATCTAAGGTCGTTTCTAGAATTATCTATGGCTAGTTTTGTTGACGCGCTGAGGCCGAAAAAGTTTTCTGGTACGCATATTAAGAGGTGGTCTGTTAAGGTCACAGATTGGCTTACTGCCATAAAAGTTTTCTAGGTCAAAGATGGCATGCCTGAGGGAAACATCTCTGATGAAGATTAGAGAAAATTCTAGGAAGCTAATGATATCTTTGTGGGAGCTGTGCGTAATGTGCTTTCAGATTATCTATTTGATTCAATGAAGCACTTAAGAGACGTAAAGGCTCTATGGGATCATCTGAATGCTACTTATGGTGCTTTAGATGCAGGCAAAGAACTGTATACCATGGAGAGCTTTAATGACTACAAGATGGTTGCTAACAAATCAGTAGTCGAGCAAGCTCATGAGATTCAGCGCCTGGCTAAGGAACTTGAACTCCTTAAATGTGTCTTACCTGATGAGTTTGTGGCTGGGTGCATTATTGCTAAATTGCCTTCTTTATGGAGGAATTTCGCCACAAGTCTCAAACATAAGAGAATGAAAATATCAGTTGAAAACCTGATAGCATCTCTTGATGTCGAGAAAAAAAAAACTCGGGTTAAAGATAACATTGAGAAGGGGAACGAGGAAAAATCTAGCGCCCACTTTGTCCAGAGAAACCATGGCAAGAACAAGGGAAAGCCTAAGCAACCTGTTTTCAATGCCAAACAAAATACTGCCTTCAAGAAGAAGAAGAAAGATAAAGTAGAGCTACCTTACTTCGCATGTGGAGAGCTTGATCATTTTGCTAAAGATTGTCCAGAGCGAGTGGACAAGAAAGAGAAAAAGAAGGTCAGCCTCGTGACTGCAAGCACTACTGATGAAGGGTATGGTAATTTTACTGTACCATCAGTGTTTCAATCTCCAAGTTGGTGGATTGATACAGGTGCTAATATTCACGTGTGTGCTGATATCTCTTTGTTTTCTTCTTATCAAAGGCTGTCAGGTTCCTCCGTACTGATGGGTAATGGGTCACATGCTTCTGTTCGTGGTGTTGGCATGTTAGATCTGAAGTTTACTTCGGGAAAGATCGTGCAGCTGAAGAACATACAACATGTCCCTACTATTCGCAAGAACCTTGTTAGCGTCTCCCTTCTATTGAGAGATGGGTTTAAGGTAGTGTTAGAGTCTAATAAAGTAGTCATGTCTAAGCATGAACAATTTATTGGTAAAGGCTATGATTACAGAGGCTTGTTCTGCCTATCTTTGGCAGATTTTTGTAATAAGTCAGTGAATCATATTTGTGGCATGATTAATGATAATTCGAGTGTTAAGCATTCTCGCTTATGTCATGTTAACTTTGGATTGATGTCACGTTTTTCTAGCCTGAATTTAATTCCAGATCTCACTATTACCAAAGGTTCTAAGTGCCATAGTTGTGTGCAATCTAAGTAACCTCGAAAGCCTCATAGGGCAGCGGAGGAGAGAAACTTGACACCTAGAACTCATACATTCTGATCTTTGCGAGATGAATGGTGTGTTGACAAAAGGTGAAAAGAGATCTTTCATGACTTTAATTGATGATACAACTAAATTTTGCTATGTTTACTTGCTTAAAACTAAAGATGAAACGCTAGACTACTTTAAAATCTATAAGGCTGAAGTTGAAAATCAACTAGAGAGAAAAATTAAACATCTAAGGTCAGATCGTGGTGGTGAATATTTTCCTATATTATTTGATGAGTTCTGTGCGGAACATGGTATTATTCATGAGAGGACAACTCCCTATTCGCCCGAATCAAACGGGATTGCCGAGAGGAAAAACTGCACGCTGACTGACTTAGTGAACGCCATGTTAGACACTGCTGGTCTATCTAAGGCATGGTGGGGGAAGCTCTATTGACTGCGAGTCATGTCCTGAATAGAATTCCAAACAGAAATAAAGAGATAACTCCATATGAGAATTGGATTGGAAGGAAACCATCACTTTCATACTTGCGCACGTGGGGATGTTTGGCGAAAGTCAATGTTCCAATTTCTAAGAAGCGTAAGTTTGGACCGAAGACTGTGGATTGTGTCTTTCTAGGATATGCTCACCATAGCATTGCCTATAGATTTTTAGTAGTAAAATCTAAAGTTCTTGATATGCATGTGGATACAATTTTTGAATCTCGTGATGCTACATTTTTTGAAAATATATTCCCTATGAAAGATATGTGTAGCAATGCTAAATTTTTCTCTGAGATAGCTCCTGATTTTACGATACCTATTGAGTCTTCTATTGAGTCATTTGAGCAACCACCTGAAGAAGTCCTTGAGGAGAATGACAATGAAGTTCCTGTGAGGAACAAGAGACGAAGGATTGCAAAATCCTTTGGTGATGATTTCATTGTGTATCTTGTGGATGATATTCCTACTTCTATTACAGAGGCATACGCATATCCAGATGCAGATGATTGGAAAGAAGTTGTTCGTAGTGAGATGAACTCAATTCTTTCTAATAGAACTTGGGAGTTATCTGAGCTACCTTTTGGTTGTAAACCAATTGGATGTAAGTGGGTGTTCAAGAAGAAGCTTAATCCTGATGGTACTATTGACAAGTACAAGGCTCGGCTTGTGGCTAAGGGTTATACCTAGAAGGAAGGCGAGGATTTCTTTGATACTTATTCACCTGTTGCTAGAATAACCACTATTCGAGTGCTACTTTCTCTGGCTGCCTCGTATGGTCTTCTCGTTCATCAAATGGACGTGAAGACAACTTTCCTTAATGGAGAGTTGGATGAGGAGATTTATATGGATCAGCCAGATGGATTTGTAGTAAAAGGTGAAGAGCAGAAGGTGTGTAAATTACTAAAGTCTTTGTTTGGCTTGAAACAAGCACCTAAACAATGGCATGAGAAGTTTGACACTACTTTAACTGGTGCGGGCTTTGCTGTTAATGAAACTGATAGGTGTGTGTATTATCGACATGGTGGGGGCCAATCTGTTATATTATGTTTATATGTTGATGATATTCTAATCTTTGGAATAAACATTGATATTATTAATGAGGTCAAGTCTTTTTTGTCAAAGAGTTTTGACATGAAAGATCTAGGAGAAGCTGATGTAATTCTAAACATTAAGCTGATTAAGGAAGATAGTGGGATTACCTTGTCACAATCTCACTATGTTGAGAAGGTCTTGAGCCGTTTTGGCTTTATGGATAGCAAGCCTACTCCAACAACTTATGATCCTAGTGTGACATTGAGAAAGAATAAGAAGATTGCTAGAGATTAATTAAGATATTCTCATATAATTGGTTCACTCATGTATCTAGCTAGCACAACCAGACCAGATATCTCTTTTGCTGTGAGCAAGTTGAGTAGGTACATGTCCAACCCGGGTGATGATCATTGGCATGCACTTAAAAGGGTCTTGCGTTATCTCAAAGGTACAATGAGTTTTAGCTTGACATCAGAGTGTTCCATAGGCTGGAGAGATAGTTGTACTGAATACAACAGCTGTCTTATTACATCAAAATGGGTTTTTCTTGCATGTGGACGGTCATTCAAGTAGTGGGCCCTCTCCCACATAAACGTCGCCAATTGCTAAGAAAATCATGAGTTGTTCAACAACATGATGTGTTCGGAATCACTTTCATGAGCCGGATGAAAATGACTATGATCTATTGCTACATGTATGCACTCAGGGAAAGAATCGCCATTCGCAAGCAATAGTTTTGTTTATCCAGTGTATAGCAATTTCATAATCACGGTTTTTTCCCTACACATTCAGAATCTTATCTTCCCTGTACTTGCCTTCGGCAGGGTCGTTGCCTTCAAGTACTTCATTTTTCAGTGTTCAATTTTAAATAGCATTACTTTTTTTCAGACTTGCTCGCGCCCCGAACGATCCGATCCAGAGCACTAGAATTGGACGGCGCCTGCGTAGTGAGCGAGCGACCACCCAAGTAGTGGGCCCGCACTATCCCGGACGTCGCTTGGGCCACTAGAGCACTAGAATTGGACGGCGCCTGCGTAGTGAGCGAGCGAGCACCCAAGTAGCGGGCCCGCGCTATCCCGCACGTCGCTTGGGCCACTAGACCGCTTGCAAGGACCTTTCGCAGCCCCTCTCGCTTCCCACGCGCATCCCATGTGTAACACCTGATCTACTTTTGAAACATCTAGATGCAAACACTTGCAGCATACCAAAAAAAAAGACATATAACACTTGAAACATGTGTCTAAAACACATAAAAACACCTGAAAACACTTAAAAACCATTGCAAACATACGAAAAATCTAGATAAAATACTTAAAACATATGTGTGAAACATATGCAACATCTAGATAAACACACTTGCAATATACGTCTGAAAAATAAATGAAACATTGGGAACAGACGCTTGCAACATACGTGTACAACCACTACAACATCATCCCAATCTACTTTTAATTGCAACATCCGTACAAAACACTTGAAACATATATCTGAAACAACTAAAACACTTGAAACATAGGGTTGCAACATATCTGAAAACGTCTGAAACACTTGAAACATAGCGCCGTCGGCGGCGATAGCCTACTTGTGTGGGGGAACTACGGTGGCATAGGCCTCCCCTTCCAGCCGACAGCGCGAGGGGGATGGAGGCGTAGGCATAGGTGCAAGTGCAGGCCTCCCCTGCCTCCCCTTCCGCGACGGGCAAGGTGGATGAGGGCGCGGCGCGGGCGCGTGGAACAGTGCGGGTGTGGCGCTGCCGCGCTAGAGAAGGCCGCGGCTGGAGGCCCCTGCAATGGAGAAAGCAAGCGGTGCTATTTGTTTGGTGAATCCATGCAGTGGTGATGGCCATGGGCATCATCCTAGAATTTGTGCGTACGCATGCTCGTGAAGACGAAGGGAAAAGGAGGGCTGAGAGGATGATGAATTGAGTGGATAAGAATGGATGGGGTGGTGTCAGTTGGATGGGAGTACACGAGAGTTAAGGTCTCTGTGTGTCCGTCCTATACTCTAGAAAAACGTCGGACGCTCGGATCAAAGCATTTCCGAACTTGCTAGCGCCCGGACGTTCGATCCGGAGCGCTAGAATCAGACGGTGCTTGCACAGTGAGCGAGTGAGTGCCCTAGCACGTCGGACTTGCGAGCGAGCGCCCCAGTAGTGGGCCCGCGCCATCCCAGACGTTGCTCACGCCGCCTGACCGCGTGCGACGACCGTTCGCGCCCCATCCCTCGGAAGTGTATTTTGAGAGGCTGTGCATCCTTGCGATGTAAATTTTTTGTTTGGTTGGCCATTAATAGAAGTTGTGTGGACGTGCAAATTGACATGTTGGCTTCCTCACCTGCTAGCATGCTTGCTTTGTGATTAGGCTGAGGAAAATATTCAACACATCCTCGTCTCATGTGTGTTGGCCTGACAAATTTGGAAAGTGATTTTACAAAAGCTGAACATGTTATCTTTTACTCCTCAAGGATCCAATATTCTCTTCTCTGGTTGGTGGTGCGGCACCATCAAAGGGGTTCCAAGGTGTTCACACAAAGGCCTCAATAGTCTGATCATTTTAGTTGTTTTATTGGGAATTATGGAAGCACCAAAATGCTTGTGTTTTTTAAGGTGCTAGGCCTAGTATAGAGGTGCTGCTTCAATCTGTGGCCAATGAGAGTAATCTGTGGTGTATATATGGCGGGAGTCTTGGCCTTACGTGAGTTCCTAGGTCGGTGGTCTTGGATCGTCCCTAGACCCTTGGTCATTTGAGGTTGCTGATCGTGTTTTCCTAGTTTATTTTCTAGCATGTTGTATTGACTATTTCTTACTTTCCTCCCATTGTATTTTTTTTATTCTTCTTCATACTGAAATGACACGCAACTCTCGCGCGTAATTCGAGAAAAAAATAGTGAAGGCCCAATGTTGTAGCCCATGTGTAGATATTGATTTTCAGGTACAGATATCTTAAGAAAACCAAATCTTAAAATAGAGCTACCTTTTAGAAAATGGTCCATTAATTAAAGAGGCTCCCCTCTAAAATGGACCTTTACATGAGGTTCTCTTAAGAAAACGTCTTTAAAAATAAGGCTACTTTCGCAGGGCCTCCTAAGAAAGAACCTCCAGAAATAACAGTTTTCACACAAAATAAATCCGTTGTTTTTTCATAGGAGAGATGGAAACGCAGGAGAAGAGGAGGTGACCTGCCATCACCGAAGAAAGAAAAAAAGGGCAAACGAGAAAAAGAAAAATATTACCTGAGCCACTAGATATTCCGCTTGTCATAAGAAAGAAGTGGCTGAGATTTGAGGGTTCTTGTTAGAGTTTGGGTCTTGAAGCTGTGCCTCCTAATTAAACTATGTTTGGTTCAATTTACTACTTAACAACATTTTTTTGTTTCTCTAGATAAAAAATGTGTTTTAATTTCAATGTTTGTTAGATGGTAGAGAATATCATATTTTGTGCTACAAAAATACATTGCCAATTTTTCATCAATAGGTTGCATACAATTTTTTATCCCTAGTGTCAATTTATTACTCCCTCCATATTGGTAATTCAAGTCATTTTGGACAGCGACACGGTCTTCAAAGCATAACTTTGACTATTTGTTTTTATAAAAATATTTATTGGAAAGTGATATATGTATATTTTTATGAAAGTACTTTTCAAGACAAATCTATTCATATGGTTTTCACATTTTCAAACTCAACAACTTAAAAGTTATTCATGATTTATATTCTCAATGTTTGACTCAAGCGATGTCCAAAATGACTTGAATTACCAGTATGGAGGAAGTATTAAATTTATTAACATGTGCCAAATAATGATGAAAAAACTAAGATACATTTTTAAGCTAAAGAATAATGTGCTCTACCATCTTAGAAATTTTGAAATTAAAATTGAACTTATAAGGGGAGAAACAAAAATAACAAATCTAGTTAAAGGGTAAATTAGACCTACTGAAATAATAGTTGGCGAAGTAAGTAGAACCACATTAGTGTAGGAGATAATCTGGAATATGACAAAAAGGAGTGGGTAATTTGGACCTTTTTTTTTTGAACTCTGGGTAATTTGGACCTAATAACATGGTTGAAGACTGTCTTATCGTTCCTATATATACAGTCCTATGTAACCATTCCTTTGCCATGTACTATCGGTTACCCACCGATATTAACATATGCCGTAATACCAGTGCTCTTTGTTCCCGGCCATAACATCTTCGATTTTATTTCAATTAAAAAGGTGAAAACAAAAACAATTTAGGCCATTTTCAACACTACACATAACCTCGAGAAATGCAGATTCTGCACCTAATTTATTTATGTTCCAAATATAGTATAGACTGAGAAACTTGCATATATATATTAGGTGCAGAATCTGCATTTCTCGAGGTTACGTGTAGTGTTGAAAATGGCCTAAATTGCTATGCTAATTTACAACTGGCTACAAAATAACTTATTATGTAGCCACTTTGAGTTACGATAATTGCTATGCTAATTTACGAGATTACAATAACTCCTTACTATGCGATTTACTATAACATTATGGTAAATATCCCCATGTGTTATAGTAATTGAACTATCGTAAACATATACTGACATTGTCGTAAATTAGTATACGAAATTATCGTAAATAGAGGTGGCTACAAAATAAGTTATTTTGTAGCTATATATATATATATATATATATATATATATATATATATATATATATATATATATATATATATATATATATATATATATATATATATATATATACACTCACGGATATACACGTCGACCCTATCTCCCAGCTGAGCACCTCCACCTGATCTTAAGATTAATGCATCATAATACCGACATGCACCACTGAAACAATAATGTTCGTTTAGATATGTTGTTAAAGTTTTTTTTCTAAAGGACTGCCGGTAAATATATATATGTTTATAACGAAGAGGATTGGCTATATGGAAATAACATTGCTACCTCTAGAAGTCCGTAAAAATGTTTCATTTTTATAACTCCACTTGTCACAATTACGATTGAACTTTTGACTTGAATTCCTTAGAAAAATATGGCATTGAAAATGAAAGATTTGTACACACAAATAGCATTATTTTTTTATAATGCCACTACGTTTTCATGTACGTCGATTGTCAGAGCTTGAGGAAGTATGCATGAGTGACAGAAATCTTAAAGGGACCAATGATTACAACTGGTTGAATTATAACATATTGATTATATTGAGTTATAAAAGTAGTAGTAAATAAAGAGATGAAGTTATGTCTTTAAGATAGAGAAAATTTAATAAGGACTAATTAACAAAAAAAGCAGGCAAAGCACAAAGATGCACTAAACACATTCCGAAATTGCTCTTCTATTTGAAGATACTTTTGAAAAGTTAAGGAAGGTATAAGTGCAAGCTAAACATATTCAGCCGTGCAATAGAAGTCTTCCATTTGAGCATATATTAAAATTTGATAAATATAAGAAACTATAAATGCAAGCCAAACATATGTGAGATCCATAAAAGCATTCCACTAATCGGATTGATTTCCATATGCATGCCTTATTTACAAGCTAGGCTCGACTATATATATACATGGGGTCCAAGCTTCCATCGACCTCAATGCTCTCCTATGCACAAAGATCCACAAAAAGAGAAGAAGAAAAAAATTACAAGCTAGCCATGGCTAGCAGCAAGAATTGTATCACCGGGGCCACCGCATCATCAATTGTGGTCGTGGTGGCACTGACACTACTGACCACACTTTTGACAACGATGGCAGATGCACAGCCATACTCGGCAATGCAACATGGCGTGGTTGGGGATTTGCTGCCACGGGGGAGGGTACCTCCCTCTAGGCCTAGCCATCCGCCGCCCCTGGTGGCGATGCCACCATCGTGGAAAAGACCACCCGTCGGACCTAGGAAGCCTCCTTCCGCGGTGGCGATGACACCAAATGTGGTTGGGGATTTGCTGCCACGGGGGCCTAGCCCTTCGCCTGGCCGTCCGCTACCACCTGTCGGACCTAGGAAGCCTCCTTCCACGGTGGCGATGACACCAAATGTGGTTGGGGATTTGCTGCCACGGGGGCCTAGCCCTTTGCCTGGCCGTCCGCTACCACCCGTCGGACCTAGGAAGCCTCCTTCCATGGTGGCGATGACACCAAATGTGGTTGGGGATTTGCTGCCACGGGGGCCTAGCCCTTCGCCTGGCCGTCCGCTGCCACCATGCTGTGGCAAACCTACCAAGCCACCATCCATGGAGGAAATGATCGACCATGGTAAGCATGCGCTCGATGTGAATGAGAAACTTGCTGGTAATGGAGGGATGAATACTCAAGGATGACGTGATGTAACTTCTAAGCAAGAACATAAATAATAAGAGCACTCTGGGTTGTTTATTTTTCTTGAGTTCATGCATATTGTCTCGGAAAGATTCTCTTCACAACCCGAATGTCACCTTTGCTTTAAAGATGAAGTGGCCTACAATACCCTTCGGACAACCACCATCTCGACCTTGTGCTCTAAGATCCTCTAGTTTCTTGCAAACTGACAGCAAACAAACAAAGCCTATCACCAAGCCGACAAGAAGGTGTTGTTCGATTTCTTCGACTCAGCACAAGATAGACAAAAGAAATTAAAACATAAGGATCGAAGTGTAAATAACTACCGGAACTCTACTTTTTGAGATGTTACATTTTATTTTCATTGGCTAATGAAAACAACATGCACCTCTATACGTTTTAATTTCTTGGGGGTTGGTTGATGACCTAGTTTTACACTTATCTTGGTACATGACAATATTGTTTATTTGGGGGTCTGCGTACAATGCTTTTTCCCTTGGAAGCACAAATAGAAGCTAAGTATTACTGTAACGTACAGCAACAGGTCTGCGTACAATGCTTTTTCCCTTGGAAGCATCTGGTTTGCGCCTCAGAAGCGTATTTGGAGAGGTTGGGCACCCTTGCGATGTAAATTTTTTGTTTGGATGGCCATTAACAACAGTTGTTGGACTGCCAATTGCCTGGCCAGGCGGGGGCTTCCTCGCTCGCTAGCATGCCTGCTTTGTGATTAGGCGGAGGAAAATATATATTCAACACATCCTCATCCCATGTGTGTTGGCCTGGCAAATTTGGAAACTGATTTTTGAAAAGCTGGACCTGTTATGTTTTACTCCTCAATGATCCAATATTCTCTTCTCCGGTTGGTGATGCGGCACCGTCAAAGGGGGTCTAAGGGGTTCACACAAAAGCCCCAATAGTCTGATCATTTTAGTTGCTTTATTGGGAATTGTGGACGCACCAAAATGCTTGCGTTTTTTAAGGTGCTAGGCCTAGTATAGAGATGCTTCTTCAATCTGTGACCAATGAGAGTAATATACTGAGTTCCTTGCAAGGTCATTGGTCTTGCATCATCCACAGGTCCTTGGTCGTTTGAGGTTGCTGATCATGTTTCCCTAGTTTATTTTCTAGTATGCTATATTGACTAAAGCCCGGTGGGGGTTCCTGGGAGGGGGTTTCTTGCTTCTCTTCCTTTATATATTTTTTTTAATGAAATGACACGTAGGTCTCCAGCGTAATTCGAGAAAATAATAGTGGAGGCCCAATGTTGTAGCCCGCCTAACGAGAGTACTAGAGCCCGTGGGATTAGAGAGGAGGGAGTTTATCTCGACATCAGAGTGTTCCATAGGGTGCAGGCATAGCTGAGCTCATATTTTCTCACATTGTAATGCTGTACTTAATACAACAGTTGTCTTATTACATTAAAATGTTTTTTTAGGCATGTGGACGACGGTAATTCAAGTAGCGCGCCCTCTCCCACATAAGCGTCCCCAATTGCTAAGAAAATCATGAGTTGTTCAACAACGTGATGTGTTCGGAATCATTTTCATGAGCCGGATGAAAATGACTATTTTCTATTGCTATATTTATGCACTCAGGGAAAGAATCGCAATTCGCATGCAATAGTTTGTTTATCCAGTGTATTGGAATTTCATAATCACGGTTTTTTTTCCTACACATTCAGAATCTTATCTTCACTGTACTTGCCTTCGACAGGGTCGTTGCCAGTGTTCAATGTCAAATAGCATTACTTTTTTTCGGACTTGCTAGCGCCCAGACATCCGATCCGGAACGCTAGAATGCAACGGTGCCTGCACAGTGAGCGAGCGCGCGCTGCAGCACATCGGACTTGCGAGCGAGCGCCCTAGTAGCGGGCCCGCGCCATCCTGGACGTCCCTCACACCGTCAGACCGCGCGCGAGGACCGTTCACGCCCCCTCTCGTTTCTCACGCGCATCCCATATGTAACACTGATCTACTGTTGAAACATCCAGATGCAACACTTGCGATGTATAAAAGAAGACAGATGAAACACTTGAAACATGCGTCTGAAACACTTCGAAGAACACCTAAAAACACTTAAAAACCATTGCAAACATATGCAACATTCAGATAAACACACTTGCAACATACGTCTGAAAAATAGATAAAACATTGGGTACATACGCTTGCAACATACGTGTACAACCACTGCAACATCCCGATCTACTTTTGCAACATCCGTACAAAACACTTGAAACATATATCTGAAACAACTAAAACACTTAAAAACATAGACTTGCAACATATATGGAAACGCCTGAAACACTTGAAACACAGCGTCGCCAGCGGCCACAACCTACCTGTGTGGGGAACTACGGTGGCGCAGGCTTCCCCTTCCTGCCGAGGGCGCGAGGTGGATGGGGGCGCAAGCACAGGTGCAAGTGTTGGCCTCCCCTTCTGCGACGGGCGAGGTGGATGAAGGTGCGGCGCGGGCGCGCAGAGCAGCGTGGGTGCGGCGCTGCCGCATTGGAAGAGGTCACGACTAGCGGCCCCTGCGAGGGAGAAGGTGAGCTACGCTATTGTTTTGAGAAGACGTGCAGCAGTGACGGCCATGGGCAGCAACCCAGAATTTGCGTATGTGCTCTGGAAGATGAAGGGGAAAGGAGAGCTGAGAGGATGATATACATGTCTCGCACGAGATGATGAATTTAGTGGATAAGAATGGATAGGGTGGTGTCCGTTGAATAGGAGTACATGAGAATTAGGGGCGTTTGGTTGCCTGCATCAGGTCTCAGCAAGGCTCTGTGGATGCGACAATAGACGTTTGTTTGGTTCGCGTATCTGGGCGTGCAAGGAAACCCCTAGCCAGGCTCTGGAGGAACACAGAAATCAGTCGTTTCTGCCGGGCCAGGCTTGCGTGGTGCGGGTAATTAGCCATCTAATGACATTATAAGTGCATTATTAGCATAATATTAAATGATATTAACATAATTCTATTAATATTAAGAAGTAATAAGATAAACTAAGAACTATAAGATAATAGTTGCTCGTAATAAATGTCATGATGATGATTATTAATATATTTTTATCTCATGTAACTTGTCCTCATACGAGCAACCAAATATGATCTCAAAACAGCTTGGCTCGTGCAAACAGGCAACCAAATACCACACGCTTCCATGCATTGGGCCTGGCTATTGGAAGCCATACTCTTGACATGCGAGCTAGGCTGAGTTCATACGTGAACCACAGGCCCTTATGGCTCGTTTGGTTGGGGGTAATCGGAAGCAGAGAATAGGAGTTTAGAGATAAGAGTTTAGAAATTTTTTGTTTGTTCTGTGAGAATGAGAGTTTTGATAGAAAGAGAAAGGGGGAGTTTAGAGAGCCACCTCTCACTTACAATTCCTAAGGGGAGGGTGGGAATTGAGTGAAAGTTGTGCTCTTAATAAAAGAAAAATAGATCTTCACCGTTCATCATAATTTACTTTTTAATTTCGCCCTCAAAACCCTCATAACAAAAAGGAGATATGAATTCCCTTTTCAATTCTCTTTCTTATTTTCCTCCACGAACCAAACAAAGGATTGAGACTAAAAGTCAATTTTTCACCTTAATTCCCTCTATCAACTTCCACCACTAATTCCTAGGAAGGTTTTTACCTATGTACCATTAAAAAAAGATGGTCCTTAACTACCGGCCACTAAAAAATTCGAGCGCATCATGGTGCCACTCACCTAATTTTTTTTTGTCGTCAAGCCATTACGTCCACCTTCCGTCTAGTTTTAGCCATTTATCAGTCATGCCATATGGGCTTGACTAGAGGAAACGTCCAAAATACCTCCCTCACTCCCAATCCCTTGTCTCTAACTTTGTGTTTTCCCTTTTTTTTTTTTTTGACCTGACGCATGGTGCGGTGCCGCTGGCGGCTGCAGCTCCCTTGCTTGCTTGTTAGCATACGAAGAGATGCGGCACAACCTTGCTGGCTTGCCGCTGCCGCGGCCTCAGAGATGCGTGCGCCGCCGCCCGAGCTAGAGCAGAGCAGCACCAGCCGCTGCATCCGACTACCCGAGCTACATCAGATGGCGCTGCCGCCGTGGCTGCCCATATGCGCGCATCGTCATGGCCGCGTCGGACGCCTGCGAGTGCGAGGTCGCCTACGTGGCCGCGCCGGCCGGCTGCGAGGCCGCGGCTCCGCCCCCCAAAGGCCGCGACGACCGCCTGCTTGGCCGCGCGGGCCACTCCCAGGTCCCGCACACGGAAGCTCTCTCCCTCACACGCCCCCCGCTCGCGCTATCTCTCTCCCGCTCGCACGCGCGTCCAGGTCGCGCCGCCCTAGGTCCAGCTGCCGTGCTACAGCGGGGCGCGCGAGGTCGGACACAGCCAAGGTCAGCGTCTCCAGCACGTTCCCCACGGTGACATTGACCGCCGGCGTCGAGCATCAGCCCACGGTGCGGGTACAGGGGCGGGGCGCACGCGGCGGTGCTCGCGCTGCCGGCGCCGGGGACGGCCCGCGCGGCTGCGGAGTGGGGCGGGTACTCGCGGCGGCACCCGCGCTGCCGGCATCGAGAAGGCACGAGTGGTGGTGGCAGCCGTCTTTGCTGGGGTCGTCGTTGGAGGCTAGGAGGCAGTGCAGCTGCAGGCTGGAGGTGATGGCGAGCGCCTCGCCGGTCCGCCTCCTTGGTCAGAGCCATGGCCGTCTGCGTGAGCTCGTCCTTGTGCTTGTGCACGGTGGTGAGGCGGAGGTGCTGGCCAGCAAGTGCATCAACTCGAGCCGCCACGTGGCGTTGGCGCCGCCGAGGTCGATGACGTGCGCGATCTTCCCCAACTCCATGGCCTCCAGGACGCACTGGTTGGTGGCGGCGCCCGCGAGACGGAGAAACCCTAACACGTGCTCAGCATGTATGCACTGAAAAATTGCTTTGGCCAGGGTCCGGCCGTTCATCACATGTCATCTGCCACAAAAAATTTGTGCAGGTTTAGTTCTACCTAATCATGCCCGTCTAATGCATATTATTAGGACCTGTTTGGATCCTCCCCTCTAAACTTTAGAGCTAAAGCTCCAAACATGTGATCTAAAATTAGCTTTAAACTTTAGCCCACCTCACATTAAAGCTTTTGACCTCAAAAGTGAGCTAAATTGCTCTAAAGTTTTGAGAGCTCTAAAATTCAGAGGTAGAGATCCAAAAAGGCCCTTAAATTTGTGCGGGGCCCACTGTGGAAGTGGCATTATAGTTTTATGCGAACTAAAAAAAAGTTATAATATTAAACCGAGTATCAAATTAAATTCCGATGATTTCTGGTCTTTGCCTGTGTCGGCTCAATCAGCTGCCCCAGCTTCCCCTGCATTTGTGTCGCCGGCTACCCCGCTCCTGCAGGGCCTGCATCGTCCGGCCGTGCAGGTCTGTTAGTTTGCGATGCCGTCGGCCCCAACTCCGGCCACGTCTGAGCTAACAAACAAGATTGGATGCTTTATGCAGCATGCAGTGAATGGCGGTGTAGAAACTCAAGAATCCATGGATAATGCTAATACCTTCGCCTTCACTAGGTTCACAGATATGATAATGGTAGTTTCGATAATACAATTGTTCAATTGTGTAGAATTGACTATTAATTCTTCTCCAATTTTAACTCTTTCCGTTGTCTTTGCAGGGTTCTAGCGGAATTGACTATACGTGTGTTCAAGATCTTCTTTAGGCTGCTATCACATGGAAGGATTTTTTTGGCAAATTCTTCTAGCAATATTATTTTGTTTTTAGCCCTAACAATTCTATGGCTAATATATATATTTTTATGATGGAGTGGTGCCATTTGGTGGAGTTCATTTTGGTTATTTGGAGCATATAACTATTGAAAATACTTAGTAAAATGCTAGTTTAATTATGTTGTGAAAATACTTGGTAAAACTCTGTTATTTGTGTATTTCACAAATAATCCCGAGCTGAGCTGTATCTGAGCCATGGAAAAAGTTGCTTTTCTTATCAGCCATTGGATGAGAAACGGGGGCATCCGACATGGGGTAAGTCAGCTGTGACTTAGCTTGAGCGACTCAGACAATCTGAACCGCGATTGATTGGCCCTGTGTGGAGACGCTGCACTCCTGAACTCGGAGACGCCACGACCGAGGAACCAGATGCTACGGCAAAGGCCACCTGATCTGCTTCCTGCTCTGGCCGGCCGGTTGCCGGCTACTTCACCTGTCCCGTCGTCCCATGTGCTCGGGGCACCTCCTCGCTCCCGCTCCTCCTGGCCGTTCTTGCCATCGTCGCTAGCGAGTTCTTGGAGACGGAGATGCCTCCTGCGAGAAGACGTGCTTCGACGGCATTACCTCCCGAAACTCCTGCAGTTTTTACTGCTATCATCATGCTGCTTAGTCGACGCACCAGGCATTAATCAGGGTGGTCGTCATCCCCAAACCGTGCTCAACACTCCTGCGCCGCGCAGACTGTGGCAATCGTGTAGTAGCTCCGCACCTACTGGAGAAGCGCAGACAGACACGGTCACACAGTGGCGCAGCGACAACCACAGCCTGAAGGCGGCCAATGCGGTGTACGAGTGTAGCACCTGGCACTCCAAGCGTACCTACAGGGCCCACTCATTGATGTTCTCGGCTGGGGCAACAAGAGCCATGACGGCTGCGGCGCTCCCCACGACACGGAGGTGTTGCCCAGGCTAGCTATATGGCGGAGGGGATGACGAGGACGCCGACTATGGACTATACTCAACCATGTCAGGCATGCCTTGCTGAGAGCTTCAACGTACTTACCCATAATCCTTTTCAAATGTCTAAAGTAACCACCCATTCAGTCATGTTTTCCTCCTATGACTGCCTTGGTAACATTTGCTTTTGTCATTGATTACCACATAAGATTTTGACCTTCGGCATATCCTTTCCTTCCAACTTCATTTTATATATACATCACAAGATACATTCCATATGAAATGTTCAAATATAAATACAACACTATACATTTCCACAGCAAACACGCGGGGTGTCATCTAGTATATATATAGTAGCGCCCACCACCGGGCAGTCACCACCAACATCAGCCAACAATGGCCACCTGAAACAGCAGGACCGCCTCCAGACTGCCGGCGGCTGCAGCACTGGTGCTTCTGCCACCGCTTCTTGTACTGGCGACGACCATCTCGCTGGCCTCGGCGGCGCGTACGTCCTGCTGCCCCCAGTCCGCAACCTGCAGCTCCAGCGCCGGTGGCGACTGATGTCGAGCCAGGCGAGGTGTCCGTCGCCACCGGCATCGGCATGCTGCTGGTGACTACGAAGGCTACTCCTTCCGAAGCGCCGCCAGGCATCGAGACAACCATCGTCGTCGTCGTCTCCCCACCGTTACCCATCCCTCCCTCCGGGCCTAGCAACGGGCACAACAATCAGCCGCCGCCTCGCCAGGTGTGATGTAATGATGTTCTCGATCGGAGTACCTCTGTGTTTCTGCTGCATGCATGCATGAAGGGTGTTTCTCTGCCATGTTCGCGTGAGGTTTGAGCCGCTTATTTTCAGCTAGCCAGCTGTTTTTTTCTTTCATAACAAATCAGCCAACAGTATTTTCAGTCGCTTATTTTCAGCCCAAGCGAACAGGCGTGACGAGAGAGGCCTTAGAATGCATTTATGCATCAATGGTTTGTTAGTGCTTATTGGTGATGAGCTTGCGAGACTCTTTACGTGTCATTTCTTGGTCATGGCAACTAGCAATTTGTTGAATCCAGTATGCCGACTGTGACGTTTTTTATTTCTTCTGAAATAATAGAACTCAGCAAGCCGTTTTTTTAAAGCTACAAGCAGGAGATCTGTCAACATGAGAAACACGCTTGCTGAGAAGATCTGTGCCAACACGCTTGCTGAGGAGATCCTCCTCTCGAATAGGGAAGAAGTTTTTATAAAAAAAAAAAACTAGTTACAAAAATACCAAAACCACATCAGAGTATACCCGACATTGATCCAACATCTCGCTAAGCCTCGTCGTCAAAATTTGAAATTATCTGGCTTAGCCATCTTGTCCCGCTCGGTGTTACCTTGTTCGTGGCTTTCTTTGATTTTCGCACGAGTGGACGATGTTGTCTTTGAAAAATTCTTGCATTCCACTTCCTCTAAAACTCTTAGGCAAGAAAGGATCAATGACTGCACCGCCCTAACAGGAGTCATCAGCAAGGAGTCATCAACAACGAGGAGCGTTCACATTTTATTCGAAAGGAGGAAAAGAGCTTTGCCACAATTTTTATTAGATAAGCATCCACGACATCGTTGTGAGGTCTTTCCTATTTTATTTTATTTTCGGCCTATGGTGTGCTCTGGGCCAGTTGTGATGTGTCCCAGGTCGCTCAAAGCATCTCCAATGTTATCAGATATTTTTCACTCCCAGTAATATTAAATTTGAATTTTTCCAAACAAAAAAAATAGCACATGAAACAAACCCTCCAATGGTAATCCTAACTTTATTTCCAAAAGCTTTAAAATAAAAACAGACATGCCATATAATCTTGTATGATATGAGGCCTCCATCCTGTGGACGGCAGGACCTGAGCAAAGTGTCGGATTTTCTCTGACGATTTGCCCTGTATTGATCGCTGTCGCGGGCAAGCAAAGTGAGGATAGCGTCTCTCACCACAATCATAATCGCCTCCTTCGAGGGCTTGTTTGTATTCATGAACAAGCTAAAAGTTAGCTCTAGTTCATCTAAACAGGAGTGCTAATAGATGAGTTACTTTTTAACTATGCTTAGCTAGTTGTTAGTTCATTCACTGAATATAACTAGCTAATAGTTTATTATTAGTGATATATGCACCTATTAGCCTAAGAATCCACCAAACATATATTGGCTAATAGTTAGTCGGCTAATTTTTAACTAGCTAACTTTTAGCTCAAGCTAATAATTAGTCTTAGCTGGTTCAAATAAACATAATCTTAAACATAATCGGAGCCTCCCGAGTGATGACCTTCGTGGTGGTCATGAAGAAAGAGGCCAACAGGCAGTTAGATCTTTCTAATTTAATGAGTACATTTATTATTAGTTACTTTTTCTAATCAGGCAGCTGATTGCGGCCCTGTTTGGCCCTCCAATTTTTGCCAATTTAAAAAAAAATCTGTTTTTTTGAAATTGGTGAGATCAAAACAGGTCAGTGTTTTCTGCTGGTTTTTGTCAAATTCTTAAAAACTAGAAAGCTGTTGATAGCCAGCTTTTGCTAGTTTCTTATAACCCATAGAGCAATAAATGAAGTCAGGTTCTTAAAAACCAAAGGATCCAAACATCTATGCTAGTTTTTGCTCAGAATCTAGATTTTAGAAAGTAGAGAAAAAAAGAAGTATTTAAGAATCCGAACTTGTCCAAACAGGTCTTTAGTACTACTTGCTGGGTAACGTTTACCTCAGCTACCTTCCTTTGTTAGTTTTTTTAGATAATCTCTACAACTAAAAAATTCATAAGGGAATCGTTCACCCGGCTTCGCACGCTCTCGCTCGCTCGCTCGCATCGCCCGCCCGGCTTCCCCCAGCCAATCACCGCGCAACCCTCTCATCAGGAAAAAAAATCCCCGCGCCTTGCCTCGCCTCCAATGCCGCCGCCGATCCACCGAGCGCCCCCAACGCGCCTCGAGTCCTCCTCTCCTTCACGCACAACTCTTCCTCTCCCCACGCCAATAGGCAGGCTGCCGGACTCCGGTCGCCGGTCGCCAGGCCGCCGGTTGCCAGGCCGCCGGCCGCAGGCCGCCGCCCGCGGTGCTTGGGTTGCAAGAAAGGAATCACCGCAAACCACGCCGCCACCGCCACACCCTTGCGCCTGCACCGGCAAGTACAACAACCGCCCGCACGCGCAGTCCGCATGTCATCCTCTCTTGCCATCTCCACGCGGCCACGCCGCCGTCCGCATTTCTCCACGCCTCCGCTTCGCCAACCACCCCCAACTTCAATCCAGAATAGGGATCGAGATGGCCAAGCTCTCTGCTACCTCTATGCAACCTATGCGGCCGCCATTGCAGAGGCCCTCCTGCTGTCTCCTCCCCTGCTCTACCGCCGCGGCGCCGCTGCTCTTTGCCTTCGCCCTGTGGGGCCACGTTCCCCGTCGTGTCCGCCTCCCGTGGCGCTACCCCCAATCATGTCCCCGCCGCTGCCCCGCCGTACCCTGCTCCGGCGCCGCGGCTGCCGCATGCCGCGCCCAATGACGTGCCAGTGTGCCAGCCGATGACCACTGGCTCCACTCCTTGCACCCCCCACCCTCTCCTCCAGCCCTCCAGGTCTCGTGTGCGGTGGTCAGCAGATTCCCAATTGGGTTGCTAGCGGTCGAGGCCGCGGGCGCGGCAGCAGCGTCGGCCTCAGTCTTGGCCTCGGTGTCCGTGGACTGGTGGCGAAACGTCAACGAGTCGCCGCTGTGGTAGGGTCACATCTTCCAACTTCCATGCGCTTGCCGTGCTCTATGGCATCGTCTTCGCCGTCATGCTGGTACGCCCCTTCCCTACCTCGACCCCAGTCTGGTCCGATCTATCAGAACTGCGCCATCACATTTGGAATTTTTGTTGGTTTCAGTTGGTGCTCGACTCAATTGTGCACGCTGGCTTGTTTGTGACCGTGCAATTTTGAGGAAACCAGGGAATTGTGGGACGAATTGAGGCAGCACTATAATGTCCGTGCAGAATTTGGAATTCCCAATGTTTATTTCTCTGTAGATGCAGTTGATCAGAAAGTGTAGGGTGCCACAGTATGAGTGGACAAAGCTGAAGGTGTTCCACTTCCTCAGTGGTGAGCCAACCATTTGCGCCACTTGCATTACTTTGCTTCTGCTGTATGTTTCATTTGGTGGCCAAATCATAAGTTCTAATCTTGCCATCTAAATCTAACGGGGCAGACTTAGGGAATTCTGCAGCCCCGTGCCAAACTCTAAAATAGAGTATTTTGTCGCTTCAAAGATGGGACTATAATAATGGAATAGGCTATAATAATGTGAAAGTATAGTAGAATTCATGTTTTAAAAAAAAAGATTTAAAAATAGTAATTTAATGGTATTGCCGTATACAATTGGCTCATTCCTCAAACTTTCATGCTTCTGAGCTCTGAAGTTCTCACAATCATTCTTTGTTTCAGGCAGAACGATAAACAGATGAACAACCAAACATTTTTAAATGTGAAATGGACTAGGAAGCTATTCTTATGGCCATAGTTTCCTTTCGCCATCCCAGTTCTCAAACCGCAACGCAAATTTTTCGGAGGATTTTTTGGCTGAATACATGGGGGACCATGGAATTAAGGATGAAAACGGACGGAATCGAACGGAGAACTCCTCAACCGTTTTCTACTTTTACATTTGAATACGAAAACGAAAACGAAAGCGGACAAACCGAACACGAAAACGAACACGAACTTACGGAATATCGAGAATTTCGAAAACGAAACAATTCGAGCGGAATTATATCGAACACGGTCGGTATATGAGAATTCAATACGAACCGACCCACAGTGCATAACATTAAACATGTTCATGGCCAAATACATAACAAGTTCGCGACTAACAAGTGCATGATCTAGTTCAAATTAACAAGTGCGTGACCCATGGTCTTAAGTAGTACGACACACAATTAACAGAACATGAACATCTAGAGCTCATCAGCATCATCCATGATGTCAGGATCAGAGTTCCCCTGCTGGACCAAATTCGGTTCTAAACCGAATTTAAATTCGGTTCTAAACCGAATATAATGTAGAAATGTAAGATCAGGTTCCCCTGCTGGACCAAATTCGGTTCTAAACCGAATTTAAATTTGGTTCTAAACCGAATATAATGTAGAAATGTAGAAATCGAACGAACAAATGCCCAAACTGATTTCGTACCGAATTCCGAATTATGTACTCCGTATTTCGTTTTCGAATTTAGTATCCGTTTTTGTCCGCAAAAAACGAATTCGATCGGGTTAAATGTAGAAAACGACTGCGGTTCGGTTCGGGATATTTCCGTATCGTTTTCATCCTTACATGGAATTATCTTGCAAAAATGTGCATGCATAAACTAGCTTTGCAACTTCTGTGATATCAGCAAGGAACTGAACCTTGCACTTTGGACAAGTATGTGCAGGAGTAATCTTCGTTTATATAGATGGGTATGCACATACACCATGGACCAATGGTCCCTAGAGTTCAGTGTCGACGGCCTTTTCAGCACCGTTCATGGTAATTCCCTTTTTTGGTATCTCTGGTTTTGGTTGGTTCCATTATCCCGTGTTCTTCTATAGTTGTACCTCTCCCTGCCTACTAGCCTTTTTTTTATAAATGATGAATGTGTTGAGGTGCTAAACTTTACTTGAATGCAAATATTACAGGTTGCTCAAAGTTTGCATCAAGGTGAAATTAGCATGACATGAGGCAGTAGGGACCAGTATAGTTTCTACATTGTCATTCGAGTCATTTGGCATGTCAATTTAGATAACCTAAAATCATCTGGCATGTCAGTTTGGATAACCTTAGTATGAAGCAACAACAT
This sequence comes from Saccharum spontaneum, assembly GCA_022457205.1. Taxonomy (NCBI): domain Eukaryota; kingdom Viridiplantae; phylum Streptophyta; class Magnoliopsida; order Poales; family Poaceae; genus Saccharum; species Saccharum spontaneum. The sequence goes on from CM039613.1 coordinate 8,703,837, forward strand.
GATCAATCATAAACTACAGAACTCAGGTTTGTTCATTACTGGTTCTTATACTGCCTATGTTGAATTCCCATATAATTGTTCTGCCTATTATTACAATAATTAAATTACTTGTTTGACAAATGGTTTACATTTTGCCAAAATGGATGTAACTGATATGAATAATTTCGCTACTCGGTCCTATAGCAGCAAGTTACATTTCAAATTTATTGATAGAAATCAAATATTCCATTGTCGATATATGTCGCAAAATAGAATCAATTTTTTTTTTGCTAAGTATGCACATTTTTCCTTTATGACAGATTGCCTGTATTTTTTGCACACCCCAGTGCCCTCTTTTTTTCTTGAGGGGGTTTTAAAAGTATATCAGCTGCCACATGATTCAAATCGTGCCCTCTGAACCTAGAGTGTAGATGTTATTGTGACTCAAATGTGTAGTTGTACTTCTCAGATCGAGGCCTATTAGTGCATCTGCATGGGCTGTAGTAAGCCTTGGCTTGGCTGAACTTCAGCAGGCTAGATACTGATAATTTACAAACACCATTTGCAGTGTAAACAACATCGGTCGCCAGCAGTCCTCAATAGAGAAACTAAGCTACTCGATGTTTGTTTCCTGCCATGATCCACAAGTTGGCCTCCTCGGCAACTCTAGCGAGTCATCAGCATCTTGACAGTACAGAAACTAGCTGTGTTTGGGATTAGTGGGTCAGGAATTGCTGCAACAAATTAGTAAGGCGAGGTCTTACTGTCATTTGGAAAGTGAGTCAGGGTTGTACTATAGCCATGGGTCCATGACCTATAGGTACTATGCTATAATGCTATAGTAAAATTATTTACTTATTGCATAGTAAATTGTGATTTTAGCTTTGCACAATGAAACATGTAATTTATGGTTTTTTTTCTTGCTCCCGTCGCAACGCATAGGCACTCACCTAGCATTAGAATCATCCTCTGTACAATAGCCATGTTTTTTTTGCTTTAATAAGTCCTTTGTACCTTCGCGCCATCCGGAAGAGGCATGTACGTTTCCTGCACCTTCCCCTCTCTTGCGGCTATCGAGATATGCTTGCTTCCTACTGCCATTGTATGGCCTTGATTTGCTTGTTCTCAGTTAGATTAAGTAATTTGCAAACGTTAATGCAATTGTGATGTAATTTCGTAATGGAATGGTTGTAATAAATCAGAAGTGTAGTAAATCAGAAAGGTTAAACTCTTACAATTTAACTTCAAATCATAATCGATGCTGCTCCTGCTGTTATTTCTCTTTTAATTATTGCTTGCTCATATAGTTCAAGCAACTATGGTTTGAACAGGTGATATAGTGGATTAACTCATTGTCTTTTGATTCTTAATTCCATTAGGTGCAGACTTAATGCATGTTTTCCGTTTGTTAACTAAATATTTTGTATGCATCTTATATTCTTATACATATATATATTTCGTTTGCAGTTTTGCACCAAAGGCTTAGGTCGGCGAGGGCGGATTCGGCTCTGTCTACTGCGCCTTCTTCCGCTTCGCGGGCGACTGATGCATTGTTCGCGCCATTAAGCGCCTCAACCAGCACAGCCTCCAGGTCTGCTACCTGCTTCGTTTTGCTTCTCCTCCGTCAAAGGTTCTTCATCATCAAAAAGCAATAAGCCTCTCTATAAGTAACGAGGATGTTTTTTTACTTAATTCACCTTGGCAAACTAATATACATCCTGAAACAATACGAGGTTGTCTAGGCATTTAGCATCAGATCTACCTAAGAATTTCAGTACTCGAGTAGGTAGAAATTCCACTGCTCTCTAGCTCACTTAACCATTTTGAATCTATAGATTGGTCTCTAGCTCACTGATGAATGAACTTTAGTACTGGAGTTTGCAGCTCACTGAGGTACCCTGTTTCCTTTTTAATAAAAAATTAATCACTACATTGTCATATCTCTTTCAGATTCAGAGTTGTGTCTATCATCAAACCAGTGACATATGCCTTCAAATGGTTGCATAGTTACTACTGCACCTGGTGCAAAATGAATAAAATTTAGAAAAATTATGCTGCACTTGGTCTACTGCGAGCTCTTTGCTTCTTACAGCACACTACCATGCTGTACAACCTAATATACATCTCATATATAAAGTGCATTGCATTTTTCATCTTAACCATGCCGCAGTTTCTGTCATCTTAACTATGCATGTTAACAACCAGGCCACGGTGACACTCAGGGCGGAGGCTGCCGACTGTAGAGGCCATGCAAGAATGAGCTGGACCACCTCCGGACGAAGATCTCGGCCTTATGTCAGTGCCAGGTTTGAATCCACAGGGCACTTGATTTAATTTCTGGGTGATTTGGCTCAGGCCATTCGTGGCTAGGTTAATTTGTACTGTTTCACTAAACTGATGCTGCTTTGCCCTTCAGAACAACTATGACACTGTATAGAAGCTTTGGCCTTCATATTGAAATGTGCTATCAATCAAGCTTTTAGTTGATGTAGCATCACCAAAGAAAGAAAAACAAATTGGCTCAGAAAAAGGATATATATTTTTTTGTTTGCCAAACTGAGTGATGTGCACGACACTACTTTGTTTGTTGCAGAAGAGGTAATTTCTTCTAGGCACAATCATCTTAATACTCCACTTGAACAAAACAAAATATAGTTCCGCTCTTTCTGCAGTATTGAATGTAAATAGCTTATGAAGATTGGCTCCGAATAGGAATGTTATTTTAATTTTGTTCATGTTGTCAGCATCCTACTACTGTTGCATTAATGCCACACATAAGCCTTTTTATGGTTAGTTTTCTCCTTTCTACACTGCTACTAAGACTGACATGTGCTTATAGAACAATCCAGTGCAAGCAAGTCAAACAAAAGCCCCTATTTTAATAGATGCTGAAAGAAAGAGGGAGGGGCTAGACAAGCTTCTCAATTTTGCATCTTACGTTGTATGCTCTACAAAGTTTCCTCAGGTAAGCTGTTTGGATTGCAAAAGAGCATAACTGCATAATCCTGCCCAAGACAGCCCCAGTTTACCAGCTTCTCCTTGTAGCAATGTAAACCGCTTACATTCAAAATGGTTGAGGCAAGAATTTTCTTTATATACTTCTCATGGTGTAAGAATTTTGCATTGAATACTTTGCGGGCGAATTTATGTTACCTTAGACTGAAATTAAGATTTTATGCTTTACTGTTTGTTTTCATGTCTCCATAGGTGCATCAAGGTGGTGCTGGAATGACAGCAGCAGGATTATTGACATGTTTTTAATATAACATGCATTAATGTATGGCATCCTGATTGTGTAAAATATAATTATATTCTTTTAATATTTCTCTCCTTCTGACAACAATGCAACATATTTTGATTTATTTGTATGGCTTAATTTGGAGCTTGTTTGCTACTTTGTATTTTGGCAACAGATGTAGAAGGCTGGACCGCTGGATGATTGATTACTTGATTGGTAGGAACACCAGGAGAAGCGAGAGGCACCTGATGGATGGATAGGAGATCGAGATGGTTGTGTGCCGGACTGTGAATAGTGTGCGTCCAGCCTTGAGCTGCATGGACATCAAGAGGTGTCTTAGTATGTTCTGAAGGTTGCTTTATGATGCTAGAAATGACACAGAGTGTCTCAGTTGGTTTAGAAGGTTGTCGTGTGATGCTAGATATGACATGATGTGCATTCACCAATAATGAAAACATTGAAATTTTTACACCTCGCGTTGCAATGAGGAAGAAAAATTGTCCTCCTGGTGCCTTTGTTCTGTTTGGGCACAATCGTCCACCCGCCACTATCAAAGATCGAGGCAAAAAAAATCTTATTGCACAACCGACCGTTGTTGTGGAAGAAAATGAGTTTGTCAGGTGGACTTATTCCCGTTGCAACGCATGGGCATGATCCTATTAATAAGGAAAAGTTTGATTTTTTAGATAATAAAGAAAAATTTTGACACCAAACATCCTAAAAAAAGAGAAATTAGACCAAATCATTACGTAGACAGCTGAAAAATCAAGGAAACAGAGGTTCAAACCATAACAATCAAGCCATAGAAAACAAAAAAAAACATCCATTCAACCAAGAAAAATTATGTTTGCTTACGCAACCACCAGGAGCATGCGCATGTTGCGAGGACTCTTCCTTATTTGATTTTGGCCCATGACGTGTTTTCGTCCGCTTCATTCGTTTCAAGTGTTCGGGCACCACCACATCCGTGTGATGTGTACCTTGCTGACTTGTCGCTTAGTTCTTTTCCTATTTTCTTTTTTCTTATTCCTGTTTTATTTTTCTTTTTTACTTACTTAATTTTATTTACAATCTTTTTACTTTGTTCCGGATACATTGATTTTATATATCTAGAAAGAATATATATCTAAGTGCATAGTAAAATATATGTATTTAGAAAATTCAAAACATCTTATAATTTGGAATGGTGGGAGCACTTCTTATTATTTCAAATGTTCCCTCATCATGCATGGTCCATTTTCTTTTTCTTTAGCATTGACGTGATTGCCACGTGTACATCATTATTTATATTATGGGGCATTTTCTTCTAAAAGAAGTATATTTTTATTTTTTAATTAAGGTGGAATATCTTTTTCTACGGTAGCCCCTTCATTCCAAATTGCAAGTCGTTTTGGATCTTCTAGTAGTATAGCAAAAACAATATACACAAAAAAAACCTAAACGACTTATATTTGGGAACGGTGGGAGTACCTGTTGAAAAAATATGGAAACCAGATTCATGATCCGTGCTTGTAGGAGTTAGAAACAACTCACGTCTAGCGATGATACAGAGCGTGATTCCAAAATATATTGGGTTTTCATGTAAAGCACGGGCACATTTGCTAGTACATACAAAAATGACTCAAAAGACGGATGACAAAACATAATTAAAGAATTCTTCTTCTTTTTTTGTTTTTTGTCTTCCATTCCCCGCCCAAGTAAAACCAGCCGTTGTTGCAGGTACAAAAGATAGAGGGTGACGGGTCTATCGTCAAGGAGAGTCAGTACAGGCTGTTTTTGTTGTGGCTCCATCGGTTATGTGTTATTTATACTAGTATCCCGCTGGACTAGCCTCATTTGCCATCCATACCCCACCTAACCAAATTACAGCTCATCAGCACAAATTAAATTTGCAAAATGAAGGAAGATATAAATGAGTGCCAAACCATGGTGTGGTGCATTAAATGTCTTCCATTTATTTTTCTCTCCACAAGAGAAATCTAGTCTCGGCTCAACTATATATACACGTTATTAGTGCCCAAACTTGTACCCACCACAGTACACTCTCCTGTACCAAAATATTGAAAAGAAGGAGAAGGGAAGAAAAACCAGAAGCCATGACTAGCAACAACAACAACAACACTGCTGCCACTGGGGCGACGGTGGCAGTGGTGTTGCTACTACTAGCGACGACGCTACTGATGACAACAGTGGCAGATGCACGGCCTTACTTGGATGTGCTGCCTTCGTCGACATCACATGGTGTTGTTGGAAATTTGTTGCCGCACAAGATCATACCGCCCTCCGGGCCTAGCGATTTCTGGGGCGGCGAGCCGCTACCGCCTGTGGAGGTGAAAATCAACCATGGAAATTGAGTGCAAGGAGCGGTGTGAATGAGAATAGTTGGTGATGTAGGGATGAATGCATCACAAGGACTATAATGTCATGTAATGACTTCTGCAAGAACTTTAATAACAAGAGCATATGGTTTTGATCATTTTCCTTGGGTTTTTGCATATGCATGTGTATCCGCTTTATTTGTCAAAACACAAGGTCATGCGGCTTTAATCTTATCTGGATCTTAATGTCATCCTTCGTTTGTTTGAAAGATATCGAGGTGGCTTATAGTGTTTGTCAGAAAGTCATCGAGGTAAAAACTAGAGCACCCCGCCAGTACCGCCCCCATGATGACATGGGTGGAAATGCTGCCACCATAGATCTTGCTCCTCTCTCCGCCTTCACTGTCGCCTGGGTGCGCCGCCAGAAGATTTTACGAGCACAAGGACGATGACAGGGCTCTCTCCCTAAGCCCAAGCACTCCTTCTCAGCCTCTTCCCTCTCGTGCCTACTCCTAGAGGTGACCTTGGCGAAGGCTGGTCGGCGCCAGCTCAAGGATTGGTTCTCCATCGTCCCCCTAGGTGGATCTAGTCTCCCTATGGCTGGATCTAGCCAGGAGTAGTCTATAGTGGTGGGGTGAAGGTCATCTTTGGTATGTCTTGGTCAAGCGTCGGTCGTGCACTGGGTCAGCATGGATGGCATCTGCCCTCTAGCGGCAAGCGGCGGCCACGCCATGGCATACCATTTGGTAATATAAAAAAAATGACAGCTTAGCAAGGGCCACGGTTTTGGCGTTGGCGTCACGTTGTTGGTGGCACGCTTGCATGAGGCATCATGGTTGATGTCATCTTGGCATGTGGTGCGTCACGTGGCAGTTGTGAATGGATGGCTCAGGGCGCAAGGCTTGACCGGTGTGACCGGAGCCAATGACAGCGACACTCAATGGCGTTGCTTCCCCTATTGCGGGTGTCATTATGCTGCCCTTCCTCTCACTTTGCATGATTCTTTGGGTGAAAACCCTGTCCAGATTCCTTGTACCTGCGACAGTGGGGCTTCCGGCACTACATCCTTCTTCCTTGAGGCATCGTTTCAGGTTTGTGTTCACCAATTGGTACTTGGTTCTCTTGCTCATTTTTGATGAGGTTATACCTTTCTGTGTGGCACTGCGCCACACGGGGATGATTGAATTGCTCGGAAGAGTTTGCTTTGGCGAAGTCGGAGTTGCTATGTTGTGGGGGCCTGACATAGCTCGGCAATGGTGACATCTGCAACCTCTTTGGGGTGATGTTAGTTCCTCGTGGCAAGGGTGTGTTTGTGACCTTAAGGCTTAGGCTTTGGTCCATTTGAAGAAGTCGGACCTGCTCGGCTATTCTTGAGCTAGGCAACAGTGACTTGTGGCAGGGCTACGTCGTTTTGCATTAGCCAATCGGTCATGTTATCGATGTTAGGGTTGTTACTGGTTTTCCTTTTAATTAACCGTGCAAGTATAAGGTTTTGGAACCTGATTTTTCTTATAAATTGGGTCAACTCTTCTCTATCTTAATTGAATGATATAGCTCTTGTCACTTACGTTAAAAAAAAGAAAGATGTTAAGGTGACCTATCGAAAAAGCTCAGACAACCTAAGTAATATTGCCGTTGGGAGATCTCACAGTTTTTGGACTTTGGTTTGGGAATGCGGTACAAAACTAGTCATGAACTGTCACTGGAAACTCTGAAAAGCAACGACCGCTTTGCGTGGTGGATTAGCTCGTCTGACTTCGGAATTGAAGGTAGTGACTTCGACACCCATGTACTGTGGTTGTCATTTTTATTCCTTTTTTCTTTTTGTCCTCTCATGTTTTCTTTTCTTTCCCCCCTCCCAATAAGCCCAAACACGTATACAGGCGGCGAGCAAATGGACGGGCACCCCGCCCCACTGCGAACACAAGGTTGAAATGTGCTCTTGTATTTTGTTTTGTGATGAATGATTGTCAACGTGATCCACGAAGAAGGTTGAGTGGTGACTAACCCTACCATGGCGAAAGCTATGTGTGCGACATGTCACTTGGCTTGTGTTGTGCAGGTGTGGAGCTCGGAGATGGTGGTCGACGGCGAGGTGAGGGTCAAGTAGAGATGTGCCGTGCCGACGGACCGAGAGTGGTGAAGGGTGGACGTGAGGCTTGGACCGAGGGATCAGAAGGTCGGGTGACTGGCCGCGGTGGCTGACACCTAGGACATCGACAAGCGCAAGTGTACATGGGAGTGACCGTGTTGACCGAGTCAAGATGGAGGACGTGCAAGTCGAGCGGGGCTCAGAGGACTTGGCGGCCGGCTGGTCGAGGACGGCGGTGACACGCGTCAAGGCGGGGGCCGCGTATGGAGTACGCTACTTGCGAGCGGGTTTGGTGGTTTGGCCCCCAAAACCATCGATGACGGGTTTACGGGTTTGGGCCTCAAAACCCGGGCGGAAGTTCCGAGGAGGAACGGACGGCACGTGGCAGCATCGGGGAGTTCGCGTCGAGGCGAAGCTACTGATGAGGTGGCGCGGTGGCCGTCGGATGAAGATGACACCGGGTTGGACCATAACGCCGTTGGGCTAAGTGGTTTGACTCAATTGTATCTAGGGGCAAAACTGAGATTGTGTAATAGCCCTGTTAAATAGGACGAGGGAGCCCCCATCTCCCTCAACTCCTCCATTTGCATTTTCTTTCATCCTTTGTTAGGGTTTCCCCTCCCCTTAGATGCTTGTGAGAGAGAGGTCCACTAATCCATGTGTTTAGTGTAAGAACCAAAAATTTAAGTGGGAAAGGAGGTCCCGAATCCTCCTGGTGTCCTCCGGGATTTGGAAGAAGTTTTGTTCTTGTGATTTTGTGATGTGTTCTTCGCGTTCTTCTTCTTTCCCCTCGCGTTCTTGAATCGATTCTTCGTTTCTAGACCATTTTGGTTCGTTCTTGTTGCCTTGATTTGAGCTATGACGTGAGTTGAGCCATTTCACTAAAGGAAATCAACCAATTCCTCACGAACTTCCAGATTAGACGATTTCTTGGTGTAGGTCTCAAGAACCGGTGTCTTTTCATTCTTCTTTGATTTCTCGTGATAGGCTTAAAATTATGTGTTGATGTCTCGAAGATATCTTCTCAACACCCCCAAAAACCTACCTACAAAGTTTCAAGTCAATCCAAGTTGTTTTGATCGAGTCTTGACCCGTTCTTCCTTGGTTCGTGCTGCTGTTTCTGGACAGCGCGGAGCCTCCGGAAAAAAAACGCGAAACCTCCGGGACGCGGAGCCTCCGGGGAAAAACGCGGAACCTCCGGGAATCTCCAGACCGCGGAGCCTCCGGGAGAAAACGCGGAGCCTCCGCACCTGCTGCTAAAAATTTATGTTTGGGCTCTCCGAGTGCTCATTTTGAGATCTGTCTTTTGCTTTGATTTTCTAGCGTCTCAAGGATCTTTTTCTAAGTACTCTTGCACTAGTTGGCATGAGTACTTTGGGTTGGGAACTCGCTTCCTCTCCATAGGAGTTGAGTATCTCTTTTTCGCCTCTCGGTTTAGTTCTTGTTTCGTGCTTGTTTGTGCTGTCCCATTGTGTTCATCCACCCACTAATTGGGTCGTGGATATCATGGCATTTTGTTCACACATTTGGTGATGATTTTGGGACAGTAGCCGATCATTCTCGAAAGAAATTTTCGGCTCCCATTCACACCCCCCTCTGGTCGCCGTTTTCGGTACTTCAAATTGTTTGGCCGTATGATTTGTATAATTTTCTCCGTTCTTTGGCTGGTTTGTTCAGTACGAACTAGTAGGACTGAAAATTTGTCTACTTTCCCAGGTGGCGCTTGCTCGATCTATTAGTCTTCCATGGCACAGATGGATCATCCTGCAAAATAATATGAGGTCTGATCTGGAGAAGCACTTCAGATTAAGACTTTGTTTCAAAAACTTCAGATTGAGACTATTTTGTATCCAGCTTTTTCAGAAGCACTTCAGATTAAGACTTTGTTTCAAAAACTTCAGATTGAGACTATTTTGTATCCAGCTTTTTCATTTGTTCTCGGCTTCTTTGTGATACTACTGCCTCTGTTTTGTCATATGACAGTAGCCACTTGAGCAATATGCTTATTTATTTGTGAGCTGCCATGCCTGACTTTTGAGCTAACTGCAATGCCTCGGCTACTGTAAAGGCAGGGTGCAATGCAACTTCAAGAGGGCGATCCAGCTGGTGGCATCGAGCACCTTGTTAGCATTGAAAACGTGCGTGTATATGCAACACAAATGCATTTGCGTGCTCAATGTAGAGTCTGCATGCAGAGCTGAGGCGTCATCATGTAAATTGTGTAGAGTTTGACGAAGATGGAGATTGAGTAGCCAGTCGGTCAAGGAAACTAAAAATGCTAGATTACTAGTATCCTTAGCTTGTTTTGAGATTTGTCTCTTGTTATATTTTTGAACCCTGATCATGTTTGCTCTGTCTTTTCCTTGATTACAATTTGCTAAAATTTCACGAGCGTGCAGGCATTGTATATGTTTGCTAGATTCGTCTAGGTTATTGTGTTTGGTCCTTTTTGTCGTTTTTTTTCGAAAGATGATCCGTTACCGGCTTTCATCGATAAGAATAGAGAATTACAATTACAATAGCTATTTTGGCACGAGTTGCACCAACACCCATTTTGCTTGGAGCTCAGCGAAACTGAGGTCCAGGCCACCCCTGGTTTATACTAAGGCTAATTTACATTCGTGGAAAAAACAACTGCATCATTCATCACTGCTAGCTGTAGGCTATGGCCAGCTAGATGAACCTTCTGATCATTTTGCATCGGCATTACCTGCTACAGCCCTTTGTTTCCAGCATAAGCCCACGCTTTTGCTTCATCGTATATGGCTTCCATGATCTGCTGGATTTGTCTACACTCCTTCCTGAAAACTCTTCTGTTCCTTTCTCGCCACACCTCCCAGATGATCAACATAATCAGTGATTTCAGCCCTTCCTTCACTGATCCCGGTAAACCATTAACTAGCTGCAGGAACCATTCTTTAACAGTTTTCGTGTGCTCCCAATTAGTTGGCTGTAGGCTTGGTGTCCGCACCCAAATCGCCACTCTTTCCCATATTGCTTTGACCACAGGGCAGTCCATGAACAAATGTTCTACGGTCTCCAGGTTCCGGATACACAGCTGGCAGAAGTATTCGTTCGGCCATTGTCGAATCTATAGTCTAGCACTCTAGCTGTTGTCCATACCCTATCCTGGAGCAACAACCAAACGAAGAACCTGCATTTTAGCGGCGCCTTTGTCTTCCATGCAATTTCAGCGGTACTGCATCCAGTTAATCCTTCAAACTGCAGACTGTATGGAGATTTTGCTGAGTACTGTCCATTCGATGAGTGAAGCCATGTTATTCGATCTTCCTATGATTGTGTGAGCACAACGTTTTCTAATTTGTCCCAAAGTTCCAAGAACTCCGCGATAATTTGTTGGTTCATATTGTGGTCTATGTCTCTGACCCGTCTGTTATTTGTCAGTGCATCCGCCACTGAGCGGTTCTTCCTCTTGTTGTGCTTGAAAAGCTCCTGGAACATCTCTGCTGGAGCATCTACATTGAGCCATCGCGAGTTCCAGAAGGACGCCTTGCGTCCATTGCCCAAGTCCACTCTGGTCGCTACGTTGAAGAGGCGACGGTCTTCACTGTCAGTTGGTAGCTGCAGGTCTCTCCATGGCCGATCCCTATCATCCCAGTCAAACCACATCCATCGTAAACGTAGTGAGCGACTAAAAAGCTCCAGATCCTTTGATGCCTAGTCCTCCATGCACCGTTGGTGTACATACTTTCGTCCATGCCACCTTGCATTTACCACCGGTGAGTTGTCCGTCTCCCGCCTAGAGGAAGCGTCGCCGAAGCTTGTCTGACTCTTTGAGGAACTTCTTTGGAGGTTTGATGACTGTAATCAAGTACACCGGCAGCGAGCGCACTGACCTGACCAGTTCCATTCTTCCTGACACCGTGATCATCTTCCCCTGCCTGGATATATTGCAGATGCACCATTCGTATTCTCCCTATGATCAGTGGCAATCCTAGATATTGTACTGGGAAGTTTATCCTCGCACCCGAGAAATAACTGAGCACCTCATCCAAATCTAAGCTTGTGCATCAGATTGGAGCCACCGTGCTCTTTGCCATGTTTATTGGCAGCCCAATAGCATCGCCAAAGGCCTCCATTATCTGCATGATACAAGTGATGTCCTCTCTTTTTGGGTTAGTGAAGATCACAGCATCATCTCTGCATACAGCGCCAGTCTCAGTCTCACCTGGCGGCCTTTGAGAGGTGTCAGCCACCCATCCTCGGTTGCAATTTCAAATAACCGATTCAGAACGTCCATAGCCAGGATGAAGACTTTTGTCGTTTTATTGACCCAGTTTTCCTTATAAGTCGGGTCAATTCTTTTTTTCTTAAGTGAACAGCAGGAAGTATGTACCCTCTTCCAAGAGGTTTCTTCGAGAAAAAGATTTACTTTGTGCATGTTCAGTTCTCATGGTCGGTTCAACCATAGTGGCATAACAAACAGGCACAAGGGCCATTGCTAGTCTTTTTGGATATCTTACTCTCATTTCAAATTGATTAATATGTTCTCGTAGGGTCTGTTCGCTATAGCACCACCCAAAACCATTATCTAAGTTTTTACATCCAAAATTATGTTCTTCAATTTAAACGAAGATTATAATCGACTAAAAAAGTACCATTAGTACCTCCATGTGATATCTATTGCTTCCTACATAGCTTCAAAACTTTAGAGAGCATAGGGACTTTAAAGCCGGTTCCAAACTCTCATCACTATCGGCTTTGGACGAAGAGCTTTCAGCTCTCTTAAACTTGCCCTTATTGGCACTAGTAGGCACTTTTGGCAATTATACCACATTTTGAGAACCGACAGTGATACTGCTGCTCAAGGGCTGAAAAAGAGTTGCAAGGATCATGTTTAGTTTTTATGATTTAGATGAAAACACAAGCATTGGGCTTATTTTAAATTATCTTTCATAATAATAGAGGTGGGTAGTTTAGATACAAATAATTCAGGGGTTATTTTAATAATGGCAGAGCTAATCTTGGTGGTTATATGAATTATACTTCCTAAAGTATAGGTGTTTAATTTAGATGCAAATTTAGGAGTTACTTTATGTGTTTTCATAATGGCAGTTGTGAGTAATTTTTTTATATACAACAAGATAGACTCCAATGGCTATTGTTGGCAATAGTAATTAGCAGGGGCGGATGTACCAATCTGGCAAGGTTTGGCGTCCGCCAGACCTCACCGCCGGCAGACCCCCTCCTCTTCCGGTCGGACTGCCACTGATGGTCGCAAGCGATACTCAGGTTGAGTCTTGTTGTCACAAAAAAGACGATGAACAGATGTTCTGCGAGATGCGAATGGATGGACCGACGTGGCTGGGCCTAATGGGCCATGTAAGTGTGGAACAAGTATACAAGTATACAAGCCTGGACAACACCACGATAGTACAATGGATGACAAGTGTGATTCTACTAGTACAGAAGAAAGGGCGGGCAAAACAAAAGGTAAATGAAATTGAGTTTTCTTATTTTGAATTTGTATCATGAATCATTTGCTCCGGTAATAACTAATGTTTGATATTTGATTACATCATTTTTTTATTTCTTAAGAGGACTTGATGATGAAACAATTATGAAGCGGTTTTAAACCATCAAACAAGGAGAAAAAAATTGCTATGTTCTCTACAACATAGTTATTGTTCAATTGGTATGTTCATTCACCATTACTAGAATCGTCTAACATAAGATTTCATCATCATTTAGTTATGTTTATGATTAATCATGAAGAAAAAGTATTTCTTTAGTATAAATTGGAACCTCACTTGCGAGATTATGATATCATTTATGACTTTATATGCCATTCATATTATTATTTCTTGTTTTCTATATAATTGTTCCATCACTCAAGTTATTAGTACAAAGTTCGCCATAGGTGGATTTTAATCCTAGATCCGCCACTGGTAATTAGAGTCTATTAAATTCAAAGCTAGAAATGTTCCTTATTGTCGTGGGAATTTGTAGAATTTGTCTCTTTTCCCAACACATTTTATGCGTAGAGTATTGTCGCTAATAGTAAGGGATTTTTTTTTGTTCTTACGGCGCTGATATCGTGAGCTCATAGGTAATTTCACCATTTTTTTCAAAATAAGCAGCATGCATCCAGCTCAACGAAAGCATGACCTATCATTGTACAGATGTATATAGCTTTACATTTATATATAGTTCATTTATTTTCACTATAGCTCGTGTTTATTTCTATCCATATATACTGCTTGCTAGAGGAGAACAAATGAACAATATATATATATAGAGTTTTGCTATTTATCTGTCAACAGATTTTTGTTGTTGAAATCTGTCAAATTCTGGGCCGTTGTTTTTGCTGGAGATTCGTGCGGCTTTGTGGTTGTGCAACCACGCTGACTTGTCCGTGAACTACATCTTTCGAAACCCGCAAACCTGTTATCCATCTATTCTTTTTCTTTTCTTCTCCCACCGACCACTCCTTTCTTCCCCAATCTTTCCGCTTCATGAGCGTCACTAGCGGTGGCCTTGCTGCCGCTTTTGCTTTGCGCCACACCAGACGGTGGGTGGGGCGGAGCCTCTGGCAGCAATCCGCTGAGCCGCGGCGAGCTGTGGCGTGGGTGTGGCTGAGCCTTCGCGCGCTGCTTTTCCCCTTGTGCCCGCGGCCGGCGGTGGTTGGAGATCTTCGGGTGCCACTTTCTCCGTGCCGATGGCCGCAGAGGAGCCCCTGGCCCATCGATTTTGTTAAGTGTATTTCTTCTTCGTATATTTGTCTATTTGCTTTTTGTGAGCTACTACATGCGGGTGGGCGAGGGGCGTGCTGCTGGGTGAGGGTGGGCGACACGGTGGGCAGAGCCGGATGCGCTGACGAGGGGCGGCAGTGCGGTGCGGGGGCCGGGGGCACTGGGGCGGCCAGCTGACCACGGGGCGGGGGCGCTGGGGCCGAGAGCAGTGACGCGGCTGCAAGGCCTCTTGTTCTGTTCGTTGCCTGTCAATTGCGACCAAGGAGAGTGGACGGGACGCCCCTGGGGCACTGACGCTGGGGTCGGGGGAGGGGGGCAGCCGACCTCCTCTTTGTTTCCGTCGTCTCATGCATCCATTCTCATGTTCGGCACACATTTTGCTCTTCTCTGTATTGCTTTTGTGCTATGATGACTGCGAGCACTGAACACTGAATTATGGAGCACTGCTCTACTTCTCTCTCAGCGTTTTGTTTTTCAATCTGATGCTTGCTGTGTATGTCCTGCTGTCATGCCTGCCTTCCATTCACAACTCGTGTTTTCTAATGAGTAGCTTGTTATCTGCTGTCTGCTACTGCTAGTTTGTTTCATCAAATGCTATGCTTGGTGTGGACATCTACAGGTTCAGACATTGGAAGACTAATACAACTGTGATTTTGTGCTCATACTGGAGACCACATGATATAAGTTGTCTTGTGTTCTATTTCTAGATATAAGTTATAGGTGTCAAATCCATCTTTGTGAATGTTTGTTCCTTCTTAAATCTTTTAGGAATATTTGTGTTTGTAACACTATGAGCCTATGTTAATGCAGCTCTTGAGCTAGTTTTTGAATACTAGCACATTAATTTTCAGTTCTGATTGCTATGCTGAATGAATAGCGTTATACGGAATTCTGAATAAGTAAGTTTCTGCTGGTCTGGTCCTCTGGTTTTGGGGCTCTCGGCATACTCTGATTGGTAGATAAAAATAGTCCAGTTAATTATATCCATGTCAACAATGGTACCTTGCACCACAACTAGTTTTATGCCATCATCTTATTTCATCTAATATAACTGCAGGTGTGTTTTGCTAGTTTTTTCAGATGCATGTTTTGGTAGGTAATGTTTTGATATAGAGACACTGCTATCCAATGTAACTGAAAGTGTGACTTAATCCATATCTGACCTTTTATTGAAGTGATAAGTTTGCCCCTGTTCAACCCATTTTTTTCATTCAATGTTGTGTTTTTTTAGCTTTTCATATTCGTTTTAGCAATTCAGTAGCAGAACTTAACGCTAGCTACTTTTGAAGGAAATACAACAATTTCAGCCTGTTGAATGTTGATGAATTCCAATATCTTAGTAAGCTAGTTTTCTGTTTGATTTTCTGTGTTGTGACGACATGCTGCAACTCGGAGCAGTCCTGGCTAGCTCAACTTTTAGGTTGTTTCCTATTTCTGAATATTCCGAATTGATGCATATGTTGTACTTTTAGTTAGTTTGCCTTTCGGCGTTGTAAGCTTTTCAAGGTTTATTTAGGTCTGATTCCCCTAGCTTGTAGAAGATGATAGTGTAATATATTTGTGAAGATCTAGTTATGTTTTAAGGATACGTGTTGCTTCTCTTTGACTTCTCTGAGTTTAGTAGAGGATATTATTGATCATTACAAGATAACCTGGATGTGCAGTATATTAACTAAATTCAGATTTACGACAATGCTTAACTGGGAATAGTAACCTACTAATTGTTAGCTTGTTATTTGTATATCTAAACTTATGTTTTGTGGTTTCAGTTGTTTGCCTTGTTTGCTTGTTAGCCGTGAGATGTGAAAATCTATCTGATACTCCAGATTCTTCAAACTTTGTTTCTAAGCTAATTGCTCACCTGTTGATATGAATCAAAATTGTGAGTCATTTCTTTGATTTTTTCTGTCAGTGTCTTTGTGGTAGTAATTGTTAGTTTTCGAGTTATTTTTTAACTATAAATTTGACCACGAATAAATGTGAGCACTACAAATGACAGTTAATAAATCTATCTAACCAATTTCACCTGTCTAGCTAGTTTCTAGAGATATGTATATCTACTAGCAGTAGTAGGTGAGTTGGTTGTAAACACATTTGCACACTGAACTTTAGCATTGTTTTTCTACGGCTATGATTAGCACTGGAAAGATAGTATTTGTCTGAATGTGAGTACTTGTACTGTGAACCTGTGGGTCTCATGACTACCTCCTGTTGTTGTATTTTTTATGATGAGATCTGGCTTGCATCCCATGTAAATTGATGGTCGATGTGGTGATTTTAGCAAATTTAATTTTTTTTGCATTAATTCTGCACGGTTTGGTGACACATATGAGTTGATCTAGCTATGATTTTTGTATGAATGTGGCGTGTATTGTTTTTTCAGATCTTGTTGAAAGGTATCTGCAGTGTTATGCATGTGTTCTGCCATTTGCATGTCTCATATCATTCTCAAACTGTCATGCCAGGTTTCACAACTACTCTTTTATGCAGGTCATAGCTACTGTATCATATCCAGATTGTGCCAGCTGACACTCAGTATGCTGAGATACCTCTTGCAGCTATGAGATCATCTTATCCAACGTGTGGTATGTGTCCTTTGCAAGTTTCATTAAATCTTTTTTGGATTCTTTATTAAAAGTCAGTTTCGCTTACAAGGAACTGTAACACATCACTGCACTGCTTGAGATTTTCACATATTTGTTTCCTCGTTTTAAAATTTGTAGAGGTATTGTATATTTATACAGACAGTAGTGGATGCTTTCATGCAATATTGAGGGCTGAGTAGTCAATGGACTTGCTCGATGCACTTGAGATGCAACACTCTCTACTGCATGCGAAGGCGAGGGAGATGCCATAGAGGAATACGATGGCGACTTATCCACTTCTGAAATGGAGAGTGATGATTCTGGTGAGATCTCAGCATACTGCTGCAGTGCAGTACCCTCAGTACGGAGGGATTGTGTGTAAGATAAGTGCGCTGCTGATAGTGCATCTCTTGAGTCAATGGCTTGTCTGATATGGCGCATCCGATCCTTGCACAGAACCAGGGCGTCCTCTCCAGTGGCTTTGGAAGGAGAAGAACCCACTAAGTTCCACTAAACTACAGATTCCCTACTGTATAGTAGAGACCAGTAAATTCATCACAATCCAACTACAGATAAAAGCTTCCACCTTGCTTATAATAAGCACTTCTTTTCTCCTCTCTGATCCTATCAACAGCAAAAAAACAATACTTGTTAGACTACACACTACAAAACATATGACTTTTGTTGTTTATGTTTTTTCTCACTGGTTTTTATTTTTTTCAAAGTTGCTTTTGTTATTTGTTTTGATTTTTTTCAAAGTTTCTCTTGTTGTTTGTTTTGATTTTTTTGTTTATCACTGATTTTTATTTTTTCAATGTTGCTTTTGGTTTTTGACCATTTTTTTTGTTTTTATTGGTTTTTATTGTTCCAAAGTTGTTTTTGTTGTTTGTTTTGTTCTTTTTTCGTTTTTCACTGGTTTTTATTTTTTTCAAAGTTACTTTTGTTGAGTGTGTATGTGTGTGTCATGGTTTGTGTGTGTTTTCAGGTGCTTGTGTGTGTGTCAATGCACACAACTGTGTGTTTTCAGGCGCGTGTGTCTCTGTGTGTGTGGGTGTTTGTTTCTTTTTTTCTTTTTTTAGTTTAGTTGTTTGTGCATTTGTATGCTAGCTTTGGGGTCTGTGTGTGAGTGTGACTGTGTATCTTTGTTTTTTAGTTTTCTCAAGGTTGGTTTTGAGCTATTTGTTGGAGCTGCTGCTGCTTTTGTTCTGCTGCTGGAGCTGCCGTTGCTGTTGCTGTTTTTTTTGTTTCTGCTGTTGGAGCTGCTGCACTCTGAGGTTCGGGCAGCTGATGACTTCTCTGTGTGTTGTGTAAATTTTCATTGTTTTTATGTTTGAGTTTGAACATTGCTCCTTTTTTGGTGAATTTAGTTGAGTTGCTTGTTTTACTTTTTTTGTTTCTGTGTACATGTGTTTGCTAGCTTTGTGTGTGTGTTTAACTGATCTCTCGTTTATGATGTTTCTGCAGTTATATGTCAAAAAATAACAAAATCACTGCGTGGTCCTTGTGAAGTAGTACGGAGACAAACATTTTATCCTACTCTCTAAGTTGCTGCACGTTCTAATCACTTCTGTAATGCTTTGTTTTGTATATTGGCTCATGGTTAATGAGACTGCTATTTTTGTCCAGAGGGACTATGTAAAGTGGAGAGGGGTTCTCTTCCTTCGGTTCCTGCCATCTTTAGTTGATGAGTCTGAGAAGATTAGGCATTTGGCTGACTACCTTTTTGGAAACATCTAAAAAGGTGTTTATTTTTGTACTAAACTTTTTTTGTTTTAAGCCACTGACTAACATGTATCAAGTCACTGATTAGCATTTGCTTACATTTTGTAGCTAAAGTGCCACTCCTTGCATATAATAGTTTTATTGAAGCTATATATGTTCTAAACGATTGCACTAGACATGGTGTCTATAGCGACTCAGCCTCAGGGAAGTTCAGAAAGAAGACCTGCACCTTTTGCAATTCGGTAAAACAACTCAAACTGATCTCCTTAGCCCTTGCAAGGAAGATGCTTCATTCCTAGCTTAATTTCATCACTCTCATTTTTTTTCTGCAGTAGCACTGACGAACGATTGAGATCAAAACGAATGCACATTTATGTCTCTCTTTGCTGAAACAAATGGCACCAGTGCACCTTTTAGCCACGTCGGCCAAGTTATGTGCTGAGATCTTGGCAGCTGTTTGCGATGGCTTGCTCAGTGTTGATGATGCTGGTGGAAGGGCTGTACTTCAGGTGGGGATCAATATCTTTAGATCCCAGATGGTTTCCTGTCATTATGGACTAAGAAAAGTATCTTAGTATCTTGGATATCTAGTACCTAGATAGTAGATACAGCCATTAACATCGATGAGTGCTTATAGTCTGATTGCCACTTGACTGACCTGCAATGTGCACATGCAGCCTGAGTTTTTTTTATTCATGCTTATTATGTTACATACTTAGTGTGTTAAATGATTAGAAGAGCTAAATGGTTTCTATGCTGCCATTTTTCCATAGTTGTGATGATTTAGTTTTTTGTCAACAGGATGCTCTATAGATACTGGCTTGCAAGGAGATGCGCATCCACCCCAAATCTTGTCAGAGAATTCTGAGACGGACGAGGAAGGTGGTGAGGGCGGAGAAGTGGCCGGCGTGCTCCTGGCGGCCGAAGGGAGGGGCCGAAGGGAGGGCGGTGACCGAGGTCGCGAAGAAGAACATGATCCAGATTGTGGTCCCGATCTTCATCGAGTTGAAGTGGCTGCTGAAGAGCAAGAACAGCAAATGAGCAGTGAGGACAGTGAGGCGTGTATAGTGAACCAGCTACGTGTGTACCATAAATCAAAAGAGTGAGTTTTGTTTTTTTGCTGTTAATGGATGTTGGGTTTGGGAACCCATTATGAGATGTTGATCTATTTATGTTTTAGTTGACAGATTTATCAGTGTTTTATCTGTCAGTTTTTTTTGAGCTGTCATCTGTTCATTGGACAAAAATCTGACAGATTTAGACAACAAAAATCTGTCAACAGATAGCTAGTCAGTCCCATATATATATAGTAGATAAAACTGTAGAAGAAGAAGAGAGCTCCTGTGTGTATATATATACAGCAGCAGTTGACGAGAGAGCAGTAGTAAGCCACTATAAGCCCAGACAACTAGCACCTTTGCCAAGCTGCTAGCTGCGCCACATCACACACCAAAATATGGGAGCTCACACCAGCATCGATCCAACAATGGCCCCCCGAAACAGCAGGAGCACCGCCAGAGTGCCGGCGGCGGCACTACTGCTTCTGCCACCGTTTCTTCTACTGGCGATGACAATCTCGCTGACCTCGGCGGCGCGTCCTGCTGCTACCCTCAGCACGCAACCGCTCCAGCGCCGGTGGCAACTGGCAACTGATGTCGAGCCGGGAGAGGTGTCCGTCGTCGCCGGCGGCATGCTGCTGGTGGTGACCAAGGCTAGCTTCTCCTTCTGAAACGCCAGGCACCGGGTCAAGCGTCGTCTCCCCGGCGTTGATGGCACATTCGGTGGAGCGGCGCATCTCGCCGGCGTTGAGAGGCATCCCATCCTCCGGGTCTAGCAACGGGCACAACAGATCCTACCCTGGTGAGCCGCCGGCTGCCTTGCGCTTGTGCATGCTTGTTGCATGAGGCGTGTTTCTCCTGTTCCGAGGATTCAGCATCTCCGAGAGCTTTTTTAAATCTTACTTCCTAAATCATTATTAGGGAGCCATTTGCATAAAAATCGTTTTCTATATCTTTTCACTTTTCAATAGTTTTCTATATCTCATGCGCACTCTAGATAGTCATTATTGTCTTCTATATTTGGCTAGCGAAAAATCCAGAATAGAAGATGGCTATATTTGGATGACCATTTAAAGAAACTATTGGAGGGTGGTTTTTCATCAAAATCTTCATTCCTAACATTTAGGAATAATATGAAGAATCTCTTGGAGATGCTTGCTTAGTGGAGATGAGCTTTCATGCAAGACTCTTTATTTATGTGCCATTTCTTGGTCATTATAAGTTGGCAACAAGGCAATAATTTGAATACAAAGTACCAAAATTGTGACGTTTTCTTCTCAAATCAAATAATGAATAGAAATCGATCGGAAAGGCGTCAATGATAATGGTAAACTATATGTTTTGCTTATGTTTTGAGTTCGACTCCAAAAAGAAAAACTTAAATGCTATATGTCGCTTATGCAATCAGCGTGCACATTTTCTCTTTTTTCCCAAATGAGTGGGCAGCTCCAATGTATGCAGAAACGAACCAAGGGGAGAGAGAAACGGGGTGAAAAATCGATTTACACACTGGAGCGGTCGAACCGTGCCCAGAAAATCATCGGTTCAATGCTTACTTATGGTTCGACGCGGGAGCAATTAAATACTATAGTTTCACGCATGCGCTGCCATGCAGAAGATCGAGCAGTGCTCTGGTCTCTATTTTGTTTATTTTTTCTTACGAGTCTGGCAGATAAAAAGCGAACTCCACACTAGAGCAGTGCTCCGTTCACTTGCATGCGAATTAAATAGTGCCTTCGTGGCCTGACGCACACGGCTCGGTTCGACGCAGACACCGGTGATGCTAAGAGCGTTGCCACGACCACGAGCTTTGTCAAACAAGAGAATGAAGCATGTGCGTCATTGTGAGGACTTTCCTCTTTTTATAGTTTTCGGCCCATGACATGTTTTAGCCCATTTTTCATGCTGTTCTCACATTATCTCTAACCATAAGTATATTTTCCACTCCCAATATTTCTAAATTGGAACATTTCCAAAAAAAATTAGGCACAACAGGAAACATCCCTCCTCCGGTAGTAGTGATCCTAACATTATTTTCCAAAAACTATAAACACATGCAACATAATCCCATATGGGAAGAACCATCTCAACCTTAGCTTGGAGAAAGCAACCATCAACCAAAGGTGCTAGAATCGGATTTTTGGTTATACAAGAACTCGATGAGCTTGAGCCCATTGACGACGAAGAATGACCTCCTTGGTGACCGCCAACTGGATATCGATCGGTGATATCCATTCGACAACAACACAACCACCTCTTGCTCCCTCTACAAAAAAACAAGGCATGAGGAGCATCGATAGAGTTGTGAAAAGTAAACTCCTTTAATTCTCGGCAACCATGGAAAGCGACATGGACTGGGGAAGCAGGCACTAGTGACATAGAAGGGTGCATATGTTGAAGCTCCAAGTAAACAGGGGTGGCAACATCAATGGCCAAAGGGCAAGAAACCACGGAGCTAGATTCAAGCCATGCCACATCTTTTTTAGGGCTAACCTCGCCCACATCCTTGATGGTGTCGCTGGCGGCGCAGCACCGCCAAACCGAGAGGGAAAAATTATGGAAGCAGTGACCTCGTGGTGGATGCCAAAAATAGAAAAGGGACATCGGCGTTGACCAACCATGCCATCCCCATATCTGCATCTAAGGGGCACCCCAACCACAATGAGGTCACCACCCCCAACCATCCATGGCAACGAGGGTACAAGAAGCAACAAGTGTCATGTAGGGGGACCGACTATGACCGATGCAGCATTAGAACCCCAACATGGGTTGCAGTGTTGCTAATTGGGGGGTTGTTCCTCGGGGTGGATTTTTAGACTCCCTAGCAACAGCGTGGCCACCACCCTGGTCTTCCGCGAGGACAAGGGTAGAAGCAAGCACAGTGCGGAGGAGGGAACATGGCAGACAAGAGTGAACAGAGAGCAGAGCCGCCCCAACCAACAAAGCAAGAGAGCAGGAGGTAGGCTCTTGCGGACGTAGAGCGAAGCCAGGGTCAACAGCGGGGTAAACCCTAGGTTCAGCCCCCACATCATACAACCCCATCTCATCATCGGCACACAAGATCACTATATAGAAGAATATAGGTCAGATAAATAAATCATTGGTTGTGCAGTGTTCTGATCAGTGGTTTATAATTTTAAACCACTTTTTGGTTCTTGCGATGATATTATGAGCTCAGAGTCAATTTCACTATTTTTCAAGCACCATCCAGCTCAACGAAAGCATGGTCTTTCAGGGTGTATACATTTTTGCAATTTGCATTTCTGTAGTTCACTTATTTATTGCAAACACTATAGCTCATATTTATTTGTATCCATATATACTGCCAGAGGAGAATAATTATATTATATAGTACATGGTATAGTAGCGTCTAGCCAACGAGCACCTTGCCAAGGTAGCTACACCAAAATATATAGGCAGCCAAATATATATAGTAGCGCCCACCACCACCAGTCAGTCACCACCAACATCAGCCAACAATGGCCACCCGAAACAGCAGGACCGCTGCCAGACTGCCGGCGGCTGCAGCACTGCTGCTTCTGCCGCCGCTTCTTGTACTGGCGACAACCGTCTCGCTGGCCTCGGCGGCGCGTCCTGCTGCCCCCAGCCCGCAACCTGCCGCTCCAGCGCCGGTGGCGACGACTGATGTCGAGCCGGGCGAGGTGTCCGTCGCCGCCGGCATCGGCATGCTGCTGGTGACGAAGGCTTCTCCTTCCGAAGCGCCGCCAGGCATCGAGACAAGCGTCGTCGTCTCCCCGCCGTTACCCATCCTACTACCCATTCCTCCCTCCGGGCCTAGCAACGGGCACAACAATGAGCCGCCGCGCGCCTCGCCAGGCGTGATGTAATGATGTTCTCGATCGGAGTACCTCTGTGTTTCTGCAGCATGCTTGCATGAGGCGTGTTTCTCGTGTCATGTTCCATGGCGAGAGAAGCCTCAGCATGCATTTATGCATCAATATATGCTTTGTTAGTGCTAATTGGTGATAAGCTTGTAAGACTCTTTATGTGTCATTTCTTGATCATGGCAACTACAATTTGAATACAAAGTGCCAACTGTGACGTTTTTAATTTCTTCTGAAATAATAGAACTCAACAAGCAGGAGATCTGTCAACATGAGAAAAACGCTTGCTGAGGAGATCTGTGCCAACACGCATGCTGAGGAGATCCTCCTTTCGAATAGGGAAGGAGTTTAAAGAACTATAGTTACAAAAATACCAAAACCACATCAGAGTAGACTTGACATCGATCCAACATCGCTAAGCCCGTCAAAAATTGAATTTATCTGGTTTATTTTTTATTCTCGAATACATAAAAGATTTGCATATCATTGTAATTAAAAAGTACAGTTTAACCATACAAACAACACGCTTCAGATGAGCGTCCTAGGTGGTCTTACAGCTATGACAAGATCTTCCTAGCAAATTATTTCAAACTTTGAGAATATATAAATGATAAACAACCGAACTAAGAGCAGCATAGCAACCTACGGAATTTATCTGGCTTAGCCACTCGCCCCACTTGGTGTTACCATGTTCATGGCACTTTCTTTGATTTTCGCAACGAGTGGACGATGTTGTCTTTGAAAAATTCATCCATTCCACTTCTTCTAAAGCTCTTAGGCAACAACAAAGGATCAATGACTGCACCGCCCTAATAGGAGTCATTAGCAAGGTGTCATTAACAATGAGAAGTGTGCACATTTTATTCGAAAGGAGGAAAAGAGCTTTGCCGCAAGTTTTATTAGACAAGAGAAGCACCCATGGCTTGTTTTGGGTCATGAAGTGATGTATCCCGTATCGCTCCGTCTCCAATCTTACATATATTTTTCACTCCCCATAATATAAAATTGGAACCTTTCGAAACAACAAAATAGGCACATGAAGCATCCTCTCCATGGTGATCTAACTTTATTTCCAAAAGCATTAAAATAAAACGCGATCATAATCTTATATGATATATGACTATATGAGGCCTGCATCCTATGGACGGCTGGATCTGAGCATTAATTTTCTCTGACCATTTGCTATGTACGGAGTATTGATCACTGTCGCGGACAGCCAAAGTCAAGATCACGTCTCGCAGCATAATCATAATCGCCTCCTTCAAGGGCTTGTTTGGATCTCATGAACAAATGATTAGCAGCTAAAAATTAGCTCTAGTTAATCGAAACAAGAGTGCTAATAGATGAGCTACTTTTTAACTACGCTCAGCTAGTTGTTAGTTCATTCATCAAATATAACTAGCTAATAGTTTATTATTACTAGTATATGCACCTATTAGCCTAAGAATCCACCAAACATATTGGTTAATAGTTAGTTGGCTAATTTTTAACTAGCTAACTTTTAGCTCAAGCTAATAATTAGTCTTAGCTGGTTCAAATATAAGGATCCCTCAACCACGAGGCCCTGGCTCCTCCGCGCTCCGGCTACTGTTTATGACAGCGACATTCACTGTTCACTTTTTTTTCTTTTTCTGGGCCTTGTTTAGATTGGTGAATTGGGGAGAAAAACACTGTATCAGAATTCCTGTAGCATTTCGTTTGTATTTGGTAAAAATTATTCAAATTTTGACTAACTAGGCTTAAAATGTTCGTCTCGCAAAGTACAATAAAACTGTGCAATTAGTTTTTGATTTTATCAACATTTAGTATTCCATGCATTTGCCGACATTTTGATGTGACGGGGAATCTTCTTTTTGCATAGTGGAATTAGGGGAGAGAATTGGGGAACTGAACAAGGCCCTGCTTAGACGAATTTTAAAAAAACTCTCTGTTCATCGAGGACGCGGCGTCAGCGCGCCCACCGTGCTAGTAAACATAATCTGTGAAGGATCGGAGCCTCCTGAGTGATGGCCTTCGTGGTGGTCACGAAGAAAGAAGCCAGCAGGGAGCGAATCAGTCAGACCTTGTTAATTTAATGAGTACATTGATTATTAGTTACTGTTTCTAACCCGGCAGCTGATTGCTTAGGCCCTGTTTTGCCAGTTTTTAAAAGTTTGGTTTTCTGAAACTGTGTGAGATCCAAACCGATCAGTTTTTCTGCCAGTTTTTTTCAGATTCTTAAAATCAGAAAGATGTTGATTCCAGCTTTTACCAGTTAATTTCTTGTGACCCATAGAATAATAAATGAAGTCAGGTTCTTAAAAACCGGAGGATCCAAACACGTCCAATAGTTTTTTGCTTATAATCCAGATTTTAGAAAGTAGAGGAAAAAACTAGTTTTTAAGAATCCGAACCAATCCAAACAGATCCTTAGTACTGCTTGCTGGTAACGTTTATCTCATCTACCTTCCTTTGTTAGTTTTCTAGATAATAATAAAGAAAATTTTGATTTTTTAGATAATAAAGAAAAGTTTTGACATGAGACATTCCAAAAAAAGAGAAATTAGACCAAATCATTACGTAGACATCTGAAAAATCAAGGAAACAAAGGTTCAAACCTTAACAATCAACCCATATAAAATAAAAATAAAACATCCATTCAACACAGAAAAATTATGTTAGCTTACGCAACCACTAGGAGCGTGCGCATGTTGCGAGGACTCTTCCTTATTTGTTTTTGTCCCATGACGTGTTTTTGTCCGATTCATTCGTTTTAAGCGTTCGGGCACCACCACATCTGCGTGATGTGTACCTTGTCGGCTGGTCGCTTAGTTCTTTTCCTATTTTATTTTTTCTTCTTCCTGTTTTATTTTTTCTTTTTAGTTACTTTTATTTACAATCTTTTTACTCTGTTTCGGATATATTGGTTTTATATATCTAAGTGTATAATAAAATCTATGTATTTATAAAATTCAAAGCTTCTTATAATTTGGAATGGTGGGAGCACTTCTTATTATTTCAAATGTTCCCTCAACATGCATGGTCCATTTTCTTTTTCTTTAGCATTGTTGTAATTGCCACATGTACATTATTATTTATATGTGGGAGATTTTCTTGTAAAAGTAGTATATTTTTGTTTTAATTAAGTTGGAATATCTTTTTCTACAGTAACCCATTCATTCCAAATTGGAAGCTGTTTTGGATTTTCTAGTAGTATAACAAAAACAATATACACAAAAAAACTAAATAACTTATAATTTGGAACGGTGGGGTACCTTTTGAAAAAAAATATGGAATGGTTAAACACCAAATTAAGTTCAAATATATATCACCAAATGATATGTGTTTGCACATCCTTCTTTGGACAAAAAAGATTTGAATCTTACCATGAATCAAATCAAATAGACACATTTTTTAAAAGAGAAACTCTTAGAATAAATACAGAAAAAAAATATGAGCATATGTGTCAAGCCAATTATTTAAACCTAGGCGGATAAATTCCACACAGTGAATACAACTAATTGAGCTACGGTCACAAACTTAATACATACCTAATATTAAAGAGCAAATTTATTTTTCTGACCCACTTTTTTTACTTTTTCCAAGCTGCCCTCACGCCCTTGGTATCCTGTATGTAAACCAAATTCCTAACTCTGCTTGTACGAGTTAGTAACAACTCGCATCTAGCGATGGTATAGAGTTTGATTCCAAAATATATTGAGTTCATGTAAAACACGGGCACACTTGCTAGTACATACAGAAATGACTCAAAAAATGGATGACAACATAAATAAAGAACTCTTCTTCTTTATTTGTTTTTCTTTTGTCTTCCAATATTCCCTGCCCAAGCAGAACCAGCCGATAGTGCAGGGATGAAAGACAGAGGGTGATGGGTCAAAGACAGAGGGTGATGGGTCTTTCATCAAGGAGAGTACATTACAGGCTGTTTTTGTTGTGGCTCCATCGGTTATGTATGCTATCCCACTGGACTAGCCTCATTTGCCATCCGTACCCCACCTAACCAAATTCCAGCTCATCAGCATAAATTAAATTTGAAAAATGAAGGAAGATATAAATGAGTGCCAAACCATGGTGGTGCATTAAAAGTCTTTCATTTATTTTCTCTCCACAAGAGAAATCTACTCCTGACTCAACCTTATATATATGCGTTATGGGTCCAAACTTGTACCCACCACACACAACACTCTCCTATACAAGAAAAAAACCCAAAGCCATGACTAGCAACAAGAACACTGCCGCCGCTGGGGCGATGGTGGCAGTGGTGTTCCTACTACTAGCGACGATGCTCCTAACACCAGTGGCGGATGCACGACCTTACATGGATGTGCTGCCTCCGTCGACATCAGATGGCGTGGTTGGGAATTTGTTGCCGCACAAGATCATACCGCCCTCTGGGCCCAGCGATTTCTGGGGCGGCGATGAGCCACCGCTACCGCCAGTACATGGCATGGTTGGGAATTTGTTGCCACACAAGATCATACCGCCCTCTGGGCCTAGTGATTTCTGGGGCGGCGAGCCGCTACCGCCTGTGGAGGTGAAAATCAACCATGGTAATTGAGTGCAAGGAGTGGTGTGAATGAGAATAGTTGGTGATGTAGGGATGAATGCATCACAAGGACCATAATGTCATGTAATGACTTATGCAAGAACTTGAATAACAAGAGCACATGGTCTTGATCATTTTCCTTGAGTTTTTGCATATGCATGTGTATCCACTTTATTTGTCAAAACATGAGCTCAAGGTCAAGCATCTTTTCTCTCTTTGCCTTCACTATCACCTGAGCGAACCGCCAAAAGCTTGTATACGAGCACGCAACGATGGGGCAGGGCTCTCTCCCTGAGCCCAAGCACTCCCTCTCACCTGTTCTCTCTCATGCCTACTCATTGAGGTGACCATGTTAGAGGCTAGGTGGCTCGAGGATCGGTTGTCCGCCGTCCCCTTGGGTGGATCCGGTCTCCCCATGGCTAGATCTGGCTAGGAGCAATCTGTGGTGACAAAGCAAAGGTCAACTTGGGAACGCCATCTTGGTTAGGCTTCGGTCTCCCCATGGTGCATGAATGGCATTTTCCCTCTGGCGGCAAGCGGCGGCCACGCCATGGCCTTAGCTGTGCCTTTTGGTAACATCAGAAACAGCAGCTTAGCAAGGGCCATGGTTTTGGCGCTGGCGTCACATTGTTGGTGGCACGCTCGCATGAGGCATCATGGTTGATGTCCTCTTGGCATGTGGCGCGTCACGTTGTAGTTGTGGATGGATGGCTCAGGGCGCAAGGCTTGACCGGTGCGACCGGAGCCAATGACAGCGACACTCAAGGGCGTTGCTTCCCCTATTGCGGGTGTCATTATGCTTCCCTTCCTCTCACTGTGCATGATTCTTTGGGTGAAAACCCTGTTTAGATTCCTTGTACCAGCGACAACGCCGCTTCCGGCGCTACATCCTTCTTCCTTGAGGTGTCGTTCCGGATCGAGTTCGTGTTCACCGACTGGTACTTGGTCCTCTTGCTCATTTTCGATGAGGCTCTACCTTTCTGTGTTGCACTACACCACGCGGGGATGATTGAATTGCTTGGAAGAGTTTGCTTTGGCGAAGTTGGAGCTGCTATGTTGTGGGGTCCAACATAGCTCTGCAATGATGACATATGCAGGCTCTTTGGCGTGGTGTTAGTTCTCGCTGCAAGGGTGGTGTTTGTGACCTTAAGGCAATGATGACTTGTGGTGGGGCTGCGCCGTTTTTGTGTTGGCTAATCAGTCATGCTATCAATGTTAGGGTTGTTAATGGTTTTCTTTTTAATTAAACCATGCAGGTATAATGCTTTACGACCTGATTTTGCTTATAAACTAGATCAACTCTTTTTTTTGTCTTAATTCGAAGACATAGCTCTTGCCACTTACCTTAAATAAAAGAAAAAGAAAGATGTTAAGGTGGCTTACGGCAAGCTCGGACAGCCTAAGTAATCTGGGTGTAGGGAGACCTCACAGTTTTTTGGGCTTATGCGATGTAAAACTGGGTCAAGTGGTATCAACCGAGATCTCAGACATCAAAATGACCGCATAGCGCAGTGGATTAGCGCGTCTGACTTCGGATCAGAAGGTCGTGGGTTCGACTCCCACTGTGGTCGTCATTTCTTTTTCGCCCTGTTTTATTTTCGTTCTCTCACATCTTCTTCTCTTTCCTTTGTGGTCGTCACTTCTTTTTTTATCTCTCTATTTTATTTTTTGGTTTTCTTTTCTTTTCCCTCTCTCCCTATCCCAAGGACGGGCGGTCGGGCGCCCCTGAGCTTTGATTCCTCGAACTATAGCGCCAGGGGCAGTCAAGTCGTCGGCCGGCGAGCATGTTGCAAAGCTCTGCAATGTCTGGACCAAACACGCTCGAATCCTGCTCTAACCTTTGCTGCTGAGACCTCCTGCTGAGACCGCTAGTCTCTGCTACCAGTGGCGGAGCTTGAGGGTGAAACAAGAGGGGGCCATCAGCACTAATTTCTTGCTTAATGTGCACCATTATTAATTTTAATCACCACTTTAATAGCTACTTAATGGAATTTTCAATCATCAAGGAGGGGCCATGGCCGATGGCCCTCTTTGGCCTGCATGTAGCTCTGCCAGTGTCTACTATGACGTCTTCGAGCGGGTGCAGGAGTACACAGGCGGGAGCAGTGCCTGTGGATCGCCGTGCACAGGTTCCTGCACAAAGAACATCAGGATCACCATCGTCGCCGTGCTCGCCAAACTCGATCTTCAAGACCATCCTCTCTCTCAAGCACTCGTCAACACGTATTTACCCGTATGAGCAAGGCATAGGCATCCGTTGCACTCGTGTCATCACTCGGCACTCGCGAATGCCCAGCCGACCTGCCACCATGGCAAGTTAACTGGATCAAACCATTCTCGAAATTGCCTACATGTGTGTGTAATCAGGAGCGAAGATACGCAGTTTTTATAGGGGCTAAAAATGTACAAAAAAAAAGTGACTCTGACCAAAATTTTCATCATATTTTCAAACTGTACTAGTGTAGTGACTTTTGCAGTTTAATTTGAACTCGGGCACATAAGCATCCAAACAGTGGTACACATTGCTCTTTCTAGTTCTAGATTGATTTGTCATCCTGTTGTATAAATTCAGCTAGTTGGTCCGGAGCATATGTATGACCCCCACGTGTCAACACTTCAGTAGCCTTCTCAGTAAATGGTTATTTAAACTTTTTAGTAAAGAAGGAACCTGGCAGACCTTAATTACAAATAAATATTGAGTTCAAAATGTTTTCCGGAAGGTCTTTCGAAGGCGAGGGAAGACTTTATTAGGGTGTGTGGAACCTTCAAGATAGGAGATGATTCACAAACTAAATTCTAGGAGAACAATTGGATGGGTTCTAAGTCCCTTAAAAGAACAATTTCCTAGCATGTATAACGTATGTCCGTTTGCTTGTGCTGAAAAACAAGTTGAAACACTGTTCCGACTGAAAAAAAAAACAAGCTGAAAAGTACGGATTATAAGCCGGCGCCATAGTCAATTACCCCATATTTTTTTTGACCAGAAACTGTCGTAGTCAATTACCCCCATATGTTACAGTCGGGGGTAATTTGACGGCTTGGCTTAACCTAGTACCTAAAATTACTAATATTTAGCTTAACACTATGAAAGACTTTTTTCCTAGGATTTACATGGACATGCATGGTATTTTTCAGTACGATCTATACCTCATACGCGCGGGAATTGGTTGACCGGCATTGTGAACAGTGAACGAAAGCTGTTCTTAGTTAGTGTCGCCACTCTTTTCTAGACTGTTATGTGTACACGGATTGATGTTGTTTCTTTAAATAAAGAAACGATTTATTTGTTTTATGCAGAAAGAACGTATCGGCTACGTTTTTCAGGCGTTGTTGGAGCATAGGAATACAAAGGAGACCATTCGACTGGGACTTTTTCGCCAAGAGTAGATGGAGGAGCAATAATATAGACTTTGCTTATAACCACTTTTGATCTACTTGTGTTCTTTTCTTTTTTTTCACAGCAATTAGCTGAAAATTTTATAAAAACTTGGCTGCGTGCGCTTGCAGAGACTGAAAACCTTTTTTTTCCATTATCTAAAAAACAGTTCAGTAGCCCACTCCCTCTCACACATACACAATCTGCAAAATATTGTACAAGATGTCCTTGTTCGAGTGGCTCAGCTCACACTCAGACTCTTTGCAATTTTCCTCACATTCACAAAAAAAAAAGAGCACAGAGCAAATTATCGACTGCAGTAAAATGATAACTGTAAATTTCCTCAGTCAAGCACAATGTGCAATTTCACTGCATTCACCATTCAGCAATGCACCTGGGCCGTGGGCCCTGGCCATGAGGTAAGACCTGCCAGGAGTTTTTTTTTTCTGGCAGTGTGAACGCGCGACAGCGTCTCGTACCTGCCGCCTGAGATTTGCCCATCATCAAACCTGCCGCCGCCCGCCGCCGTCGCGCACTGACCAACCGCCGCGCGCTTCCACCGTCTCCATCGCGCCGCCACAGGCACCAGGAGCCTGTATGGCCGCTCACGCCTCCGCCGCAGATCCGGGCACGGCGTTCAAGCTCCTCGTCTCCTGCCCCACCGGCCTCCCTCGCTCCCGCGTGCGTACCCTCTCTGTCTCGCCCAGTCTCCCCCATTCTTCTCTCCCTGCCGATTGCATGATCCGTTTGGTTCCATAGCACGGCGCCTGCCGCTGTTCCCACCCTAGCTTGGACGGCGACAGGGCCGACTTTTGTTGGTCCCTGGATCGTGCCTGGCCCCGGATTTGCATTCTCTGAACAATAGAACGATGAACCGAGCCACGAGTGTTGATATCTCTTTAGCTTGTTGTAGGTTTGTATGGAGTGCTAACAATTGCTTGTTTCCTCTGATTGAAATATAAGACCGTTAGAACATTTTAGTAATAACTAATAATATCT
Source organism: Saccharum spontaneum (assembly GCA_022457205.1). Taxonomy (NCBI): domain Eukaryota; kingdom Viridiplantae; phylum Streptophyta; class Magnoliopsida; order Poales; family Poaceae; genus Saccharum; species Saccharum spontaneum. Next base: position 8,736,308 of record CM039613.1, read on the forward strand.
GTAAAAATGTATTATATTTAATGAAAAGGGTTGTATATTGTTAAAGCACTTTTTTTAATGAATCTTGTGTTGTTGATCTGTACAAAATTTTAGACATTGATAGTCAATGGTAAAAAAGTTGCTCTAGGACATACCTGGATGGACTTCATATTTGTGATTTGGAGTCTTGCCACAGCAACATTCTGATGGAGCTCATGTTGTTAACTGAAGGTTTCAGTTAAGTTTCATCAGTCATTCGACAGGATTCCTCACCCGGATGCAGCCTTGGAGGAATCTATAAGTGAGGTAATGTTATCTATTAATGTGCCTTTTTTTTCAATTGTACATCTATCTGATGCATGCATGCATGCATCCATGGCCATTCTTCATATTTGTTGTTCCTGCAGATATGGAACCAAAGGCTTCAGCAGAACCCATCTCTATACAGTGGTACAAAGTTTCGGGTATGTATTTGTAGCTCTTGTATGCTCCTTTTGCTGCTCCACTGATACTTGAAGATGCCGTCATTTAGTAATACGCACATTGTATTATTAAACTAAAAAAGAACTGAAAGTTTTCCCATGTTAAGTGACTTGGTACATGCTCTATATGAAGATGGTTTATATGAAAAAAATGTCTTCATTTAGAATTTACACAGCCACAGAACCAACTCAATGTAACTCTCCAAGTCTTTGTTAAAATGTAGGGGTTTGCTATGCATGCTTCCAAGTCCTAAGGGAAATTCCTAGTCAGTTCCACACATCATTTTCGTCAAAATGCACTTTCATCTTCAGTTCTTCACTTTTATTAGCTGTATGGAACTGCCAAGCGATGAATGTTAAGTAATTATGGCTTGTGTCATAGATTGTGTTAGTATTTCCTTTTTTTTCCTTTTATAGCTAAGCATGTTTCATTATAGAAGTTAATGCATGCATTATTTTGAAACGATCTCTCTTTATCTGTTTTACTGCATTCATCATGCATTAGAATGCAGACTTTGACCACAATCACAAATTTCAGTATGGAGGAAATGCCTTGCACTACAAAGATGGAGCAAATCAGGAGTTCCATGTCTCGCTTCATTTGGGTCTCACAGACTACAGGTTGGTTTAACCATTTGTATTAACTCAAAACATATTTATAAAACAATATTCTGGCAGCCTATATTTCTTCTACTTTTGTCTCTACCCCCTGTAACTTTCTTTGTGATATCTCAATGCAATAATGCCTCAATTTAACGACTCTGTCTACTTGCACGAAATAGGACATTTGTGGGAACAAATCTCAATCCATCATGGGAGAAGTTTTTGGTCCCATCTGAAGGTAATAATTTGTAATCTTTAGTCACAGTTTTGTTGTGTGTAGCATGGCCTTTTGAATCTTAACTTTGGAGTCCTCTAGTTTCATGAATCGTGACCATACTACCTAAGTACCTAGTGCCTATCTGTTTCTTCCATTGCTTCAACTTTCAGAAATATGAATCCTTGACAACTATATTCATGTCCCTCTGTTTGACCTTCCATTTCCAAAAAAAAAACTCTGCTCAACACATACAAGTTCACTAGGAAGATGAACTTCTTGTCTGTGAGTGACTATTCATTTGGTATTTTGTCTTAGTACTCTGTGCGCTCAGAGTTAGATAACATGGTGTCCATCTTGGCAATTGTAAGAATGATCAATCTTGACCAAAACAATACCTCTTTCAATCTGATGGGGCTAGATGGTTCTGTACATTGCCAACACATGTCAAATCCACTGGGCAATGGTGCGATTGTTGAGACATCTGATGAGAAGATTATTGTATTGCAAAGGAGCTACAATGTGGGGGAGTTTCCAGGATACTATGTTTTCCCTGGAGGACACTCAGAGGTAAATTCTTTAAGATTGCTTGACAATATTGAGTACAGTTGATGAAAGTGAAGACATGTGTATATATTTAAGCTTTTTCTTTCAGAACTACTAGGCTCAGTGTAGTTCCTCTTATGCTGTGAAATGAAGATGATGACAACACTACTGCTGGCTGCAGTACTGGCTGATTTAGTGGTGGCTTCTGCCAATGACCATGCTGTATTTTATTTTTGATGAGGTAGCATGCTGAATTGAAGTGGCATTCAAGGAGGAAGCTTTTTTCTCGAACTAATTCAAGGAGGAAGTTATACCTCATAATTAATAATTAGGACTTAGAGAAATATATATTGAAACGGTTCTTGAAATTTAACCAGAATTTATTGAAAGGACTGAGGATGCCGCCTAGAGGGGGGGTGGGGGGGTTGAATAGGCGTTTCTAAAAATTAACACCTTCAAATGTGGAAACGATTAGTATAGGAATTTCCGATAACCCCTCATGAGGAAGCCGCAGAGAATACAAACTATATTGAACAAGCCTAGAAGCTACAACCTTGCAACACAAAGATTAGTGCAGAGATTAAATAAGGTTGGCGCGGGGAGGTGATACCGGACACGTCCGGTATTCACGGGCTCTGCGGTCCAGCGCCTAACTTGTTCCTTTTGATTCCTCCTTTCACTAGTTGTAGGCACCTACTAGTAACCTGTTCACAAGCTCAAGCAACACAAATAGATCACAAATATCAAATGAATGCGAATTGAGTTACGATATTTGTTTACCGAAGTTCGAACTCGGTCGAGTCCTACTCTCTGTTGAGGGGGCTACGAGCGATCTAGCAAAGGTCAGCTCTAGAGGACCCACGAAGGTCAACTCTAGCCAGAGTCTCTTCCAACTCATTTTCCTCTTTCCACTAGATGATTCCTTCCCTTGCGGTGGTGGAATCAAACCATTACAAACTTTTCGAGGCACACCACAATCACTTGGGTGTCTCCGGCGACGTCTAGCCGTCTAGGACCAAAGAGTCCAAGAGTAACAAATGTGAATCACGAGATTGACAATATGCACAAGTGCTCAAGTGGTGGCTTGCTCTCAATTTTGAATCTCCCTCAACCCACAAGATGGATTTTGCAATTTGGATCAATCACTCACTAAGAGAGGGTTGGGGAGTGTTCTCAAGGCTCAAAAACATGGATGGAAGTCAGCAGAATCAGCAGCCTCCAAAGGTGGAGGCTTGGGAGTATTTATAGACCCCACTCAAAAACTAGCCGTTTTCTAGCCGCTGAAATACCACCAGCACAGTGCCAAGGTTAGTAAGTTAGAAGTGCGCGCGAGAGGTCGGAACTCCCGACTCTTGCCGGGACTTCCGACAGCCGAAACTCCCGACGAACCAACTGGAGAACACCGAAGAAGTTGTTGTGGCCACTCATACCGGACATGTCTTGTATACTCGAGTACAGCACAACAAGTTAGCACTTGTGTCTCTCTTTCACTCAAACCTCACATGGGTTGGCTTGAGCACTTATGAATAATCATCTATCAACATGATTGCATCCCTCTTAATAGTACGGCGTACCTATTAACTCAAGATCAAATGAAAATGGAGTTTGAATCGCTTGAGTTGATTTCCTTCAAACCACATGCCATAGCCTTCAATCTTCATCAAGTGAGGGTGTCAACATGTCAACTTTGCTTTTCTCCTTGAGCATAGCCATCTTGAGCATGTGACTTGATTCCATTCAATAGATAAGAAATAACTTCAAATGAATCAAGGCACTTCCAATAATTTATCCAATAAATTTGATCCTCCACTTCAATGTGACCATAATAGTTCGATTGGTACCTCAACTAAATGCAAGTACTTCCTTCTTCACCCTAGCTAGGTTCCTCGGTCGCCAAGCCGTCGCTTGCCCTTCACCCTTGCTTAGTACCTCGAAGCCTTTCTTTGCTATCTTCACCATCTCAAGCCATCAAGTCACACCTTGTGTTGAATCATCCTTTAAGTTCATAATTCATCCTTTCAATGTAGCAAGCTTCAAATATGAGACCATTCAATATGTAATTCCTTGTGTCTCATTAATCAATTCTTCAGTGTGCTTGCTTTCACATGAATCATAGAAATCCCACAATCAATAAGCCTTGCATGAATTACATGTGCATTGTTGTCTTGTGTTTGAATTAGATTGTTTATACAACAACACATCATTTTGGCTTTTATCAGGTACCTGTGAGATAATTAATTTCCTATCCAACACTTAGCAAATAGGTTAGACCTTTAATCACTTTGTCATTCAATCATCCAAAACTCACTAAAGGGCTAGATGCACTTTCATTTATGGATCATGCATTACTCTGCCTTATATATGGCTTGTTGTTTTTCTTTTCCTGGTAGTTAGCATTCTGACTTTGAAGCGGATTTTGGAGGGATCAAATCTAGAACTCGGAAAAGTAGCTTCTGTTTTTGGAGGGAGTTAGGGGGTAGAGAGGGCGCACTTGGAAAATACATTTTGTTTTAAACCTGAAAGGATCAATCAGAGTGTTGAACCAGTGACAGTAATATACATGTGGCTTATTTTTTGAATTTCATTTTGTTTATACCAGCCACAAGAAATTGGAATCATGAGTCATCAAACTGATGAAGACGTTGCTCGTCTCAATGATCGAGTTTCACAAGAAATGTTTGACGGAATTATCCGTGAAGTGGTTGAGGAAACTGGAGTTCCTGCTAGTTCCCTGGTACGTAGAGGCTAATACATGAACAGGACCCAATAGAAAGAATGGATTTTAGTTTTTTTGTAATTGCCATCCAAAAAAGATTTCTTCTCTTTATGACTTTTCTTGGCATTTTCATTGACTATCAACATTTCATTTGCAGACGGATCCTGTCTTCATTGGAGTTTCTCGCCGTGAAATGAATGTTAGGCCAACTGCGTTCTTTTTTACAAAATGTAACATTGATTCCAATGGTGTAAATGAGCTTTATTCTAAAACTCAAGATGGCTATGAATCTACTAAACTATACGCAGTATCAGTGGTGAGTTTAGCTGCGATTGCAGCTCTCTGATCCTTAGCTTGCTTTTGGCTGCTTCTAATCACTGAAGTTGCTTTTTGAATTACAGGAAGAGCTGCAAGGAATGACCCAGCGAATGCCTGGCTGCCACAATGGTGGTTTTGCTCTATATGAATTGATGAGGAATGCTGCCAAAAGTTCATGAAGATGCCATTGTAAGTGTAATTGAAATATCGGATTTTATTCTGTGGTGTATCTTAAACAGGTTAACTTAGGAAACAGACGCAGCGATGCAAAGCTTCAAATTTTATGAAGCCTTGCCTTATTTCAAGTCTCATTTCCCCTTTATCCCTTTATTGGCACGTTGCTTCCTGATGCCGAATTATTCCTTGTAGGACTGAATAATTCTGATGGCATTGTCACATCAGAAAATAGGTGTGGAAACACGACGCAGAACACTGCATGTTCAGATCCATCAGATTACTGTTGTTTGCAGTAAATACCATTTGTTGGGCTGACGAAGGTCTACATAGACCCTAGAAGAAGTGCTCAAAGAAATAAAAGCATGAAGTTAAATTTTCTCGGAAGACTGTAACAGAAGAAATTTCACGATGCTAACTTACATGCAGAGACGACTGTATTAGATTGTGATGGTATTTAATAAGAACAGAATCCACGGGCAACCTATGCCTCAGCCTCTCAGTGAGTTCTTCTGTTGGATCGTGAAACTTCAACGATACCTGATTCTATGCCCGTGCTCTTGATTTAGTGATGTAGGAACATATGGTGAAACTTATAGCTTATTACTCTGAAAATGATCCTATGCAAGGACCCTCTGATGCTATGGTTCATGTGCGAAAGAAGAGATACTTGTTACCTTGGTATGGATATACTTCATGCTAGGGTATGGATTCTACAATTTGCATCTTGACTTGCGTTGCTCCCTAGAATTGTTACCTCGGTGAATTTAGATTGGGTTGTGGATTTTTTCTCTGTCTAGCTGGTTGGATTCTTGAAAGGAAGATGGTAGCAAAATTGACCAGAGTGTCTGACATCAGCACAAGGACAAACCCAACTTTTCACTTAGAGGACCTCAACGACGCGTAGAACTGGCATCCGAATTGAACTCATGCTTGCTTGGAAACAAGAAGAGTTCGTTTGACAATTTGTCCGAATGACATTGCTTACGGTTCAGAACACAGAATTGAGTTTAGCAACTCACAAGCCAAGTATATATATTTATTATTGAGCCACAAATTAAAAACAGCAGCTCTCCACGATGGATTCTTCCTTTTTACTGTAAAAAAACCAACGAGTTGGAGTCTGTGACTCATTTATTTTTTGATTGCTGTGTAGCTAAAAGAACCTGGCTAGTGATAGCTGAGATTCTAAATGTGAGATGCGACTGGAATTTTGAATTCCTAGCTACCTTCTCGTTAGCTAACAAGAAACATACTTTCGCTAACATTTTGAGTTCGGCTGTGATCTGGTGTATTTGGAATCTTCGTAACAAGTTATGTTTTCAGGGGCTTACATGGACATGAGAAAAAATGGTGTTGTTTGGGATTGCAAGGATTCTGAGAAGGTGGAGACCACTGTATGAGCAAGAGCTGGGAAACATGGTGGACGCGGCAATCCAGGTGCTGGAGAACAAGGAAAGTCAACCACCAAGAATATGCTGGCATGGGGGGATGAGTTCAAGGTGGGAGACGCCGGCTTTTCAGTCTTCGGTACAGAGCTCCGCCGTTGTGATTCAGCCTGATGATATGCATCTTTCTGATGAGGGACATACTGTGGCAGGAGATGTCTCTGTTAAGTCTCAGCCGTTAGGCCTTGTTTAGCTTTTTGTTGCTTGTAATCTTTGGCGGGCGCGCCGTTACGCTATGCTGAACTTTCTGAATTGCTTTATGTCAATAAAGGAAGGGAAACATTTCTTCTAAAAAACCAACGTTTCAATAGAAAAGAGAATATTTACCGATAGTGCGTCGGGTCAGGCTTGAGTCATGATTTTCAACCCATGATTCAACCCGACTCAAAGTAGTAGAAAAACTCAAATAATCCTGAGAAATACCCTAAGAGCATCTAAGAGCACAACAATATCTCCCCTATCCACGTAAAACTGTCATATTGGGGACAAATTTGCCTTTTTTTTGTTGCTCTAGTAGTTCCTCAATACCATGTGGACTACCTCAAACTCTGTCGCCCTCCTTGCCCCGGTGGCTCCCCTGCCTGGCGTGTGGCCAAGAGGTGCGACATTCGCTCCTCTCTCCAGCTGAAAGCTCTATGTTTGGTGTTGGTAATTAGTGACAATGCCTAAGTACTAATCCTATGCCTAAGTTGTTTGTAGCATATGAGGATTAGTACATTCCAAGGTTGGTGGCAAGATGGACATGGTGATCATGATGGCCACACTTGGATTTGGACGCAACCCTACGTGATCAAGGCAAAGGTATATGCTTAAGGGTTGTGTTTTAGTAACCAAGACACCTAGTGGGTGTGGTTACATTATAGGATAGATAGCCGTACTATAAAGAGGGGAATGACGCGGCTAATGAACTCCTAAGTGCCTCTAGGTGTGCATTTCATGTCATATGCATTTGGATAGAACTAATAACGCCTCGAAAAATGATTGTGAAAATGCTAACACACATGCACATGGTCTTGATCACTTGGTGGTGTTAGCACGTTTGCGACGGCGTTGGAGTTTAAGCGGTAGAGAGGGTTTGGGGTCCTCTCTCCCTCCCGCCGAGCGTGCGAGCGCGGGATTCAGGCGATTTCGGGGAAATGAAATGCCTATTTTCCACTACGCCGGAAGTCGGAAATCAAACGGAAATCAAACGGAGGCGAACGGAGGTCACAGTGGTGACCGGACGCTGCACCGGACGCAGCACCGGACGCGGTCACTGTTTGACCGGACGCGTCCGGTCAGTGTTCAGCGTCTGCGCGTTTTTCAGTTGGTTGATCGGACGCGCAGCGCGTCCGGTCACTGACGACCGGACGCGTCCGGTCGTCCAGGGAGCTTACTGGACTCCCACCGGACGCGGGAACTGTGGCGTCCGGTCAGTTCTTTAGCGCGTCCGGTCGATGGTTCGTTTTGCGCGACTCGGTGTTGACCGGCGCGTCCGGTCAGTCACGGGACCGGCGCGTCCGGTCGTGACCAGCGCGTCCGGTCGTTGCGACCGGCGCGTCCGGTCAATGTTTCGAAAACTAGCCGTTGAAGTGACCGGCGCGTCCGGTCCACGCGACCAGCGCGTCCGGTCCACGCGATTTCAGCTGGATCTCGTTCCTAACGGCTATATTCGAAGGGGTACGTCTATATATACTCGTTGGCTGGCTCAAGGCTCTCACCCTTGCACATTTGACATACTTGTGAGCACTTTGAGCTAAGCAACTCCCCTCCCACTCATCTCTCTTGCTTCTTTGCATATTCGAAGTGAGATTGAGTGATCCAAGTGCATTTGCATTGTGAGATAGCATCTAGTTGGCACTTGGTGGTTGATTTGCTGCGGGATTCTTGTTTCTCTTGGTGGTTGCCGCCACCTAGACGGCTTGGAGCAGCTTGGAGGCGTTGGCAAGAGTTGGTGATTGTTCTTGGCCACCTCCGGTGATTGTGAGGGGTTTGTGCCTACCTCGGCGGAGCGCCAAAGGCAACATTAGTGAATTGCTCGTGTCATTGCAACCTTTTGCCATTTGGTAGGTTCTTGTGGCGCCTTTTGAGAGGCTCGGTGTGAGACCGATTAGCCACCGAACCACGTGGTGAAGAGGGACACAACGGGGACTAGCGTGCCGGCAAGCACGTGAACCTCGGGATAAATCTTCGTGTCATCACTTTCATATTGTGATTGATTGATCCCGGTGTTTGGTTATCTTGGTATTCATTGTTGATCATATTGGTTGGCTCAATACTTCGCCCCTCGGTGAAACCCTCCTAACTCAACTCCGCATTACTTTCTTAGTTATCTTTGCTAGCTAGTTTGTTTTGCTAGAGTAACTCTTTTGTGTAGCTTGCTAGTTGTAGTTGCAGTTTCCCTCTCGGTTTGACTTGTGCGGTTGAGTGCAATTATACTAGAATTGTGAATTGGATAGGTGGCTTGCAAACACCCCATAGGCTAAGCAAAACTTGCATCTCGCTATTTGTTATATTGATAAACTTGTTTAGCTTGTCTTTGTAGAAAGTTTTAAAAGGCTATTCACCCCCCCCTCTAGCCATCTAGACCTTTCAAGTGGTATCGGAGCCGTGGTCACCGTTTGCAAGGCTTAACAACCTCGGTGCAAGATGGCTCAAGTTATGTTCAATCATGTTAATGGCAAGCCTCCATTCTTTGATGGTGTCTCTTCCTTTGATCATTGGAAAAGGAAGATGAAGCAATATCTAGGCAATATACATGAAAAGGTTTGGGATGTGACCAATGAAGGATACATTATTCTTGATGAAGAAAATCTCACTCCAAATGACCGCATCAACAAACAATGCAACACGGCGGCACTTGACACAATCTACCGTGCCATTGATGATAAAGTATTTGAGCAAATTAAAGATCTTGAAAAGGCAAATGAGCTTTGGATAAGGCTTGAAGAAACATATGAAGGCACTTCAACGGTAAAAAGTGCCAAGCTATATATGCTCAAGGACAAGTTCTCCACTTTCAAGATGAAGGATGATGAATCCATCCCGGAGATGTTCTATAGGCTCCAAGTCATTGTCAATGATCTCAAGGGGCTTGGAGAGAAGGTTGAGGACAAGGACTTCTCACACAAGTTCTTGATGTGCTTACCCAAGAAGTTTGCCACCTTGAGAAGAATGATCTTTAGAGAGGGATTGGACAAGGTCAAACCAACCAATGTGCTTGGAGATATAATGACCGATGCCCAATACAATGATGATGAAGATGAAGATGAGAAGAAGGAGACCAAGGTCAAGCAAGAGAAGCCCATTGCATTCAAGGCTTCATCTTCTAAGGGCAAGAGCAAGATGGAGAGTGATGATGATGATCCATTCGATGATGAAACCATGGCCCTCCTAGTGCACAAGATGGGGAGGTTCATGAAGAAGAAAGGATATGGTGCAAGAAAGAGAAGGGACTTCATGAAGGCAAAGGAGATGCTTTGCTACAATTGCAATAGCCCCGATCATGTAGTGGCAAAGTGTCCCTATGAAGATAAAAGATATCATGATGGGGAGTTGAAGTTGAAGATGAACAAGAAGGACAAGAAGGAGAAGAAAGAGAAGAAGAGCTTCACTATCAACAAGAAGAAGAAGGGTGGTGGTTATGTGGTCACTTGGGATAGTGACAACTCCGATAGTGATGATGATGAAAGCTCTAGTGATGATGAGAGTACCACTCGGCGAGCCATTGCAAGCATTGCCCTCTCCAACAAGTCATCCATCTTCGACACTACATCGACATGCCTTATGGCCAAGCCCACCAAGGTAAAATATGATGATAGTGATGATGATTCTTGTGCTAGTGATGGTTGTAGGAGTGATGATGAGGAGGATGAGGACTACTCCAAGGATGATCTATTGGGCATAATAGATCAAATGAGCAAGGGCTACAAGAGGACAACCAAGAAATACAAAATCTTGGAACAAGAGCTCATTGCCAAGAGCAATGAAAATGATGCCTTGATGGAGGAGCTTGTTGCTCTCAAAAAGAGTAAGGAGTGCAAAGGAATTGAACAAGAGCTCAAAGCTCTTAGGAAATCCTTTGATGAGCTAGAGGCCTCTCGTGAGTGTCTAAAGGAAGACCACGAGGACCTTGAAGTTGCTCACACTAGGCTTAAGGAAGCCCACTCCTCTCTACTTGAGCTCATCAAGGAGAAGGACCTCAAGTTGGAGAAGCTCATGAAGGAAGCTAAGGAGGAGCAAGTGATTGTCACTTGTGATATTGGACTAACTTGTGATATTATTGATGATTCTTTATTTGTTGGTCCTACTAATGCTTCATGTAGCTCATCATCATCCACCACAACCAACTCTACCTCTACTACTAGTGATTCATCACTTGTGGTTGAGAATGAGACTCTCAAGAGAGAGGTGGATGATCTCACCCGCGCATTAGGCAATGCCTATGGTGGGGATGCTCGCTTGCTAAAATGCTTGGGTAGCCAAAGGTTCTCTCTTAACAAAGAGGGTTTGGGCTATACTCCCAAGAAGGGCAAGGCGGCCTTTGCTACTCCAAAGTCTCACTTTGTGAAGAGCAATGGTCGTTATTGCAATAGATGCAAGCAAGTTGGGCATCTAGAGATTAATTGTAATAAAACGAACAAGAACAACAACAAGTTTCATGCTAAAATGGATTACATTCCTTTTGATTCTTGTTATGTGCTTACCAAGGGTGAGAAAGGTGTGCATGCTAGGTTTGTTGGTACACCAATTGTGGGTCCAAAGAAGAAGGCCATTTGGGTACCAAAGAGCTTAGTTACTAACCTCCAAGGACCCAAACAAGTATGGGTACCTAAGAAACATTAATTTATTTTGTAGGTAAATTACAAGGCCGGAGGAAGGCATTGGGTACTTGATAGTGGGTGCTCTCAACATATGACCGGTGATTCAAGAATGTTCAACTCTCTCAAATCAAATGATAGTGGCATTGATAGTATCACATTTGGTGACAATAGCAAGGGTGATGTGAAGGCTCTTGGAAGGATTGCAATCTCAAATGATCATAGCATTTCCAATGTGCTCCTAGTTGAAAAGTTGAACTTCAATCTTCTCTCGGTTGCTCAATTGTGTGATCTCGGTTTCAAGTGCATATTTGGTGTTGATGATGTGGAGATAGTTAGTGTTGATGGCTCTAATTTGATCTTCAAAGGCTTTAGATATGAGAATCTATACTTGGTTGATTTCAATGCTAGTGACACTCAACTTTCAACATGCTTGCTCACCAAATCAAGTATGGGTTGGTTATGGCATAGAAGACTTGGTCATGTTGGCATGAAGCAATTGAACAAGTTAGTGAAGCATGACTTAGTTAGAGGCTTGAAGGATGTCACATTTGAGAAAGATAAGCTATGTAGTGCATGTCAAGCCGGAAAGCAAGTAGGCAACACTCATCCATTGAAGAGCATTATGAGTACTTCCAAGGCATTTGAGTTGTTGCACATGGATCTATTTGGACCAACTACATACACAAGCATTGGTGGCAACAAGTATGGCTTTGTGATTGTGGATGATTTCACTAGATACACATGGGTATTCTTTCTTGTGGACAAGAGTGATGTATTTGACATATTCAAGAAGTTCATCAAGAGAGTACAAAATGAGTTTGAGACCACAATCAAGAAAGTAAGAAGTGACAATGGAAGTGAATTTAGAAACACAAGAGTTGATGAGCTATGTGAGGAACTTGGAATCAAACATCAATTCTCGGCCAAGTATACACCTCAATCTAATGGCCTAGTTGAGAGGAAGAATAGAACCTTGATTGATATGGCAAGATCAATGTTAAATGAATATAATGTGAGTCATTCATTTTGGGCCGAAGCAATCAACACGGCTTGCTTCTATAGCAATCGCCTCTATTGCCACAAGTTTCTAGAAAAGACACCATATGAGATCTTAAATGGAAGAAAGCCCAACATTGCATACTTTCGGGTATTTGGTTGCAAATGCTACATCTTGAAGAAGGGCACTAGATTGAGTAAATTTGAGAAGAAATGTGATGAAGGATTCTTACTTGGTTACTCCACTACTAGCAAAGCTTATAGAGTTTGGAATTTGGCTAGTGGTTTACTTGAGGAAGTTCATGATGTTGAGTTTGATGAAACAAATGGCTCACAAGATGAGGAAAATAACTTGGATGATGTGAGAGGAACTCAATTGACCAATGCTATGAAAGAAATGGATATTGGTGATATTAGGCCAAAGCAAGTGATTGATGTGGATGACAACAAAGATCAAGTACTCCAAAGTCCAATTACACAAGCTAGTGGGTCTCTAATGCAAAATCAAGCTAGTACATCATCTCAAGTGCAACAAGATCAACAAGTGGTTAGTTCATCATCTCCAACTCATGATCAACATCAACATCCAAGCAATCAAGTGCAAGTGCTTCAACCAACTAACATTGCAAGAGACCATCCATTAGATTCCATCATTGGTGACATACAAAGGGGAGTTCAAACTAGATCAAGATTGGCATCTTTTTGTGCTCACTCTTCTTTTGTGTCAATGGAAGAACCCAAGGACATTGATAAAGCATTGAGAGATCCGGATTGGGTAAATACAATGCATGAAGAGCTCAACAACTTTAAGAGAAATGAAGTATGGGAACTAGTTGAGAGGCCTAAGGATCACAATGTCATTGGAACAAGATGGGTCTTTCGCAACAAGCAAGATCAAGATGGAATAGTAGTAAGGAACAAAGCAAGACTAGTGGCTCAAGGTTACACACAAATAGAGGGTCTTGACTTTGGTGAAACTTATGCCCCGGTTGCAAGATTGGAAGCAATTAGGATCTTACTTGCCTATGCTTGTGCTCATAATATCAAGCTATATCAAATGGATGTAAAGAGTGCATTTCTCAATGGGTACATTCAAGAAGAGGTGTATGTGGAGCAACCTCCCGGTTTTGAAGATGACAAGAAACCCAATCATGTCTACAAGTTGAGAAAAGCTTTGTATGGATTGAAGCAAGCACCTAGAGCATGGTATGAAAGATTGAGGGACTTCTTGCTATCCAAAGGTTTTGTCATGGGCAAAGTGGATACTACTCTCTTTACCAAGAAGATTGGGAAAGACTTGTTTATATTGCAAATATATGTTGATGATATCATCTTCGGTTCAACCAATCAAGATTATTGTGATGAGTTTGGGAAAATGATGGCAAAGGAATTTGAAATGTCAATGATCGGTGAACTTAGTTTCTTTCTTGGACTTCAAATCAAACAAATGAAGGAAGGAACATTTGTGAGCCAAACCAAGTACATCAAAGATATGCTCAAGAAATTTGGCATGGAAGATGCAAAGGGTATTACAACCCCAATGGGCACTAGTGGAAGTTTGGATAGTGACAAGAGTGGCAACATGGTGGATCAAAAGCTATATAGATCAATGATTGGTAGCCTACTCTATGTGACGGCATCAAGGCCCGATGTGATGTTTAGTGTATGCATGTGTGCAAGATTTCAAGCCTCACCAAGAGAAAGTCATTTGAAGGCAACAAAGAGAATATTGAGGTATTTAAAGCATACACAAGATGTTGGATTGTGGTATCCCAAGGGTGCAAGCTTTGAGCTAGTTGGATATTCGGATTCCGACTATGCCGGTGACAAAGTTGAGAGAAAGAGCACCTCCGGTACTTGTCAACTATTAGGAAGGTCACTTGTCTCATGGTCATCCAAGAAGCAAAATAGTATTGCACTATCTACCGCCGAAGCCGAATACATCGCCGCGGGTAGTTGTTGTGCACAAATCTTGTGGATGAAGGCAACATTGAAGGATTTTGGAATCACTTTCAAGAATGTGCCATTGCTATGTGACAATGAAAGTGCCGTGAAGCTAACCAACAATCCGATTCAACATCAAAGAACAAAGCATATTGATGTTCGTCATCATTTCATTAGAGATCATCAACAAAAGGGTGACATTGCAATTGAGAGTGTGGGCACCGAAGATCAACTAGCCGATCTATTCACCAAGCCACTTGATGAGAAGAGATTTCACAAGCTAAAGAATGAGTTGAACATACTTGACTTCTCCAACATGAGTTGATGCACCTCCATGATATGACATGCCTCTCCTTCGAGCCCCAAGGTACAATTGGTTGACATGTCATACATTCTATGCTAAGGACTTGTTTAGTGCATCTAGTCATATTTTACATGTTCTAGGCTCATTCATGAAAATCAAATGACTTTGAAGTTTATATGGTGCCACTATTGTTTCCATGACTTGTATGATCTAGTGGTAGCATATAACTTGTTTAAGTAGCTTGTGATCCTAAGCGTTTTAATCTAGATCACTTGTCTAAATATTTGCTTCAACATGGTGCATGATAACCCTTCTAGTGAGGTGTGAAGAAGCTTGCCCTTGGATCAAACCGAAGCATTTCATTTGTGCAAGCAATCTAGGTTGAATCACAAACTTGATCCTCACCCCATAATTCAACATGATAATCTATCTAAAATTGGTCCCTTGTGGTCATTGGTGCCAAAGGGGGAGAAAATGTCGTTCACAAAGATAGAACTCAAAGGGGGAGAAGCACAAAGGGGGAGAAAAATGTGGTTCACAAAGAAGAAAACATAAAGGGGAGAATTGATAAAAGAAGGGGATCAACTAAATTTTTGAGCACACAAGTAGGGGGAGCAAGCTCTTAAACATGAATGTTGCATTTCTTTGTGCACTTCATATGTATGATGCATAGTTATGCATTTCTTTTTCTCCGATACTTTGCTTGTGTGGTGACTTGCTAGTATAATTTGAATGATGAATTGAAGTACTAGCATGAATAGGAAGTAGTTAGATTTTTCTTGCTTCATGTTTTTCAAAGTGGTACTAGAGCCTTGCTTATAATGTTGATCTCACGAGGTTTCTAGTTTTGTTTGTGCTTTTCCAAGTGATATCTAACTACACAAGGTGCTAAGATGGTGTTTATCGCTACTCCGATGGTATCACGCTTCAAAGGTCTATAATCTAAAACACTTAGCACCTATTGATAGTCAATGCTCCTAATCTTTCCTATCTAACATGTATGCTTCCAAAATCCAAACATATAGCATACATGTAAGGGGAGCCATTGCTATCAATTTGAATTCATGATCACTTGTCCATACTTCTTACACATGGTAATATACTTGGACAATGTGACATGGGTTCAATCAAATTTTTTATCATAATATCTTTGTGAAAGGGTTGTCACCAATTACCAACAAGGGGGAGATTGAAAGCTCTATGTTTGGTGTTGGTAATTAGTGACAATGCCTAAGTACTAATCCTATGCCTAAGTTGTTTGTAGCATATGAGGATTAGTACATTCCAAGGTTGGTGGCAAGATGGACATGGTGATCATGATGGCCACACTTGTATTTGGACGCAACCCTACGTGATCAAGGCAAAGGTATATGCTTAAGGGTTGTGTTTTAGTAACCAAGACACCTAGTGGGTGTGGTTACATTATAGGATAGATAGCCGTACTATAAAGAGGGGAATGACGCGGCTAATGAACTCCTAAGTGCCTCTAGGTGTGCATTTCATGTCATATGCATTTGGATAGAACTAATAACGCCTCGAAAAATGATTGTGAAAATGCTAACACACATGCACATGGTCTTGATCACTTGGTGGTGTTAGCACGTTTGCGACGGCGTTGGAGTTTAAGCGGTAGAGAGGGTTTGGGGTCCTCTCTCCCTCCCGCCGAGCGTGCGAGCGCGGGATTCAGGCGATTTCGGGGAAATGAAATGCCTATTTTCCACTACGCCGGAAGTCGGAAATCAAACGGAAATCAAACGGAGGCGAACGGAGGTCACAGTGGTGACCGGACGCTGCACCGGACGCAGCACCGGACGCGGTCACTGTTTGACCGGACGCGTCCGGTCAGTGTTCAGCGTCTGCGCGTTTTTCAGTTGGTTGATCGGACGCGCAGCGCGTCCGGTCACTGACGACCGGACGCGTCCGGTCGTCCAGGGAGCTTACTGGACTCCCACCGGACGCGGGAACTGTGGCGTCCGGTCAGTTCTTTAGCGCGTCCGGTCGATGGTTCGTTTTGCGCGACTCGGTGTTGACCGGCGCGTCCGGTCAGTCACGGGACCGGCGCGTCCGGTCGTGACCAGCGCGTCCGGTCGTTGCGACCGGCGCGTCCGGTCAATGTTTCGAAAACTAGCCGTTGAAGTGACCGGCGCGTCCGGTCCACGCGACCAGCGCGTCCGGTCCACGCGATTTCAGCTGGATCTCGTTCCTAACGGCTATATTCGAAGGGGTACGTCTATATATACTCGTTGGCTGGCTCAAGGCTCTCACCCTTGCACATTTGACATACTTGTGAGCACTTTGAGCTAAGCAACTCCCCTCCCACTCATCTCTCTTGCTTCTTTGCATATTCGAAGTGAGATTGAGTGATCCAAGTGCATTTGCATTGTGAGATAGCATCTAGTTGGCACTTGGTGGTTGATTTGCTGCGGGATTCTTGTTTCTCTTGGTGGTTGCCGCCACCTAGACGGCTTGGAGCAGCTTGGAGGCGTTGGCAAGAGTTGGTGATTGTTCTTGGCCACCTCCGGTGATTGTGAGGGGTTTGTGCCTACCTCGGCGGAGCGCCAAAGGCAACATTAGTGAATTGCTCGTGTCATTGCAACCTTTTGCCATTTGGTAGGTTCTTGTGGCGCCTTTTGAGAGGCTCGGTGTGAGACCGATTAGCCACCGAACCACGTGGTGAAGAGGGACACAACGGGGACTAGCGTGCCGGCAAGCACGTGAACCTCGGGATAAATCTTCGTGTCATCACTTTCATATTGTGATTGATTGATCCCGGTGTTTGGTTATCTTGGTATTCATTGTTGATCATATTGGTTGGCTCAATACTTCGCCCCTCGGTGAAACCCTCCTAACTCAACTCCGCATTACTTTCTTAGTTATCTTTGCTAGCTAGTTTGTTTTGCTAGAGTAACTCTTTTGTGTAGCTTGCTAGTTGTAGTTGCAGTTTCCCTCTCGGTTTGACTTGTGCGGTTGAGTGCAATTATACTAGAATTGTGAATTGGATAGGTGGCTTGCAAACACCCCATAGGCTAAGCAAAACTTGCATCTCGCTATTTGTTATATTGATAAACTTGTTTAGCTTGTCTTTGTAGAAAGTTTTAAAAGGCTATTCACCCCCCCTCTAGCCATCTAGACCTTTCACCAGCGTAGCTCAGCAGCGTGACGCCCGCTCCTCTGCCCAATGTGGTGGTAGTGTCACGGCAGGAGCAGACTACCCGACGTGAAGCGCGACGGCGATGTGGTGGATCACCATTATGGCCCTGCAATATTAGCGAGAGAGGCAGGAAAGGGGTTAACAACATGTTTGAGGTGTTGAGAAAAAAAAAAGAAAAGGGGTTTGAAAAAGGAGATCTAGTACAGTTCTGTTGCATTACTTCAGCAGTATTTTTTAACAAAAAAATAGTGTTTTTTTCTCACAGCATTTTAAGGTAAACATTAACGCGAAAAATCAAAGAGAGGTGGGCAGGGGTGAATGGGATTAGGGATCCTGCCTACTCGATTTTGGGACGTCGGATTGGGATCTGACGGTAGCAAGCAGCTGTTTGCCCCGAAAGAAAACTCTTCTGGGAAAAGAAGCCCTAACAAAACCCCACCCCACCTCGCCCGTCTTCCTCCCCGCCGCCGGCCTTCCCGATTTCGTCCACTCCAAGTTCTCCGACCAGCCCTTCCTCCGCCGCTCATCGGAAGCAGGAAGCACCCGATCGAGAAGCGAGCTAGGCGCAGGTTCCTCGGACCATCGGCTGGCCACCCTGCCGCCCACGAGCTCCACTAGCTCTCCAACGACCCGCGCAGCAGAGCAGCCGGACCTCCCGCCGCCGCCGCCGACATGGGCGGGGGCCGCGCGCAGGTGAACAAGGCCCACAAGAGCCGCTTCGCGTCCAAGGCCTCCCGCCACGCGCACAAGATAGGTGAGCACAGCCTCGCTCGTCCCCGTTTCCCCTCCACCTTCCTCGACTCTTGTCTCATCCCACTGTTTGCGTCTGCTTCCAGACAAGGTCAGGAGCGGGAAGTCAGAGACCAGCCACCGCGCCGCCGTCAAGGGTGCCCGCGCCGCGCGCATCCAACAGAGCAAGGCGGTCAGTCTTCAATGCAGCACCGTGCACATATGTTTTTTGTTCCTTTTTTTTGTGTGTGTGCTGTAGTAGGGGTTATTAAAGCTGACAAATTCTGTAGCTCGCGTTATTAGTTCATGTGTATTATTCTGAGGTGTGCTGCAACAGGAACTGAGTTCATATCAGTGTTGTTGCATAGGATTGGTCTGTGCTTAGATTAGGCAGGGTGTTTTTAGCTTGCTTTGAGCTTACAGTTAATTGGGAGGTTGCAGCCTTTGGGGTTTATTTATAGCTTCCTTTGAGCTTACAGTTATTGGGAGGTCGCAGCTTTTGGGTTTTATGAAAGGGCTCTCTTTTGAGCACAGTTATTGGTTTATTGCATGCCAGGTATCCAGGTTGATAGAATGCTAACCTGTTTAGCATGTATATCTTGGGCTTACTGTCCTTTGCCTCCCTAGCCAGAACAATCCTTTATTTTGAAGGAAGGATGATTGTAATTTCAGGTCGAGTTTTCATTTGCTTTGTTTTTTCAGTAACTTACTACTGTTAAAAGGTGGAGGCTCAGGTAACTTATTGTTTACAGGGTGCATTTTTTTTAAACGCCTCAGCTTTTTGCTCACATGTGGATGCAGAAGTGTCCTCAAATAATGCCTTGCCAATCATGTGCCATGCAACTTATATTATGGTTTCCTCATCCTTGTTTATAGTTTTTAACCTGCTGTGTAAAACGTTTTGCCGTGGGTGCAGATACGCGATAAAAAACGTGCTGCTTTGCTGAAGGAGAAACGTTCATCAAATGGACCTTCAAGCGCACCACGTGTCATTGTTAGTATTCTTAGCTTCTGCTCCTGGATCCTACCTGGTTACTCTTGTTCTGTGTTGTGGTCATACCATGGCCCATAGGTATGTCCTTTAAGTCGATTGGCAATTATTTATTGCAGGTTCTTGTTGGCCTTTCTTCATTAGCAAATGTCGGATCACTTGCCAAAGATCTTTTGGCATTTGCAGAAGGTGGTGATGGGAAACTGAAATCATCTACTGTTGCTTCTCCTACTTATAAGCTTCGAACCACGGTAAGTTCAAAACACATACTGTTCTGATGTTTTGAGTGCAACCACTATTAGTTCAAAATGAGACTAGTGTTGAGTTTTTTGGTGTCATAATGCCTCATTGCATATGTTGTTGGAGTATATGTTTAGGCCCATGAGGCTAAGGCCCATGTGGCCCATGTATGGAAACTATATAGCTACCCTTCTAGGGTTAGCCAAGTAATGGAAAATCATTTCCTCTAACATGGTATCAGCAGCCTAGGGTTAGGTCTCCTCCTTTCCCCTTCCTTCCAGCCGCCGCCCCTTCCCTGGTGTCGCCGCCGCCGGCCCAGCCACCATGGCTGGCGGTCCTCCCCCTCCCCCTTCCCTCTATTCCTATTTCCCCTCTCATTCCTCTCCATCCTGGGCCCAGATTCTGGCCGAAGCCTCCGCTGCTTCCTCTCCAGGCGCTGCTGCTATCTCCCAGCCACCTCCTCTGGCCGCTTCCCAGCCCCTACCCGCCGGCCACCCTCTGGCCGCCGGCCAGTCGGCCACCCTCTCCCCGCCGGCCAGCCATTGGCCGCCGGCCACCATCCACCCGCCGGCCCTCCCCTGGCCGCCGGCCACCCTACAGCCCCTCCAGGCGCCGCCCGCCCTCCTCTACTGGCTGACCCGGCACTCCAGCGCCGCCCCCTCCCTTCTTCACCTGAGGCCGCGGCTGCTGCTGCTCAGGGCACCGCAGCAGCCCGTGCCTTGGCCACCTCCTCTGATCTGGGCACGGTGGGGGACGGCACCGAGGACGTCGCGCCTGTGGGGGTGGTCCAGCCCGGAGTTGTCCAGCCGCTCCTCCGTCCTACTGCTGACCCTGGGGACCCCGCTGGTGCCGGTGCCGGTGCCACTGCTCCTGCTGTTGACCTTCTCGGTGGCCCTCATCTTCTGCGCGCCCCGGGGACGGACTCCACTCTCGCCGCCGCCCTCGTGGCTGCCCGTGCTGCTGCCGCGGAAGGCCAGGCTCGTGTGCGCGCGGCGGCTCTCGTGTGGGAGCGCGAGCGCGACGCGGCCGACGCTCTGGCTCGCCAGATCGCCGAGGCGGAGCAGCTCCTCGTTCCGCCCGCCTCCCGGGACGTTGGTGCCACCTCCTCTGCCTCGCCCGGGCGTCCCATCTCACACACCACCGTCATCTGGCATGACCCGGCTGACCCGCTCGTGGCCCAGCTCCACTACCAGGCCGGGGGGGTCCAGAACATTCGACTTCTCGTCCCGGTCGTCCTCGAGCCGGAGTCGCCCTCCTACGCCCGCTGGCGGGATCTAGTGGTTCTCACTCTTCGCCGCTACGCCCTCGACGACCACGTCCTCGTCGACGCCTCGATCGCCGTCCAGACGCTGTTGTGGCTCCGTCTCGATAGCATCGTCCTCTCCTGGATCTTGGGGACGATCTCTCTGGACCTCCACGACCTCGTCCGCACCTCACCTGACGCGCGCCGGGCGTGGCTTGCCCTTGAGGGCCAGTTCCTGGGCAACGCCGAGGCCCGGGCTCTGCGTCTTGACGCGAGCTTCCGCACCTTCGTCCAGGGTGACCTCTCCGTCGGCGAGTTCTGTCGTCGGATGAAGAGCATGGCGGACTCTCTTGGCGACCTCGGCTGGCCCGTGGAGGATCGTATCTTGGTCCTCAACGTCCTTCGCGGGCTCAGCGACCGGTATGCCCACCTCCGGACGTGGATCACCCGTTAGCGGCCCTTCCCCACCTTCCTGGAGGTCCGTGACGATCTCGTCATGGAGGAGCTCACACAGGGCATCCAGCCGGGGTCTGCTGCCTCTCCGGGGTCCTCGACGGCTCTGGCCGCTACTCCACCGCGTCCTCCTACTCCACCACGGCCGTCCGCTCCGCCACCGTCGTCTCTTCTGGGCCCTCCTCCCTCCGGGCCGAGCAGAGGTGGGGGGGTCATGGCTCTCGTCGTCGCCGTGGAGGGGGCCGCGGGGGTTGCCGGGGTGGCCACCCACAGGCTCCGGCACCGGCCGGACCACACGGGGGGGGGCACCATGGCCTTCGTTCCAGAACCCGTGGTCCGGTCGCATCTCCATGTGGCCCTACCACGGCCCCGGAGCCGACACTCGCCCACCAGTGGCCATGCTGACCGGAGCTGCTCCCGCTGGTACTCCACCCGGCGCCATCCCCGCTACGCCGTGGGTTCCACCCTTCGGGACTCCACCGGGGGTCACCGGCTGGGATCAGGCGGCCCTGGCTCGCTCGTTCAGCACCATGGGCCTGACACCTCCGGTCGGACCCGAGTGGATCGCTGATTCGGGGGCCACCTACCACACTACTCCTGACCTCGGTATACTTTCGTCGATTCACTTTCCCTCTCCCTCTCTTCCTTCGTCCATTATGGTCGCAAATGGTTCTTGTATTCCAGTCTCATCTGTGGGTACCGCCGGTGCTCATGGCTCCTTTCGTCTTCCTGATGTTCTTGTTGCTCCTTCTATGGTTCATAACCTTCTTTCTATTCGACGTTTTACAGCTGACAATTCTTGTTCTGTGGAATTTGACTCTTCTGGTCTTACTGTAAAGGATTTGGCTTCCCGGCGTCCTCTGCTCCGATGTGACAGCACCGGGCCCCTTTACACCCTTCGCTTCCCGGCGGCTCCTTCGTCTTCTTCGCCGCCCGTTTTGTCAGCTGCCTTCGTCGCTTTTACTTCCTCTACTACCTGGCACCGGCGCCTCGGCCATCCTGGACGTGATGCCCTGATACAGCTCAGTCGTAGCTCCGGTCTTCCATGTACTCGAGCTCATGATGAGCAACTGTGTCATGCGTGCCAATTGGGCCGACATGTTCGTCTTCCTTTTTCTAGTTCTACTTCCCATGCGGCCCGTATTTTTTATCTTGTACATTGCGATCGATTGGACATCTCCTATTCTGAGTATTTCTGGTTATAAGTACTATCTTGTGGTTGTTGATGATTTTTTGCATTATTCGTGGACTTTTCCTCTCCGTGCGAAGTCTGATACGTTTACCACGCTCCTCTTCTTTACTTGGGTGTCCACACAGTTTGGCCTCACCATCAAGGCCGTCCAGTGTGACAATGGTCGCGAGTTTGATAACTCCATCTCCCGCGATTTCTTCCTCTCTCACGGTGTTCAGCTCCGCATGTCTTGTCCATACACCTCTTCGCAGAATGGCAAGGCTGAGCGGATGATTCGCACCACCAACGACACCGTGCGTACCCTTCTGTTTCAGGCCTCTCTTCCCGCTCGCTTCTGGGCTGAGGGCTTGCACACCTCCACCTACCTTCTTAACCGCCTTCCTTCCGCGGCCTACCCCGCTCCCACTCCTCACCACGCCCTCTTCGGTACCCCGCCTCGGTACGATCACCTCCGCGTGTTTGGGTGTGCTTGTTACCTCAACACCGCTGCCACTTCTTCCCACAGCTGGACCCTCGCTCCACGCTCTGTGTCTTCCTCGGGTACTCTCCGGATCACAAGGGGTACCGGTGCTTTGACCTTACCTTCCGACGGGTTCTCATCTCTCGCCATGTGGTATTCGATGAGTCCGTCTTTCCATTTTCCAGCACTACCACTCCTTCGGTCCCTGACCCACCCTCCCTGTTTCCCACTGTTCCGGTGGTCCAGCCACCTTTTTCGTGGACTCCTGCAGGTACCGCTTCGCCGCGCGATGGAAGAGGAGTACGCCAGGCTACTCCTGCAGGTACCGCTTCGTGGACGCCGCGCTACTCGCCAACCAGACGTGGGAGTTGGTGCCCCGGCCGCCAGGCTCCAACGTCGTCACCGGCAAGTGGATTTGGACCCACAAGCGCCGGGCCGACGGTTCTCTCGAGCGCTACAAGGCTCGATGGGTCCTCCGGGGTTTCACTCAGCGCCCTGGCGTCGACTACGATGAGACCTTCAGCCCGGTGGTCAAGCCGGCGACCGTCCGTACCGTGCTATCGCTGGCACTTGCTCGGTCTTGGCCCGTCCACCAGCTGGACGTCAAGAACGCCTTCCTCCACGGCCTTCTTACCGAGACGGTGTACTGCAGTCAGCCGGCAGGGTTCGTCGACACCACCCGTCCTGACATGGTCTGCCGGCTCAACAGGTCCCTTTACGGCCTCAAGCAGGCACCTCGGGCGTGGAACCACCGGTTCGCCGCTTTCTTGCTGACCCTGGGGTTCATGGAGGCCAAGTCTGATACGTCCCTATTTGTCTACCACCATGGAGCCGACACTGCATACTTGCTGCTCTATGTTGATGACATTGTCCTCACCGCCTCCAGCGAGCCCCTTCTCCGCCGGATCATCACCGCTCTCCAGCAGGAGTTCGCGATGAAGGATCTGGGTGAGCTCCACCACTTCCTCGGTGTCACTGTTGAGCACCGTCCTACCGGGCTCCTTCACCAGCGACAGTACACTCGGGACATCCTGGAGCGGGCTGGGATGACTGACTGCAACCCCTGCTCCACTCCGGTCGACACTCAGGGGAAGCTGTCTGAGGCTGAGGGGCCATCGGTGGCCGATCCCACTGCGTACAGGAGTCTCGCCGGGCCCTTCAGTACCTCACCTTCACCTGGCCGGACATCACCTATGCAGTTCAGCAGGTCTGCCTCCATATGCATGACCCCCGGGAGCCTCACCTCACGGCTCTCAAGCGCCTCCTCCGCTACCTCCGGGGCACGCTCGCTACGGCCTCCTCCTCCACCGGACCTCCTCCACCGACCTCGCCGTTTACACCGACGCTGACTGGGCCGGGTGCCCGGATACTCGCCGCTCCACCTCCGGCTACGCCGTCTTCCTGGGCGGCAACCTGGTGTCTTGGTCGTCCAAGCACCAGCCGGTGGTCTCCCGGTCCAGCGCCGAGGCGGAGTACCGCGCCGTTGCTAACGGCGTGGCGGAGGCCTCCTGGCTCAGGCAGCTGCTTGCTGAGTTGCACACTCCGCCCTCCCGGAGCACACTGATCTACTGCGACAACGTCAGTGCGGTCTACCTCTCCACCAACCCCATCCAGCACCAGCGGACGAAGCATGTGGAGATCGACCTCCACTTTGTCCGTGATCGGGTGGCCATGGGCGAGGTGCGGGTCCTTCATGTTCCGACGACCTCCCAGTTCGCGGACATCTTCACCAAAGGCCTCCCGTCCTCGACCTTCGCCGAGTTTCGCTCCAGCCTCAACATCACCGGTGGCTAGTTGCGTCTGTGGGGGGTTGTGTGTGTTCTTTCTTGTTCAGCCTCGAACTCCGCTGCGACGGTAGTTCAGACTGCGGGGGGGTGTTGGAGTATATGTTTAGGCCCATGAGGCTAAGGCCCATGTGGCCCATGTATGGAAACTATATAGCTACCCTTCTAGGGTTAGCCAAGTAATGGAAAATCATTTCCTCTAGCATATGTATCCATCAGTATTATTGTACCCTTTTCTGTACTTTATAGCTGAGTTAGACATTGTACTCTATGTCTCTTTCTCAGGTTCTAATGATTTATTATTCGCTTATTAACCATAATGTTTTGTTAAACTATTTGTTTCCAAGTATTCAATCTAGATAGTCAACTCACGTATAGAATTTTCATATTCATGATATCTGTGAAGGTACTGCAAGCACCTTATGGTGATCTTACCACATGCATGGAACTGGCTAAGGTACACGTTTTGAACCAAACTCAGTTTGTCTTGGTTGCTCTGTTATATTTTCTTAGCTCTAACCTGGAACCTGCAAATGTACCTGTGCTACATAGGTTGCTGATTTGTTAGCGTTCGTTCTACCAGCCAATTCATTCTACAGTAGTGATTCGAGCAGTCCAATTGACGATTTTGGATCTCAATGCCTGTCTGTATTTCGGGCCATGGGCTTACCTAGTACAGCCGTTTTCATCCGTGTAAGTTCTTGTCATGAGCATTTCTCATTAAAATATTGTTTTACGATTTCTGGTGATTTACCTGTTTAGTTCTCTAACATCATCAGGATCTTCCAGCGGATAGTAAAAGTAGGCAGGAATTGAAGAAAGCAGCAACTTCTTTCCTTTCTGCAGAGCTGCCTGAGGACTGCAAGTTTTACTTAGCAGACACAAAGGATGATTTGCATAAGGTTAGTATTCTTTTGAATATTGAATATTAGACCATCTGGTTAACTTCACGGTTGTTCTTTTGAACTCTCTGTTTTGATTACGTATTCTTCAAATTGTCCAGTTCATGTGGCATTTCAAGGAGCAGCATCTTTCGTCACCACATTGGAGAAGCCAGAGACCTTATGTTATGTCTGAGCAGGTTTTATTACTTGCTATGCTACACTATGTTGCTTTCCTAGAACAGTTCCTAATTTATATTGGCCAAATATGAATTTTGCCAAAAGAACTAAATTGATGTTCCAGTGTTGTAAGTTATGTACTATACTACTTTTATATAATAACGGGTGGTACTGCTGCTTCAGGTCTGCATAAATCCTGATGAAAATACGGGATTGTGCACATTGCTCGTGTCTGGATATCTGCGGGCCCACAATCTTTCAGTGAATCAGCTTGTATGTGATCTATGTTTATTTTTTTATCTTTTTTTGGAAAAATTATTTCTTAGCTATTTTGTCAGTTCCTTTTCTAATACCTTCTCCATTCCAAAGGTACATGTTTCAGGTGCTGGTGATTTTCATTTGGGCCAAATTGATGTCCTCAAGGATCCATGTCCTCTTAGTGAGCGGAAAATTTCTGATGTAATGGAAACAGAAGATAATGGAATTCAGGTTTGTTGTATAGAGGACTTGAAAGCCTTTGAAATTGAATAATATTAACATAATGATGCTAGGCACTTTTTGTATGCTAAGGTCATATTTTAACACATATTTTGAACCTCCCGGTTTGTTTCAGATTGTTAACACCTTTGTTCCAGACCCTTCAAGTCAGGAACCCTTGCTTGTTGAAAATGTGCCAGATCCTCTTGCCGGGGAGCAGGTGAGTATTTTTTCCAATCCTGCTCCATGAGTTGTAATTTTAACAGGCATTTGTTATTGTGCTTTATTGGCTACATTCGCTGTACCACTATAAAATATAAAGGAAAAAGTCTAATTGACCCCCCCAACTATAGACGGTGGTCTAGTTTACCCTCCGAACTATGAAATGGTCTAATTTACCCCCTGAACTTTGTAAAACCGGCCAAATCACCCCCTCGGGCGGTTTTGGGCGATGGTTTTGCTACAGTGTCAGCGGTTTTGCTACAGTAACAACGGTTTTGTCTTTTTCTTTTTTATTTATTTCATCTAAATCTTTGAAAAATCATAGTAAATCACAGAAAAATCATAAAATGGAAAATCCAATTTTGTTGAACTCCACATGAGTGGATCTACACAGTGAATATATAATATAGTATGCTTTAGTACAAAATTTTTGTTGTATGAATTATTCAAATTAATTACAGAAAAAAATAGATCAAAATTTACAGCAAAAACTTTGTACTAAAGCATACTATATTATATATTCACTGTGTAGATCTACTCATGTGGAGTCCAACAAAATTGGATTTTCCATTTTATGATTTTTCTGTGAGTTACTATGATTTTTCAAAGATTCAGACGAAATAAATAAAAAAGAAAAAGACAAAACCGCTGTTACTGTAGCAAAACCGCTGACACTGTAGCAAAACCACCGTCCAAAACCGCCCGAGGGGGTGATTTGGCTGGTTTTGCAAAGTTCAGGGGGTAAATTAGACCATTTCATAGTTCGGGGGGTAAACTAGACCACCCCTTATAATTTGGGGGGTCATTTAGACTTTTTCCAAATATAAATGGCGTCCATATAAATAGTTCTCTTATTTGTAGATTTTCATTAACTACACTTCTTTTGTCCATAGCATTTCAACTGTGATCATGCGTTCATATTGTGTTAGAATGTTTGTGCTTTTGTAAGTAAAAAGGTGTAAAGTTCACATAATCTTTTCAAAGCGCTAGTTTGTAATAATATTTATATTTGATTAGACTTGGCCAACGGAAGAAGATATGGAGGAGGCTAACATAAACAACAAACAGAGAAAATTGGTAAAGAGGAAGCTTCCCCGAGGCACTTCAGAGTACCAGGTTTGCAATTCTATTGGAGTTTGAAGTACCTCCTCTTTAAATTGGTTATATTATATTTACTACATTTACAAATAATCATCAAATGCTATTGCCAGGCTGCTTGGATTGTTGATGACACAGATGATGAAGATAATGATTCTGATAATGACAACCAGGCTGGTTCTGGAATGGTCATTGATGAGCAAGGTCACTCAGACCAAGGAAGTGATGGTTCAGATATAGATGCAGTGTCTCACTTTACGGAGAAGTTCGATGGAGAAACTATTGGGGATACTGAGATGGCAGTAAGTTCCTTTGTCCTCATTTGATGGGCTTTATGCATTTTAAAGCACTTGCTTGCAATATTGGAGTTCAATGTTTCACTAGTAATCAGCTGTATGTTATGCTGTGTTTATGGGCCCACAGGACCCGAAAGAGGACCACAGTTTCTTACATAGCCAGGTATTAGATAAGAAAGCTGGAGAATCTTTTAAGCGTTGATTGTTCACCAAACCAGTCCATACCATTTGGGTGGAAGTTACACCACCATGATCATGAGAGGTAGTCTACCAATAAAGGGCAAGAAGGAATTAGAAGGGGAACTCATATTGTCCAATCCCAACTCCCAAGCACTGGCCATCTTTCTACTCTCCACTTTCATCTTCCATCCAATGTTTCGTCAGACCCTAAACACATGTAGTAACAAGAAGACAGGTACTGTTGCAGCGTCGGGGTCATGGATAACTAGTGGTGACATTTGATGAATTGGCTCAATGGTAGTGTGAGCCAGTTCATAGCCTTGGTCTTTTTGAACCATATAAATACAGCAAGGGAGGCCCCTCGCTGTAAGATTTTATTTAAGAAAAAGAACCACTAAACAATCAACTGTACACAGAAGAGGGAGAAGAAAACAACAAAAAGAAAACTGTATATAACAAGCAAGCAAGAGAAAGGAGCTTAAGCAAAGAGGCTTAGCAGGGAGAGGAAAACTGGTTTGTTTTTGAGTCACTAAATCTGAGCCTGAAGCCTAGCTTCCTTGGAGAAGTGTTGTCTCCATGAATCAAAAGAGGGGTGACCACGATCAAAGATGAAGCTGTTTCTTTGTTTCCAGATTTGCCAGGCGCCAATGATGAAGAATTCCATGAAGAAGGGACTCGAGAAATGTTGCTTGGCTTGAACTATCATTTTCATAGCCTTGATTAAGATTGCAGAGGAGAGGAACAAGAGTGAGAGATTTTGCTGACTATAAATGTTGTAGTCTCAGAACCATTTTGATGTTTGGCCAAAACTTGGTGCCTTCAGTCCCTAGGTTTCTTGAATTGTTGCCTTGGGTTGTAAAATCGTACTATTGAAAAGCTGTGTGTGTATTTGATTTTGGGGTGGGGGTGGGGGATTTGCTAAATTGACCTTATTCCTTATCTTTTCAACTTGTTATCCTGTTGTTCCTTTTTTATCTGTAAATTATGAGGTTTCCATCCTCTCCTTTTTTTTAAAAAAATGATCACAAAATTCCTTTTGGGTGCATGGCAATGATAAACCATCTAAAAAAACGTAAAGTGATAGTTGTGCATTTGCAGGATGAAGAAAATTTGACTAAAGACCAGATAGAGGCAGAGATTAAGAAAATCAAAGAAGCTAATGCTGATGATGAAGGTATGGGTTTCTATTACCTTTAATGGGTTTTCTATAACCTTGTAATGTTAAATGGGACCGTATGCTATGGAAACTAGCTTCTTGTGAAAACTATGGAAACTTTAATCAAGTCCACAGGATTCTAATCCGATGATCTCAGATGAAGGTGGGTCATTTATTCACTTAAACCCTCCCACAAATCCCTTCCTAATCACTTTAGCCCAGCGAATCAGTTTGTCTTTTGTCCGTCAGTTTGTCTTCCGTCCATCGTGACCACCATTACGTCGTCAGTTTGTCTTCCGCCCATCCGCGAATCACGACGACGATCGCGCGATCACGCCGCCGCCTCGCTGGTCCATCGCGCGAGTCCAACCGAGCACCACCGGACGACATCACCAGCTAGGCGATCGTTGCTGCCCTAGGACGACGAGGAACCGGCCACGATCGGGCACCAGCTAGGCCGCTGCCCTAGGACGGCAGCACCAGCTAGGCCGCTGCCTTCCATCAAGCCGCGCCCTGCCTTCCATCGGCCACGATCGGGCACCAGCTAGGCCGCTGCCCTAGGACGGCAGCACCAGCTAGGCCGCTGCCTTCCATCAAGCTGCGCCCTGCCTTCCATCAAGCCACGATGGACTCGGCGTCAGCGGCCATGGAGACCCCTGCTGCAGCCATGGAGACCCCCGCTGCCGCCATGGTAGCCGATGATCACGGTGACATCACGATCGACGCGGTCGATGCCGGAGTTGGAGCCCACCTTGAACAGCCAAGTACACCGAAGCCGAAACCTTCTCCGAGTTTAGTAGTAAGTTGCAAAGAACTTGTAATTTTTTTTGCAAAGAACTAGTTCTACCTAGTCTGTTGCTCATACAATTTGACACATATAGGACACAAATTGTATGAATCATTTGAAGCCTATGGTTGGAATGATCTTTGATACTCTCTCAGATGTGGAAAACTTTTACAAATCGTATGCACACGATGTTGGTTTCTCTGTTCGTGTTGGGCAGCACAAGAAGGAAAATGATGAAATATTATTTAAGCGATATTGTTGTTCAAGGGAAGGGTATAGACAGGAGAGCGTAAAAAAAGTTAGTGATCAATCCGGGAAAAAACGAAAGTCACCAAATGTGATGGAAACCAGACGTGGTTGTTAGGCACATATTCTTGTGAGGCTTGACAGTGACAAGAAGTACCGAATATATTCAATGGTTGAGGAGCACAGCCATGGTTTTGTGTCACCAGATAAGAGACATTTGCTAAGATCCAACCGTAAAGTCAGTGAGAGAGCAAAGAGTACTTTGTTAAATTGTCATAAGGCTAGTATTGGCACATCACAGGCATATCGACTTCTTCATGTTAGTGAGGGTGGGTTTGAGAATGTTGGGTGCACAAAGAGAGATTTGCAAAACTATTTCAGTGACCTTAGAAAAAAAAATCAAGGATGCAGATGCACAAATGTTTGTGGCACAACTCGAGCGAAAGAAGGAAGTAAATCCTGCTTTCTTTTATAAATTTATGGTGGATGAGCAAGGACGACTTGTTCGTGTATTTTGGGCAGATGCTATTAGCAGGAAAAACTATAGTGTTTTTGGTGATGTCATTTTGGTAGATGCGACATACACCACCAACCAGTATAACATGAAATTTGTGCCATTTACTGGAGTCAATCATCACTTACAAAGTGTTTTCCTTGGGGCAGCATTCTTAGCAGATGAAAAGATCAAATCATATGTATGGTTGTTCAAGACCTTTATTAAGGCCATGGGTGGAGTAGCACCTCACCTAATCACAACAGATGAAGATGTGAGCATGATGGCTGCTATTGCTCAGATTCTACCAGATGCAGCTCATAGATTTTGCATGTGGCATATCATGGAAAAGGTACCTGAGAAGGTTGGGCCCTCTATAAGAAATGATGAAAAATTTTAGGAAAGACTAAACAAGTGTGTTTGGGGGACTGAGAATTCAGATGATTTTGTGTCACAATGGAATTCTATCCTAACCGATTATGATCTCATAGGAAATGATTGGTTTTCTACTAGGTTTGCCATTCGCGAATCATGGATTCCGGTTTACTTTTTGGACATACCTCTAGCAGGAATTCTTCGGACTACATCACGATCGTAGAGTGCAAATTCTTTTTTAGCCATTTCATTCATAGAAAGTTGACCTTTGTTGAGTTCTCGCTAAGGTTTGACACAGCTTTGGAGTGTCAGCGCCAAGAGGAGTTGAAAGCCGACAATGCAAGTCTTCATAGCACTCCTAAATTTATGACACCTTGGGGCATAGAGGAGCAATGTAGAGGGATATATACACATGAAGTTTTTAGTAAATTTCAAGAACAAATCGTAGCTGCAAGAGACCATTGCATTATTCAAGGTGTTTTAGATTGTGAAGATATAAAAAGTTTCACCATTAGCAGCCTAACTGGAAAAGATCGAGTTGTTCATTTGAACAAGTCAAACATGTTTGGTAAGTGCTCCTGTAAATTGTATGAGTCATATGGCATCCCGTGTCGTCATATCATACAAGTGCTCCGAGTTGAGAAGCAAAATGAGATACCATCAATTTATATTATGAAGAGATGGGGGACAAGATGTAAAATGTGTATACTGTAAATTTTTATGTCCCTAAAAGACTAGTCTGATAGGGGAAGGGTGACTCTCTCTTTTAAGGTAGCTTCCTCCTCCCAAGCTAAGCAAGGTGGGATTATTCAGAGGCTCGCACGGTCATCGCCCGACTACAACTAGGCCACTTGGCCCTTTTTTGTTGCGTCTTTGCCAGCGGATAATAGTGGAGGATGTCCTCATCAGATCTTCAGACGGCATCGGCGATCGATCTTCAGGCGGCGATCTTCAGGCATGGATCACGAGGATAGGAGTAACGGAGCCGGAACGTACAGGCGCTGGTGGTGTCATTTGTAAAAAAATGATTAGGAAGAGATTGGTGGGAGGGTTTAAGTGATTAATTGACCCACCTTCAGCTGAGGCCATCGGATTAGAATCCTGTGGACTTAATTGAAGTTTTCATAGTTTCCACAAGAAGCTAGTTTTCATAGCATACGCTCCCATGTTAAATTGCCATTATTTGAGCATGATATACAAAGGTGCCTAACAAGTCTCCTGTCCAGTTCCTATTGTGTGGTCGTATGTTTTCCAGCAAGTTATGACTTTAAAAAAAAAGCCAAAAAATTATGTTGTATGCATACTAAAAGGATAAGAAACATATATCCTTCAACTTTGGCTGATGTGGTCATGGCCATGATTAGGGATTGCAATGGGCTCCTCCCAGCTGTGAATTCAGCTATTAGGGCGGGGGCTTGCAATTCTATAATTTCAGGAACATTTTGGCAAAATAGCGCAACCCAGGGGCGGAGCTTCATTGTGGCCAACGTGGGGGGGGGGGGGGGGGGGGGGGTGGCCACCCCTGGCCCATTAAAGCTTCTATAGTTCTATAGAATTAAAGCCCACTCTGCAATATCGTAAACTTTTGCTCTTTGCTGTGATCAAATTAGTTTTATTGGCCCTTGCTGGAATTTGGCCCAAGCTCCGCCTCTAGCTCAGCCTATCCCAGTTTGAAATATGGGGAGTTCCCAGCATCTATCCCCTTGCTGGACTTCTTTCATATTGAAAGTTTTGGCTGTTCAAAATTAATATTCAGATGGAAGATTTGAGTGAAACAAAGAAAACAGAGCCGCACAATCACCCTTGAGCATCAGAACCAAGCTTGTATCCACTGTAAGCAACTTCATCTTCACAACTTCCCGAGCCAATGTCACCTTGCTCCTTCTTTCCTCCCTGCACAACACTTCCTGTTGCTGCATAAAAGGTAGGAAACGATGTAGCACTGCATTAGGGTCAGATAGCATTTTGTTTGGCTTTGTTTACATTTTATTGTCGTATTCATCAGGGTGACTAATCAGTTTCCAGTTTTATAGTTGATTTTTGTAACTTCGTCATAAGACAACCCTGAAAATCAGTCAGGAATATTAATGTATTGTCTTAGGCCCGTGTCGTCTTCACATTAGCTATGCTGGGTAGTGTCTCAATGGAGGTGTGGTCTGAAAATGATATGTCCTTTTTGGTTGAGCTTGAGCTAAGCAAAGATTTTCTTATATGACTTGTCCAAGTCAATATCTGTTCTGAATGGACTCTTAGCTTCTGTAAATTTTATCATTTTTTACCTTTTGGTAAGTGATTGACAAGAGATTACATGCATATCTCATATAATGTTGCAGAATTTCCTGATGAGGTGGAGACACCATTAGATGTCCCAGCAAAGAAACGGTTTGCAAAATACAGAGGACTAAAGTCATTTAGGACATCATCCTGGGATCCTAAGGTATCTATCATTTAATTAACACAAATTACTTTATTTTTGTTTAAAAGTCTCCATTTTAGTAGAGAACTTACTCATTTCATGTGATGGGTTTTATCTCATCCTGTTGGCTGTAGGAATCATTGCCATCAGACTATGCAAGAATATTTGCATTTGATAACTTTACACGAACTCAGAAGCATGTCCTTGCTAAAATGGCCGAGTTAGATGGAGGCGTGAAGGATTGTGCTCAAATGGGATCATATGTTAGGCTTTATGTGAAAAATGTTCCTACAGATATTGCTTCCAAACTTTGTCATCCATCAAGAAGAATACCTGTGGTTGTTTCTGGTCTTTTTCAACACGAGTCAAAAATGTCAGTTCTTCACTTCAGGTACTCATCCTTACTAATCAATTACTTTCATCTGGTCCAATTTTCTGGCCTTATTGCATATCTTGAATGGTGGTGTGTACTCGATTTTCATGTCAGAATAGCCTATGATGTATCACTCTTTAATTTGTTTGCTCTTAGCTTGTGTCCTTATCTGGTGAAAGTAATATTGCTGCAATATGCTTCTTGTGCTTAGCATTCCTGTCTTTTTTTTCTTTTGCAGCATAAAGAAACATGACTCATATGAAGCTCCTATCAAATCTAAGGAGCCTCTGATTTTCAATGTTGGATTCCGGCAATTTACAGCAAGGTAATGGAAGTTTTAATATTATTAGGAGATATATATTTCTCTTCTCTTTTGTTTACCTTCACACTGCCCCTTGGAAGATATCTCACTGTTCTTTTGTATCTTAGGCCATTGTTTTCATCCGACAACATCAACTGCAATAAACATAAAATGGAGAGATTTCTACACCATGGCCGGTTTTCTGTTGCCTCTGTATATGCTCCAATTTCCTTCCCTCCACTTCCTCTAATCGTTTTGAAGAACAGAGATGGCGAGCAACCTGCCATTGCTGCTATAGGTTCACTAAAAAGTGTGGATCCAGATCGTATCATTCTGAAGAAAATTGTTTTGACTGGGTAAGCTTTGGGTGCATCAATCTTCACAAGGCAATTACTTGTGCGAAATCCGCATTCTTTTATTTTTCTTTGGAGGGGTTTGGTTTTCCTCCTGTACACAATCACTGCTATATTTTCAATTCATGTTTTGCTGAGTTTTCCAGTTTATGGAGACTGGTTATTTCGCCTTTAAGGCTCTTGTTTAGATCTCAGCTAATATAGTCGCACATGGGACATGTTATTATGCAGGTATCCACAGAGAGTCTCAAAACTGAAAGCAATCGTGCGGTACATGTTCCACAATCCCGACGATGTAAAATGGTTCAAGGCAAGTATTTATGCGCCATTGACATATCTATCCGATTTATTCATGTTCAGTGCCAATAACAATATTATTTTTGCAGCCTGTAGAGTTGTGGACGAAACATGGTCGTCGTGGCCGCATCAAGGAGACTGTTGGTACTCATGGTGCGTCAGTTGATCAATCAATTCTTTTGACATCTTAGATTCAGTAATCATTATTATATCCTCATTTCTGTACCTTTTGCTAACGTTTTCTTAACCTGACCCAGGTGCCATGAAATGCATATTCAATAGCAGCATTCAGCAGCATGATACTGTGTGCATGAGCTTGTACAAACGCGCTTACCCGAAATGGCCTGAACAGCTCTACCATGTATAAGATTTGCCTTGGACGTTTGCTTGTATCTGTACCAGCAGGCAGCAGGCTATCCAGATAAGGCCCAGTGAGCGTGCCAAAACGGAATGAAAGGTTCCTGGAGCTGGAGTGCTGCGTAACTTACTTTTAGGATTTGGAAGTTGTTTTGGTGTGGCCCGTTTTAGCTAGGAGGCCGAATTTTGATAGTGTGGTTTATTGCCTCAGAATTATCGTGTTCTGTTTGTTTTGTGGAGTTCAATTATGACGTTTTAAACTCCGTACGATACCTCAAGTCGCAAGCATGACACTAGCCTACAGGCCGTGTTGGCACGGGTATGGCTGTAACAGTGTCGATCCGTTCTTGGGCCGGGCCTCTCGTTCCTCCTTTTAGGTCCAGACTGTTTGGACATCTATAGTCAACATCGAGTTCCTTACACTGGAAAAAAAAACTTTGCCAACTGATTTCATTATTATAAATAAAATGTAAATGTTTGGAATGATTAGAGATGGCAGCGGATCAGGTTTGGGTCGGATACCCGCGGGTTTCGGGTCCTGCGGGTTCAAGTTTGGAGATGGTTTCTCACCCACGGTTTTTGGTTTTGGTTTCGGTTTTGGGTTTGGTATCGGGTTTGGTTTTGGGTTTAGTTTTTCACCCATGGATATCCAAAATAAATCATTTAGAATTAAAACTCATGTTTTTATAATATGTTAATAATAACTTGTTTACTTAGATTATTAAATCTATTCAAAATTGACTCATAAAAATATTTATTATTTATTGCCTCTTATTTATATATGTGAATATGTGTATATTTATCCACGGGTTTCGGGTATCCATTCGGGTTTCGGGTATCTGTTCGGTTTTCGAGTATTCGCGGGTTTGGTTTTGGTGATGGATTTCCACCCGAATCGGTTTTCGGTTCGGGTTTCGGTTTTGGGTGCACGGAGACTTCACCCGATCCGAATCCGACCCGTTGCCATCCTTAGGAATGATAACTCCGATGGGAGATTTTTGGGTACACCTTTTCTTAATTTGGTTAATGCTATTCTTGATGTTGTAAAGGCTAGTCATTATTAATCTTGACGGGAAAAAAATGTCATTATAACTTTATGCTTGCTTCTAGACAATCTCGCCTGATAACGAGGCATTCATGATCATGGAGGGATCCTCTTCAAGTAGTGATTTTTTGAGATAATGGATATGCATGGTATTATTCTAAATAAATGAGGATACTGTCACTTTCATAAGAAGTAGAAGTTCCATTCCATGTCCCACAGTGTTTTTTTTTTTTTTTTTGAATTTTCCCACACTGTTTGGCATCGACACTCCAAATTAGACGATCCATGTGCTGCCTGTTTGGATCGAGGTTTATTTCAGGCCATGGTGGCCGTGGCCTCCAATTGGTGACTTGACTCCATCTTCAAATTAAACCGGATATCCGGTTCAGATCTGACTGCCAATACTGGCCATGAACAATACTCATGCTGTTTTGGATCACCAGTTCACCATCACTTGGTCTTAGTCGTCCAATGCATATTATATGATGAATACAGGGGCTGAGTCCATTAAACTTTAGTAGAGATAGAAAAAAGGGCACATGGTGTACACAATCTTTATAATGAGGAAACACGATACAATTATTGTTTTGACCGCGTAAACAAAATAATTTAAAGATCAACTAGCTAGAAGCAAGGAGCGAGCTAGTAGAGATGTATATGCATTAGTCCAGTCGATCTTCTCTGGTAACTATTGGGCGTTTTGGATGCCTATCGATCCGTACAGCTCCACTTTCCTCAGCCTGGTGAGGTTGTTGATTCCACGAATGCGTCGTCGGCGCCAACAGCCTAAGGCCAGTGAGAGCGTCTCTAGATAAGGTGCTCCCCCCTGCTGGAAGGTGATCCTAAAAAGTGTGTCTATGTTATCTACAACCAGTTGCCTCAGACTCACAAACTGGTGTCTTTCAAGACATAGCACTTTCCCTGTGTACGAAAAGCGGTAGAGCTTGAGAGACACGAGGCTGCGAAGGTTTCCCAACACATCAACCATATCATCTCCAAGGTAGGTCTCTCGGAGTGACAGAGTGGTCAGGCTGTGGAGGGATGAGATCCATGGAGGCAGCACACTTAGCTTTCCCATCAAGTGCAGGCTCTGAAGGTGTCTAGGGGGTGACCTTTCAAGATCCTTGTCATTGCTCAAGAAGCTCAGCTGTGGGTACTCATTGCCGCTATGTGCATACTGCATGATTGACAGGGAGAGAAGGGAGCTGCTCAGCTTGCTCAAGGAGCTGCCAAAGGACTCCCATGTTGCTCCATGCACCTTCTGCATAACACAGAGTCTGGTTAGGTGATCCAGCTTCTCCACCTCGCGTAGCGCATTGGGGCTTCTTTCAACGTCGAGGAAAGAGATCCTCTGAAGCGCTCTCATGCTGCTAAACCCAGGTGGCATCACCACAGCTGTGTCGTAGTCGAAATGCTTCACGCTGTGCGACCTGGTGTAGTACCTGTATCCACCTGCCAGCAGATGGTTCAGATTCTGCAGCCCTGTGATGCTCCTGGGCAAGACTCTCACTGAAGTTTGCCTCACGTCCAGCGTCACCAGTGCCTTGAGCTCCCCTATCTTGTTTGGCAGCTGTGGCGGTATGGTCGTGCCTCTGAGGCTTAGGTACCTCAGCAGATGGAGTCTGCAGATGTCCTTGAGATCTTTTTTACTCAACCAGCGGCACCCCTGGAGATCTAAGACCCTCAAAAGTGTCATGTCGGTGAAAGTGATGGTAGCCAGTGGTCTCTCTGTGGCTGTGCTGCCCAGGATTGTCAAAGAACGGACATTGGGTAGGTTTCTACTGGACAGGCTGCTGCTATTATTGCAGCAACCGGCCTGGATGGAAAGCCGCCGAACCTTGTCATGCCCTATTGTGTCGTTGCGCTGATGGGTCGTCTTCCCAACAAACGAAACGAAATTCTCTTGGATACATTTGGCGGTGATGACGTCCAGCATTATGTCATGGACCTTGAAACTCCTGACCTCGCCACTGCTGCTCAGCTGTTCAGGAGTCACGATGCTTCTACTAACAATCTCATCAAAGCAACTGTGAACAGCCTCTTCCAAGCTCAAGCTGCTATGCGCCGCTGCACCGACGAAGCCTTCTGCTGCCCATCTCCTGACCAAGGCTCCTCTTCTGATCACGTGATCCTCCGGGAAGACACTCAGGTATAGGAAGCAAGCTTTCAGATGGTATGGCAGATCATCGTAGCTGAGGGAGAGTACCCTTCTCATCCCCTCTAAAGCTGGGTTTGTTTCCAACTCAGAAGGTATCCTCTTGATTACTCCTTGCCAATCTGCCACTGTCTTATGTTTCCTTTGAGCCAGCATTCCTCCTATACTCACTATGGCTAGAGGCAGATTCTTGCATTTCTCCAATATGGCGTCACAGACTTCCTTAAAATGATCATACTCGCGTGGACATTGCTCTGATCCGAACACTGTCTTGAATAGTAACTTCTTGGAATCTTCTGGGGTTAAGTGCTGCATTTTATGGATATGCTCACTGGATGATGCACAGGAATTTGCAACCTGCTCATGACGTGTAGTGATGATTATTCTGCTTCCCAACTCGTTGTTAGGGAATGCTGCTTTCAATCTTTCCCATGCATTCGGGCTCCACACATCATCAAGAATAATGAAGTACCTAAATACATATGAAAAACAAATGCTTGTTAATAATTTAGGTATATATAGCTAGCTATACAAATATCAACTATGAGTTCACAATGACCCTTTGATTTTTTGGGGGGACAATAATAATCCAATTCAAAGTATATCAGGAACCCCCCATAGTGATATGTATACATGATGAACAAAAACTTGTTAGGAAAAGAAGTCGGCTCAAATTTATCTTTTCAC
The DNA here is from genome assembly GCA_022457205.1 of Saccharum spontaneum. Taxonomy (NCBI): domain Eukaryota; kingdom Viridiplantae; phylum Streptophyta; class Magnoliopsida; order Poales; family Poaceae; genus Saccharum; species Saccharum spontaneum. The sequence goes on from CM039613.1 coordinate 8,775,452, forward strand.
TTTATTATGATATGTATGCAAGAAAAAAGTGCGCATTTTTCTGATATGTTTAAACATACTCCATGTTGCAAGGTGTTTTCATGGGAAATTCTGTACATATGAATGATTAGTTTTGCATTGACATGCGAAGATCATGAGTTTTTGTCTTGGATAGATACAACTCTGATAGCATGTACATGAATATCTGAGTATATAAAATAACACTTGTGATATTTTTGAAAACTGATGGACAATTACTACCATAGAACAAGCCATCAACCGACAATGATAGTACAACTGGCAGTGACAGATGGATTTTCACCCGATTCATGACTTTAATTGTCAGTGATAGATTATTTTGCGCAAAAGAATTCATAACTTCTTCATATGATCATCAGATCAAGATAAACTTTATACTAAAATTATAGAGTTCAAAGATATCTAAAACTTTGTAGCTGATAGTTTTTTAATTTGAAATGATTTACGTGTCCAAATATTTAATATAAGTTCTCAGATCTGATTTGAGATGGTTAACAATATCAAATGGAGAAAAAGTCAACATGAGAGTTGTAGTGCTCGACGAGCTTTACAACTTTGCAGCTAACAATTTTTTCATTTGAGATCATTTAGAGTATCAAATATGTAATATAAAATTCAAAATTACGTAGTTAAGAATAGCATCAGTTATATAGTTATATAAGTGTTGTGTAGCTCAACTGGTATAGGTGCTCGAGAGAACATTGAGGTCTCTTGGGTTTAAATCCTAGACTAGAAACACATGTTTTGTTCTTTTTATTACTTACCACTGTGCCGAGTGTCTGATCCAAATCTGGTAGTGATGCCAAGTTTAGATCCAATAATGACAGCAGTAATCCAGTGTAGTGAACTAATTCCAGGACCTAGCTAGTTCAACAACTTATATATACTATATAATAAAAACATATCTATAGTAAGACTGATATCTGTTGTGGATGTTTACCCACTGTCGGATCTAAATGATCTAGCAGTGACAACGAATTTAGATCCAGCAATGGTGTAGTAATCTGGCAGACTGGCATAGTGAACTAATTCCAGGACCTAACTAGTTCAACAACTTATATATATACTATGTAATAAAACATATTTATAGTAAAACTGACATCTGCTGTGGATGCTTACTAGATAATTATCAAAGATGTAATTAATCAATATAATGAACACGTACTGATCACTAGCAATTCTTCGGATCCCAATTTCAAATTCATTCAGCAATACAATCATGCATGTAGGATTTTAGTAATGATGACAGAAATGGATAAGATAGCAGTAATATATAACCTTTTATTTGACAGGTGATGTCTGGATTTGTCAGTGAGGCGTGACGTATCCCAGAGTTCAATGCCTTCGAGGGGATCTTCGTCTTCCACCCTGGGTCTTGGAACAAGCTCTCTCACTATGGATTCCAAAAGCAGCCGCTCATCGTAGGTCTTGGACACTGTTATAAAGGCACGGCTTCCCATGCCACGCATCACCGCCGGGCTGTCGTAAACAGCCTTGGCGAGGGTGGTCTTGCCCAGGCCACCGAAGCCGACGATGCAGATTACCCGAAGGCGGCCTCCGTCACTAGCAGCATCGTCGTCTAGCCATCTGATGATTTTGTCTCTGTCACCTTGCATTCCGACCAGCCGTGACTCGTCGCTGCCGCTGCCGCCATGGAGGGCGGCTAGTACTGCAGGCAGCTGTCGGTTGCGATACACATCGGAGGAGTCGAAGAACAAGCTGCTGCTGCTGCTGCTCATGCTCACGGGCCTATAGTTTGTACTCCTGCTGGTCTCGGCATTGTCCAGCCTGTACCTCAGTCTCCGCTCGCTTACCTTGTGAGCATGACATTTCAGGAACTTGATGTCACTGGCGAGCTTGTTCCGAACTTTTATTGTTCTCAAGAGGCTGACAAGCCTCGCCAGACGACCTGTTGAGTGCAGCTGCTTGCTCATCAGGTGGTGGTAGAAAATCTCGATGCAGTCATCTGCATCATAGCCGACCTCCCTCACCTGGTTCATCCAAGCCCTTGTCTGCAGGCACAGGCAAGGCAGCAATTAATTATTTTATTAGGTTCCGTTAGGAAATTATTAATCAGTCATTCATATAAACATATTCGTAGATTGTTTAGTGAAACATTGTTATAAATTAAGAAAATCCAGGTCATGTAGTGAAGTTAAGGCCCCTTTTGGTATTTGGTAGAGATTTTGGGACAGCTTCTAAAGCTGTTTTTCAGCTTCATCTACCAAACAGGGGTGGGGCAAAGAGCTTCACCTGTGAATCCCCCAAGACGCGCTCCGCTCTCACAGGCCAAGCACCCGCTTGCTCTGCCGCTGGTGGGCCCCGAGCGTGGGCATGGGCGGATGTGGCCTTAGGCCGGTGTGGGGAGGGGCGCGTGGAGGGCGTGCTCGGGTCGCCAAAGCGTGGGCGCTCGCCGGTGCTCGGGCCGCCGGAGCGCACGGAGAGGCGCGCGTAGGGGCGGGTCGCCGAGGCGTGCGCGCGGGCGGCTCGCCAGACGCATGGAGAGGCACGCGCGGGCGGGTGGCCGGTACTCGGAGTGCCGGGCTCGCGGGCGGACCATGGGCAAGCGCTTGGTGAATGAATGACCGGACAAGGAAGAAGAAACGGTGTGTTCCAAAAAAAAAACGGTGGAAAAGAAGAGAAGGGCACTATTGTCATTTTGCTCGTTTTTTTTCCTACCCAACAAAGCTGTTTGTCAAACGGTTCAACAAAACAGCTTCAATTTTACTAGAAGAGTTGCTTTTTAAGCTCAAGCTAAGAAAAGCTGAGCTAAGATGTTCCACACAAGCCCTTACTTTGATGACCCAATGGTATTCTCAGCCAAATTCGTTGTGTCGTCCATATAGCCGTGGTTTACCAATATGCAACTGCCGATACATGGTGGTTATATTTGTAGGTCTTCTTGCAGTGTCACAAAACTTCATTTTTTGAAATACACGTTTGTGTTCAACATCGTCTGCGGTTCTTTTCCTGCAAGGTGTTTCCATATAAATCTTGGTGTCCGCTCTTGATTTGATAATTTTCTTGCTTATTAAGTCACCATCTTGCTTTCTATTGTTACATAACGCTCTTAGAACAGCATGGCCAGTATATACATCACTCTTGAACCAAAAACATAGCCCATGAATTGAACTCGACATCTTTGTTGTGGTTGCCATGTGTTTTTAAGCTTGCATATGCTTCACACAAAAACAGGTGTTGATGGCGAATATATGATTGAACAGTTGACAAAAACAATCAAATTTAGATGAAATTAGGTAAAATTTGCAAACTTCCTAAAAAACCGACCAAGGCAGGTCTTGGTGGGGTTTCTACGACGGTCAATAAGTGTCGTCCTAAGCCGGTTTTGGCATTCCAAACCCACTACTGCATAAATGATGCGAGACACTGCCAGTATATACATCACTCTTGAACCAAAAACATAGCCCATGAATTGAACTCGACATCTTTGTTGTGGTTGCCATGTGTTTTTAAGCTTGCATATGCTTCACACAAAAACAGGTGTTGATGACGAATATATGATTGAACAGTTGACAAAAACAATCAAATTTAGATGAAATTAGGTAAAATTTGCAAACTTCCTAAAAAACCGACCAAGGCAGGTCTTGGTGGGGTTTCTACGACGGTCAATAAGTGTCGTCCTAAGCCGGTTTTGGCATTCCAAACCCACTACTGCATAAATGATGCGAGACACTGCCAAATCATTAATAGAGGCGGTCACAAAATTCAACCGTCACCTAAAATATATGAGGATTTTCAGAAGCAAACGTTTTATTTACGAAGGTGATCAAAAATTGCTCGTCTCCTAAAATAAAATTACGGACACAGACCTTTTAAGAGGCTCACCTCTCAAAATGGCCATTTTCAGAGACGGACCTCTTAAGAGACCCGCTTTTGTTAATTGGACCAAATCCATTCGGCCCATTCAAGCCCACTTAGCAAACCCTAACTATTTATTGTCCTTCCTCTCTGTCTCACACCCACAAACACACGCACGCACCGGGCTCCCTCCTCGCCTCCTCTCTCTCTCTCTCTCTCCCCTCTGTAGTGCTCCACTGGCCGTGGCAGCACCACCGACAGTGGCCCCCCAACGGCGCTTGCCGGAGGCGGATGTCGCGCTGCTACTGCCAGCGACGCTCGTGCGGAGGTGGAGGTCGCGCCACTGCTCACGGCGGTGCTCGCGCGGAGGTGGAGGTCGTGCCGCTGCTCCTAGCGGCGCTCGCGTGGAGGCGGAGGCGGAGGCGATGCGCCTGGCAGATCCTAGCGACGCGTGTGGACTGTTCCTAGGGGCGCGGCCAATCGACACTACACAACAAGCGGATCCATGCCATGGCGGCAGACAGGTCGACGGTGCACAACCTAGATCCGATCGACAGACCTGGTAGTGGGCTCGGTGATGGGTTTCTCTTTTTTTGTATTTTTGATTTATTTTCGGAGGCGGGCATCAGAGGCAGACTCGATTCCCGTCTCCAGAAATCGTTTTTGACCGCTTGCAAAGTTCTCTTCGGTAGTAGTGACCCAAAATCGTGTTTTTCCCCTTTGGAAACCCATCTGATCTCGCCCCGTGGAAAATTTTGTAAATTGCATTTGATTAAGTGTTTTACTAGGATAAGACCACCTTTCTATTTATATGAGAGGATATTACCGTAGATTGAAAGATCCATGTATTGAATCTAAAAAAACCATATATATCTTTACTTTTGATTTTCTACCTCAGACTCTTCTAACCCCTTGCTTTCCCGTACTTCTCTCGACCAGGTTAATCAGCGTTCTACTAAGACACTCTGACGCGTTTTTCTTTTTCTGGGGAGTGGTTTTTCCGGACAATAGCGTCAAATCGGTCGTTTAGACCTCCCTCCCCCAACGTATCTCGACTATGTGTGGGCATGAGCGATCTATGGGCCTCGTTTAGTTTGTGAAATTTTTTAGAAAATGGTACTGTAGTATTTTCGTTGTAATTTGGTAATTAGTGTTCAATTATGATCTAATTAGGTTTAAAAGATCCGTCTCGTGAATTTCGTCTAAACTGTATAATTAGTTTTATTTTTTATCTAAATTTAATGTTTCATGCATACGTCCAAGGATTCGATGTGACGAGGAATCTTAAAAAATTTTGCAAAATTTTGAGAACTAAACTGCCCCTAGCATATGTTAGCTGGATTTAGCGTCAAACCATTCCACGTGCACGTTGTCCATCTGACCTAGCCCTTTTGGCCATCTACTGTGATGAGTCAACTCATCCCGTTCGGCAACACAAACAAAAGAAGAAGATGCAAGAAGATGTTGGACTACCTCAATGCTCAAAGCAAATTCATAAGTGTACCAATTTTCATAACGAAAAATTAATTAATGACAATAAAGTATCACGGCGAAACCAAACAGGTTGACAGACAGAGAGACAGAGAGGTGTGTGTGGGTGGCGGCTGGTGGTGTGGGAGAGGAGAGCTGAAGTATCATCACACGCACCAGTTGGTTCCGGCTGTCGTCGTCGCCGCTGCTGTCAAGGTCGCGGAGGCAGGCGGCCAAGCTGTCGAGCTCGTCCTTGAGCTCCTGGATCTCGTGCCGCAGGCCGCCACCTAGGTACATGTACCTATCGGCGACCATGTTGCCGAGCTTCCGCAGGAGGATGGCTCCGGCGCCTAGGGTGGCGCTGACTACGGCCGCCTCCATCGCCTCGACCGCCCGGCGGTCAGATGGTATCCCGTTCGTTCCCGGCCGGACAGACCACGTACAGGCTCTTGGTCTGGATGACTAGCTATAGCGCTTTCAGCTTAAATTAGAAGCTAACTGATGTACTTTCTTAGAGCGACAATGAAGCTGTGACGAACCTACTGGTGACGGGTGGCTGCTGGCTGCTGCTGACTGCTGTGACTTCGTACAGATCTAGAAAAAAAAGAAAAAACTGGATCCCACAGGTATTTTTGTTTCTCCTGTGACTTCGCACAGATCTAGAGGGTGCACATGGCATTGTTTTGGATCTTGAACTAAGGAGTAGTAGAATAGTGACAAACTGCCCTCGTTTATATTTATATATTTAGATATATTTGTGTCAAGCATACATTGACCAACGTCTATTAAGGCAATTAGCTGCCACAATGCAGCCCTTCTTTATGAGGGCTGCGCCTGCGCGGGAAGATTAGTTTATTTGTTCAATCAAATTAGCAGCAGGTTGTAATAAGATCGGTGGCTAGCTGAAAGCCTGAAATAGTTTGTCTGACGCTTGTCAGTAAGACAGCTCCGCACTCGGGTCTGAGTGAGACGCCCTGTGATGCTGGTAGGAACTAACAGGATCGAAAAAAAAAAGGGATCACCGTCAGTGTGTGCTTCACAGGAAGCCGACATGACGCCATCTTCTGATAACATGAAGAACGCTAGAGACAATAGCTTCCAGTAGCATGTGGAAAGCGGAACCCTTTTAATTTGATATATATAGCGCATTAATAAAATTTACAATGTGCCAAGCCGCGTGACTTCCTCTCGGTAGTCCCTTGTTTAAATTAATTGGCAAGCTGATCTCAGTTAGGATATGTTCGGTTCGAGAAATTAAACCATTCTAAAATGAGGTGGTGGCATGGTGCATCTTAAATCCATTTCCTAAATTTGATGGAATGATAATTTTTCAACAGGTCATTCCATCAAAATTAGGAAATGGACTTATGATAGTGGTGGAGGTGAGATGATGCTAAGGACAAATTCACTCGTATCACTAATGGCTAATCCAATCCACCTGCATTGAGAAGATGATTTTGTGTATAAGGGAGTGGAGGCGGTGACCAGTGGCAGCGCTTGAAATGAAGACGACGACGAGTGTCTGGTGAAGGCTAAATCGAGAGGTGATGGCGGAAAATGGGGATGCAATCGGGTTGATGTGCTGAAGGCCTTTATGAGGATGCAAGTCTAAGGAGCTTTGCCAAATTTATAAAACTCACCATGTTCGGCAGGCTGTTTCTGCGACTTATAAGCCGGCTATGGCTGTTTTGTTGTGAGAGAAAAACACTGTATCACGGCTGATAAGCCGTGCTGATAAGAGCAGCCGAACATGGTGACTAATTTGCTTCCATTGATCATAAATATAAGTCAAGCTAGAAATATTCTAAGTTAAACTATCAATATCTAAAATCTTATATATATTGACAACATACTATTACCTAATTAGACTGTTGGTATATAAAATACTTTATTAGTCTATAAATTCTTTGTTAAGATAATACCTTTTGCATGTATATTGCCTGCCAAAGTTACTTTTTTTACTTAAAACAACTTTAGGCTAGCCGAGCCAAAGCTGGAAGCAGCCTTTCCTCCTCCCAGACCTCATGCCAAATCAATAGTGGCAAAGTCGAGATTTTACACCACCACCCAAAAAAAAAAAGTTCAATGGCTTTGATTTATATTTGGATTTGGGATGGAAAAGATTACGCTAGTCATGAACAAAGGGCTGCATTGGGCGATTACCATGTGTCAACAATACGTGTGTGCGTAAAGAGGCATTGGTAGGGTTAGGGACCCATACGAACACAGAATTTCCTCCAGCGTAATCATGAACAAATTGAATGAAAGGCGACCACGTGATTGTTTTGTTCACTGCCACATTTTAGTATGTTTATCACAATTTATTAGACATCTTATGGCAGCTGTTTTAATTTCTCGCCACAGTTATAACATAACACTGTTTTCAAAGATTTCAACCTCATGTATTATAGACTCAAAACTTTGTTGAAGTTTGCCTAAGCTGTGGAGAGGAATTTGTTTACCTAAATTTTGACAAGAGGTTTGTCAATGTTGATAACCATCCAAACACGTTCTATGAGATACGTACCTGTAAGGCTGGATAACGAGCCGAGCTGGCTCGGCTCGTTCTGGCTCGTTAGAATAACGAGCCAGCTCGGCTCGGCTCGTTATCTTAACGAGCTAGAAAGCCAGCTCGGCTCAGCTCGTTATGAGTTCGAGCTGGCTCGTTAGGCTCGTGAACTAGGTATAAAAATACACAAAATATAATATTTGCATTTATCTAAAGCTTAAAAATATTAATAATATAAAAATAATATATTCAATAACCTTAAATCGAATAAAATATTTATATGAGCTAACATATCATCCATTTATGAAGCGTAAGACATGAAGTAATACAAAACTAATATAAATTATGATGACTTTTTTCCTAAAACTACGGCTCGTTTGGCTCGCGAGCGGCTTACGAGCCAGCTCGAGTTGGCTCGTTATAGCTAACGAGCTAAAATCCTGGCTCGGCTCGGCTCGGCTCATTATCATAACGAGCCGAGCCGAGCTGAGCCGAGCCAGCCACGAGCCGAGCGAGCTAACGAGCTTCGAGTTTTTCGTCCAGCCTTACGTACCTGTCATGGTTAAAAAGTTCTGATACATGTGACCCCTCATCAACCATCATTCAGCAAGTGTAGTACACTGTACACAACAACTCTGGGTGTGTTTAGTTTGCGAAATTTTTTTGACTTTGTTACTGTAGCATTTTCGTTTGTATTTGTCGATTAGTGTCCAATCATGGACTAATTAGACTTAAAAGATTCGTCTCGTGGTTTTCTACCAAACTGTGTAATTAGTTTTTTCGTCTATATTTAATGTTTCATGCATATGTGTAACATCCGGTCCCGTCATACACGGCCCAGACCCACTCTACCGAGGAGCGGTCCCATCTGCGTAGCAACCCGCTTGAGCTTTCGTCATCGTTTCGTTCAAAATGGTTAACCGAAGGTTACTACACGTCCCTGGCCCTGGTATTTAAGTCGGCTAAACTCACCTGATTCACAGTAGTTGCACAGTGTTTCGAGATGATATAGTAACTGGTAAACAGTACCCAAGCTACAGTATTGACCGCTATAGTCCCGGATCCGGATGTACAGTATCTCTAGTCTACGATATTCGGTCCACTGCCCGTAAATTTGGCCCACTGGGCCCATTTTAAAGCTGTTATCAAATGTCTAAAAATTCGATGTGACAAAAAATCTAAAAATTTTTAGAAACTAAGGGCCGGTTTAGATCCGAATTTTTTGGCAAAATGATACTGTAGCGTTTTTTGTTGTTATTTGGCAAATATTGTCCAATCATGGTCTAATTAGGCTTAAAAGATTCGTCTCATCCATTTCGTCTAAACTGTGTAATTAATTTTATTTTTTATCTATATTTAATGCTTCATGCATGTATTAAAGATTCGATGTGATGAGGAATCTGAAAAATTTTACAAAATTTACTAGGAACTAAACATGGCCTCTCTATAAAACCTCCTCATCCCCAGAGCTACTGTACATCTGAGTCGCTAGTGTCCCTTCTTTGCACTTTGCAGTTGCAGGCAAGCGTTGCATCGGGCCCACTTGTCTGCCCTCCGCTGCAGATCCCCCATCCGTCTGTATTCCTACACACGCCGCCGTCATCCGCAGGGGCCCACCTGCCAGTCACAACTTCTCCCCCGCACTTCGATCTCGCCGTCGCCGTCGCCGTCGCGTCCTCCGCGTCCCCGGCGAGGCTGCGCGCGAGCGGAATCACACCTTGCACTCGCCCGCGACGAGAGCGAGAGAAAGGGGGGCGGAGATGGACGCGGAGCTCCTGGAGCTGCAGCGGCAGCTGGAGGCGGCGCAGAGCGCGAAGTCCAGCGTGCGCCTGTCGGAGCGCAACGTGGTGGAGCTGGTGCAGAAGCTGCAGGAGCGCGGCATCATCGACTTCGACCTCCTACACACCGTCTCCGGCAAGGAGTACATCACATCCGTACGCCCTCCCCCTCCCCGTCACCGTCTCCGTCCTCCTCCCTCCCTCTATCCGTATGCATAAACTGTTGTTGTCAACGATCTAATCACTGTGGATTGGACTGAATTTTCTTTACATATAGTTCAGTTTTTATCCTAGTAGTTTGCTGAACTAAGCCAACATTTAGGAAGGGTTTTTTGGATATCGGGGTTAATAACCAAAAGGATATTGCGTCAAAAAAATAACCCAAAAGGATACTCGAATAGCATTATACATTTTGGAAGCACGGAATTCAATAAAAACCGGTGAAACTGATTTTGAACTGGATTCTGCCTTAGTAATAACTTAGAGCAAACCTCTGGATGGGTTCCGGTATTTATGATGAAGTTTCGATCTTTCTCATGTTTTCATCATCAAAGCAGACATCAGATCAGAGATACATAGGCAGTTGCACATGTTTATGCTCCTATCAGGATAAGAGTTATTGTGGTAATTTCATCTAGAATTCCTATGATATGACATAGCTCTTTCATTGTTCAGTTCAGTTCTCAACACTTGCTGAGTTGAGCATTCATTGTTCTTAGCTGATCCATGGTCAACTGTGGTGTGGCAGGACCACTTGAAGCATGAGATTAAGATGGAGATCAAGAAGAGAGGCCGTGCATCTCTAGTTGACTTATCAGATACCCTGGGCGTGGACCTTTACCATGTTGAGAGGCAGTCACAGAAGGTGGTCTCGGATGATCCCACTCTAATGCTCATAAACGGCGAGATCATGTCGCAATCTTACTGGGACACCGTGACAGAAGAGATAAACGAGAAGCTGCAGGAGCGCAGCCAGATTGCCTTGGCAGAGATTGCTGCCCAGCTGCATATTGGATCGGAGCTTGTCATCAGTATCCTCGAGCCACGGCTTGGAACTATTGTATGCTTCTCATGGATTTTCTTGTAGTGGTAGTTCATTTGCCTTTGTTCTGTAGTTTGAATTCAGTAATCTTGATGCAACCTGCCATTTCAAGCATTATGAATTAGCTGATTCATGTGAATCATCTCTTAGAAGAACCATTAAATTGTTTAGACAGTAGTGTATGTGTCTAGTCTCTTGGTATGTCTGGTGCTTTAGATCGTGTTCCGTTGGCATTTGTTTTCCCAAACCTGGTGCTTAGGATCAGAATATTTAGTTGAGTTTCACATCTTCTAACTTTAAATCTCCATGTTGCAATACTTTATTTTTCAAAAAAAAAATACATATATGCCATTCACAAAAACTTGACATATGTTCTGCTATCATTATTGCCTTCCTTCCAGGTGAAAGGAAGGCTAGAAGGTGGACAGCTATACACTCCAGCATACGTCTCACGGATTACTGCTATGGTCCGTGGTGCTGCAAGGGGTATAACAGTGCCGACAAACTTGCCATCTGTTTGGAACTCCTTGCAACAACAGCTTCATGAGATGCATGGTGCTAGTGGAGTTTCTGTGGAAGGCTCATTCTTCCAATCCATTTTCAATGGTTTGCTAAAAGAAGGTGCTGTACTGGGATCAGTCCGTGCAGGAGGACAGTGGACACCAGCTGTAAGATCTGCAATTGTTTAATTGATATTCTTAATTCTCAAACTGTGTTTAACATTCTTGTCTTTTTATTCTCTGTTAGGTTTTTGCCCATGCCCAAAAGGAGAGTGTTGATGCTTTTTTCTCACAGGTTGAGACATTTGTAACTTACATTTTCGTTCCTACATTTCAGCCTATGTTACAATCAGAGTATTTTGGGCTAATGGCAAATCAGACTTCACAGAGCAAAATATGTATGGATTTAGACAAGACCTAAAATCTAAGTGTGTATGGTATTTTCATGCACGCACACTCACACATGCCCACCAGCCCACACATTGTATCTTGCTAGTACTATTCACATCTTTGCGTCTAGTATTTAACACAATCACTTTTATTAGTATCTCATACTCTGTGTTGTTGTGATGCATTATTTCCTTTTGTATTGACTTGTTCATTTTTTTTTGTACAGAACTCTTACATTGGGTATGACGTGCTTCAGAAACTTGCAATTCCTCAACCTAAACAGTTCTTGGAGGTACTTGAGTCTACCAATATGCATTTCTGTTCCAGCCATCTTTATTTTCTTAGAATGTTTATCTAATTATTTCCTATAGGCCCGATATCCAGATGGTATTGCATTGGATGCTGTCTTTGTTCATCCTTCTGTGGTTGATATGCTCGATACTGCTGTTGGTGATGCAATTGAGAACGGACACTGGTATTGTTAAATTTCATCCCTCAATAGTTTATTGTGATTTCCACTGCTATTTACTATGAGCTCCTAACTTGGCACATATTGCCAAAACAAAACAAAAAAATCCTCTCATTTGTCTTTGATTCTCTCCCTATGCACATGGTGTTGAACTATTACAAACAGGTTGTGACATATCATATAACATCATACTAGAGGTGCAAATGATGTAAACTGATCAAGTAATAACAAGCTATGTAAACAGAATAGCTAGTAACTTTGGTTCACACTTTTTAGTAATAAACAAAGTTATATACACTGAAACAGTTGGGACTTAAAATACAGTAGCAACAATTTCGAGTACATCATTATCTCTCTTTCAGAATTTTCTAGTTGACTGTAATTACTCTGCTTTGCTGCCATGCAGCTACTTTTGTGGTGCCATAAGATATTCTTTCTTCTTTCAGGATTGATTCTCTTTCAGTTCTTCCATCATATATTAGTGGCCCTGATGCAACCAAAATTTTGTCTATTTGTCCATCTCTGCAGAAGGCTATCAAGGTGAGTGCCTTGAAGTAGTTCAAGTTGTACATTTTTCATGATGACCAACTCTTCTTTCTTTTGCAGTCTTCTAAAGCAGTGGTTTTTGGAGAGTCATGTGTCTTTAGTAACATGTTTATTAAGGTGAGTCCTCAAAGCTTCATGACCTTGTGATAACCTTTCTTGCAATTGTCTATTTGTATTTTATACCGTTACAGCTTCTGAATTAATTCAATGTCCCTTGTTTTGTGAACAATTTCAGGGTATTTTTGACCGACTTGAGAAAGATATGGACTCATTTGGTATTAGACATAGTGTTGGTCAAGGAAGGCCTGTGAATGCGAATCTGGGTAGTGAGCACAAGACAGGATCTGGTCAGTACTCAGACACAAAAGATCTTGGTGATAATGACACTAGCAGTACTGGTGTTTCATCAGACAGAGGATCAAAGAAGAAAAGGGGGAAAGGGACAGGGTCTACCAAAGGTGGATCACTTGAAAAGGATGATGACAATGAAGAAAGTATTCCTGTTAAGGGAAAGAAATCTCATAGGAAAAACAAGGATGCTGGTGCATCAGGCGATGTAAAACATGGTGGTAAAAAAGTGTCAGAGAAAATGAAAGAGGAGAGTACAAACATCTTCCCTGATGAATTGATAGAGCAAAAGGTTCTGGCTGTCGCTCCAGAGTTAGAAGAGTTAGGAGGTCAGGAATTAGAACAACATTTAGGCAACTGTTTGTTTTGAGTTGAAGTGATTCTAATTTCTAATTTTTTTTCTAATTGCTTAAATGAATATTAGGCTCTGATGACTCGAATGCCCCCCTTAAATTGTTGTCTTCTCACTTGAGGCCAATGCTTGTTGACTCATGGACAAAGAAACGGAACACTATGCTGTCTGGAAATGCTGAAAGGAGGCGTCGCTTGCTCGATAATCTGCAGAAGCAGATAGATGAGGTAATCAGCTTATCCCATTTATATGTTGGTTTCTTTTTGTACTCACCCTGCCTTTTTTTTAGTTTCCGGGGTGGCTGTGTTTGAATTGTTGGTCTATATATGTATTGCCTCACGGTTTTATGCCATTGCTGCTCTAGTCTGATATTCAAATTGTTTTTCCGCATTTCTGCACCCTTTTGTGATGCTAAATCATGTGTCCCTTTCGATGATACTGTCCTATATTCTTTATCTGTTGTTTCTTGAGTGGAATTCTTTGTCTATTGTGATCAGGCTGTCCTGGATGTGCAACTTTATGAAAAAGCTTTGGATGTATTTGAGGACGATCCTTCTACTTCTGTAAGCTGCCATAGTCATCATTCTCACAAGATTGCTTGCTTCTCAAATTAGCTGTGAGCATTTACTTATGTTCCGTCTGATTATCTCTTTTTGTGGTTGCAGGGTATACTACACAAGCATCTGTTAAGAAGTATGGGCACTCCAATAGTTGACAAAGTTTTGATTACATTGGTAATTTGTACCCCTGCTCATGCACACATGTTTCTTTTGTGTAGTATGGTTTTTGCTTCCCCAGTTACTGCTCTAGCTGTTTTACTCTTGCTCCTGTGGTTGCTAAGGTGTTCTATTGTTTGATGAGCTTGAGAAGAGTTATTTTCTGAACTATCAATAGGATAAGGATAGCAAATTGAAGAATGGAATAGAGGTTGAGGATAGCGAAGAAGATCACATCCAATTAAGCACGGCTGACCGAAGCTCTCTGGTATAATTAACCTATTTTTCATTCTGCCATGTATCATGTGATGGTTCCCTGCATCAGTCCTGAATGAGAAATTCATTTGGTCTAACTTTATGGACTTACCCTCCATGTAAATGCAAAATAATTCTTCAGGCCAAGGATCTTCCTGGTGCATTGTCATTGAAGGCTCAAGTTTTAATCGAAGCACTGGAGGGAAAGGTATAACTTTGAATATGAAGTAAAAATTTGGCATATTTATTAAGTCCTGAATTTGTATCTCTTTTACATCTGTAATGTTTACTGCAATTTTGGTGATGCGCTAGAAGTTACAAGGTAGGACCTGTAAGTTGTGGTATCTGGTATGGATAGGATTTGACCAGTTAACGTATTAATATTCTTGAAGCAATGAAATTGTCTTTTTAGAAGTTCTTCACTGGTGATTCTGCATTATTAGGACGTTCTTCAGTGGTAGGAAGCCAAAGAAGTTCATGGCCCTCCCTTAAGCTAATTTTTTCTTAAGAATAATACTAGCATTTTGGTTTTACCTTCTATACACTAACTAGATGCTAAATTATCCTTCTTGATTTCGAACACAATCATGTTTGTGCCTGTTCACCCTCCCATGAACTACTAGCTCCACCACTGAATATGGTTCAGTGCCATACTGTCAAGATGCTATATTCTGATTTTTGTTTAATACACTAGCGAATCTGTAGATGCTTGTGTTGTGCCTATATCCTTTAAAACGTCCTGCCAAGATACCAGCTATTCTATTTTCTAATACCATGTAGAATGAATATGAAAACAGTATCCGGAAAAGGTATGCATATACAAAGATAAGTATTGGATTTGTTCTTAGTACATCATGTAAGAAAAACTTGTCTAATTCAAAACATGGATTTAGACAGTGGTTTAGATTTTATGAGAAGTTTAGCATACCTAAAAAGTCATATGATTACTTCATCAGTTACACACATTTTCAAGCATGTGATTGTAGTTCTTATTGTCTAACAGTAATGACAAATTGCTGTCTCAATATATAATGAAGCTGCTTAACGTCCAATATGACCTGGAATTTTGTTCCTTTCTAACCTTTATGAATAATATGTGGCAGAGATTTGATTCATTTATGGATGCCTTAAGAGATATACTGGAGGAAAGGTAATATGTAATGTTTGCAACTGTAACCTGCATTTTTCATAGTTATCAAAGTGTTTTACTCATTTTTTTGGAAGCAGTGGCTTGACATTTAAGAAGCTTGATAAAAGATTAGAGAGGACAATGCTGCATTCCTATCGCAAGGTATGTTTTTCGCTTTCTGGACTGCACAACAGGGTTCAGAGAACTGGCTTGAACCAGTTGGTTCCTTGTAACCAGTCCCTGGACAGGTTTCCAAATTTTAGCCAGATCATGCCATAAACCACATCCATCCTATTTGATCTGCCAATTCATTAGGTATGTGTATGCCCCAAAATCAAACTATGAAAAGCTCAAATTGAAAATTTAGCAAACTATGGGAAAGCTGGAACCTTTCTGTAGGGGTTTCGAAACTAATGTACTGTAGTTTCTTTTTTCTTTGTTCCCCTGTTTGTTTGAATGTTTTGTATCTGGCTTAATAATAATTTGGTAATATCTACGTATTAGTACTAGTATTAGTATTAGTATTAGTATCTCCATCACTCCATGAGCATACACTGCTTCTTATGTATTTAGCTTGGAAATAGTGTAAGCACAAGTACCATAAGTCCATAACACAAAATCTCTGATCATATTACAAAGATTGTTAGATTGATACAATGATGTTTAGAGTTTAAACTACTGAGTTGTTGCTTGTGGAAAAAGACTATTCCAATATAGTAATACAGTGTACTGAACAAAGAATATGGTATTTGCCTGGCATGTTAATTGCTTTTATGCCTAGAGTTTCTATTTCTAATATTTGACACTTCAATATATTCAATGAAGGACTTGACAGCCCAAGTTTCATCAGAGAACGATCCTGTTTCCTTTCTTCCAAAAGTTGTTGCTTTACTTTTTCTGCAGGTTAGTTTGATTATATATTTTCTCCTTTTTATTTCTCAAATCATCATTCTATATTGTCATATTGATCTCATTTGCAACTTGTTTTAATATTTTCTAGGCATATAATAAGGCTCTTCAGGCACCAGGAAGGGCTGTCGGTGCTGTTATCACACTGCTGAAGGTAATTACAAGTACTCACTTCCATTTCTTGTTAGACATTCTAATGTAGTTCTGGCATAACATCATCTTCTGTAGCAATAGTAATTAAAGATGTAGATTGATGATCAATTTGTTTGACATATTGAGCTGCATATTTGTCATTTGACTTCCAGAAGAATTTTGTCCCACATCTCTTAATGAATTTCTTTCTTAATTAATTTTTTGTTTCCCCTGGGAAAATCAGCTTGTACAATGTGTTGTTTGTTATGTATTCAACTTAGCTTTGTTTATTCATCAACAAATAAGGGAAAAAATCCCGTTTTGAAATTAGCTAGCCAGCTATTGGTCACTTCCTTTCTTTGCATGAGTGCACAGAGAGGAAGAGTCGCTTCTCACAGTAGAAAGGGCATACTTTCATAAGACTGCATGTATTCCTTTGCACAGTGCATAAATGAGGATTAAATACTACGACCCATTGAACATGCATTCCCTCTCTGTTTGCTAGAAACTGTCTGGTTTAAAAAAGTCTTCTAACTTATTATCAATTATATTTTCAAAGTTTGGAAATCATCTCCATATGCATATAATCCATTGAAATAGGTTTGAGAATCTGCCCACTCCCAGTTCATAGTAGATGTTTGAACTTATGTGATGCTGTATTTCTCATATTCAGATTAAATTTTCATGAAAGCAAAATCTCTGCGTGATTGTACCACTCTTCGCCATTTTGCAGGATAAGCTGCCAGCTTCAACCTACAAGGTATTGGCTGATTATCACAGCACTACTGTGAAACTTCTAGCACTACAAGCTGCTGCTACTGACGATGTAAGTCCACTTACACAACTGCAAACATATATCTACTTATTCATGCTTTTGCATTGGAGGAAAAGTATTGATATTTTTTTTGCAATAGGCCGGTATTTGATTCTGGCTTCAAACTTGTAGTGCATAATGCTGAAACTTTATAGATCCCCAGATTGATCTATTTGAAAAGCCATGCTGTAGGTGGTAAATATTCATTAGCCTAGCTTTTGCGATTATGAGGCCACATATGCCTAGGCACCACAGCTTGTGCATACACAAGTGCATCCTCTCGCAATCTAGCACAACCATATATTTACTGGCTGCCACTACATTATTCACGTTTATTCAATATTCATGCATGAGCATGATGTTTGAACAGTTTACCAATCTTTTAGGACAGGGAACAAAGTTAAACCATGAACTTGTATTGTGTCTTTGTCCTGTAGGAAGAAGATTGCACATCAGACCGAATGCGAGAAAGGAAGGAAGATCTGGAAGAAAGACTGATGCCAGAACTGAAATCCCTGGTCCTCGGCACAAACAAAGAGTGATCAGCAACATCGTGTGCATTCCGGCGTACATACACACAGCAACCCTCAGCTTAAAAGCTTACTACATCCCATAACCCCCCCCCCCCCTTTTTTTTTTTTGTGCGCTCTGCTCTTGCAATCTGCACCGTTTGAAAGCAAAAGATAGCAGGAGACATGTTTACTGATTGTATAAGAATCCTACTAGTTTATAGTGCCGTTCACATTCCTGCACTCCAGGGTTTTTAGTGACAACAGAATTATCCTAATGGTATAATGTAGAACATAGTGGATGGTTGATACCAAATTTAGTCTGGCATATGAGAGAACTAATTTCGCACTCGAGTTCAGATGCGTTGGAGACCATCCGAGAAAAGGTTGGAGGGCCACTCTACAGAAGTCCGTTCTTCTGGCTCTCATCTCAGTCTGATTCCGATATATCCTTCGGCCTCTCAGGCTCCCAGCTTATGAGCAAATTTTGCTGCACCCGAACACAAAATGCCATATCTGCACGCTCCCATGAAGCCCGTAGAATTGCAAAACAAACAGTCCGCATTCACATCACATTGGTATCACTTTGCCACAAAAAAAAGGGGTGCAAACGACCCATGCATAATATGTGTTGAACTTTAACAACCGATTGCTGTTGGTGTTACTTGAGTGAGTGTTCATGAAGCATGAATGGTTAGCACAATAAAAAGATATACTAGTTACCACATAGGATTATGTTTTGATGCACATAACTCCAACCATAAAAAAACTTTCAAGGCCGTTAAAATGCTAAAAATCTATGCTGCGAATGAATGAAAACAGGGGCTAATGTTAGAGACTGTCAACTTTGATGCTGAAAGTCTGAGACGATGCGAATCTCACAAGTCACGACGACCAAGTAGTGCTTGCTTCTTCAATTCCCAGAGCCGCTGAACGTCGGCACTTCCCATCCACCTCTTGTGGACCTTAATTGTGCCGGTGCCAACGGGCAAACAGACTCATCCTTGAGAAGCTGAAAGTCAACAGAAGAATTCCCCAAACTCCAGGTTGCCTTAGCTTTTGAGATAAGTTACTTCTGAGTACTACTATCCTCGCATCTCCTCCCCTCCCCTAATTAGCACCATTGTCGCTGCCAGCTACGAGCGAGGTTGATCGAGATGGCGGGCATGGTGGTGAGTGCTGCCACTGGGGCACTGAGCTCACTCCTCTCCAAGCTATCGTACCTGCTCACTGACCAGTACAAGCAACGCAAGGGAGTTCGAAGGGATATCGAGTTCCTCCGCCGTGAGCTGACCGACATGAACGCCGCATTAGAGAAGCTAGCAGACATGGAGAAGCTTGATGCCCAAACGAAGGTGTGGAGAGACAACGTTCGCGAGATGGCCTATGACATCGAGGACTCCATCGACATCTTCATGCTCAAGCTTGGCCAAGGAGACGACGACGATGACAACGATGGCTTGTTTCGCAGGATTGTAGGCAAGGTTAGGGAGCTGCGGCTGCACTACCAGTTTGCTGACAAGATTCAGGAGCTCAGAGCTCGTGTTGAGGAGCAGAGTCAAAGCCGAGAGAGATACAGGATCGATGGATCCATCTCAGAGTCTAGAGTGGTGGAAGTCGATCCAAGGCTGCCTGCACTGTTTGAGGATGCAAAGAGGCTTGTGGGCGTTGATGGTCCACGAGAGGAAATCATCAAACGGTTGATAGGAGAAGATGACCGTCATTGTTCTCGACAATGTAAAGTGCTATCCATCGTCGGTTTTGGTGGCCTTGGCAAGACAACTCTTGCAAACCAAGTGTACTCTAAAATCAAGAATGAGTTTGAGTGCACGGCGTTCGTGACCGTCTCTAGAACTCCTCACATGCCAAAGATTCTTAAGGACATACTGTCCGGGGTTGGATATCGTGACACGGAAATGGAAGATGACGTCCAAAAGCTTATCGAGATACTAAGAGCAACGGTCAACAATAAGAGGTATGTGTTCATCTGGATCAGTTTATGGTAATATATTTCTCTGTAAACTTTGTAGTGTTCTGTTTCTAATCGGCTGTCTCAAATATCTACATTTTTCCATTGTCATCGAATAATAGCAGCGATACGTAAACTTACCAAGCTATTCTCTGAAGCTTATCAATAACTATCTCGTTTATTCATTGAGTGAATAAGTTTGATTCATTTGAAAATTAGTTACGAAGAACGATTTTGTACATTTCCAAATTTATGACGAGTTTTAAGCTCTCACATAAACTTACTACGCACAAAAAACATATCTAGGTTTTGTTTGTTCTTTGAAGAAATTTAAGGCTTCTGCCATTGTGGATTAGTGTTGTCTAATAACTTATATTTGGATGTCTCATCTTGTATATCCCAACTTCATATTCTACATGAACTGTTTCAATTACTGTTTTATGACTTTTATCATTTGACATGAATTGTTTATTTATTAGGCTACAAGATATTTAAGATTTGATAATTGTTTTAATTTGTAAATGACTAATAGCTATTTAAGATTTCACATTTTTATTTTATGGTGGCATCGTCACCGTTTCAATTACCCTTTATCCCGTTTGTGCTCTGCTACTTGCAAATATCAAATTAATGGTTGTTCAAGCAACGGCAAAAACATAAGGTTTCTTCTTATTTAAGTGACGTATCACTCATATTTACTTCATCATATTGTGTTGCAAACGGGATAGACTCAAAATTTACTTACTTTGCAGGTACTTCATCATAATTGATGACTTATGGAGCATCAAGGATTGGCGCACTATTGAGTGCGCTTTTGTGGAAAATAATAATAGCAGCAGAGTGGTAGCTACCACACGTATTCAAGACATTGGTACAGCATATTGCTTTCCTAGTCAAGGCCATGTATACCAGATGCAACCTCTTAATGAGATTCACTCAAGAAGGTTGTTTTTCAAAAGGGTATTTGGTACAGAAGATAGTTGTCCTGAGCAATTCATAGGGATTTCACATGGCATGTTAAGGAAATGTAAAGGCGTACCACTGGCAATTACTAGTATTGCTAGCCTTTTGGCTAACCACATGCACGTTGAGATATGGGAGAAGATACATAATTCATTGGGTTCCGAGTTGTACACAAATCCTACACTAGAGTGGATGAGGCATGTGTTAAGTCTTAGCTACAATGACCTGTCCCATGAGCTCAAGACATGCTTGTTGTATCTTGGTACATATCCTGAAGATTATCAAATTCGCAAGTATGAATTGGTAAGAAAATGGGTAGCTGAAGGATTTGTTAGGGAAAAGCATGGTTTAGATATGCAGGAAGCAGCCTTGAGCTGTTTCAATGAACTCATCAACAGAAGTATGATCCAACCTTGCTTCAATGAAGATGATTTTGGTGAGGTGTTGACATGTCAAGTTCACGACCTAATGCTTGAGCTTATTATATCGAAGTGCAAAGAGGAAAATTTCATCACTATAATCGATAGGAAGTTCCCCATGAATGGAGCATCGCAGATTCGCCGGATCAGCCACCAGTTCCAAAACAGAGACATGGCCCTCACAGTCGAGAGTATGAGTGCATCACAAGTTCGGACATATATTTGCTTGCGTCTTGCTGATTGTACGCCTCCATTTTCGAAATTTGAGCTTTTGAGAGTCTTGGACATGGAACGTAGCTTTTCTATGGACCTTATGTGCCTTGATGTGTCTGCTATAAATCACCTCTTTCTGCTGAGGTATCTGAGGGTCTGGGGCTTTCGCGTCGAGCTGCCAAAGAAATTCGGCAAGCTAAAGCATTTGATGACCCTAAATATGTCCCAGCCATGGTTGGATAATCCTAGTGAACAACTATCGGACTTTAGTTCCTTGTCATCTCTAAGGCATCTCAGTTTACCAGGATGTGTAACTCTCAAAAATGGGCTTAGCAAGTTGTGCAACCTACGTGATCTGTTCTGGTTTGACTTTGGTTCTAATTCCACAGAGTGCATCAGAGATCTCAGTGAGTTGACCAATCTTAGAAATCTTCAGGTGATGATGTACAATTATTCAAGGCCAGATGGTGTAGAAAATAATCGTAAGGCAACAATCTTGGCAGCTTCTCTTAACAAGCTTGGGAACAGCAACCTCCACAATCTGGCTTTTGAGGTTGTGTCAAGTGCCAGGGCCCCATCAACACAATTCTGGAATAACTGCTTGGCACGCCCACGGCATCTGAAGAGGTTTAGCTTGTATGGCGTAACAATGCCCAAGGTCCCAAATTGGATTGCCCATGCAGACAGGTTGGCGCATGTTGAGCTAGAGGTCCAGGAGCTCCCAACTGATGATGTCCAGGTTCTTGCACAGTTGCCCTGCCTCATCTACCTCCAGTTAAGAGCTAAAAAAATCCCAGAGAACAACATCATTATCCACCCCCAAACATTCCACAGCCTCAAGTGCTTCAAATTTTTTTGTGGTGAGCTGCCAAGCTTGACTTTTGAGCCAGCTGCAATGCCGCAGCTACAGAGACTGGAGATACAACTTGCTCTTGGACAAGGTGCAATGGAACTGCAAGAGGGCAGTCTAGTTGGTGGCATCGAGCACCTTGCTAGCCTCGTGAAGATCTCCTTGTATATATGTGCCAAATGCAGTCAGGGGTCCAAAATAGAATCTGCATGGAGAGACGCCATCAGCAGGCACCCAAAAAGTCAAGCCCTACAGTTTATGTAAACTGTGGAGAGTACGACGAAAATGGAAAATTGGTATGAATGAACAGAAATACTGTTGCAGGGATTATTGGGGAGGATTAAGTTAATCTTGATTTCTATGATTTTTTATTCTAATTTGGGATATGATGGTATGATGAATTTTGTTTATAATGTTCAACTACAGCAACTTAAATGGGTTAGCAAGCCTTTTGATCAGTAAAGCACTTAACTGTGGATTTATTTAATATCAAAGTATGATTTCGATTTGGTTCTAAAATTTGCAAAATTTTGAGTATGATAGCTGGATTTAACCTGATCTGTTTTGCGTTCATCAGTAACGATATGTGAATGGAGAGAGAAACATGCAGTAATGTTGCTGTTATGGCTCCTCTGTTCCATTAACTAAACAAAGCACAAAGTATATGCATCCTTGTGACCTCTCTGTTTGCCTGAAAAACAAAACAACATATACATTGAGATCTAGGTGCTCAATTCAACTGAATGCAAAAATGGTATCTGTTTTGAGTTTTCAATTTCAAAAAAAAGGAGCAAGGCTAGTATCAGAAAGACAAAAAAATACAATAACATTTGAAGAAACAAAAAGATCAAATTTTCATGTGACCTATCCATGCAAAAATTTGTCCTGACTTAACACCAAGCCTAATTTTGAGTACTTTCTAAATACACTAGTAACCGGGAACAAGTTCATTTGAACATGCAATGATGCCAAATTGGAAAAAAAAAAACCATCTTTCTGAGTATTCGTACAATTAATACATACATATGGAATTAAAACTAAATGGTCCATTTTGGGCAAAGGAGTAAATTTTATGTCAATCATCTTTATAAACTCAAAAGTGTATTAATAGTTGGATAAATATTCTAGTAAGCAACAAATGAAAATGTATGCTAAAAAGAACAAATGAACATGAGGATATTTTAGGCAGAACCTACATGTTTCTAAGCTTCTGAACTCCTTTCCACCAAATTCAGTATATAATCTATATGTTCAACTTGCTTAATTAATGTTTACATAAGCAAACACAAGGAGCTTACTACCTAAGCAAAAACAAGGAGAAGAGCCGGACCTAGAAATGTTATCCTGGCTCCTGACGAGTGACGACGCTTGGGCACCGGGATCTGGGGCCCGGTCGCAACCAGGGCACTAGCCAGTGGGCATCGGCCGCTCACCTGGGTAGCGCCCAGCTGCCCAACACTGCAGGAGCGGGTGGCGGATTGTGCGGTGCGCTGGCTGGGGCAACGGACGACGGGGGTGCGGGCGCCGTCGAGCATGGTCGCGCTTGCAACGGGGAGACGACGAGAGCAACCGAGGGTTGGAGCCTTCAAGATGGGCTGGGCTTGCTGGGCCTTTCTGGAAGTAGTCAACATGCACGTACAACCCTCAATTGGGGAAGCATTATATTGCAAGTGAATAAGCTTTACATTGACGGTGATGGCGATTTTTGTTGCAGTCGCGCTGAGATTGCATCCAGCATGCAAAATCTTGAAATAAACTCTTGGTGTACATTTCAGAAGAACTTGGTGTACATTCTACTCCCTCCATCCCAAATTATAAGACGTTTGACTTTTTTTACCCCAAGTTTGATCACTCGTCTTATTCAAAAAAATTATACAAATATAGTCAAATTTAAGTCATTCTTGAAGAACTTTTATTAATATACCAAGCTACGATAAAAAATTGATATTTTACACAATTTTTTTGAATAAGACGAGTGGTCAAATTTGGTGTCAAAAAAGTCAAACATCTTATAATTTGGGATAGAGGGAGTAGATGGTCAAGACACCGTTGGTATCTAGCAAATTGATGTACCTCAAGTTTTTGAGCATCACGCTTCTAGGAGTGACATTTGCTCAGGTCTTTGATAATTTTTCTCTGACTTCTCCTTCCGTGGTTCGTATTGGAGGTAAGTTAACACTTCTATTTATCTTCCCAGGATTTTACGAGCTGTACGTTTGGCTGTTCCAATGAAAACACAAACATAAATGAAATAGAGTTGCGGACTTACCGGCGGGAATAAATTTGAACTAATTCCATTGACGAGATTTGCGTTACTGTAGAAGGAACCAAACATCACGTGTAGCCTTCAGTGACCCACTAATTGGATGTCTTTTCGTATCTATATAGATATCACATCGACTCATGGATCATCCCAACTATGATGAGATCCGGTATCATAGACGTGCTAGTACCTCGGTTTATCAAGCATGTCACGTTCTCAGTGCCTGGCTGAGCTAACATTTCACCACTTTGCGAATTCAAGGTCACTTTGGATGGCTCCGACACCTTGTCAAACGACTATTAACGTCTAGTGCAGTTGTTAGGGCAATATCAATGGAGTTTCATGGAAATTTGGCGTAGTATTGATTAAGAGAGATTATGATAAAATTTTATGGGAAGAAATGAGTTTTATGTAGACGAAACTTGCAGTTGTTAGGCCAATATCAATGAAGTTTCATAGACGTTTGGCTAATGGTTTTTGTGGCTGATAAGCCAGCTGATGCTATTTTATTGCGAAAGAAAAACACTATACCATGACTAATAAGGAGAACTGATAAGTTCAAGCGAACGGGGTGGCAGATCTTACCAACATAGGGGGCAAAAAGGTTCACTAAAAGTCTCAAATGATGCAGAAGTAACGAAAAGAGAAGACCATCTCCAAGCTGTGGTTTTTTCTCACTATCACAAGAAAGCGTCCGGACCATTAAGGGTGGGCCAAATTCTTCTCAATCCCACCATACAAATTTCTTGAGTTGTCCATATGCTCTATCGGACGACTTATCATGATTAGTCGTCCATTTATCAAACGGCTAGGTTTTTAGTCAAGGTATAATTGTATCAAGGTCAGCTTCTGTGTCTCCTTCTTGTGTCTCCATTTGTGTCTCCACATATTAGGAGACCATTTGCTCCCTTAATTTTTTCACAAACATCCCCACATGGTGATTAAAAAAAAGTGCAAGATAACTAGATGGACATAAACCAACAGGGTGACAGATACAACTGATGGATAGATGACTGTGTGGTTGTAAAAAATGAGGGCTCACGACCCAGCCAGGTGCTAGAGTATGGTGACACAGACAAAGACACGAGAAGGAGACATAGACGCTGCAGCCGAGTCCCATGTTTCGGTGAGGACGATTAATCACGATTAAGTCCAGTAGCTCTGTTGCTATTGGAGTTTGGATAAGAATATTTTATTTTTCAATATGGCTCATGTAAGAATATTCTTAAATATCTGGGAGGAGATATGGATTTGAGACGATTTGCCAAAGACTTTTGCAGTCAACTTGTACAACACATTATACACAAGCTTTTATATTTATATAGGCCAGAGAGATCTTTCATTTTCTCGGGGGTTCCTTGTGGCCGTTGGATCGGCCCTGTGCGGCCAAGATCAGCGGGGACGACTTCTACAAATTGAACCCCTGACCGCCGCCCCGTGTGGTGGCTGTTTCCGTTCCGTTGCGTCTCCCCGGGAGCGAGCCGAAGCTTCTGGAACCTTCGGTTCGGGCGAGATGGTCGTGCTGCACGTGAAGTCGGCGGCTCCCGCCTCCGCTTCCTCCTCCTCCTCCTCCTCTCGGTCGCCGGACGGGGACGAGGAGACGGAGTTCCTGTACGAGTGCGCCGCCTCCGCGGCCGTCGCGGACGTCGCGGCCGCCCTCGCCGCGCTCGCGGGCCTCCAGGCCGCCCTCCTCTCCCTCTGCCGCTGCCTCCGAGGTGAGAGACTCCACCCAGAGACCCGTGCGTCGTCCTAGTCTTAGCCTCCCTTTGTGGGGGACGCCGGTCGAGTCGTACTGACGCGGCGTGGCCGTTTCTGCGATCCGCAGCGAGGTGTGCGGGTGCTGGCACGACGGGCGAGCTCGAGAGGGCGCTGGACGAGGCCGAGGCCTACGCTTCCAAGGTCAGCATCGTTTTCCCCACTCCCTCGCTGTTTCCTCGCACGCTTCTGCTGCGCGAGAACTTTTGCTTAGTTTTTAGACCAAAGGCATTCACCCAACTTTATTAGAAAGCGTAACGAAGACCTTTGATCCGACGCTGGGGTCGCCAGCTTTACAACGCAGTCCAAAGAACAAGAAACAAAAACTCGACTAGGAAACAACTCCACCAAAAGGCTCTTGACAGCAAACGACGAACTCAAAACAAGTCTAACTCAGAGCAACTAAAGGCTACTTAGTTTTCCAAAAGGAACATTACATTACAGTAGCGGCATTAATCGAGATCTTAAGCATCATTTCGTCCGCCATAGGGACCAGCTTCGGTTTGAGTAAAGGGCGCCAATTCTTGGACAGCATCAACATCTTGTAGATCAAAGCCACCGGGGATGACAAAATCTTCTTGTTGAACACCACATCATTGCGAGTCTTCCAAATGGACCATAGGGCACCTGCACATAGGAACAAGATTGTCATCTGCTTCTTACCCCGACATCTTTCCACAATCTCTAAAAACAGCGAGGCACAGCTGGTCGGAGACACAGGCCAACCCAGGCTATCTCTCAAAAAGGACCACAGAAAGATAGCAAGGGGGCATTGAAAAAGTATATGATCAGAAGTTTCAAGATCATCACACACAAGGCACTTCTCAGATCCTGACCATTTCTTATTTTTTAACTGAACTCCACATTGTATTCTGTCGTGAACCGCCATCCAAATAAAAATCTTTACTTTCAATGGGATGGAACTTTTCCAGATCAACATAGCTCTAGTATCAGTAATCCCTCCATATGTCAGCATTTTGTACAAAGACCTCGTAGTATAACTGCCTGACTTTTCCAGTAACCAGCGAACTGTGTCAATTCCTTCAGATAGCTGAACCTCATTTAACATACCTAGAAGTTCATTCCATTCCATCCTTAAATTCTCATTCAAATGTCTTCTGAATGTAATGGTCCATTGCCCCTGAACAAAAGCTTTTGCAACCTCTAAATCCTGATCAACTGCAATCAGATAAAGCCTGTGAAATCTGACTTTCAATGGGCAGTCACCCAACCAACAATCATGCCACAATCTTGTTTGATAACCCCCTCTGACCTCCATTTTTCTACCTTTTTGGTACCAAAATCTCATCTCCAGCAAGGATCTCCAGAATTGAGAACCTTTTCTGTTATTGATCTGAAAAATACTTCTCTGTCCCAAATATTTCTTCCTCAGCAAGGAACAGCATAAGCTTTCATTTCCTTTTTCTAACTTGTCAATCCATCTTGCCAGCAAACATTTATTCATCACTCTAACATCTAAAAAGCCCAGACCTCCAAACTCTTTTGGTCTACTAAGAGCTTCCCATTTCACCATATGGTACTTCCTCTTCTTCCCTGTACCTTGCCAATAGAAACGAGATCTAATCGAATCAAGTAATTGGTAATTTCCTTCATAGAGCTCATAAACACCCATTGTGTACATAGGGATGCTAGACAAACAAGATTCAATTAGGATAGATTTTCCTCCAGAGGATAAATAATCACATTGCCAAGTACTCAACCTCTTTTCAGCTTTGTCACACACAAATCTCAGTTGGGTTTTAGTGATTTTACTATGACTCACCGGCATACCAAGATATCTCAGAGGAAATGTCCCAATCTTACACCCCAAGATGGTGGCTGCCTGCTGTTGTTCATCTCCTGACAGGCCAACAGTAAAAACTTCACTCTTTTCAAAGTTTATCTTCAAACCAGACATGGCTTCGTAGCAGGACAGAATCAATCTGACATTTGTAAGATTTTCAACAGAAAACTGTAATAGCAGCACTGTATCATCAGCATACTGCAAATGGGTGATACCTCCATCAATCAAATGAGGGACTAAGCCCTGAATCAACCCAACATTGCTAGCTCTAGACAACATGGCTGAGAGAGCATCAGCTACCAAGTTAAACAGCAGGGGAGACAAGGGGTCACCCTGCCTCAGGCCTTTGAAACTTCTAAAAAAAATACCTCTCTCACCATTGAAGTCTATACAAACCCTGCCACCTCTAACCACCTTACTAATCCATTGTATCCAAGTATCAGAAAAACCTTTCCTGTGAAGCACCTCTTCCAAAAAGTTCCAATCTACCTTATCATAGGCTTTTTCAAAATCCAACTTCAGAATAACTCCAGCTTTCTTGGTAACCTTCAACTCATGCAGTATCTCTTGTAAAATAACAACCCCTTCTAGAATGTTTCTACCAGGAATAAAAGCTGTCTGATATGGGCTAATAACTTTGTCAATCACTGAGGTTAATCTGATCGTGAGTAGCTTTGTGATGATTTTGTAGATGACATTAAGAAGGCAAATAGGTCTGAATTGTTTGACATTGAGAGCTGGTTTGACTTTGGGAATAAGAATGATAACCCCGTAATTGAGCCTCCATAACTCTAGCTGTCCATCATACAAATTGTCCAACATTTCTTTGATATCTTCTCTGACTAAAAGCCAAAAAGCTTTAAAAAATTCCACTGAGAACCCATCAGGACCAGGAGCAGTGTTATTCTTCATCTGTTTGATTGTTATATCTAACTCTTCTAGAGAAAAAGGTCTGGTTAAAGCCACATTATCATCTTGTTGAACCTGCTGGTCGACAGGCCATAAGTCATGGTCCAAATGCATATCTGCCACTTCTGCTTTTCCAAATAGCTGCTTATAATAATTTGTAATGTGCTCCTTCAAACACTGTTGATCTACCTCTTCTCTTCCATCAATCT
Source organism: Saccharum spontaneum (assembly GCA_022457205.1). NCBI lineage: Eukaryota > Viridiplantae > Streptophyta > Magnoliopsida > Poales > Poaceae > Saccharum > Saccharum spontaneum. The sequence continues at coordinate 8,804,511 of CM039613.1, forward strand.
CCAACATAGAAACCTGCATCTTCCTCTTTCTTCCATTAGCACACTTGTGAAAGTAATTGGAATTGGAATCGCCCTGTAGCAACCACTTCTCCCCACCTCTTCTCTGCCATTGTATTTCCTCATCTGTCAAAATCTGTTGAAGAGTTTTGTCTAAATAATACCTCTCTTCCCATTCACTTTGTGAAAGATCTCTATTATCACTCCACTCATCCAACACACTAATCCTGGCCATTAACTCTTGCTTAGTTTTCCTCTGATAACTGTCCAAATTCTGTCCCCACCCCTTCATAGCTTTTCTGAGTTTGTTTGAGATAACATGCCAATGGTCCAAAATATCATACTTGTATCTAGAAGGCCATTTGTCTTTTAACCACTGATGGAAACTCTCTTGGTTTAACCAATGAGCACTGAATCTAAAGTAATGGCGTTGAATCAAAGAACTACCTCCAGTATCAACAATAATGGGGTTGTGGTCAGAACCCAATCTAGGAGCAGTAAGCACAGAGGTTAGATCAAACTTGTCTTCCCAGGAATTAGAAACCAAAACCCTGTCCAACACACATAGAATAGGAGGGGTTTGTTTATTCGACCAAGTAAATCTGCTACCAGTTCTTTGTAACTCTCTAAGTTCAGTCATACTAATCATTGTATTGAAGGCATCCATCAAATTGACATCAACATTTCCTGACGATTTTTCCTCAACCCTCCGCACCATATTAAAATCACCACCAAGCAAAATAGGCACTTCAGAACTCTGTACAAAGGTTTGGATATCTTCTAAGAACTCTCTCTTCCTATCATCATGAGCAGGACCATAAACATTGACCAACCTCCATTGAAAACCATCAAGCTTCATTGTTAGCTTACAGCTCTGAAAAAAGGTACCCAAAACTTCCTCAGACACCATAGCTAGCTCCTTATCTACTCCCATCAGAAGACCACCAGAGTGACCAGAACAGGGCACCCAAGACCAGCACATATCTTTCACACCCGCAAACCTTTCAAGCTCACGCTGTCTGAAAGAACTCTTAATTGTTTCTTGAAGACAAATACAATCGAACAAATGCTTATTACTTAACTCTACTAAAAGTTTCCTTCTGCCTGCATTACCCAAGCCCCTGACATTCCAAAAAAGAATCTTCATCCTTGATCAGATATTGATAAATTAGAACCCAAACTAGTTCCAGTTTGACCCACCTCTAACTCATACTTCTGCCTAATCAAGGAACTCTCATCAAGTAGTCTGTCTCCATGTGCACTTTCACCAGAACTCTCAGGCATAAGAGAAAGCTTCTGCTTGGTGTTCTGTAGGGCTAACAAAGCATCCTCTTTAGCTTGAATCAAGGATATATTTGCAATTCTGGTTGAATCATCATACCCAAGAGAGAAACCACAAGCTCTAGCCAGAAGATCTAAAGGACAAGAGGGATTAGGAAGGGAAGGAATAGGATCAGATGTTATACCTTTTGCATTAGCTTTACGGACCATGGCCTTCTTCAGAATATGGCCATTAGCATCTTGAATCCTTGCACTTTGTCTGGTCTTGTTTGGGATAATAGTAGCATTGGCTTTTGTGATGACAGAATCATCCACCTTTTCTTCCACAGTCACACACAACTGAGAATTGGCCATATCTTCCATAGACAGAGCTACATTCTGGCACTTATCAATGTCCTTAGAAACCTCTAAAACATCCATATCTGTCACCAAGGTAGAACTCACAGGATTGAGGTTGTCCAGCTTTGGGGATGCTGCATCAAGAATATCATGACAATTCCCAGCAGCCAACCCAAATGTTTTCTTCATTGGGTCAGAAAGATGTGTGTTTACTGTCATTTGAGCTGAAACAACTTGCTGAAAAGGATTGAGCTTAACTGCCATATCATTCATTTCCTGAAAAATATCTGCAACGCCCATCCCTTTCTGACAGCCATGGTCGGTTTTATCATTAAACAGAACAGATTGGACCATATCAGCATTCCTGATGTCTGGGTTAAGGGAATCATGTATAGTATCAGACACCTTCATACCCCTAGAAGATGCAGTCATAGATTCATAGTGTTGAATATCTCTATCTTTGGTCAGAGAGATCTCTAAATCTTTATTGACCACATCACCCAATATAGCATGACTGTCCTTACTTGACCTCTTGCCTTGGTAGTCAGAGGGACCAGCATCATTTGGTTTGGAAAAATCTTTTGGAGGGGTTTTCCCTGACTCAAGCCAACCATGACTTTCTTGAGATTCTGGGTCCTCCTCATCTGTCACTTCATCATCATCTTGATCAAAATCCTCATCTGGAACTTTTGCTTAGTTTGAAGCTTGGTTTATCATTATCGGCCTCTTGCTGCTTGTTGATTTGGGAGTTCATCAAGTACGTTGTAGGTTGTTCACCAGTGTTATTACAATGTATGATTGAGTACACTGGCCCTGAGAGTCATTCTCGATCGATCTGGTTTACCACTCTGTCATTCAAATCACATTTATCTTGTATGATTGAGTAGAAAGAATGTGTGCTACTACTAGTATATGACAAGACTGCTCTACTCTGTCACTCAAAGCACGGAGCAGGCCCTTATGTTTCTATAATTAGCTACATCTCGACAATAAAACGTGTGCTAATTCTACAGATTGGAGTACCATGCACACACATTCACCGGTTGAGTGCTACCATGCTTGGACCACTTCCATTTTACTGCGCTTTCGAAATTTGAAAAGCGAATGACATGGTCTCTATTTTAGATTGAGAAAATGAAGCAGAAGTAGCATTTAAGTTCATCATCGGTTAAACAGTAAACACTACTCTGTACGAGTAGTTGGAACTTGCTCACAGGATATATTTCAAATCTGATTTAGCACATGTACTGAAGTTTCAGGGCTTATCCACTGAATGAGATTTTGACAGGACTCTGAATTTTCTTACAGGAACAAGTGCAGCATAACAGATTCCTGTCCCCTCGTGCTCTAAGGGAACATATCAGGAACATCGAGAAGAAATGTGCTACTGCTCTACAAGAACCTCCGGAGGCATTGCCTGTGCAAGAGTCATCATCAGGTAGCACAAGCACAACATAGATAGATGCAATTTTCAGAAGACAAACAAAATGGACATCCATATGCAATAGTCCAGGAGAGAAGTTCAATTTATCACCACTTAGGTTGCGCTTTTCTTTTCTAGTTTTGTTGTACCTGTATTTCAACCTTTCATCAAGTGCATAAACCTTGATATCGACCATTTCCATCTTCCAAGTTGAAAAAGAAAAAGATTGTTTGACATGGAATGGCTTCTGCTTACAATCTATTCTTTCTTCTATGCGATTCCCAGACAACAAGCATGAGATAATACAAATTTGGTGGGCTGGGAAAGAGCTAGCCATGGACCAGAAGCTATCCGACTATGTCGGTGTTAATGATAAAACCAAGGTAACATTTGCATCCACAGTGCAAGAATGATTGCTTTATTTAATTATTGTCTTTTTATATTTTTTTCGTAATCTATGCAGATTGTTGTCAGGCTAACTCAAGCTCGTGATGAGAGTTGATTGTGCTCCTACCTCTTCATTGATATCGCAGAGTTGGTTTCCTCTTCGATAGTAATAGCATATGGAAACTGTACCTCAGTCCCTGTAAGATAGTTTGAATTCCCTTGAGCAACATTCTTGTCACCTGTATTAACTGACAATAGTATGAGTGTTTGACTTCTTATACCAGTTGCTTGTACAATATATCCTCACAGAGGTTTAATAAGATGGTATAAATTTTACATGAGCTACCATCCTGTTGAATGTTGATCTGTAGCACTGCCAAGTGTACCAACTGACAACCTCTATAAACACCAGAATACTTATAGAGGTCCTTACCATCACTTCAGTTCCAGTGTTCCACAACTTAAAGATGCCACCTAATAGAAATATATAGAATTTGGTAAATAAGAAAATGGTGCATGTGTTGTCCTTTAAATTGCTGCCTTTTGATAGTATGTGCCACTTGTCCTTCTTTATGATTTTTATAATTTTCATGAGCTAGCATCCTCTTCGTCTGTTTGATTGCATCTCTGCTTACAAATTGACAGCCTGTAAAATTACCTTAAAACTTAAGGAGTTCCTTATGATAACTATAGCTGTTTGCCTGTTTGACATAGAGATGCTTTCTAATGCAATATGAAATTTAATGAACAAAAAATGGTGAATACATTTATTTGTTAAATAGCTTTACTTTGGGGATGTGATGTTTAATTTGATTGATGGAATACACTATGTTTGACAGCCCCAATTACTCGGGCTTGCCTCCTTGCACATACTTAGAGGTGCATACATAATGAATATCAACGGCTAGATACAATCATGCAAATCACTTTGAAGCGGCTGTTCCCTTTCGAGGGAGATGATGCAGAATTTGACAGCAGGAGTGGAACTCAGGTTACTTCAGCAGACATATGTCTCATCCTGTCAATAGAAGTTAGTCCATAATTTACGGTCTGGAGAAATATAAAATTTGAAGAAAATAATGTCAGAAGAGAAAACCACCTATAGGGCTTAACCAGTGTTCACACTTAAGCTCAGAGTAGTGATCTGTAATCTAATCGCTCTAGGAAATTAGGAGGGGACATTGTTAAGCAGATTGGTCTCCCGTTCACATTTTATACCAGGTAGGCTGTAGATTGGACTATTGGAGTCAGTGAAAGCTTTGACTTCAGAGTTTGTTTTCTGTATGGAGAACTGGAACCTGAAAATACAGCTTGTTATATAGTATCTGTAGGTTTCTAACTGTAAAGGAGGCACTGGAAGATCATACAATCTCTTATTCTATTATATGTCCCATCAAATTAGCTAATAAAATAATGCCCCTTATGTTTATTCTTAAAAGAATGTAGCCAGCTTATTCTGCAATATAGTCTGGTATACATGATGGTGTCTTATTTGATTTTTGTTTTTTGACAAACTAGAGAGTCGTGCTGAGAAAAGTACTCCAGCATGCCTGGCGTTGCAACCTACATGTGGGCCCCTTCCGTGTTTGATCTAGCTCAACTTTGGCTGTTGTATTTAGTTCTCTACCGAGGCTTGCTTGTCCTGTTATGCATGTCTCCTAATTCCCCATGAACAGACACACACTGAAGAGCAAAAGGTGTGCTAAATGCTACCCTCATTTGGTTTTCTGGTTTCCTATGTCAGGCCTTGTTTAGATTGTGGGAAGTTAGAATTTTTCTAACCGTAGCACTTTCGTTTGTATTTGACAAATATTATTCAATCATGGGTTAACTAGGCTCAAAAGATTCGTCTCATGATTTACAACTAATCTGTGTAATTAGTTATTTATTTTACCAACATTTAATGCTCCATGCATGCGTCCAAAAATTGATGTGATGGAGAGAGTGAAAAAACTTGGAATTTGGAAGAGAAGAGAACAAGGCGTAGATTGATTCAGTAGATGACTTGACCCCACTACAGTCAGGTTGCAGACAGATACAGATGATTCTTTACTTGTATTTCTCTTTGAACACTAGACAAATGCAACACAATTATATTGTTTGCAAAAAAAAAATACCCTTGATTCTAAAAACAGTCAAGATTTGTTATTTGTATCATGGATCCCAGATTCTTTCATGATGGGTATTTATGGAGGACTGTTTCTGGATGTGCCAGCTTGAAAATTCAGAGCAGTTTTCAGTTCCCTCAGCCATCCAGCTTTACAATGTGAAAACCTGCACGTGACTAGCCTAGCCTGAAAGGAATTGTTGGTGCCTTGGTTGAAGAACCGGCAAATGTTTCCGGTAGGAACCAACACTGTTCCTGCTGTCATTGCAAGTTCAGAAAGTGGCCAACCAGTGATTTTGGCATGTCTCACCAGAGATAAACCTAGTTTACTGTTGAGTTTTGGAGGCACCTCCTAAACAAAATTTTATCAAATATTCTTATGTTTGCCGGTTTGGATCCAGGAATCAAACAAGCCATGAAGTTGGTGCCTCCTGCCTCCAGACTCCAGGTACGAATCCTTTTTTCTCAGATCTGTTGTCTTTCAATGGTAAAAAAAAACGCATACTAGTACTCAGTTTTTTTTTCACCTCTATAATATAATATACTAACATTTTGCTGTGTGGCATGAAGCAGTGATGCCTATCCTGCTGCCATGCTGTTGTATCTTTGCAAACAAATAAAATACAGTACAGTACCATACCTTGGCCTGATCTATTACAGTGTTACTATGTGCATTTTTGTACTCCAATCTTTGACCTGCCAGTCAAACCATCTGCTGCTCTTCCTGGCGCCTGCCGCTGCAGCCATAGCCATAGCCATACCTACGAGATGCTAACAGGTTAGCAGCAAACCCAATGCTCTTCTGCTTCATCTGCCAACTTAATGGCTGTGTCTTGCAACCATCTTGAACAAACCCCGCCCCCATTGCCCTTGGGTCTAGGAGTACTGTATTTCTGAACTTTGCCCTTCATCATTTGGAGCTGGGGGTGGTCGAACTTGTTCATGCATGTCCAGTCCAGTAGACGACAATCATTCTAAACGATGATGACCTAGTTATTCGCTAAGGACGTATGCACACGAACCAAAGTGGCGCTGCCAGTACACCCAGGCTTTTGCCCCTTTTTTCCAGTTTGTTGTGATTGCAAATCTCTCTCCTTCCTTCCTTCCTTCGCCTTTCCTTTCTTCTCCCTCCTCCTGAACACCAGAAACAGAAAGGTGAAACCTTTTCTCAGTGGCTGGCCACTCTAACAGGGCCAGCCCCAGCCCAGCTCGCTTGCCTTTTTCCTCCTCGCCTCTGAGAAGATTCTTTGGTTTGGTTTGTTACCTTCCTGCAGGCAAATGCTTTGCTGTATTCCATTTCCATCCATCTGGTTCTGCTGCTGATGGTGTGCTCAAAGCCTGTGGCTTTTAACAGCAGCCACTCACTCACTCAACAGAGGGATGGACGGTGAAGGAATCTGTGGGCTGGAGTTTGCGTTGTGGTCTGCAAAGCTCTCTATATATGTGGCTATGCCTGCGCGTGCTCATGGCCTGGGCCTCTTGTGCTTGTTGGATTGCATGACACATCTCTATCAGATCACAGGACAAGCCATGGTGGGGTGTGAGAACTGGGGGGGATCATTCAGCTCAAAGGCGCTCGCCTTTTCAGTGCCCAATGCTGCTCTACTCGGCTTGTAGCTGTTCCAGTTCAGTCTGGCACCACCACAAATACAAAAAGGCGCAAGCATCTTCGGCTCACAAGCACCGGTAAATAAATCTGAAAAGCAGCACAAACATTCAGATGGTTTGGCTTTTTCACAAACAAAAAAAAAAGGAAAAAAATACAGATGCCACTATGCCAGAACTGCATTCCTAATCTATTCCAGATTTGCCTAACACTGCTTTTCTTTTGCTGAGGCATCATTTGGATGATCCGTCCGATGGGACCGTAATCTTGCTCGCCAAGGGTTCTTCCTTAAAAGCTTCATGTTGGCAAAAGACCAAGCATTGCCATGGATCAGAAGAGACGACTGTTCCAAAGCTAAGCTTTGTTTCGAAGCCAAGGGAGCGGCGAGGTAGATGGAGATTGCAGAGAGCTCTGCTTTTTGCTTAAGCTCTTACAGTAAGCTGGTGACCTGTCTGTACTGGAGTGCTCTTCTACGTACACTGTATCTACGGAGTGAGTACAGGGGTAGTAGGTGCAAGCACTGGATCCCATTGACTACAGCAAATAGGAGTAGACTGATTTGTACAGAGTATGGTCAAGCTGCGTACTTGGGAGCGGAATCAAATCTGCCACCAAGTCAGTGCCACCATGCACCATTTACTCAAACACTGTGCCGTGCTGTGTTGCCCTGCTCTACCCTACCCTACCCTACCTCCCTCAACAATGGAGTGAGTCAGTGAGCACTAGCACCAGCAACAGCAGAGAGCCTTTGAGATGGAGAAGAATACAACAGAGGATGAGCTGCAGGTGGGGGAAAGAAATAAAGAATGTCAATGAATTGCCCAAGATGAATGAACAGCTCAAGTGAGAAAATCCTTGGCTCGGAGAAGATCAAGGGAAGTGGGGAACCAATCACAGCACATTGCGTCCTCATCATCACAGGAGCAATCCACAGCACATTGCTCATCATCTTCACAAGCAAAAGAAACAAAAAATGAAGCAAAAGAATGTTGCTTTGATTGATCCATGGCGGCATGGCATGAGCCATGGCATCAGCCCCTGCACATCTCCTGCCTCCTCTCCTGCGCCACCTCGCCGGCGGCCACGGAGGAGGCTCTGGGCGTGTTGGTCACCGAGTAGAACATGACGTCGCTGACGCTCCTCCGCGCCGCCGCCGCCGACGAGACCACCATCCCGGGCTGCAGCAGCTGGGAGCGCTTGCAGTGAGCGATGGCGCCCTGTATGGCGCCCTCCTCGGACGACCCGGCGCTGCTGCTCCGCTTCAGCGCCGGCGGCGCCGTCCCCGCCGCCGGCGCCGGCGCCGGCGTCCGGAAGAAGAACCCGTTGGCGTTGCCGCACGACGGCGTGGACGAGGAGGAGGAGGACGAGGAGGAGCATAGCGGCGAGGTCCCTGGCGCCTTGTTGGTCGCGACGAGGCGCACCCGCCGGATGATGCCGGAGAAGGACTTGCGGTGGTTGCACTGGCACGCCTCCTCCTGCTCCAGGACGCTCCCCCTCGCGCTGACGCTCCCGATGCCGTGCCCACTGGCGCTGGCGCCGACGATGTCGCTCGGCAACGGCGGCCTGGCTAGGAAGAGCGACCGGATGTACTCCCTCGACGCCCACCGCTTCACCACCTTGAGCTTCTTGGCCCAAGACGGCTTCGTCTTGGCGGCGCAAGCCTTGCTGCCTTCAGCCGCGGCGGCAGCATCGGCGTCGAACTCTCCGCGCTCTGCCGTCGCCGCGGCATCCGACTCAGCGTCCCGCTTCGCCCCTCGCAGCGGTGGTTGCTGCTGTGGCTCCTGGTCCTGGAGGAGCCTCTGCACGAGCTGCAGCCGCGGCGGCAGGTGGAGCGGCAGCAGGTTGCCCTTGTAGAACAGCTCGTCCGCCGGGGACGCGAACGCCGCCTCCCTGTGCCTGGTGTCACCGGCGCCGCCGGTGCCGGCGCTCTGGAACTCGAAGCGGGGCGAGGATGGCGGTGGCACTGGCGTGGCCGCCGGGGTCAGGTCCATGTCGATGTAGTCGTCCTGGATCACCATTGTGGGTGGCCTCGCCATTGCCGCAATGCCAATGCCAGCTTTGGAGCTCCGAGTTTTGGGACTGACCGACCCACTGGGAGGGAGGAGAGGGGATTGGAATTTCGGAAGGAAGAAGACAGGGGACGCCTGCTCTGCTAGTTGAGCGAGGCAGAGAGATGGGAGATGGTTTATAGGGTTTTGGGCGGTGCACTGCAGTAGTGTCCGTTTCACCGTTTGGTTTTGTCGGGCAGAGGACGAAAACAAATGGTGTTTTTAAAATGCGAGCAAATTTTGTTTTTTTAAAAAAAAAAGAAGTGTCAGGCAAGTAATTGCAGTGATCTGGCACGAGGAGTTCGGTCTCTGTTGCAAGCACTGTAGTGTAGCGTGATGATAGAAATAGAAGTGGATGTGATGATGATGAATCGGTCAGGATCAGCTCAGCTTTGGCTTGGCTTGTTTGGTTTGGTTGGCGTTGTGATTAGTTTTGGGGGCTTCTTTTTTTGGTTTGGCAATAATTGGCCCCTCCCCTCCTCACCACTTTTCTTTTGTGATTGATGCAGGTGTGTGTGTTGCTGTTAGGAGGCAAAGGATGGTTATGTAGCACAACACCAGCTGCCACTTCTTCTATAATGTTTTTGTTATCGTTGTTCAAACAACGTGTAATAAAACAGGACAGTGGCATCTCTCTCCTCAATGCTCTTTCTCGCAATTGATCTTTTTCGGTGATGGCGGTAAAAACCGTGAGAATTGTTCCGTTTGGCTTTGGCAGGTCACGCATGCTCATCAAGCCTTTGTCGCAGGCAGTGATAACTGATAACCCGGCACGGCTGGCTAGCGTTCGAATTCATTCAATGCCATGCCGGCTTTGTTTCTGACTGTGAACCGTGCCGTGCCGTGCCCAAGCTACCAGGGAAAGCAGGAGCAGGGACCATGGAGCTTGCAGCAAGCAAAACCAAGGCACGCGGTCAAAAAGACTCCCAACGGTTAAAGACGGTTAGGCCCCATTTGGTTCGAAGTTAAAGTTTAACTCCCATCACATCAATGTTTCCTCAAATGCATGGAGTACTAAATGTAGACTAATTGCATGTATGTCGGCACAGATTAGGAGTAATTTACGAGACGAATCTATTAAGCCTAATTAGTCCAAGATTGAAATTTTTTTGTCAAATAAGGCGAAAGTGCTACAGTGTTTGTTAAACTTTAACTCCTCCAACCAAACACCTCCTTAGCATGTTGAAGTAAGTACTCCTACTTATTACTTAGTGACCAGGGAGCTTGAACTAACCACCGGCTGGATGGGATGGTAATAAGCTTTTCTGAAAGCCTGGCATGGCATGGCATTGGCGATGGCAGCTAGCACTCCTCCAGCCAAGCTATCATCACCATGCCTTGCCTGATGTTTCTCTCACACACTGGAAATGGCAGTGCAGATGCAATGGTGGACGGCCACCAACCGGAGAGAGATGGGTTTGCTTTGCTCGGCAGCTCGCATTCATCTTTTTCTCTTTATTTATTTATGATTTATCCCTTCCTTCCTTACCTTACCTTGGACTGACTGATGTTACGGTGGGGTTAAAGTTAAACACATATGCATTTATCTCACTGTATGTATGCTTGCACAGGCACAGGGTGCTTATTAAAAGTTGCAGTAGGCATATTCATTCGGGTCACAACAGGGCAGTTAAACTTTGTTTGACCACCCTTTGGCCTTGCTCTCATGTCTGCTCCAGACTCCAGTCCAAAAGCCAGCCCTGGATATGTGTGCACCTGCACCCTGCTTGTGTTGTGTGTGTCACTCCCACACATGACACTTGTGCAAAAACCACTTGTTTACTGCTTGTCTGAGTGAGGACTGATTGGAGCCCATTATTTCATTTGTTAGGGTTAATTAGCTCATTGCTTAAGCTGGATTAGTGTCTAGTTAAGAGCAGGGGAAGCAGAGCACTAGCCCTATTACTGTAGTAGAAAAAAATATTACTACTAGTGTGCATGCATGCAGTCATCAAGAGCTGCTAGCTAGCTTCATCCTTAGTTTATTTGTGTATGAAAAGACTGTCAGGCGGTGAGCTTAGTATGGAAATGATTCAGCCCATAAGATTGAGATTGCACTTGGATTCGAGATCAATGCCAACGCAGCTAGTAATGAGTTTGGTTTATGATTTTTTTTTTGTTGGGATAGGGGTGTGGCAGTGTGGTGGGGTTGTGTGTGTCAGTGTCTCTGTGGATCTGTGGATATGGGGCCGGAGGAGGGGGTGTTCCATTGTGCTTACCAGCCATCTTTTTTATTTCGAACCTATTTTTAAGTAAAATAACTTAACAAAAAATTAAGTTACAGATGTTACCCTTTTGGTTGTGCCGATCTTTTTAGAAATTGTAAACCAAAAGGGTTAGGTTTTCAAATTATTTTTGGTTATTTTAGGTTGAAAACAAAAAATGTGGCTTTGGACCCAGCCAAGATATATGGAACTTTTGCATGCTGCTTTCCGATCCTTTCACTTCATTCATCAGCATACGTTGTAGCAATGAGTTTTTTCTTCCGAATTATTTGTTTGAAAGAAAGTTTTATATATGCTTGCCACCTACTAAGTAACTGTTTTGCTTTTGGAGCCAAACAAGAAAGATATCTGGAACACCTTTGCATGCTGCTCTTCTCCCTCATACTATAGAATAGGGACGGACCCTTGTCCATAGCATTGGTGCTCTCCTTTTAATTCAAGCAAAACAAAATAAAGTAAGGGAGAAGAGATCAGCTTAACTAACTTGTACTAGCACATAGCGTAACATAATTGGTTTTGACCACCTGGCCTAGGTTGCAGTTTGATTCGGTATCAACCTCAGTACTTGCTACCAGTACGTAGAGTTTAGGCAAAGGAGTGCAGTAGTTTAGAGTTAGGTGCCGTTTCAATCCCCGTGGATTCTAAAATCTAGATAAAAAAATGTAGTGTGTTCATTAGATTCCGTGTCTTTAAAATTTAATATAATTTCGCCGGTTTGGATGAGATTCTAGTATTATGAGATTTTTTATCTAGATTTATAAAATCCCTGTTAACCAAACGTTTGGTAGGGCTCATATCTATAGCTCCGACTCTGATTCCCAGTAACCAAACGTTTGGTATGGCTCGTATCTATAGCTCCCGCTGACAAGCCGTACAGAACGGTTTTTTAGTGAAAAAGGAAGAACCACATATTATGGCTTATTCAAAACGGCTCCGGCTCATTTGGAGGGGCCCTACGAAATGGAGCCAGTCATTTTGTTCCCCGCCAATTATATGTTGTGTCCACTGTCCATCACTTTGTTTCAGGCTGATTATCTATTGTGTCAGTCAGTCAGTCTATAAGCATACAGTAAAAGCAAATATTATGCTAAGACTAGTACATGCAACTAATCACACCTTTTGCTTTAGGCTGATTATCTGTTATATCCACTGTCCAGCACGCTCCTATCAGTCTATACCATGTAGTAAAAATAATACTATTAGACTAAGACTAGTACTTATAACTAATCACACATATTGTTTTAGACCAGTCTATCCGTCTATAAGCATGCAGTAAAAGTAATATCTAGCTACACGCTCACCCCTCCATCTGTCAGTCTATAACATGCTTCTAGTCTATCTAGTTATAAAAAAGCGACGATGTGATGTTCTGGTAATTTAGAGTCTAGCCCTATCTCACACATAGGATAGGAGTCGATTTTTTTTTTATCAGGTAACACATCTTGCATTAAACTTCATTCCTAGGCAAATCGCCCAATACAAAATTCAATACATGCAAAGGCGCTTGGCTCATTAACGCATCCGAACCACACTCCACCGCATAAGCTCCATGGTCAGCTAAAGAATCTGCCACCTTATTACATGATCTATTACAATATGAGATGTTACAAAAAGAAAATTTTGATTGCATATGTCTCGTATCTGAACCACTAAAGCACTAATTATGCTTCGGTCTAAACTTGGCGACTTGAGGGCATTATCAAGCACTATGGAATCCGTCTCCAAGATAATTCTTGTCATTCCTAGTTGAGCTGCATGGAGGACAGCCTTGTAGGCCGCAATTGCTTCAGTATGCAAGGCCGATGAAGCATAAGAAATGTTTCCAGCCCCAGCCACGAGCACCTCTCCATTCTTGTTCCTCACTGTTAGCATGATGTGTTGAACACTATACTTAGTAAGAGTAACATCAGCCTCTGCATGAGATCGAGTAGTACTCGGTGTGTCACTGCATGGCAACTAGTGGTGACCGCGCACTGCGCGCCTCGACAGACATGGCGCCCTGCGCGGTAAGTCATCGCCTGTACAACTGTAATCTGTATATAAACACACATGTATGTGATCAGTAAAGATATCGATTCCCTCTATAGCTTTCTACATGGTATCACTGCGGTTATGATCCGCTACTCTTCCGCAACCAACTCGCGCGCCGCTGATCCACCCTCGCCGCTCCTGCCGCTGATCCTTCGCCCGGAGAGCCGCCGAGCCGATCGCCGTGCCCGATCGCCCGCCGTGCCGAGATTATCGCACGCGCGGCCGCCGGTCGCCACCCCTACCCGATCCTGCCGCCGCTGAGATCCCTCGCCGGCTACTCCTCTCCGCGACGTCCCCTACGTTGCCCCACATCGCGAGGCCCTGTCGCGTCTCGTCACCGACCGATCGACGTCCGTCCGTGCCCGACATCGGCTACTCCGCGACTTCGTCCACACCGCCAGATCGCGTCTACTCCATCGCGTGACGTTCGCTCCGCCTCGACTTGATCCACGACCACGTCTATGTCGGGTGATCGTCGGGCAGGCGCGGTTTCATTGTCGCTCGCGTGGGCAGAGGAGCCGCGACCGTAGGACCGCAGGACTTATCCGTCTCGCGTGACATCGCGACCTTCGCGTGTGTCCGTGAGGACTCGTCCGTGCGTGTGAGCTGCTTGTCCGTGCGGACTCAGCTCAATCCTCGTCCGTGCAAGCCAAAAAAAACGTCACCATGGCGGGCGATGACGAAGACACCGCCGCCGCTGCTGCCGCCAAGGAGGCCGAAGATCGGCGCATCGCCGAGGCCCGCGCCGAGGCCGAGCGCCGTGCCGAGGCCCTCGACAAGTACGAGGCCTCGCATGAGGTGATCTGGACCACGGCCACCGCCGTCGTCAACATCAAGGGGATGATCCCCATCATCCTCGACAAGGCCACCGACACGTACACCAAGTGGCGCGGCATGTTCCTCACCATGCTGGGGAAGTATGACCTCACCTCCAGACCTGTCGTTTTTGATGAATCCTTTTTTCCCTTCGCCGACATGTCTACCACCCCCGTGGCATCCTCAGCCTTGGATTTTCTTCTTGATGATGATGAGTTAACCGCTCCCGTTCTTGGAGCAAAGCTTGTGCATGCAGGTACTTCAGCGCGGCACGCGACCAGCGGGCATGGTGCTGGGCCGCCGGCGCCTGGCTCGCCCGTCGCTAGGCCGTTGGCGCACGGCTCGCCCGCCCTGGCACGTGGGCGCCCAGCTCCTCGCCCAGCTCCTCCACTGCTGGGCTGTCCGGCTCCCCTGGCGCCGGGCCGTCCGGCTCGCCTGGTGCTGGGCCACATGGCTCGCCCTCTCTTGGGCCGCAAGCGCCCAGCCCGCCAGCACCGCCAAGCACCATACCGCCGCCATCCTCCCAGGCCGGCGCTGCTGCCCCTATGCACAACGCACAGGTCGCTGCCAGCAGCGCCCCGGCTACCGGGCATACACCGGCCACCAGGCCGGTCTCCGTCGCACCCGTCGAGAATGCGCACTCTATGTGCACCCGAGGCAAAGCTGGTCTCGCACAGCCCGTTGATCATCTCAACCTCCACGCCGCGCCTGTGTCACCGCTACCGCGCTCTGTTCGTGATGCCTTGTCAGATCCCAACTTGGCGCTCAGCTATGCAAGCTGAATTCAACGCTTTGATTGGCAATGACACCTGGAGCCTAGTGTCCCGCCCTCCTGGATTCAATGTGGTCATCGGTAAATGGATTTTTCGACACAAATTGCATGCCGATGGGTCACTTGATCGCTACAAAGCTCGTTGGGTTCTTCGGGGATTCACCGAGCGTCCTAGTCTGAATTATGATGAGACCTTCAGCCCCGTTGTCAAGCCAGCGACAGTTCGGGTTATTCTCTCTTTGGCTCTCTCTCAGGATTGGCCTATTCATCAGTTGGATGTCAAGAATGCCTTCTTACATGGCACCCTCGAGGAGACAATATACTGTGTGCAGCCTACAGGTTTTGTGGATTCCTCCCGTCCTGGCTTGGTATGTCGTCTCAACAAATCCCTCTATGGACTGAAGCAGGCACCTCGTGCATGGCATCACAGGTTCGCTTCATATTTGTCTTCCATTGGCTTTGTTGAAACCAAGTCTGACAGCTCACTGTTCATCTATCGCCGGGGATCTGACACCGCTTACTTGCTGTTGTACGTGGATGACATTGTTCTCACTGCCTCCTCTGCCCAATTTCTTCGCCAGGTGATAGAGGCACTTCAGCGTGAGTTCGCTATGACAGACATGGGCCAACTTCATCATTTTTTGGGCATATCTGTGACTCGTTCTGCTAAGGGTCTGTTTCTTTCCCAATGGCAGTACACTTTGGAGATTTTGGAGCGCGCCGGGATGAGTGCGTGCAAGCCGTGCAGCACGCCTGTGGATCTTCACTCCAAATTATCCGAAGATGGAACTCCTGTTAGTGATGCCACTCAGTACCGCAGCTTAGCAGGGGCTCTTCAGTACTTGACCTTCACACGGCCAGATATTGCATTCGCCGTCCAGCAGATTTGCCTTTATATGCATGATCCTCGAGAGCCTCACCTTGCTGCTCTAAAGCGCATCTTGCGCTACTTGCAGGGCACTACGACACTTGGACTGACCTTGCGCCGCTCTCCTCCTGCCGAGCTTGTTGTCTACACAGATGCAGATTGGGCTGGATGTCCCGACACTCGACGGTCGACTTCCGGTTATGCAGTCTTCCTTGGAGACAACTTGGTGTCTTGGTCCTTCAAGCGACAGCACACCGTCTCTCGGTCCAGCGCCGAGGCCGAGTATCGTGCTGTGGCGAACGGCGTCGCTGAAGCTACTTGGTTACGACAGCTACTCCTTGAGCTCCAGTGCCCTCCTCGCCGTGCTACTCTGGTCTATTGCGACAACGTCAGTGCTGTCTATCTCTCCAGTAATCCTGTGCAGCATCAGTGGACGAAGCACATTGAGATCGACCTCCATTTTGTTCGAGAAAAGGTTGCCCTCGGTCACGTTCGAGTTCTTCATGTCCCTACGACATCACAGTACGCCGACGTCTTCACCAAAGGGCTTCCTACTTCCTTGTTCCAGGAGTTTCGGTCCAGCCTGACCGTTAGCGATGCTCCCGATTAGACTGAGGGGGAGTGTTAGCATGATGTGTTGAACACTGTACTTAGTAAGAGTAACATCAGCCTCTGCATGAGATCGAGTAGTACTCGGTGTGTCACTGCATGGCAACTAGTGGTGACTGCGCACTGCGCGCCTCGACAGACATGGCGCCCTGCGCGGTAAGCCATCGCCTGTACAACTGTAATCTGTATATAAACACACATGTATGTGATCAGTAAAGATATCGATTCCCTCTATAGCTTTCTACACTCACCACAAACCCATATCCTCCAATTCTCTTATTTGGATCAAAAGAGCCATCGGAATTGATCTTATAGATATCCTCTTGTGGAGGATTCCATGAACATCCAGCAGCAGCAAGCGTCACTTTCTTTTCAATTTTGTGCAACTTATCAAACTCCATCAGGAAGAATGATACAGAACTACAAATCTCAGTTGCATTCGCCATTCTCGCACCATCATTAGCCTTGTTTCTTGCCGACCACCATCTCCAAAGAAAGACAAAAACTTTTATTTGAATGTTCATCTCTAGCTCCCAAATCTTATTAATTACTTCAGTTCCTGATCGGCAGTTCACCACTCAGATCCTATATCCTCCATATTCAAAACATATCTTTACATACTTACTCCCTCTGTCCCTAAATATCTGTCGTTTGCGCTTTCCGAGAAACAACTTTAACTAAATATGTATTAAAAATATTAATATTTATAGTACATATTAGTATCATTGGAAAGATCTTTGAATCTAGTTTTTTAATAAATTTATTTGGAGATATAAATGTTGCACACATTTTCTATAAAACAAGTCAAACTTGTGGTACATACACCAACGGCGACAGATATAAAGGGACGGAGGGAGTACATTTGAAGAAGATGTGCCCACAGTCTTCGTCTAGCCTTCTGCAAACTGGACAAATGGTATCTAATTTTATCCCACGCCTGGCCAAATTTCTTCTAACAGGAAGGCTGTTATGTGCAAAACGCCATATGAACATTTTAACTTTGTTGGGAGCTTTAATTTGCCAAATCTTAATTCATTGGAATTCACTCCCGCATCCACCTGCACATCCAGAATTAGAAGCATCCCTTCCTGTAAGAGCATCTCTTTTTCCCACAGCAAGCTTATCCGATTTGACTGAAAATACTCCCTTCGCATCAAAATGACAAGCAGGCCAGTCCTCCATATTCACATTAATTGGAATCCGTAAGATCTCAGCAGCATCCTCAGGCCAAAAAATATCACAGGTTAATTTCTCATCCTATTCACTTGTTGTTGGATCTATAAGCTCACTAACTCTTGTCAGCAAACACGACCTCCTAAGCGGCCTTGTTTAACAAAAATTAAAAAAAAAGAGAAAAATATGAGGATGCGGGCCTTGTTTCATGTGCAATTAGGCCCACGATATACAAGTTGGGCCAAAACAAAGGAAAGCAGTGCGGGCATGTTCCTTTGCTTAATGGGCTTATTAGGCCAATTACGTACGTGGCTTCTTATCTAGCATCATCATCCTCAAGCTTACGGAGCTTCAGCTTTTCTCTCTCTTGCCATCTTCCTCTTCTACTTTCTGCTCAAAAAAATCTGTCCACTTCTACTGTACTAGCATTTATCAAACTTTTAAATCTCAGCTGTCGACGTCTGATACCGCGCTTCTTCTTTTATCATGGGTTTTGAGATCTATTTTCACCTAGTTTGAAAATGCTAGTTTCACCTTTTTTTTTCTGATCCATTGGAGCTCTTTTAGTTTGTAAATATCGAGTCTAGTTTTCATCTTTTTCAAGAATTATTGAGGATGTGTTTGGAACCCAGAAATTTCATAGATATAAACGTAGAAATATATAAACAAATCGTATTCTAAACAGGCCCTAAGTATATGCCATTTTTCTTTATGATGTCATCACAAATAAAAATAATATTTAGCGTGAAGACCCATAGTGTCCCATTTGCCCTCGGGCCAACTAAAGAGCCGGCCCGTGTACACCTGCCCACAAACTTGAGAAGACACCTGCCCATGAACTTGTTTTTTGAGCAAAACACCTGCCCATGAACTTGAGAAGCTCGTCAATGAGCACACCGGCAGATCGAGCAGCGGCCACTCGTTCAAGTTTAGTGGAACGATGCCAAACACTGTACCAAAAGTGACATCTATCGCAACGAGCAGCGACGCGTAGTACGTTGGCGCCCTTGAGAGCATCAGCGTAGCAGTCTAGCAGACAATTAATGGCAGAAGCTGGAGCATCAGCCCTTGAGAGCTTCTGATCATGACCTCTCTCAGGGCTCCTTTGGATCAGTTCCCCATAGAGATTGGAGAAGATTGAAGGAGAAATTAGTGTTAGGTTTTGATCTCCCGCCATTAGGCCCAACAGCCTTTTGGGCCTTGTTCTCGCGCCCTGATCGGGGGCGCCCAACCCAATATGGTTGGTGGGCCCCCGTCGCACAGCGCTATATATAAGAGGTGGGGGCCGGGGCTCGAGGTACGAGGTTCACCGTGCAGCCAGTTCCCCACCGACATTCCTAACCCTAATCCCGATCGTGAGAGGGACGCTGCCAGCGACGGGAAGCACCACTGAACCCATGGCGCCGGCGAACGACTCCAACACCGGCGCTTCTTCCGGATCGGCTAATCCCGCTCCCACAGACGGTTTGCGTTTTCCACTGATCTCTTTTCCTTCTTCTAGCAGTCGTGGTAGTAGTTGTTTTAGGCCTCGTGAACCTACTGTAAATCGGTTTTGACTACTGCTTACTGTGATTCATACCTGATCTAACGAACCAACGAACCACGAATCTTAACAATGGTACCAGAGCCATGTTCACGAACTAAGAACCCTAGATCAGGTAAACCGACTCTAAATCGGGCAAAGAAAGGTTCAACCGAACCCTAACCCCAACCGGGAAATGGAGAAGAACAAATCATAGAACGAATCCCTAACCCTACCACGAACTCAACACGGTCAAAGAAATCTGCTCGCCGGCGGCCGAGTCCTTTGGGGCCCGCGCGGTGGAGGATGAACCGGCCGCGGCCACCGTGCGCGCGCGAGAAGGGCGCCGCCTGCTGGCCCGCTCGACGGCGGCGAGCTCAGCCCAGGGTGAGCTCGCGCGCCGGCAAAGGGGGCAGCAGCGGCGCCACCGCCTTCGGCCTCTCCGGCAAGGGCCATGGGTGGCCGCGCGCGCTGCTGTGGAGACCGAGAAGAAAGGAAGGCCGGTAGATAACGGAGAAAGAAGAGAGGTCGGACTTAGTCCGGCGGTTTCTCCGCCGCGGGCACCGACGAACGGAGGCCGCCATGGGCGGCTACGACTCGGCTGTGCGGTGGGAAATGAAAAAGTGATTTAAGGTTTGGAGGAACCGGCCGACTCTCTGATTTTTATTCCCGCGATGAACAAGGACAACCGTCCGATCAACTTGAACGGTAGAGATCAGCCGAGGGTGCCGAACTGGGCTGAAATCAGCCCAGGCGGGCGCGCTGCTCAGGCCGAATTCCCGGCCCAGGCCCAGGTTGCGGCCTGGGCGCGGGGGCGAGCGGCCTGCTGGGCCGAGCGAGCTACCGAACTGGGCCACCGCGTGTCACCGGCCTGCTGGGCCGAGCGGCATCCAGCTGGGCCCAGCGGCATCCGGCTGGGCCGCGCAAATCCGGCTGGGCCGCGCGTCTGAGAAAGGCCTTCGGGCCAAATTGAAGAAAGAAATTTCGTTTTATTTTTTCAGAAGCAGTTTTGACATGAATTTGATGAATTTGACTGGAATTTTTTATAAGAATTTTCGTGCAAATTTGTCCAACGACATTTTGCTCAGAAATAATGAAATTTTTTTAGTGCTTCTAGAAAATAACATTATGAGAATTTTATTGTTTCCGCTGCGTACTTAATATAATTATTTTCATTATCAAATTCGAACCAATGGGAGAATTTGGTTTTGGAAAATGAATAATGATTGAAGATGAATTGTAGTATTGTTATTTTCTGACCAACGTTGTTAATAACAATATTATAATTTTGATTCATGAAAATTGTGCATTAATTTTATTTCTGCCCAACGGTGATGTAAAATTATTGCATAGATGAATTATATGTTTCGATTTGACCAACGTTGAGTTAAAACATATGATTTCATGTATAAATATTTCTCACTTACTCTGATGTGGTTTCAGGAGGCAAATGCATTGTGAACATCTCGAACATCCCAACACTCAACGGGACAAATTACCGTGTGTGGCGGGAGAAATATGAACTTGAACTTACGTTGGGAGAGGTCGATTATGCCATCATCTCACCGTGTCCCACTGAACCTGTGGATCCGGTGAGAGAAGACAATGAATCTGACGCTGATTTCACTACTCGAAAGCGTGATCATGCTGAGATAAGAATGAAATATGATCTTGAACACAGGCAATGGACCCTCTCTAACCGCAAGTGCTTATTGGTAGCTAAGGCCACCATAGAAGAACAGATAAGGGGCTCAATCCCTAAATGTGCTACTGCCACAGAATATCTTGATAAAATCAAGAGTCAGTTTACTGGGTCTACCAAGGCCACAGCAAGTTCACTGATAAAGAAACTTGTGAATGAAAAATATACTGGTGGTAGCATCAGAGAGAACATTTTGAAGATGAACACCACAACATCTAAGCTAAAAGAGATGAATTTAAAGGAAGATGATTTCCTGATTCATTTGATTTTTGCTTCCTTGCCAAAAGAATATGATACTTTCATTGTGAACTACAATATGCAACCTGAAAGATGGGGCATAGAAAGACTTATCTCAATGTGCGCTCAAGAAGAGGAGAGGATAAAATCCTCACAGAGTGAGTCCGCTCATTTTGTGAAGGATAATAAAAGAAAGAACTTTAATAGCAAGAATTTTAAACCACAGGGGAAACCCAAGTGGGACAAGGCCTCTTCCTCAAACTCTCAGGGAAAGAAACCCCAGGAATCTGAAAATCAGCAGAGCAACTCCTATGGTGGAGCTGAAAAGGACCAATGCAAGCACTGCTTCAAGAAGGGACACTACAAGAGAGACTGTCCAGACTTCCTGAAATCCCTACTGAAAAGAGGTGATGAATTTATTACATTTGTAGATGAATCCCTGTATTTATGTTATGCTAAATCCACTTGGTGGGTTGATTCAGGAGCAACTACTCATGTTGCAAATTCCTTACAGGGGTTAAGTGGGACGAGAACCTTGCAAAGAGGAGAAAGAACGATTAAAGTTGCAAATGGAGTATAAGCCGATGTTGAAGCGATTGGAGATTTATCTTTAGAATTGAACAACGGCTTTGTACTTAGACTTAAAGAAGTACTTTATGTTCCCTCTTTGCGTAGAAATTTGATAAGTGTTTCGAAACTTGATGATGATAGAATTGATTGCCATTTTGGTGATGGCAAATGTAAGATACTTGTTAATAATGAATGTGTTGGTCTTGCCTTCCAACAAGACAAGCTTTATTTATTATCTTTTGATGAAAATACGAACAATGTAAGCGATGAGAATGTGAATGATTCCCCATCTGTGAATGTAATTAAGAAGCGAAAGCGAATTGATGACGCCTCTTCGAAATTATGGCACTGTCGCTTGGGCCATATTTCGAGGGGGAGAATGGAACGGCTAATTAAAGAATCAATTCTTCCGCACTTAGAATTTTCAGATTTAGAACAATGCGTTGATTGCATCAAAGGAAAGTATGTTAAGAAAATTAAGAAAAATGCCAAACGAAGCACAGGAACTTTAGAAATTATCCACACTGATATATGTGGTCCATTTCCTGTGAAAAGCGTGGATGGTTATGATTCGTTTATAACATTCACAGACGACTACTCTCGTTATGGCTATATTTATCCAATTAAAGAAAGATCGGAAGCATTGGATAAATTCAAAATATTTAAAGCTGAGGTTGAAAATCAGCACGATAAGAAAATAAAGATAGTACGATCTGACCGAGGTGGAGAGTACTATGGGCGACATACCCCTTATGGTCAAATTCCTGGACCGTTTGTAAAGTTTCTACAGGAAAATGGCATAGTCGCTCAGTACTCCACACCGGGGGAGCCTCAGCAGAATGGAGTGGCTGAAAGACGTAACCGTACCTTAATGGATATGGTAAGAAGCATGATAAGTTACTCCACTTTACCGATTAGTTTATGGATGGAGGCACTGAAAACCGCCATTCACATACTTAATCGAGTACCAAGCAAATCGGTGCCTAAAACACCGTATGAATTATGGACAGGAAGGGAACCCTCACTTAACCATTTGCGTGTGTGGGGCTGTCCAGCTGAGGCAAAAGTGTTTAACCCAAACATAGGAAAGTTAGACTCCAAGACAGTCAGCTGCCATTTCATTGGCTATCCAGAAAGGTCGAAAGGATATCGATTTTATTGTCCTGACAGACATACGAAGATTGTAGAAACAAGACACGCTGTGTTCTTGGAGGATAACATGATCAGGGGGAGCATGGTAGCACGAGAAATAAGCCTACAGGAGAAACGGGTACGTGTGCCCACTCCGATGCATTCTTTACGCTACCTGTTGCTCTTGAGCCGACAGTGCAGGACACTGTAGAGCCAACACCTGTTGCAAGTTCTCCCGTGGCGACAATAAATGAACATGAGGAACCTGTCCTTGAGGAGGCTATCCTTGAGGACCCCATAGAACCAAACGTCACACATGAGGAAGAACAACAACAGCCCATTGTGGAACAAGTGCCAGAGGCCCCTAGAAGGTCTCAAAGAACAAGAAGGTTAGCGATTTCTAATGACTATGAAGTTTATGAAACAGAAGAATTTCAGATGGGGGATGATCCCACCTCATTTGAAGATGCCATGAGAAGCGACCACTCATCGAAGTGGCTTAAGGCCATGGAAGATGAAATGAAATCAATGAGTACCAACAAAGTTTGGGACTTGGAAATTATTCCTAAGGGAGCCAAAACAGTAGGTTGTAAATGGATCTACAAAACAAAATATGACTCCCAAGGGAATATAGAAAGATTTAAAGCGCGACTTGTGGCGAAAGGCTTTACGCAAAGAGAAGGGATTGATTACAATGAGACGTTTTCTCCAGTCTCATGTAAAGATTCCTTCAGAATTATAATGGCACTTGTGGCCCACTATGATTTGGAGTTACATCAAATGGATGTAAGAACGGCGTTCCTTAATGGGGATTTGGAAGAAAATGTTTATATGGCACAACCGAAAGGTTTTGTTGTAAAAGGAAAAGAAAATATGGGATGCCGCCTAAAGAAATCAATCTATGGATTGAAGCAAGCCTCAAGACAGTGGTATTTGAAATTTGATAGAACGATAAAAGGTTTTGGGGTTTAAGAAGAATGTTGAGGACAATTGCGTTTACGCAAAATTCAAGAATGGAAAGTATATATTCCTAATCTTGTATGTGGATGATATCCTGCTTGCTAGCAGTGATGTCAGTCTGCTAATGGAAACGAAGAAATTCTTGTCCTCAAACTTCGATATGAAAGATCTCGGTGAGGCCTCGTTTGTTTTGGGAATAGAGATTCACCGAGATAGAAGAAAGGGGGTACTGGGACTGTCGCAAAAGGCATACATAGAAAAAGTTTTGAAGAAATTTAGTATGCATGCATGCAGTTCTTCACCTGCTCCTATTGTCAAGGGCGATAGATTTGGGGAACATCAATGTCCCAAGAATGAATATGAGATTAATCGAATGAAAGCGGTACCGTATGCTTCAGCAGTTGGGAGTTTACAATATGCTCAAGTGTGTACACGCCCTGACTTGGCTTTTGTCACCAGGTTACTTGGCAGATATCAAAAGAATCCAGGAATAGAACATTGGAAATTGGTGAAGAAAGTCATGCGTTATTTGCAGGGTACGAAAGGCCTCATGCTAACATATAGAAGATCTGATTCCCTGAAGATAGAGGGGTATTCAGATTCCGATTATGCGGGAGAAGAAAGAAAATCCACGTCAGGATATATATTTACTCTCGCAGGAGGGGCTATATCGTGGAAAAGCTCCAAACAAACCGTAACTACATCCTCGACAATGTATGCCGAGTTTGTAGCATGCTATGAGGCAACGGGGCAGGTGAATTGGCTAAAGAAATTCATACCCGGATTGAAAGTGATTGATGATATAAATGAACCGATGAGGTTGTATTGTGATAACAACCCAGCGGTACAATATGCTTACAACAATAGGTCAAGTGGTGCTGCCAAACACATTGACATAAAGTACTATGTTGTAAAAGATAAAGTTCGAGATCATACTATAAATCTTGAGCATATAAGTACAAAGAAAATGCTCGCGGATCCACTCACAAAGGGCTTACCACCCAACGTGTTCAGAGAACACGTAGCCGACATGGGTTTAAGGGAAAGCCTATGATTCCCGAACATACGAAGGGCCCAGAAGAAACTTCATTCCAAACAGAGAAATGTGTTGTGGCTGTTAGTCTAACGGCACTAATTGCTGTGACGATGAAACAGTTCAATACACTAATCTGCAATGGAATAGGATAGAAACAAGAAAAATATGAATCGAAAGTTTGAGTATGAAATTAAAGAACGAAGAAAATGATGAGAGCTCAAGGGGGAGAATGTTAGGTTTTGATCTCCCGCCATTAGGCCCAACGGCCTTTTGGGCCTTGTTCTCGTGCCTTGATCGGGGGCGCCCAACCCAATATGGTTGGTGGGCCCCCGTCACACAGCGCTATATATAGGAGGTAGGGGCCGGGGCTCGAGGTACGAGGTTCACCGTGCAGCCAGTTCCCCACCGACATTCCTAACCCTAATCCCGATCGTGAGAGGGGCGCTACGAGCGACGGGAAGCACCACTGAACCCATGGCACCGGCGAACGACTCCAACACCGGCGCTTCTTCCGGATCGGCTACTCCCGCTCCCACAGACGGTTTGCGTTTTCCACTGATCTCTTTTCCTTCTTCTAGCAGTCGTGGTAGTAGTTGTTTTAGGCCTCGTGAACCTACTGTAAATCGGTTTTGACTACTGCTTACTGTGATTCATACCCGATCTAACGAACCAACGAACCACGAATCTTAACAATTAGTTCATTCTGCCCTCAAATCTTCGTTGAAATTGGGTGTTTCCAAAAGAACTAGACAAACCTGACCGGACTTCACAGAGCAGACAGAGACCGTCTTCTCCTCCTCCGAGCTCCACACTGCCGGCGGCAACAGCGCACAGCACAGCCGGAACTCAGCGGGCGTTTTGGAACACCGACCAGGGTGGTCGGCAAATGAAATGCCCACCTGTTACCTACTTACCTGTATGGGGGAGATTCCGTGAGGTCCCACCCCCCTCCCCCGCCGGCGGCCACCCGGCCCCGGCGTCCACGACCCCGCGCCGGCCGCCACCCAGGCGCCGCTGCCCACAAAGCCCCGCCCTGGCTTCCCCTCCCGGGCGTTCCTCTGTTGCTTTGCTTTTCATCGCCCGCAGGCCGACGTCTGCTGCATTAGATCCGCTTCTCCTCCGACCAGATCTGCGCCATGGAGCTCGGCTCCAGCTCCCGTCACTCGTGGGTTGACCAGGTCGAGGAGGAGGAGCTCTCCGCTACTCGGGGGACCTCCGGGCTCAACCCCGACGCGGAACCTTTCCATGGCGGCTCTTCTCTCAACCCCGATGCCGCCCCTTTCCTCGGTTCCCCCGCGGGCTCGTGGGCGCACTACGGGGACCGCTTGTCCTTCTCGGACTCCGAGGCCGAGCCCGAGTCCCCGCCGATAGACCGGAAGGGGAAGGCGACCGTCGGGGAGCCTCGCCGTCGCCGTCGTCGTCGTCGTACTGCTGCTGCTGGACGCTTTATGGCAGCCGCTCGTCGCTCCCATCCATCGGCGATTGACGGCCCCTCGCGAGCCTCTCGCCCGGATGCCAGAGGACACCCCTCGTCGCCGGTGATTGATGGCCCCTCGCGGGCCTCTCGCCGGGACGCCACCACATCTGACCGTTCACCACCAACTGCACATCCTCCCCGCTCCCATGGGCTGCCTGATGTTGATGGGTTCCACCTCGTCGAGAGCCGTCGCAGGTGGCGGCGGCGCAAGCCTTCGAGGCAGCCCCGGCCGGTACCTCCAGAACTCATAGGCAAGTGCTTCAACTGCCTGGACGAGGGGCACGTCCAAGCCAACTGTGCCAACCTTCCTCGATGTCTGAACCGCGGCAGCGAGTGCCATCGACGGAGGGATTGCCCGTTCCCCCCAATTACCGTGGGTGGGAAGCGGCGTCGGTCGCCATCGAGCATTGACATCGAACGCCGGCGTGCCGCACCACAACGTGGACGACGGCGCTCCTCAGCCTCTGATGGTACGGTCTCCGACCGTTCCGTGTCCACCGGGAGATCCACCTCAGTGCCCCAGTGTTGTGCCCCATCACCACAGCCGTCCGCCTCGGCACAACCCTCCGACGTTAGTCCAGATGCTCATGGGACGCGCTTTCATGGCTCTGGTGGGGGTCCTGTGCGCCACCAGGAAATGGAGATGGTTGTCGTGCCTCGCTCTGCTGAGCTTGAGGAATCCGAGGTCACCCTGCACTTTGCTCTTGTGGCGCTCGTCGCTGGTACCAGACCGGCTGTTTCCACTACAATGGTCACTGCCTACCTCAACACTTTCTTCGGTCTTGATACCTTGACCTTCTCGGTTCGTCGACACGCTCTAGAGGACTTCACCGTCTATTTCGCTCACCAGCAAGACCTTGAGTTGGTCCTGCAAACTGTGGTCCCTGATCCCCCAATCCGGTTGATTTGGAACTGTTGGAGGCGCACATCACTCGTGGTGGCCAGTTCCCTCCACTACATGGTACTCGTGGGAATTAGCCGCATCCCACTTCATGCCCGTTCCATCGAGGTCGCGCAGCACATGCTCGGGACAGCCTGTGCACACCTGGAGATCGCGCCACCAGGAATTGCCCCGGAAGATGATGATCGCGAATTGTTTGTTGCCGCCTGGTGCCTCGATCCCAAGCTCGTTCCTGAGGAGAAGACCATTTTCATACCTGAGCCAAGGCCTCTGGTCCCTGGGCAGGCGCTTTACATTCAAGCAGATGAAGTCATCTTGAATAGGCTGCCTAGTCTACGGTACGTAGTCAGGCTGCACGTCATAGAGATTCAGGACTGGAGCACGCCTCCTCCGTCTGAGGATGAGAAAGGCCCTTTTGGTCGTGGTGAACCCGACGATGATTCGGATGATAGCAACCACAACAGACGTCATCCTAGACACGATGATGGCGGGGATCTCCCGCAACAGTACGGGCCTCGCTCCACCAGGTTCGCCGAAGCTGGGGACAATGCACCGCACCTGGGGGTTCATCGTGGGTACACCTTCATGTCCCGCAGCACGGTGCTCGTGGGATCCGTACCCTGCCCCTTCTTCACTGACGCAGGGGGCCGGCCATGCCATGATCCTGCTCCTGGCGACCGGAGTGCCAACGGGCTCCAGGTGCCACGACTGTTTTGATCGGTGCACCACCTGCGCCCGTGGACGCGGATGCGCCTCAGGGGACAGGCCCTCCGAACCAAACTGAACCTGTCACTACTGCCTCTACACCACTTTCTGGGCGCCCAGGAATATTGGCGGTGCATTCTGCAGCAGATATGTTGATGTACGCATCGCCCACGGTCGGGGACGCTGATGCGTCTCGGGGGACCGGCACGCCACCTGTCGTGCCGCCCTCGCCAAGTCCGGTCGTGGCCTCTGTGGAAGGCTCTACAGTGGCGGATGATCCTGCCTCGGCGCCTGTAGCTGCTACTGCAACGACACCCACCTCCTCTGTCGATGACTTTATCTCGTCGCTCTCAACTACCATTGAGACGCCTATCCTCTCATCGCGCCCCAAGCTTCGGGTATCCTAGGAGCCGGATTACAGCATCGTCCCCAGACGCAGCTTGCGACTCGCTGACAAGCCAAAAGCTTTTAATCCGGAGGTCCAGGCAACACGTGTGATGCTCAAGAAATTCGGAAAGGACGACCCCCCACCATCGTCTGATGAATCAGGGGCGCGCAGATTCAAGGAGACCTTCGGAGGGGCCTTGTCTTCGTCCAAGAAGGAGGCGCTGCGCGAATTGTTCCCCGCCTAGAAATGATTTGGGTCGACGCGCACTGCCTGCTAGTGCACTCCCTGCCTCTCGTCGCTCCAACTATTCATGGATCAGGAAAAGCTTCTTTGCTGGAACGTGCGCGGGCTAAACTCGCGGGCCCGTCGCTCCGTCGTTCGCAATGTCGTAATTACCGAATGCATGTCGCTTCTTTGTCTCCAAGAGACCAAAGTCCACAACTTCCCGGTTGCATGGATCTACGACGTAATGGGAACTGACTTCGACTATGTGTATTTGCCTGCTGTGAACACCTCGGGAGGGATCCTCATTGCCTGGCACTGCGATGTTTATCAGCTCACGCCGCAGTCGGGCATAGGGTACCTAGACTGGTGGTTACAGAGCCGCCTACTCTTGCCCGCCATCATACGTCGGGGATTTGACTCACTACTCATCTTGGTGGTTTGGTGCATCTGGAAGGAGAGGAACCTGAGGGTCTTCCAGGGGAGATCGCGTTCTGCCGCGGCGCTCGTTGCCAACATCATTGAAGAGGCCGATCGCTGGTCACTGGCGGGTTTCTCGCATCTCACCGCGCTTTGGGCTGGGGCGCCGGCTTGAATGAAGCACCATTTCTGTCGCACAAGCTTCAACCATGTAGTGTCGCTTTTCATTTCTTTTTCGGTTCACCATCGGTTACCTTGTTCAGGCGACACTTCGATTGGACATAGCGTGCCTCTTGCATTCTAGGCCGATCTCGGTGTAACCTTGTAACAAACTCTAATCTTCTTCTTAATGATATACATGCAACGCATGTTCGCGAAAAAAAAGAACTAGACGCGTCGACGAGCCGGCCGGATCTTCTCTCAGCTGATCAAAAACCGAGGGAAGGTAATGACAAAGGTGCATGACAAAGCCTGTAGGGGCGCTGACCCCTGCGGAAGCTCATCTCTTGCAAAAGTTTACTTGAGAGATCATGTTTAATTGTACTTTTTTCTTTGGTTTTTCCACTTTGCAAATGTTATGAACTAAGGTTTCGAGATATAGTTTTAGCCATTGAGAGCCTGTGCATTCGACATGGTAAGGGCAGTCCCAATGAAAGAAACTAGTAGTTTCTATAACATAGGATACCGCACCAAAAAAGTATTATTTTCCAACCCATAGTTTCTATGAGTAATAATTATTTTCTCTTTCTCCTCCCAACTCTATCTTCTTCCTCCAATGGGAGTGCGACACGTAACCCCTAGAAACTGGTGGTTTCTCCCCAATGATGATTTCATGGTTTCTTGGTGCATTGGGTCAAGAGTAGACCTGATTTCTTCGTGAAGAAACCATTTCTATGATTTTTGCTCTCTTTCTTCATTAATTACGTTGCCATGTCAGCATTTTGCCTACGTGGCAAGTCATTTAATGAGGATAGAAACCATCATCAATACACCATTGGGACTGCCCTAATGGACTCATGGTACAACACCACTTCAAATTTCTTCTCTTCTAAAAAATATTATCTTCTCTTAAATTCTACTTGCATATCGGCTCAATAGCAAACATGATTATGAAAAACCTCGATAGTGAAGTTCCTCTAATCAACATGGAAAGCAATAATGAAAAGAAGCAACAACAACTAAGCCGATTGTTATACTGAATTGTTACAGCAACTAAGCCCATTCTTGTACCAAATTGTTAGGCCTATAGAAAAAGCAGAGCAAGCAATAACTAGTCCGGAAAATTTATACGAAAATTGTAGAGCTGCACAATATTTATTGTTTTGTTGTTCATTCACTTATTTGTTAAAATACATCCTCATGTAGAACAATCGATATAATATTTGGATTTATACAAAAATATAGATATACCGTTTTCCATATTAAAAAATAGAAAAATCAAAAGACATAATAGCAAAAAGGAAACACCTTACATTAGCTTGTGCAAGAAACAACCAATATGTGTATGGGTAGTCGCTCATGCACTGGTGGCAATAACTAGGTCAAATGAATAGATTGTTTGTTCCTTCATGAGAAAAAAAACATGTGTCACTCTTGACTATGGATTCATTGAGTTTGGTGACCTCCAATGTCCGAAGATAAGTCTGAAGATAAACTACTAACATAGGATAGATGAGTCATTTCATTAACACACATGCATAGGTAACTACCATCAACTAACTACAACCTTAGCTGCCCCATTGTCTCCTCCAAATGCATACACGTATATATTCTCCCTTGTACTCTGCATTTTAAATCCAACATGTAGAAGCTGTGAATTATCATGCTCATGCTATGACTATTTCTGGAAAAGTTTGTTACCTTCCCATCGGATGGCATGAGCAGCATGACTGGTTGCTAGCTGTTAGGGATACTAGTGTGTTACTTGAGTACTACTTTTTACTCTTTTAGCATTAATATTTGATCTGTTCTTAGTAGTGTAAGAACCATATATATCCTGAAGCTTTATAATTAAGTGAAAGTATGTTTTGATTTTTCTTGAAATTTAGGGCCTCATAGTGTATTTTGTTCAGGGGCCTCCAAATCCTAGGTACGGCCCTGCCTCACCACCCATGATATTTTTGCCAAAACCAATTCGTTTGTTTAACCGGCGCTAATTGATGCATTTACCGCACTTTTCTCCATATCAGACCATCAGTGAGTGGACGCATATGAATATGATGAGTACCATCACAACCGTAACTAATCAGGTCAACAGCTATAAACAGAGCTTGGAGGAATTGTACTCAAACTGGCAGCTAATATTCATTTCCTCAAAAAAATCATTTAAGAGAACGATCTTTTTTCCGCTCAATTTATTTTGTTTGAGTTTTGACTAGGTGCTTGGAGTTAGACTTGAATTTAACCTGTGTTTTCTATAAAAAATAGTAAGAAAACCAATATTAAGGGAAGCATTTGAATATGAATGTGTTAGAATCAGGGGTATTGTCTGTTTTTTTTAAACGAACCGGCAGGAGAGCTGCCCGCTATATTTAAAAGAAGAGATCGCCCAGACAGGCACTGTACAACCCTAACCAAATTGGCTCTGTACATCCGCAACAGGACAAACCAAGCACTCTACCGCTAGTAAAAAACGGGAGAGACACCTTGAAAGCCCAAGTTTGGTTTTGGTAATTAATGACACCAAGTTGCTAATGCTATTGTATCAAGTGTGATTAAGCTAGGCATAAGCAACATGTGATGGAGGTGGAAATGGCATGGAGAGATGGCCACAAGACCACATGATTTGGTGCATGAAATGATGAGCAAGATCATGGTGGAGACGCACATAATATGATGGACATGATGATCAAGTGAAAGAGAAGGATCTAAGAGCGCAAGGCAAAGGTATAACCATAGGATTTTCCTTTTGCCGGTCTAAGATGAGTAGAGAAGTGATTGACCGGGTTTAGGATACATAGCCGACTATCAAGAGGGGCAATCACGGTTAGCTCGGGAATCAAGTGCCACTAGATCAATGTCTTGAGCATATGCATTAGGATCTAGTTGAGAGCTAACATAACGCCTTGAAAAATGTTTGTGAAATGCTAACACACATGCACATTGATGGTGTACACTTGGTGGTGTTAGCACATTTGCGAAGGCGGTGGTGTTTGAGCGGTAGTAAGGGGTTTGGGGTTCGCTCTCCCTCCCGCCGAGCATGCGAGCGCGGGATTCAGGCGTTTTCGAGGAAATGAAATGCCTATTTTCTATTGCGCTGGAGTCTAGAAAAGGTGGCGAAAGTCCAAATTGTTTTTCACTGAAAAACGGCGATCGGACGCTGCACCGGACGCGGTCCCGGTTTGACCGGACGCGTCCGGTCAGTTCAACTCGGTGCTGCTAGCTAGGGTTTCTGACCGGACGCTGGTCTGGCCTGACCAGCGCGTCCGGTCAGTTCACCTGTGCGTAGAAGAAGAGTGCGCAACCGGCGTGTCCGGTCCCTCACGGAACCGGAGCGTCCGGTCAGACGTCCAGAGGGGCAGAGAGCAGCGGAGTGCCGATCGGACGCGCGGCGCGTCCGGTCACGTGCGATCGGACGCGTCCGGTCTCGACGGGAGCTTACTGGAACGCGACCGGACGCTGGCACTGTCGCGTCCGGTCAAACGGTTGAGTGCGTCCGGTCACGGCAATGGCTAGTTCTGACGCGCACTGTTTTCGCTTGTCCTGTAGTGACCGGACGCGTCCAGTCACCCTGACCGGAGCGCCCGGTCAGCACGATTTGAACTGCGTCGTCCGCTAACGGCTAGCTGCGTACCCCTTCGCTATAAATAGATGGTGGCCGGGGTTTGAGGATAACTCTTGCACATTTTGAGACCTAGAGACATCCTTTGAGCTACAGAACAACCCCTCCACTCATCTCTTTGCTTAGTTGCACATCTTGGAGTTGCTGCGGATTTCTTGTTACTCTTCCGTGTTTCCCGACACGGTAGACGGCTTGGAGCAGCGGAGGTGATTGAGCTCGCAATTGGAGATTGTTGGAGCCCTCACCAAGTGTTGTAAGGCGTTCTTGATCCTTCCCCGTGGGAGTTCGCAAATTGGATACTCTAGTGGAGCTCGTGGCTTGGAGGATCCTCATCTTGTGTGCGGTTGTGCGGCGCCCGCCGAGGGCTTGACTCTTGATAGTCGATTAGCTCGCGAACCGACAAGTGGGTGCATTGCCACAACGAGGAGTAGCTTGCCGGGAAGCAAGTGAACCTCGGTAAAAATCTTGTGTCATCTCTTTGCCGAGAATTTCTCTTGTGGTTGATCTTTGTGATTGATTCTTCGAGTGCATTACTTCTCTACATCGTTGGTATAAGAATCAAGTCACTTGCTCTTTACTTTCTTGTACTTACCCTAGTATAGTTTGCTTAGTGTAGCTTTTATCACATAGGAGTAAGTAGCTTAGTGACTTAGTCTTGTTGGTGTGTTAGAGATCATAGACTTGCTTCACTAGAATGGTTTAGGTGGCTTGCAAAGTGTAGTTGAGCTAGTGCTAGAATTAGCTTAGCCATCTTTTGTTCTAACGTGTTTGTTTAGTGAAGCTTGTAGATTTTTAAATAGGCTATTCACCCCCCCCCTCTAGCCATTTGGACCTTACACACCCTCTAGCCATTTGGACCTTACACACCTCCAAAAGGAGACTGTTCAAAAACTAGGGAAGTGGTTGTTGAATGAATGTAGAGAGGTGCTTTGCTCCTGCTAAGATTCACAACCTCGCCTCGTCTTTGATTTTCTAAAGTACCACAAAATTTGTGGACTCTGTGCGCTCAAAAACATGATGTAAATAAGACATTATATAAAGCAGTACTGATTCTACAAAATAATATGCAAGTTCACAAACAAGCATAGCCATCTCGATAGATTGCAATAAAAATAGTCAAAGAAATCCTCTAAAAAATCGAGAACACCCTTGAGCGAGATCAATGCCGAGGGCACCGATGGATGAACCAAGCCTTCTTTCGGCTGATCAAAGAAGGGATATGAATCCCTCTAGCCTCTTGGGTAGCGAAGAAGCCTTCAGAGTTTCCTGTTGCTGAACTACAGGTACGATTTGTTGTTTCAATTTTAGCCATTGCGCGTCTGCTGCAGCTACAAGTTTAGAAGATAGCTTATTTCTGGCCTGTTTAGTTGGCCAAAGAGGCCAAAAAAGTTTACGCAGTACTTGTCGCATCGAATCTTGGGACGTATGCATAGAGTATTAAATATAGGTAAAAAAATAACTAATTGCACAATTTGTCTGTAAATGTCGAAACAAATCTTTTGAACCTAGTTAATCCATAATTAAATAAATTTTGTTAAATAACAACGAAAAGTGCTACAGAAATTTACCCAAAAATTTTCAACATCTAAACAGGCCCTTCAATTCACTCCTGCTAAAGCGCTGGACGTGCAGAACTTGTACTATGAGGCCTTGTTTAGATCCCAAATTTGGGGTCCAAACTTTGCATAGTAGATGTCCCGTCACACTGTAGCAATTTTGTTTTTATTTGGTAATAATTGTCCAAATATTGATTAATTAGGTTTAAAATATTCGTCTCGCAAAGTACAATAAAACTGTGTAATTAGTTTTTGATTTCATCTACATTTAGTACTCCATATATGTGCCGACATTTTGATGTGACGGGGAATCTTCTTTTTACATAGTGAAATTTGGGGATGAATTTGGGTATCTAAACAAGGCCTGAATGTTACAGCAGGCCATTCACACGCACGCCTCTGGCCAGTTCCAAGACGGAAGATGGTCTCAAATTAAAACCAGTAGAATAGAAAATATATGTTTTGAGATAGCACCAAATAGTCAATCTATCTACAAGGATAATAAGGGATAATCCCTTGCATAGTTGTATCGTATCTCTGCTTCACATGTCTTGCAACAAAAAAAAACTGAAAAAGTATCATCCGAAGTTTTAACTCAATAATACTACATAATTCACAGGATAACATATTACATATGTTGCCAACTAACCGCTTGTTTTAAGAACAAGGAAGCTACTTTGTAGCTGTTTTAGCATTAAGTGGAGGAAGGGAGAGAAGAAAAAAAAACAAAAACTAAAAGGCAATGCAGCACAAATGAAACACCTTGCACAACTATCATTTTCCATAATAAAAAAACAAAAATTAAAAGATGGTGCAACACAAAGTAAACACCTTGCACGGTTGCACCAGCTTGTGCAATAAACATGTAAAACCTCGCACAGCGAAGAGCCCATTTGATCATACTCATGATTATGGTTTGACTGAGTTTGGTAGCCTTCAATGTCCGAAGATAATAAGCTACTAAGATAGGATACATGAGTCATTTCATTAATGCGCATGCATGCATAGGTAAGTAGCAGGAATTCAACAAATAGTTCTGCTACCCCATCATCTCCAGCAAATGCATACACATGTATGCACTCCCTAGTACTCAGCATTTTCAACCCAACATGCAGCAGTGAGTTATCATGCATGCTTGCTCATGCCATTTTCTATGAGTGGCTCGTGAGCACAGGAATGCATTTCATCTTTGTTTTCGACAACAATTTTTAGGAGAGTTTGTTATAGGATGTTTAGTTTAGGGGAGGGACGACTCCCGTAGAATGGGGGATGGATTTCCCACGAGAACTAGAGAACCTCAGCTAGAGAAGACCGGTTTCTCACTCGCTGAGGAAGAACACCAATGAACATGAGGATAGCAACGAGCGATTCCCTACCAAACTCTTTCGATTTCCACCGTTGTAATCCCTGATCAGGCATTCCTCATCACGAAGAACACTATACTGCTAGACGTAGGGCTCAGAAGCCCGAACCAGGATAAATCGCCGTGTCCCTCTTGTGTTTTTGAGTGCCCGAGCCACAGGAGACCCACACATCAACTTATGACGGATAACCACGATGCTCGCCGCGGTTACAAATCAGCGACACAGTCTATAACATGCTTCTAGTCTATCTTTTTATAAAAAAAACAATGTGATGTTCTGGTAATTTAGAGCCTAGCCCTATCTAACATGTAAGGATAGGACAAAAACAAAATAAGCGACATTGTCTAATAATAACAAAAATGAAAGAAAAAGATGATGAGGATGCGGGCCTTGTTTCGTGTATTGCGCCAATTAGGCCCACGACATACAGGTTGGGCCAAAACGAAGGAAAGCGGTGTGGGCATGTTCCTTCGATTAATGGGCTTGTTGTGCCAGTTACATACGTGGATTCTTATCCATATGCTTTTAAATCTCAGCTGCCAACGTGTAACGCTGTGCTTCCTTTTGTCTGATGCGTTTTGAGAGCTTGTTATAAACAACCAGAGGGTTCTAAACTTGTAATTCGAGGTGTTCCGATCCATTGGTGCTCTTATGCGACGCCGCAATGATCTAACACGTGGCTTGTAATGCAGCTTCTCTTGTAACGAACTTTCGCTTTTAAATGCAATAACATCTAGGCGGAATGTTAAAAAAAAACATCTAGCCGGAAAATCTCTCCCCTCTATAGCTTACGATAAAAAATGTATGGACTTCAGTTTTAACCTTTTTCAAAAATTATTGAGAGAATGTTTGGAACGTCAAAATTTCATAGAAAAAACGTAAAAATATATATAAAAAATTGCATTCCAAACAGGCCATAACTATACGCTACTTCCTTTATCCTACACAAATGAAAATAATACTAGCACCATGGGACGCGCTACGCTGTGCCGGCTTAAAGAAGAGTTAAAAAAAAGGTGAGAAAAAAGAAGAAAAAGTAAACGGTGTATGTGAGGCCCACATGAACAGTGAAGGACTCGCATGAACAGCACCGGTTACCGTGCCCAAGTGGCTAGGAGAGCCAGGATTTATTTCTCGTTGAAGAGATCTATTATTTAGCTCGAAGGCTCATAGTGTCCCATTTGCCCTCAAACATGAGAAACTCTATCTATATGCTACTTTCTTTAGGCCAACATCGGCCCGTGTATACCTGCCCACAAACATGAGAAGCTCGTCAATGACACCACCGGCAGATCGGGCAGTAGCCATGCCCTATCTATATGCTACTTTCTTTATGCTAACACAAATAATAAAAATACGAAAATGCTATGTACAGGGCATCCGTCCGTCCGGACGCCTCTTTGGGGCCTGCATATCAGTCCAATGCTCTATGCTTGCTCTTTTTTTTATTACGGCGTCCGCATTCGTCTCCTCCATTGTGCTGGCTGGATAAGGAAAGGAGAAGGAGATGAGAGATCTGCTCCGCACGTCGACAGTGACCCTGCCTATTCCTACTCCTGCTCCGTTAGCCACCCAGCTGCTCCTGCTCTGCAGCCCGCTCCGCCGTTGACGGTCAACCTACGCTGCTCCTTCCCCTGCTCCACCACGCCGCCCCGCTGCTTCTACTCTGCGGTCCGCTTCGCCTGACGGTGCAGGCACCGCCGCGCCCACGCGTGGCGATCGCTCCCTCGGTCGCCACTAAGGCCGCTGAGCAAGGAGAAGCGTCGGGCCCTGGCGCGGAAGCCCTCCGGCCTCGCCTCCTGCTACGATTACGGCGCCCCAATGCAGACGACGGAGTAGGCCGCACCGAGATACGATGCATGTTGCAAGTGTACATTTCAAATGTTTTAGATGTTTTAGAGGTATGTTGCAAATGTTTTTTAAGGATGTTGCAAAAGTAGATGGGGATGTTGCACACGTTGCAATGGGCTATATACACGTATGTTTCAGGTGTATGTTCAAAATGTTTCATCTGTTTCAAACGTATGTTGCAAGTGTTTCATTTGGATGTTGCAAGATTGAGATGTTGCATATATATGCAAGTGTTTCAAGTGTTTTTATACATATCTTGCAAGTATTTCATTTTGATGTTTGCATATGTTTGCAATGGCTACACACGTGTTTTCAAGTTTTTTCTCGTGTCTTGCAAGTGTTTCAGCTGTTTCGGACGTATGTTGCAAGTGTTTCATCTGTATGTTACAAAAGTAGACCGGATATTGCACATGTTGTAATGCGCGTGAGAAGCGGAGGGGGCGCGGGTCCCACGTGGGCTCGCGAAATGCAGGCTTGGACGGAGACGTGCTAATCCGTGTGCGAAAAACGGGTGCTAGCACTGCCAATTAAAATAATATTTAGCCCGAAGGCCCGTAATGTCCCATTTGCCCTCGGGCCAGCTAAAGAGCCAGCCCGTGTACACCTGCCCACAAACTTGAGAAGCTCGTCAATGAGCACCCGGCAGATCGAGCAGTAGCCACTCGTTCAAGTTTAGTGGAACCATGCCAAACACTGTACCAAAAGTGATATCTATCGCAACGAGCAGCCACGTACTCTCTCCGTCCCAAAATATCTATCGTTTTCGTTTTTCGAGAAACAATTTTAACAAAATATATATTAAAAAATATTAATATTTATAGTACATAATTAATATCATTAAAAAGATCTTTGGATCTAGTTTTTTAATAAATTTATTTGGAGATACAAATGTTGCACATACTGGAAAGATCTCTCTGATGTGTCAATGAGCCAGCCGGGTCTTCTCTCAGTTAATCAAAGCCGAGGGAAGGGTAAAGGTTCATGACAAAGCCTGTTTGGTGAAGTTTATTTAAACATCATGCGTAATTGTACTTTTTTTTCTTTACTTTACAAATGTTCTGAACTAAGGTTTCGAGTGACAGTTTTAGCCACGGTGAGCCTTCGCAGCTACATCTTCAGTAGATAAGCAACTGTTTTCCTTTACAAATGCATTGGAAGTTGGACATGGTAATAGTATCACCACTTCAATTTCTTCTCTTCCGCCTTTCAAAAAAATCATCTTCGCTTAAAATTCTACTTGCCGGCCAGGTAAATTGAGAACATGATTAGGAAAACAACCTTATGA
This sequence comes from Saccharum spontaneum, assembly GCA_022457205.1. Lineage (NCBI taxonomy): Eukaryota > Viridiplantae > Streptophyta > Magnoliopsida > Poales > Poaceae > Saccharum > Saccharum spontaneum. Next base: position 8,843,301 of record CM039613.1, read on the forward strand.
AAACTTTGACAATGAAGTTCTTCTAATCAACGTAGAAAACAATAAGGAAAATAAGCAACAACAACTAAGCCCATTCCATGGGAAAAGGCACAGCAAGAAACAACTTGTTGACCATCTAGAAAATTTATATGAAAATTATAGTGCTGCACAAGATTTACAGCTTTGTAGTTCGTCCAATTTTATCCTTGCACTGAATAATGGAGACAATGTTTAGACTTAAAAAAAATATAGTTCTAAACACCCCCACATTGGTTATCTCAATACTATTTTGTTGTCGATACGGACAAGATTCTCCACTAGATACCATTTTCCATAATATAAAAAATAGAAAAATTATAAGACAAATAGCACAAAGAAAACACCTTGCACCAGCTTGTGCAAGAAACAACCAAAATATAATCGGTTCATTCATGACATCCATCTGTTGCACTCTCTTCAGTATGGATTAACTGTGTTGGTGGCCTCCAATGTCTAAAGATAAACTACTAACATACATGAGTCGCGTTATTAATGCCCACACCTGCATAGGTAACTAGCAGCAATTCAACTACTACCTCTGCGGCCCCCATTGTCTCCTCCAAATGCATACACATATATATCTCCCTTGTACTCTGCATTTTCAATCCAACATGCAGCAACTGTGAATTATCATGCTCATACGATCTCTATGAGTGGCTCATGAGCACTGGCATGTATTTCATTTCGGTTTCAATGACAATTTCCGAAAGAGTTTGTTAGTTTCCCATGATATGTTTTTTTGTCAAAACCAATTCGTTTGTTTAATGGGCGCTACTTGATGCATTTACCGCACCTATCTCCCCACCAGGCCATCAGTTAATGGCCACATATATGAATATGCTGAGTACCATCACAGCCGTAACTAATCAGATCAACAGCTATAAACAGGGCACGAAGGAATTGTACTCAAACTGGCAGCTAATGTTCATTTCCTCAAAAAAAAAAAATTCATTGAAGAGAAGGATCTTTTTCTCCGCTCAATTTATTTTGTTTTGAGTCTTGACTAGGTGCTTGGATCGGAGATAGACTTTAGTTTAACTTGTGTTTTCTATATTTTTTTTTCGAAAGTTAGAGTTTTGACAAAGGAAAGACAGCGATGGTCGGGCGGCACGGCGAGCTGCCATGTCGCACAGACCGCAGTTTTCTATATAAAAAATAAAGTTAGAAAACCCATATTAAGGAAAGTATTTATTTGAATAGAATGTGTTAGAATTAGGGGGTCCTTTCTGATTCATTTTAATCCACAAACATGGTGTTAACATTATATAAAGCAGTAGTACTTATACAATATATGCAAGTTCAATAACAAGCATAATCATCTCAATAGACAGCACTAAAAGTAGTCAAAGAAATCCACTCAAAAAAATTTTGAGAGCATCCTCGAGTGAGACCCATGCCGAGATCATCGGTGGACGAGCCAAGCATTTTCTTAGCTGATCAAAGTTGAGGGAAAGTAAAGATGCATGATGAATCCCTCTAGCCTCTAGGGTAGCGAAAAAGCCTTCGAAGTTACCTTTCGCGTGCTGAAGTTTACTAGACAGATCATGTGTGAATTGTGATTGTCTTTTCCTTTGTGTTCATTACAGCTTTATTAACGAAGAACTACGGGTACGATTTGTTTTACAGTTTTATCCATTGGTCGTCTGCGTGGCTACATGTTCAGAAGATAGCCTGTTTCAGCCCACTCCTGGTAAAGCGCTGGACGTGTGCAACTCGTACTGCGGTCTGTCACGCGAGGTGCGAGCACCTTAGCATCACATTTTTGTATTCAGCCTTTGCTATCTATGAATGTTACCCCAGGCCATTCACACGCCACCTCTGGCCAGTTCAAGAGAGAAGATGTGATTTGAGATAGCACCAAGTAGTCAATCTAGAAGCATAATAAGGTAAACCTTTGCATAGTTGTATTGTATCCCTGCTTCACATGCTTTGCAGCCAAAAAACTGAAAAGTATCCTATGAAGTTCTGACTCGACACTACATAATTCACAGGATAATATATGTTACCAACTAACCACTTGTTTTTAAGAGCAAAGAAGCTACTTTTGTAGCTATTTTAGCGTTAGTTTAGAAAGGGAGAGAAACAGTGAAAATGAGTTATTTATCTGCATTTTTTCCTGTATTGATTGAATAGTTTGGAGCTTGAGAACATTTTTCTGAGGTTCATCTTTACATGATCAATGGAATGGTTTAGTAACTGAGCACTGAGTCAATGTTAGCGCTTTACTCGCCCTTCTGCTTCCTCGACCGCCTCTTGGGCCCTGGAGAGCTTGTATACCTGCCCACGAACTTGAGAGCCTCGTCGATGAGCACCACTGGTAGAGCGACCAGCAGAACCAGCAGCCACTCATTCAGGCTCAGGGGAACGATGCCAAACACTGTAGCAAGGAACGGCACGTAGAGGATCAGGAAGTGGAGCCCGAATGACACCGACATCGCGAGGAGCAGCCACGGGTTGACCCAGGGCGGCATAGTGAGCAGGCTGCTGTCTTCAGAGAGAGCGTTGAGCGAGTTGAACATCTCGATTGCCACCAGGACAGAGAGGGACAGCGTTGTTGCCTTCACTTTTCCTGCGTGGAAGTAGTCGCACGGGTTGTCGAATGTGAAAGTTTTAGTTCCAGCAGTGAAAGGTGAAGCCGTGAAGTTGTCCCAGGACGAGCATTGGCCCCAGTTTGAAAGCTGTGAGTAACTGACAAGAGTGTGACCGTCCCCAGTAAGGTCAATGCCCATGAAAGACCCATGTGTGTACCATATGACAAAGATGCCAACAGTTGCAATCCCAACATAAAGGCCAATTATCTGCAGACAAGGTAGAAGTCATGAGGAAGTGTCTCGAAAGATATAAGATTCCAAAAATGACCGAACAGATTCAAGGGATGAATAGTACAAGACAAGGGAGACCATTTACTAGGTAGCGGAACAAAATCCAGGGAGTGATCAGTGAATCATTGCTCCTCCTAGGTGGCTTCTTCATGATGTCCTTGTCAGGTGGATTGAAACCTAAAGCAGTTGCGGGGGGGCCATCTGTGACAAGATTGACCCACAGAAGTTGAACAGGTATCAACCCCTCAGGAATGCCCAAGGCAGAGGTTAGGAAAATAGAAGCAACTTCACCAATGTTTGAGGAAATCATGTATCTGCAGCAGCCAAGGAAGACAGTCAAGAATGCTCACAAGGAATACATATTACACATATCATAACTGGTACCATTGACTGATGAGAACTATAGTATATGCAAGAAAAAAAATACTAGAAAGTGTGAACAATAATCAAAACAAGCTCTCAGGGCACAAACCTTATGAAAGCTTTCATGTTGTTGTAAATAGATCTTCCTTCGCCAACTGCAGAAACTATAGTGCTGAAATTGTCATCAGCCAACACCATGTCAGAGGCCTCTTTGGCAACCTGAAACATTAGAGATTTGTTTTAGAAAAACACTTCACATTATAGCGTGACAAAGTCATAGTTTTACAGATAAATCTTTCTTGTGGGCACAACATATTATAAATTCATGTCCTATAGAGTAAAGTTGATGCCGTTAAGCAGTGCCTGTTGACTATATGAAAAGCAGTAAACATAAGAAGCAGTCATTCTCTGGTGGCGTACACTACACCCCTTTCAATAAAAGCAGTCATTGGAATTGAATTGTCTGTCTAAAAATAATACTTTTAGAGGCTTCCTCAAGCAGAAATAATACGGCAATTCAAAAGGCTGGCAGCTCTGTGTCCATGAAACTAAAAAGAAGTGATTTGAGGTGAACCTAATAAGATGGAACACTAGTATTTACCTCAGTTCCAGTAATGCCCATAGCAATACCAATATCAGCGAGTTTCAGAGCAGGGGCATCATTGACTCCATCTCCAGTCATAGCAACAACTTCCCCATCTTCTTTCAACAACCTCACAATCTCTTGTTTGTGCCTAGGTTCTGCCCTAGAGAACAGAAGGCCACCTTTCCCACGTAGCAGCGTCTTCTTGTCCTCAAGCGCCATGAACTCCTTCCCTGTAAGGCTCTTGAAGGTGATATCCTCATCAGGTGAAAAAACACCAATTTCACGGCATATTGCCTCAGCAGTTTCTTTGTTGTCCCCTGTTATCACCATAACACGGATGCCTGCAGCTCTGCAATCTTCAATAGCATCATAGACCTCTTCCCTGGGAGGGTCCTGGCAAATCAAAACATCCATGAGAAAGAAATGTTAATTTTGTAAGAAACCCAAGTGCTGACAAGAGTATTTGACACACTGTGTGTGTCTCTGTCCCTAAGCAATATACTCCTGTCTATTCCGGATTGTGGAGTGCAGAAACAATTTATTCAATGCAGCTCAAAGTAGGAGTGTTATCTTACCCTTAGGCCCACAAGACCTGCAAATATTAGGTCAGTCTCAATAGCTGCATAATTGGCCGGATCCAGCAAGAGCTTATGAGCAGGATGGTTTTCGCCATCATATGTTGCAAATTCTGCTAGATCCTCCTTGTATGCAAAACCAAGGCAGCGCAGAGCTTTGGTTGACATCTCATGGAGGCTTGCCAGGACAGTTTTCTTTGCTTTCTCATCTAATGGCACCACGGAACCATCCTTCAGTTGAATGTGGCTGCTTCGCTCAAGTAAAGTTTCAACAGCTCCCTGCCATATACCAGTCCAGCAAACATGTGATCCAATGAAAAGCATACTTAGCTTGTAAATGAAAATCTGTTCAGTACAAATGCAGGAAATAGGGGAATCAATACCTTCACGAGCAGGGCATTGCTTCCTGAACTGGTTTTCACAATGGCACCCATTGATTTCCTTGTGCGATCAAACTCGAGGGTAGCAATTCTTTTGGCAACATTGTTCCACCATTTGCAGCAGCCTGTCAGCAAACAACATTGCAATCCACTTGTGTGAGACTCCTTGCATGTATGTATTTATTAAGCATCACTTACAAGGAAGGAAATAGAATGTAAATAAGGTGCGAAGAACATGTATTTGTTACCTAATGTCTCAGACGGATCCAAGGACAGACCATTCTTTCCTCCAGGCAGGCCCATTTTCTCAACCAGAACCTAGAAGTAATAAAAAAAGGAAGTTAGTGAACGACACTACACCTTGTTTCCCGACAACAATATTGTCCTGTTTAGTATTGGACCAATATACATGTGAGAACGAACACCACTTGTCCACTTTCAGTTGTCAGCTATCACCGTACTGCACCTAGTAGGCTGTTTGCAGCATGATGATCAACTACATTTGTAACTGGTGAATCAGAGTTACTCCAATTATCAAAAAAAAAAAATCAGAGTTACTCCTAACTGGCTAACTAATAAGGATTCGGAGATTGTAACAATAGCAGAGTGCGAATAAGTGTTAGCAATCCTCACCTTTAAAGCTGCCTCTGTCGGCATTCCAGTGGCAACATACTGATGCGAAGAATGTGCCACATTGGCATCGTTGCACACAGCTGCGACCTTGGCGATCGTCTTGAGGTTGGCATCCATGCTCCCAGCAGGCCAGTCGTGAATCTTCCCGTCCTGGGGATCGTACGACGTACCGTCCACCTTGAAGCTCCTAGCCTCCTGCGAAGAATCGCCAATGGCCACGAGCTTCGCCACTGACATCTTGTTGGTGGTGAGCGTCCCGGTCTTGTCGGAGCAGATGACCGTGGTGCAGCCGAGGGTCTCGACGCTAGGCAGCTTCCTGACGAGTGCATTCTTGGCAGCCATCTTCCTGGTCCCGAGCGCGAGGCAGGTGGTGATGACGGCGGGCAGTCCCTCGGGTATGGCGGCGACGGCGAGCGCGACGGCGATCTCAAAGTAGTAGGTGCACTTCTCGAAGGAGAATTTCACGTTCCTGGGCACCCATCCCCCCTGGAGGTCGAAGGTGAGGAAGTACTTGACGTTGATGAGCCAGACGAGCGCGCAGATGAGGCCGATGATCTTGGTGAGCGCCTCCCCGAACTCGTTGAGCTTCTTCTTGAGCGGCGTGTCATCCTCCTCCTGCGACGCCTGGTGGATCTGCGCGTGGATGGCGCCGATCTCCGTGGCCATCCCGGTGCGCGCGACGATGCAGAGCGCGGCGCCGTTGACGACGGTGGTGCCGGCGAACACCATGCACTCCTTGGCCTGGATGTCGGCGTCCTCCACCGCCACCGCGCGGGAGGTCTTGTTGACGGACGCCGTCTCCCCCGTCAGCGACCCTTGCTCGAGTCGGAGCGTGGAGGTGAGCAGGCTCACCACGCGCATGTCGGCGGGCACCTTGTCCCCGACGCGGAGCTGCACGACGTCACCCGGGACGAGTTCCCGCGCGGGGAGGGCCGGAACCCAGCCGCCGTCGCGAAGGACCACGGCGTGGTGGGACTGGATCTCCCGCAGCGCGTCCAGCGCCCGCTCCGCGTTGGCCTCCTGCCACACCCCGACGGCCGCGTTCACGACGAGGATGAGGAAGATGACGAGCGGCTCGACGAAGGCGGCGAGCGTGGGGGCGCCGGCGCCCGAGGAGGAGAGCGCGAGGAGGAAGGAGACGGCGGCGGCGGCCAGCAGGATGCGCACCAGCGTGTCCTCGAACTGGTCCAGCAGCAGGCGCAGCAGCGACGGGCCCGGGTGCTCGGCCAGCTCGTTGGGCCCGTGGACGCGCAGCCGCGCCGCGGCCTCGGCCGAGGAGAGGCCGCGGGAGACGGAGACCCCCAGGCGCGCCTCGCAGTCCGACACCGACCGCGCCCACGCCGGGAACGCGGTCAGGTCGTCGGCGTCGCCGGTGGTGGGCACCGGTGGCGCCGCCTCGCCCATCGCCGTCGTCGGAGGAGGAGTCGGGTGGTTGGTTCGTTGGCGTGCGGTGCGGAGAGCCGGAGACCGGAGCGCGCCGGCCGCAACGAACCGAGCCGACGAAGCAGGGGATGGCAATGCCCACGCTGGGGACGGACGGATGAAGCAGAGTGCAGGCACGGGCGGCGGCGTTGTGGGAACCCGGGCGGCGGCGCGCGCCGCGGCGCTGGCAGAGGACGCGGCGAGCGGCGGCGGCAGAGAGGACGACGAGGAGTCGTCCCGGTCCCGGAAGTCGTTCGGTGTGGGCCCCGACGGTACCTAGTGGTGGTGGTGGTGGTGGTGGGGCGGAGGTGGGAACCGCATGCGCGGCGGTCGCTCGCTCGGTCGGTGCCTCTCCTCTCTGTCTCTGCTTCGGTTTGTGCTGCAAGTTGGTGAAGGGGAGAGGGGGTTGAAGAAGGGAGTGGTGGATGGAGGACGGAGAGGACGAAGCTGCCGCGAAGGTTCCTAGGCTGCTACGGCCTGCGGGTGGGGAGGGAAGCGGCGCGGGCTGCGGCTATCCCAACCGCCGCGCTTGGTTTTTGGTCGCCCAGCGGCCGCAGCGCAGTCCGGCAAACCGCGTCGGAGGTCTGCTGCGGCTGCAGAGGCCGCGTCGGTCCATCTTCCATCCATCCAGTCCAGTGGAAGGAAGGGAAAGGCGTGTCCGTGTCGTCGTCCACGGTGGCGTCGACAGATGGCCTTGTGGAAAGTGGAAACCACAGGCGACGGCCACCTGTGGTCTGTGGAGGACGGGACGGGACGGGACGGCCGCACTGCGTAGCGTGTGCTCGGCATGCGTGCCAGATGAACTCGTCAATGCGTGCCAGATGAACTCGTCAGGCTATCCGCACTCATGGTCCTCTATATTCATTCTCTATACGTCCTAGTCAGCAAGATTCTCTCCTCTATACTTAATTCTTCCACACCCATCCATCCTCTATATCATCCTCTATCCACTCTATCTACTGTGGGACCCACTTGTCACTTTATCTAAATATATCCATGTGTGATCTAGTTTTGAAGGATTTATTGAGACGAATTTAATGGTGCAATCGAAATTTAATTTGGATTTTTGGTTTGTGAGTTATAACATTTTTTCCTTGGTTTAGCTAATAGGGCCCGCCACTGCGCACTATAGAGTAAACACTGTACTACTCTAAATATAAAGTAAGAGAAAGGATAGAGTATCGTTTGCAGCAGTTTTTACTCTATATTCATACTCTAAAGCTTTAGAGTATCATACTCCCTCCGTCCCTAAATACTTGTCGCTTTACGCTTCTCGAGAAACAATTTTAATTAAATATATATTAAAAAATATTAATATTTATGGTATATAATTAGTATCATTGGAAAGGTCTTTGAGTCTAGTTTTTTAATAAATTTATTTGGAGATACAAATGTTGCACGCATTTTATATAAATCGAGTCAAACTTGTGAGCACAAAAACCGAAAACGACATCTAATAAGAGACAGAGGGAATATAGAGTATGCCACTGCGGACAGTCTCACTACTGATAGCCTGATGCCTGCGCTATGATACTACTAGCACGCGCGAACCAAACCAACCCAGACGGATTTTTTTATTATTTTTAATCCTTTTCCAAATCTTATTATAAAAAATAGCATCGCGTAAATTTATTTCTAATTCTTCTGGACGCGTCAACGCGTACAAAAGTACGTTACCACGCCACATACATCACCTGATATGTCACCGTGGATAGTGATTTCCAGGAGGCGCCGCGGCAACCATACTGTCGTGGGAAGGTTTAGCCTTAGAAAAATTATATATTTTTATATCATCTCCGATGAAGATGTTTTTATATGAAAGTTAGGAGCTTTTAATGAAATCTACAACTTTATAGTTTTAGTTTTTTTTTCATTTGAGGTTGTCAAGATTCTCAAAAAATAATATAAAATTTGAGCACCATATTAATCGCATATAAGTGTTTGTTGTCTTAGAAAAATCATATCTTCTTTATAAAAACTCAACTTCTGGCTATGTACATAGACAACACTGCATAGGAACGTAACTAGGAGCTGATTCATTTGGGGACAAAGGGAGTGAATCTTAGGGCTGGTTTAGTTGTAAAATTTTTTGCAAAATGACACTGTAGCAAATTTCGTTGTTATTTGATAATTAGTGTCCAATTATGGTCTAATTAGGCTTAAAAGATTCGTCTCGTCCATTTCGTCTAAACTGTGTAATTAGTTTTATTTTTTATCTATATTTAATGCTTCATGCATGCGTCTAAAGATTCGATGTGACGGGGAATGTTGAAAAATTTTGCAAAATTTTTGGCAACTAAACAGGACCTTATATTGTTGACCTATACAAAAAATAATAATTTGATTGCCGAGAATAAAAATATTTAGCTAGCTTAGGACAAAACTGATATGATATGTAAAAAAATACATGAAGTATAAGAGGTTTACTAAGTTTGTTCTAAGTTGGTGGCGAAGCATGGAGGGAATTCAAGAGGAAGCCAATAGCATTAAAGATTTGCTTGATGTGTAAATCTCTATTACTTTCTGAAAAACATCCTTAAGATATTTCAATCGCGCGGGTGCGGGGGCGGGGGCGCGGGCACGGGAAGGGGAAGGGGGGCGTGGCGTGACCCACTATGGTCTATACATGGCTTCCGCGTTACCAAAGTCAAATCGTGCCAAATTTGTTCAACTCTAGAAAAGAAGAATAATAGTTATGATATAAAATTAGCATCATCGGTACGTTACGAAATAATATTTTTATAATTTATATCTTTTCATATGACGGATGTCAATATTTTTTGTCAAATTAATCAAATTTAGCATAGTTTGACTTAGAACAAACATATATGTCCCTTATATTTAAGAATGGAGAAAGTGAGATTTTTTAAGATAGATTAGCATGGAGGCCTATGCTTATATTTATTACATGTAGTTACTAAAAAATTATCAACTATCATTTAGAAACCACGTACTCCCTTCGTCTAAAAAAAATCAACTTAGAGTTGTCCAAAGCCAAAGCATTTTAAATCTCACTAAATTTGCATGAAAGAATTAAAGGGTGTCAATATTTATGACATGAAATTAGTCAAATTTAAGATAGTTTGACCTAAGGTAACTTTAGGTGTCAATTTTTTTCTAACGGAATGGAGTACTCGCTCCGCCCACGAAAGAATACAAGTTTCTTTTTTTTAAGAAGTCAAAGAATCTAAACTTTGACTAAAGCTATATTAAAAATACTAACATTCATGTTACAAATTAAGTATTATTCAAATAACTAGAATATATTTTCGTAGTAATTTTATTGGAGACATAAATGTTAACACTATTCATTACAAAAATTGGTCAAACTTTAACTAGTGGAACTTACATAAATAACATACTCACTCCGTCCCAAATAAAAGCACATCTCGCCTCCTGAGGGGTCAAATTTTTAAAAGTTTGACCAATTTATACAAAAATATATTAATATTTATGATGTATAGTAGAGTATATTTTCATAATGAACTTATTTAGAGATATAAATGTTGATATTATTTTTTATATTTTTAGTTAAATCTAAAAGGTTTGACTCCTCAAAATTTGCGTTTTGGGGGGGGGGGGATTGAGAGAGCAATTGCATTTTTCTATGGAGGAAGTACTAGTAATTAAGAATTTTGCATGTAGGAGGAGCCTATGACATGACGTAGTGTCGGACCCGTTTGGAAGAGCTCCACTCCTGATTGTTCAGCTCTTCTTATTCTGCGATGTTCCACTAGATTCATAGGAGGGAGCAGGGTGCCCCATCAAAATATAACAGGGAGCTAGAGAGAATTTGGGGAAGCAGGTTTTTTCGGCTTCCTCGCTTGTATACAGAGTAGATGAGTGATTCACTTAGATTCTCTAAGGGCCTGTTTAGTTCCTAATTTTTTTTCCAAAAAACTGCAATAACGAATCTTTAGACACATGCATAGAGCATTAAATATAGATAAAAAATAAAACCAATTACACAATTTAGTTGTAAATCACGAGATGAATCTTTTAAGCCTAGTTAGTCCATGATTAGACACTAATTACTAAATAACAACTAAATGCTACAGTAGTTTTTTGTAAAATTTTTTAGTAACTAAACAGGCCCTAAGGAAGTTAGGTTGTTTTTTTATGTCAGCAGAGTGACTTCGAGAATATGCTCCCAAACGGCCCCTCAAACGTCCCACAGCTTATTGGCGACAAGAAAGCCGCCAGCGCCGGGGCATGTGTCGTGTGGTTTGGGAACAACCAAGACAAAAAAAAAACTAAAACTGGTTAGATTTGCGAGATGTGGTTATATATTATTATGTACTAGTACAAACCGCACGCCCCTGCGTGCGAGCGCAAGAAGTATCTTTAGGTTTATATAGCTAAGATACACATGTTGCATACAATGCATTTCATAAATACAGGTAGTTTTGTGTGATAGTAGAAGATATATTTAAATTTATGGGCTCAAAAGCATCTAAGAGTTACATAAATATATAAAGAGCTTTATACATGCACTACAGATGATACGTACCACTTGGAGAATCCAAAAGCTGAGTACATATATGATACGAACACCTGCATTTACTGATGCAGCAGGGTACAAAGCGTAGTAGCTGTTAAGTTTAAAGGCAGTATGTAAGCATACATATGTACAACCGTTTAGCTGATTCCAGGTGTAGTATGGAAAGTAAAAAGATATACATACACAAAATACACAAGAAGCTCTATTTATTTTGCATATGGCAACAACCTTTGGTAATGTGACATGTTAGATACGCATACACGCCATAAGCCGCGATATTGAGATAGGATCCAGCAGGTCCTCCACTGAATTTGGAGTGTGCGCATCTCTCTATGCCTGCGACAAGATACAGAATTAGGGACAACCTGTAGGATTAAGAAGAGTACCAATAGAACTAATTTTATTTGACATCTGCGATCTTGAACGAAAAGAGATAAGTAGTATTGTTCTGATTGGAACATTATATATCAAATAGTTATGTGAAAAGAAATCTATGTTCGTGTGTGTTCCGTAAACTCATAACACCTAGTTCTTGAAGGAGGATTCTTCGGTCCTGTGAAAAGGATGGATTCAGTTTTGTTAAGAAGCATATAGAAATGTTGAAATATAATGCATCAGCCATATATTCATGTTTTAATAAAGTATTTTGTATTGCATAGATCAGTAAAAAAGCAACTTGGATATCAGGTGCCTGTAATTAGAATAGCCATGTTTTGATTAGGAAGGAGAAGACGAGAAGAGGAAGTAGGCATAACCAGGTGCAGCTAATGCGAAAATATTTTTGAATTAGTGGCAGAGGCTATATGAAATTTCTAGATCATGTTTATGCTGTGATATAATAATTCAGGGCATAATTTTCAGAGCTTATATTTATAGGATTCATATTATAGCAGAGGCATAATTTTCAAAGCCTCTATGCTATCCCAAAGTGTAAATGAAAATTTCGCCTCAAAACCTCTATGGTACCCCAAACCTTCTTCTTTCAACAGGGGCACCTATTATGATATATCAAATTTGCAAAACTATGAGCCGTATATATTAAATAAATGCGGTGATAACAATTAATACTCAATTTAAAATGCTATAGAAGGAAAAGGGAAAAACACACATAGAATTTTCCCATGACTTAAATGGTCCCATAATTTTTTATGCATCCAAAAATGGCAAACATCTTATTCTTGAGGATTACAGCTGCAGCTTCACTTGTTAGGATAGTAGCAGTATACTGTGTTTTGAATTTTTTCTTTAATTAGCATGATCTCTCCCTCAATGCAGAGAATTAAAACTTAGCCATGACCTGCAACAAAGAAACTGTAACAGAGACAAATGGTGTGGTAGAACAAAAGTCAAATATGATATAAAAAACAGATCCTGTTAAGCAAATATGAGTATTCCTGGTTACAAATCAAACGTCAAAGGAGAGAAGCGAAGAAAAGGGAGTAAAGGAAGAATGAGAATGAAAACAATTTGATATAGGTAAAGGTGCTCAAGAAACCAGAGCACGAAAGCACCGAAAATGAAACCCTAATGCAAAAAAAGGGGGCAAGCCTCGTGACCTTTTTTTGACACACAAACACAAAGGGCGCTTCCTGAAAAGTTCATTCAGATTTTCTTCCTCGGAGCAGAAAACACAATTTTGCACATGCAGTTTTGTCGATCTTTCAAAATGGGTTCGAGGCAATTGAAAGGATGGACACATAAATATATATTTAGGTTAGAAGAAAGACAGCAGGTGACCATATATAAGGTTGTAGCATTTTCATGCCATATGTGCATATCTCCATGTCCTTTAGCTGCAGTATGTGGTACTTTGGCCGCCCTCATTCCTTATCATATTAGTGGAGCAGGTTTGTACGTTTTAAACCAAAGCTTTTCCCAAGGTACTAACGTGTGTGTGTGTGTGTATATATATATATATATATATATATATATATATATATATATATATATATATATATATATATATATATATATAATATATATATATGGTTTAGCCTCAACATGTGTAGGTATTATATTGGTGCATCTTTTTATATTGTATTTTACTGTCATTTCCTTGACCTGTTGCTTGCAAAGCACACTTGTATTGTCCTGAAGCTATATAGCAAATCCATCAGTATGATGGAGGAAGGAACGACATTTGTCTTGTCTATGTGGCAGTGGCACTATATTGCAGTTGTTTCATTCCTAGTTCATATCTATAGGCATCTATGATTCTTGATAGATTTTTTAAAAGCAAAGCATGCAGATTTAACCCTAAAGCTTTTCATTCCACCACTGGAGAATCCTCCGTTATCATCAAAACAATACATGGAAGAAGATAAAAGAGCTTCCAGCATATATATCCACAGCTAGAAGACGATCTGCAAATAAATATACTGTTGAGTAATTTAGAGTTCAGATTTGGAGAACTATACACCTTTGCTGGAGTAGCTTGCAGCTACCTCTGCAGATGAAATGCAGGTAATAAAAATGATAGTATGTATTGACGGCATCTCATATGGGCATTCCATCGAGCACATGGGATGCAAAGTCGTCCACATCTTATTGGAGGAAAAATCAGAGGCGTGAATCATAGAACTGAGATCCATGTATATTAATGCAAAATTGGGGAAATTAGAACCCCACATGCCTCCTACTGCAGCACACACACGCAGGGAGAAGAGGTGGGAGGGAGAGGAGGCGATGACGCACCATGCTGCAGATGTGCCGCTACGGACAGGCGGCGGCCGAGCGCAGTTGGGTGGGCAGCCATGGAGGCACCGGATCCGGTCATGGGCTGGTGATGGAGAGGCGAAACCCTAGGTCGCCGCCGCCGCGCTGGGTGTCGGCCGCCCAGGTCGACGTGTCGCTCCGGGGGAGCCCACGCCGGGGCGCCCTTGCCGGGCCTGCCTGATGCGAGCTCCACCATGAGGCATGGAGAGGTCGCGAGAGGGAGGGACGGTGGAGGCGGCCACCCTCCGCACCGGCGTGAACAGGAGGGAAGGGGAGAGAGGAGGATGAGGAGGAGGAGGCAGAGGAGGAGGAGGAGGGGCGGTGCGGCGCGCCGCTGGCGCCTAGGGCGCAGCGCCGCAATGGGGGACGGAGGAGACGAGGGCGACGGGGAGAGAGACCGAGAGAGAGGACGGGTTCACGGTGGGTTTTTTTTTGAGGAAAGTGAATATGGAGTGTTGATTGCAAGATCGAACGGCTAAAGGATTTCGGGGTGACGTGGCCGGGCTCCCTGCGCGGGGAGGCCCTGCCGTTTATCAGGTGTAAATTGCCGTCATTAATGGGGGTGACGTGGCCGGGCTCCCTGCGCGGGGAGGCCCTGCCGTTTATCAGGTGTAAATTGCCGTCATTATTTACCGAGACATGAAAGCAGCGGAATATTCGGTGCCGGGCCAACCTCTGATCCAATTATCTACGAAGAGCCTGTTTAGTTCCTCCTTAAACCCAAAAAAGTTTGCGCAGTACCCGTCACATCGAATCTTTGGACGCATGCATGAAACATTAAATGTAGGTAAAAAAATAACTAATTGCACAGTTTGTCTGTAAATGTCGAAACGAATCTTTTGAGCCTAGTTAGTCCATAATTAGATAAATTTTGTCAAATAAAACGAAAAGTGTTACAGTAACTGAACCCAAACTTTTTCACCAACTAAACAACCCGAAGGTTCGAGGTTTCGCGAGTTGCTTTTGCCAGATACGATTACGATGACGTGCGCCGGCCGAGCGATCAACGTCGACAAACCTCGCGCAGCCGCCAGTAACGACGACACTTATATTATTACTATAATCCTCCTAGCAGTAGTACTGCTAGTACTTCCTCCGTATAAAAAAGAATGCAATTCTAACGGTGTCATGGTTTTGTATGTTAAGTTCAATCAATTATAGATAAAAAAGTATCAATATTTATGATATCAAATAAATATCATTAGATTAATTACGAAATGTATTTTTATAATAAATTATTTTGGAGCCGTAAATGTGAATAGTATTCACTAGAAATTTAGTCAAACGTGAACTACTTTTGTTGGCACGTAACACGTAGTTGCATTCTTTTTTTAGACGGAGATAGTACTTTTTAATTTTCATTCCGCCATCCACCCATCCACATCCACTGTTATTATGCGTATCGTACTTTCCTGGTCCGTATCCCTCTCGCGTTGACCAAAGGATAAATTCTCCATCTCAACTTTATTTACCACCACCAGGCAGCACTAGGCGGCAGGCACCACGCCTGTGTCATGAACATGTGGGGCCGGTACTGTGAATGGGACGGATCCTCCTGAGGCCCCACACCAGCCTACCACCACCACACCCAAGGCGTGCATGCAGCGTTGCAGGCCTGTGGGGCCGCCACGCCAATGTTGTGGGAGTGGGAGTGGGAGCGTGCGCCGAAAGCCAACAACCGTGAACTCCATTTCCGTCCCTTCTTTCTCTACCCTATACCCCAGTACTGTACACAGTACCACTGGGACGTGGGCCCGCCCACGGATTTCCCTCCTGCAATTCAGTGTGCGCTTCGGGCCAGGTTTAGTTTCCTAAATTTGGTGCATGTACAGAGTACTAAATGTAGATAAAAATAAAAACTAATTATACAGTTTTGTTGTACTTTACGAGACAAATATTTTGAACCTAATTAATCAATGTTTGGACAATTATTACTAAATAAAAACAAAATTATTGCCAGGTGGGCGAAGCATGGCACAGCGGGATTCCAGCTATGCGGTCGCGGTGGAGAAGGATGGAAGCAGGCCGATGGCTATGCGGCCCTCGGCAATAGGGCGCACGCGGTGCCCGCGATGGAGGCGACAACAACAGTTGGGTGGTGCGGCCTCGCGCAGCGAGCACGCCGTGGCGGTGCAAGTGCAACAGTGGCAGGGAGGAAGGCCGGCGGGAGGCGCAGTAGAGAGGGAGGCGTGGAGGAGCCGCGGCGGAGTCGCGGTGATGCGTGAGTTTTTTTAATCTGTGGTGACCGGAGGGGAGCAGAGGGAGCAGATAGGAACGACAACTTTTGGACGTCGGGTCCACCAACAGGGGCGTCCGCGCGCGGACAAACATCTGACTCCCAGCATTATCGAAGAGCTTTGTGTCATTAGCTTAATTCTAACTTAATTTACTGACAGTATTAATATTTATTTCTTTAACCAAGTTTACTATAAATATATATATATAATTAATAATTTAATATATATTTCTTATATCGTATCTCTGTCCCAGAAAGCATATCACATAGGGGTCTGTGCAGGTGAAACTATCTTGAGTTTGACTAGGTTTATAAAAAATATTAGCAGCATTTATACCTCTAAATAAGTCTATATAAGAAAATATATTCAATGTTTTTTTCCTAATCGTGCTATTGCAACATAAATATTAGTAACCTCTTGTGTGTATTTGGTCGAAATTAAAATTGTCACTTTTCGAGAGGTGAGATGACACTCTTTGTGGTATGAGGGAGTAAACGCTAGTACTTTTATTTTATAACTTTGGCCAAACACCAAATCATTTGACTCTAAAAAAAAGTGAGAATTGCAATCTTTTGTGGACCAAGTGAGTATCTACTGCCTCCATCCAAAAAATTAATTATAGGTTTGGTCAACGTCAAACTATCTTAAATTCAACTGAATTTATAAAAAACATTAGCAACATGCATGGCTCCAAATAGACACATAATAAAAAATATATTTCATTACAAATAAATTAATACTTATTTGATATGAAAATATGAACTTTAATATAAATTTGACGGAATATGAAATTATTTTATTTGAGTTAACACTGTTTTAGAACTGCATTTTTTATGGATCGAGTAGCTACATACAGTACTCCTATCTCTATCTACTCCTATGCATCCATCCATCCACGGGTCCACCCATTGAATTGGATTATATTGAACACATTTGACTTGTCCCCACGCACGCAACCGCGCGAGGCGCGACAAAACCAGTAGGGGAATCCGAATTTCCACCTTTACAAAAAACATCGAATTTCTCCCCTCAAAAAAAGATCGAATTTCCCATCTCTTTCCACAAGGCATCGTGGTCATCCTTGCGAGTCACATCTTCGTAGAAATTCTGTCGTCAGATGAGACATTACTCCTACTATGGTACTGTACTAGTAGAGATGGATAGATAGAGATGGATGGGTCACAGGGAGCAGGAGAGGTAGTCGCTCAGTCCTTAAATATCTATCGTTTACGTTTTCTGATAAATAACTTTGACTAAATATATATTAAAAAAATATTAATATTTATAGTACATAATGAGTATTATTGGAAAGATCTTTGAATCTAGTTTTTTAGTAAATTTATTTGGAGATACAAATGTTGCACGTATTTTTTATAATTCAAATCAAACTTTTGGCACACACACCAACAACGATAGATATAAGCCTTAGGAGTAAAGAAAGCATGGCCAGGCATCCTTGGTCTTCGTTCCTTGATTTCAGCGTGTGTCTGCGAGGAGACGACAGCCAGACGTGGCGTGGCAAGTGTTTTTCTCTCCTAATAAAACACCATCAACCGGCTTATCAGTCGCACAAACTATTAGCCAATAGCTCCGAAATCAGTTACTTACACATGAATAAGAAAATATAAGGTAATAATATGAGTTGAATAGTTTAGATTCGTATTCGAAATTTCAAATATCCTTTTATTTGTTTGTTTGTTTGTCTATTGCCTATGAGCATCCATGATCTATCTGTGTTACTAAGGATTTTATAAAAAAAGCAAGTCATATAATGAGAGATTGAAATATAGTAAACTCTATACATACATACAGTAAACAATAATAAAAAAGATATTGTTAGCCATGTTAACTATATAAATTCACAATGTTGCAATCTGGTCATTTCGTGACTCGGAGTAGCTTGCTACTGTGAATTTGTAAGGTATGCCCCCCGGGTAATAACAAAGAGTTGAGAGGGTTTAAAAAGGGTGGCATTTTTGTGAATCTTTTTTTGATAACATATATAGATTCCATTGAGACAAAAAGAATACCATAAAAGAGCATCCTAAAAGTTTGCACACAGTTATCAGGTAATAGGTCTTACTTTTGCACGCATCGTACTCCCTGGGTTCCAAAATGTAAGTCCTTTCTAGATACATAGCATTTGCTACATATCTAGATATACATTGTATGATATGTCTAGAATACACAATAATAAAACCAGAACGGTTTACGATTTAGAACGGGAGTGGTACTAATAAAGTACATTGTTTTCCCACGGTATATGACTTACGTTTGTCGGCTCCTAGAAATGCAATGGTTTTTATGCCCTTTGTTTCAACAGCTGAAGTGAAGAGCTTATGATGATGCAAGTCTGCCTATGGATTACCAGATGGAAAGAATGTATTATAGGTCACGATGGTCCAACCGAGGGCTCGTTCGTTTCTCTAGAAATTCCCTAGAACAATTCCTAGCCGGAATGATAGGCTAATCTGTATAGCAATTGATCAGCTGGAACGATTCCTAGACTCGTTCCAAGATAACCGAATGATCCCTGAAGGGAATGTATTACAGGTAACTCTTCAACGTCAAAAAAATTACAGGTGACTCTTGACTCTGGTTCGGTTCTTTTTCTGTTTTCACAAGTTTGGCATGTACTCCCTCCGTCCCATTGAGACTGTCGTTTTAGCACCTGGTCCGTGTCCCATACAAGTGTCGTTTTAGGTATGACGTGGGTCCCACACCTGGCTTTTCCTCTCGGGCCCTGTCCTATCCGTCTGCACGTGAGTGTGGCTGGTTTTGATAAGGCAGGTGTATCTATAGAATTGAGATGATGCTTAAGCATTTAATGATGCTTGTTACAGCACATAACTTGAATCATTGTCATACTAGCCTTCCTTCTCTTCCTCCTAGGTATGCACGCTCAAGTCCAAAACGACATTTTCAATGAGACGGAGGAAGTACTAATGTATCCTTTAGTGGAAAAAAACATCTGTTTTGGTGAGAGGCTCGGACAATAAAAAAAAGCCTGGAGGCACTGTGCAGCAGGGGTCCAGCGCCTTGTTTAGTTGGATTGCTAAAGTTAAAATTTTTTCACTCTTTCTATCACATCAACTTTTACACGCATGCATGAAACATTAAATATAGATAAAAAAAATAACTAATTACATAGTTTAGTTATAAATCACAAGACAAATCTTTTAAGCCTAGTTAATCTATAATTAGATACTAATTGTCAAATACAAACTAAAATGGTACCGTTAGAAAAATTCTAGGGTTTTTTTGATCGGTGCCATCGGAATTTTGCGACTTTGGAGTTATGCCATTACAATTCGTGTAATCCGAGAAATGCCATTACAATTCTTCAGCTTGCCGCTTCGTGCCATTTTCTACGTATACCGCCGCCTTGGGCCCACTGTCAGGCCTGTGGACGCATACGCACATTGCGTATGGACATCGGTGCCCCTCCGTCCACATTAGAAGCCACCCCGTCCGTTCTCCATCCGTCTGTCTCGCAGACACAGCTTCGTTGATCCTCCGCCTCTGGCCATCGCGCCGTCGCCC
The DNA here is from genome assembly GCA_022457205.1 of Saccharum spontaneum. Lineage (NCBI taxonomy): Eukaryota > Viridiplantae > Streptophyta > Magnoliopsida > Poales > Poaceae > Saccharum > Saccharum spontaneum. Next base: position 8,863,096 of record CM039613.1, read on the forward strand.
GCCCGCCCGAGCTCGCCGCTCCGGCCGCCGCCCCATCGCCTCAGCGACGCGAGCCCTCGCGCAAACCCTCGCGTAGCCCTCGTGCAAGGCCTCACTGCTCGCGTAGCCCTCGCGCAAGCCGCGCCCGCGCCGGTGGACTCCGTGGCCCGTGGACTGCACCCCGCCACCGGGTTTCTTTGACGAAGTCGGCGCGTCTCCTGCTGATTCCGTCCGCGGCGTCCTCCTACCTTGTTCTCTGAGTTGAGCTCACCGCTAGGCGTCATCTCGGCCAGGAGAAGGTTCATCCTTGGTGAGCACCTCCTCTGCCTGCAAGGTGTTCGGTGAAATGCCGCCACATCCAAGAACTTGCTGCTGATCCATGTTCTCTGCCTCCCTTGTGCGCAGCAGCTGCTGCCATTGTGCCCAAAAGCTGCCACCGTGCCAATGGCCACCACGGCTTCGAGCTCTTCACAGCCGGAGAGGACTCTCCCTCTCATTGACTGCCCCAAATGCTTGGTCCCTGTTGTCAAGCGACTGAGCAAGAACAACAACTTCTACTACAAGTGCCCCCAATGTCGTGAATGGTGGTTTGAGGATGCATATGAGCTTTACTTGCGCAATAACCATGCCAATCTGTTGGCGAGTTCTATTGGTTCTGGGCACAATGTAGATGGGGCTGTTGAAGTCGTCCAACAGCCTGCTGGTCCTGTTGTTCAAGGGTTCCAGCAAGCGTGTGGAGAATTGAAGATGGTCCAGCTTGATTTGAAGCTCTTAGTTGGTGAGATCAAACTGGAGATTGGCAACCTAAAGACCGAAGTGAAAGAATTGAAAGAGATGAAGAAGGGAAAGAGTCCAATTGGCGCTGTTGTTGTTTTCATGGCTATCTTTGTTGTTGTCCTGGTTGCATTTGTGTGGAAGAAATGACTTCCCTTTCATGTAATGAGTCTTTTGTGACAAGCTATGTATGTGAAATGCATGACAATAGTGTGTGTCTAGTTGTATGTTTCCAGTGAATTGTAATGCAATGAGTGTGTTTCCAGAAACTTGGAATGAATCAATGTATGTGCCTGTATGTTTCTAGTGAAATTGGAATGAAGTTGTGTGTTTCCAGAAAAAAATGGAATGTGTGTTCCCAGAAAAAATTGGAATGTGTGTTTCCAGAAAAAAATGGAAGTGTTCCCAGAACACATGTACACAAATATATGACATGGGCATCTTCATTCACATAGCCAAGTTCAACTATATATATGGCAAATAGCCTTCACAGATCACATGAATAGGCCATATCCTTCACATGAATACACCAAACTTACCAATTCATTGACAGAACACATGAATAGGCCATATCCTTCACAGATCAGGTCTGAAGGCCATAGGTAAGTACATATCAGGTTTCTAAGACATAGGTGCCATTACATAACCAGTTTGAAGGCCATATATGCCATTACAGTACAAGTTCATAAGTACTTGAAAAGCAACAGGTTCATAAATTATACTTCAAAAGCAACTAGTTCATAGGCCCTAAGTACAGATGCCTTCTTGCATTGCATCCATCCCACCAAAAGCAACTAGTTCACCAAAAGCGACTAGTTCACTGCCCACTGTTCAGCATGTCCAGAAGGCTTCTAACAACTTGAACTGGTGGAGCTACTGCATTTTTTAGTTCTTTCTTCTTCTTTGGTGTCTTCTTCTTCTTCGGTGACTTCTTCTTCTTTGCAGGCTTCTTCTTTACTGGTTTCTTCCTCACTTGAGATGATCCTACTTCTTGTTCCTCAGCTGTCCTCTTCCTGCAACACCAGTTCAAACACAACCAAATTTGTTAGTACTACTCACTTAACACAACAAAATTTAAAATAGTAAAATTTTCACCTTTTATTAGTAGCAGCACCACCACCATCATGTCCCAGCTCAGGTTCTTTGCAAGTTTTGGCAAAATGTCCAAAACCTCCACACCTGGAGCATCTAACTTTCTTCTTTCCTGCATTTGTCTCCAGGAAACCTCTAATCCTCACCACTTTAGGCTTTCCTGGTCTTCTTCCCAGCACTGGTGGATACACCTTATACCCAAGATTAACATGAGGCCACTGTGACCTGTCTGGTATAGGTTCTACTCTACTGTCATATGCAGCTCTAAATCTTGCAACAGAGTAGTACTCATGCACATAGTCAGATATTTGGAGTCCTCTATTGGATAAAATCCATGCCAGTGCATGCTTGCATGGCTTACCAGTTACTTACCACTTTCTGCATCCACAAGTGTGGTTTTGAAGATCCACTGTGTGCCGTCTCGGGTTATTCCAATTATCTAGTAATGTAACCTTTGCCATTAAATCATTACAGGGAACAATCTTCACAACTTTTAGATCTCTACTTAGGATATTTAGTTCATTCATTACTCCTGGGATGATGCCATCCTCCCACTGCCTTGCTATCTGCTTCCTAATGTACCTCTTCTCCATTATGAGTTCCCTCAGCCTGTCAACCAACTCATGCAGGAGCAGACCCTTAAAATCCCTAATCTGTGCGTTGAAACTCTCAGAAACATTGTTTGTAACATAATCACACTTGCTAAGCTCTGAGAAGCCAGCCCTATACCAAAGCCTTGGATGATAATCTTGAAGGTACTTAATTGCATCAGGAGCAATCTCAAATATTTTGTTCAGATGCCACTTGAACATCTCAAATGTGTAGGTCTTTGCAGCAGGATACAGATGTTCAGTGAAGACATCACCTGAGTAGTATTTCATGAAGTTTTGGTACAAGTGCCTCATGCACTCTCTGTTCTCAGCCTGTGGGAAGACCTCTCCTACAGCTTTTTCTAGGCCTTTACAAGCATCAGAACTTTTTACCAAACCAGGAGGGTCCCCACAGCTCTGTGCAAACGCTGCATGAACCACTTCCAGTTATCTTCGGTCTCTGTGTCAAAAATACCATAAGCAATATGATACAGCCAGTTGTGACCATCAACCCTAGTAGCTGAAACCAACTGGCCAAGGTATTTCCCATGCAGACTAGAAGCATCTACACCAATAAATGGTCTGCAGCCAGCTAAGAAACCATAAATGCATGGCTTCAAAGCAACAAACATCCTTCTAAATCTATTCTGTTTATCTACTTTCTCCAATTCTATTTGCACAATGCTGCCGGGAGAACTTATTTCAATCTGTCTACCCTAATTGAATAACAACTGAAAACTGTCCTCATATGTGCCATGAATCTTGTTGAGAGCAACCTGCATACCTGACCAAGCTTTGGAGTACTTCAACCTGATGCCAAAGTCGTCCTGGAGTTTCTCCCTGGCCTCTTTTGGGCGCTTATTTGGATTCTTCTTCAACCAATCTGATAGCCTATCTGCACACCACCCCTGACTTGTTGTCTTTCCTTCTTTAAGCTTGGTGGTTGCACACTTGTGCTCAGCCTCCAACACTTTTATCTGCACAACAAAAGAAAAGAAAGTCAATTCACATTTCTTCCCTTTCTTAAAATAATATAGCACACAAGTCAAACATATTACCTGTACAGTCTTTTTATCAAAGAGAGTGGAGGCATGTATGCGCCAAGGACAACCAGGAAAAGCACAATGAGCTCTAAACCTCTTTTTGTCTGTTTTCAGCCCAGCAAACTCAAAACCAACCTTCACAGCATGATGCCTAATTGCTTTCCTGAAGGCAATGATATCAGGAAACAATGCACCCTCCACTATGTTTGGATTCTCAGGATCGTGAAGTACACGAACTTCAAGAGGGTCTGCATCATCTACTTGTGCCTCAGTTGCTTCATCTACTTGTGCCTCAAGAGGGTCAACTTAAAAAGGTGGATCATTAGCATCAACAAAAGGGTCAACAACACCAGAATCATTAACATCGTTGGTTGTCTGTGCTATGTTGGTTGGCTGCGCAATAGGATCTAGAATTTCTATGTACATGCGTTCATCATTAAACCCAACATACTCTTCAGGGTTATCAAAGATATCAGGCACCCTTTCAGGCTCTACATTGTTAGTTGCATCAGTACCGGGTTCTCCTTCAGCCCCAATTGCAATAGCTGCCTCTGGATTTACAGGAGCAACACTACTTGGTTCATTTGGAATCGCACATAAAGGCAATAGGCCATCACATTCAACATCAACACAAAGAGACTTATCAAACACCCCCACTACAAGCTGACAACCCATCTCTTCCTTGTACATTTCAAAGACATCAAGCATCTGGATTTCACTAACTAATTTGACATTCTCATGCATCCTTTTGTCAAAGAACCACACTGTGGGTAACTGGTTAGGGGGCACCTTCAGTTCATTTGCAATACTTGAAGTCAATAGTTCAAGAGTGCATGACCCAAACTCCACATCACATTGAAACACAGAGCCTTTCCTGTATGAATTCCTACCATCCGTGTCTTTAAATGCAAAACCTTCAACTTTAACATCTATCACGAACCCATCCCTACCAACAATGAAATCGACCCCCAAATCGAAGTGTAAATCCATAGGCACAAATCAATTACATTACATGCTAACATAGAACAGGGATTCGCAGACAATACCTGCTATCCTCCATCTCCGCCGCAACACTACAGCAAAGATGCTCCAAGGCCCCCCACGTCGTCTTTAGGGGTCCTGCATCTTCTCCGGTCGATGTGCCGCTGCTCTGTAGTGTAGGCTCCGGTGGGGGATGGAGGCTCCACGGCGCGCTCGTGTTCTAGGCTCTAGGGATGGCGGGGGATGGAGGCTCCAGGGATGGCAGCAGGGACGGCGGGGGATGGCGGCTCCAGGGACGACAGGGGATGGATTCTAGGGTTAGGGTTCTTGGTCTTGGAGGAGATGGAGAACGGAGACAGAGAGGAGGGAAGCAGCGTCTGGTGACGACGAACAGACGGGGAGGAGCCATGGCATCCTTCTACTGCGGACGGAGGGGCATCCTTGTCCATACGAAACTTGTGTATGCCTCCCTTGACCTGACAGTGGGCCCAATCAGGCGTGATACGTAGAGAATGGCAGCAACCGACGAGCTGAAGAATTGTAATGGCATTTCTCGGATTACACGAATTGTAATGGCATAACTCCAAAGTCGCAAAATTCCGATGGCACAGATAAAAAAACCCAAAATCCTAACCCTTCACAACTAAGGCCTTGTTTAGATCTAAAATTTGGGAAGCAAACTTTGTATAGTAAATGTCCCGTCACACTATAGCAATTTTGTTTTTATTTGATAATAATTGTCCAAATATTAATTAATTAGGCTTAAAATATTTGTCTCGCAAAGTACAACAAAACTGTGCAATTAGTTTTTAATTTCATCTACATTTAGTACTTCATATATATGCTGACATGTTAATATGATAGGGAATCTTCTTTTTGCATAGTAGAATTTAGGGGTGAATTTGGGTATCTAAAGAAGACCTAAACAAGGCGCAGCTTCGCTTCCTTTGCAAGTTGCAACGAAAGACTTGACTGGAACGACACAGAGCGTAGGCTAGGGACTAGGCGCTAGGCCCCACGGCAATATGGGTGGGTGTGTCCCCTGTGGTGTGGCCGTGTGCGTGTCCTGCCGCTGCATCATGCTCAGACCTTGCATGCATGGCCCTGCCCAAAGTCAATGCTCAGACCTGACCTGATGGGCTAGTTTGTCATGTCCTCTGTACTAGTGTTACTGTGTTGTCGTCGTCGTTGTCGTCTTGTCCCGTCCGCATGCACGTCCACGTCACTACCGGTAGGGCACTTTATTTTTTTTAAAAAAATGCAAAACAAAAGGGTTATCGTCTGATCTGGCTTCTCCCTCAAGTCATCCCGTTGACGCACGCCGCCGCACCGCGACACTGACTAACGCGCATACAGTACATACTGTGAGGTATGTACTTTGTTGTGGTACCTCTTCAGGGACAGATACGAAAGTTCGTGATATCTGTTTTCTTCATACTGCAATGTACTGTCTTGTAGAGCGATATTTTGAGTGGACCAAACAAAGGGGTTTCTACTTTTTTTTTAAGGAACTGAAGGGGCCAGGGGTTTCTACTTTAAATAAATATAAATGTTTGTTTGGTTGTGTTTCTTCGTCAAACCATGCTAGTGAAATAAGCCTAGTTATTAATCCAAGCTAGCGCATATGAAGTAATGTAAGATGTGTTGCCTCGTTTACCTGTAGTTAGGGATGAAAACGGAACAGAAATATTCCGAACTGACCGTTTTTGTTTTCTATATTATGAACCGTTTTTTAACATGAAAAATTGTCGGTTTCAATTGGTTTCACAACCATTTTCAACTATTTTTTGTACTCTTTAATTGCTAAATGTAGAAATATCCCGAACCGACCGCTTTCGTTTTTCTATATCGTAAGTCCGTTTCCGACCGTTTCTGACCGTTTTCATCCTTACCTGTAGTACCTAATTAAGATCTGGCTAACAAAATTCTTATTTGCGGGTTTCCTGGATGGTTTTGGTAGAATCACCTTATCTTTTGTGAGCGTGTTTTTTTAGCTTCATCACCTCCCTCCTCTACCACCTTTCCCTTGCACTCACCTTTGTCCTCTGCTACTCCTTCTTTATACGTCTCTGGCCGGTGGAGCAGATGATGCCAGGGGCCTCAGCCTGGCTCCGACGACGTAATTAAGCAAATTGTTTAAAGTTTGATCAAAGTTATATAAAACGGTTAAATTTGATCAAACTCTTTTCATAAAATATTGATCAAATTTATAATGAATTAACTCGGGACTAGCTGTATAAGAACTGTATTTGTCTCCAGGATGGTGGGTGCAGTAGTATTTGTTATACTTTGTGATCGTATAAAAGGCGCACAAGTACACTGCCCGCACCAATGATTGAAGCCATTTCCCCTGCCTCGAATGCAAGCTCCAAAAGTGTGCACTGATGTAGTGATGCTCATCACCAGCAGTTTCCTTTGCCTCTACTCAACCTCCGACGTCGACGTCGATCAGTCGATGCATAAATGTCTCCACTTTTGTTGGATCTTGCTAACAGAGTCCTATACTTAATTTACTCTATCTGATCACGATTTCCAACAAAGGTCGTCATTGTAAGGTCGTCTTAAATCAATGCAAATATTTTTACTTTGACGAGGACCGGCGTCCGGCGATAATATAGCTGAACATTTAGACAGGGGTCAGTACTCTCTTCGTCTCAAATTATAAGCTATTTTAATTTTTTTAGGGTCAAAGTATCTTAAGTTTTATTAAATTTATATAATAAAATAATAATATTTAGGATACTAAATAAGTATCATTGGATTCTTCATTATTAATTATATTTTTATAGTATACATACTTGATGTCATAAATCTTTATAATTTTCTCTATAATCTTGGTCAAACTTGAGATACTTTGACTTTTCTAGAAAATTAGAATAACTTATAATTTGGAATAGAGAGAGTACATAGGAAGGTTGATTCCAGTAGATTTGATCATAAAAATTGAAAAGTATTTCTATAATAAATACCATATATTTTCATAGAAAATTGCTAGTCAAAGTCTAATGACCACTGCATTGTGAATTGCCTTTCAGTGTCCTTACCAACTATACTACTTTTTTAGAAAGTAGGAGTACCTATATATATTCGGGGGATTGGAGTATGAGATTTGCTGTTGGTTAAGTTATCTACAAGTGGATCAGAGAGTTTATATACTATATAAAATCCTGGGTGCTAGCTAACCTTAGTTTTGATGATTCCCAACTAGGCGTGCTTTTCAAATCAGTAGAATATTTACATCGTCCGCGGCTTCTTGGAAAGTTCCGAGCGATCATCATCACTGTGCTCCGATTGTAGCAGTCTTATTGGGAAGACTGCAGACTAAAGTGTAATTAACGACGAAGTTGTTTAAGACTTTGCATCCAAATGGAGGACAAGAACGAGGACATGCGTGCTTCTTTTAGAGCAAGGTCAATAATAGAGCCAAGTGTTTGACTATAAGCTAAGTTATAAAAGCCAAGTCATACAATAGTTGTCTTCTATTTATCTATAAAAAAGTTTTTTATTATCATGTGGTACTATGTCTTACTTTCTCTTTTCTACTCCTTCTTACATACATTATTGTTTGGACCCATAGATGCCTATGCCCTATGCTTCCGTGCCCAACTTGATACTAGAATAAGAGCCAAGCTTTCTTCTCTCTCATATCTTCTCTCCTCCACATCAGCAAAAATATTGACTAGCTTGGCTATAAGCCTATTACTGTACCTGCTCTTAGTTTACTATTACTGTTTGTTTATTTATCTACTAATTCTAATGAACGTCACGTTCTTGTATTCCTACGATTTTGAGGGATGCATTTGGGGGAAATGCATGGTATTGGCTAGTGCGTGGTATGTGCCAGGAATAACATTTTCTTCCCGAGAGAAACTTGCTAGGGATAGCCCGTAGCGATTTCACTACTAAGCAAAGTATTTTTTAGAGACAACCAGATTTAGTTTATAGAGAAGAGGCAGTTTTTCCAACCGCCTCTAACCAAGATATCCTCTAGACATCAACCATTTCCGGAGATGGCCGTCTAGCTAGGGGCAATGTAATCCAGGAGAAACCCACTAGTGAATTGGATCACATGTCATGGTCTAGGTGCATTGTCGGTAACATGATCCGAAAGAAACGTACTAGTAAAGTGGGTCACAAGTCACATGATTTTTCTGCACGAAAGAGCCCTTCCTAATTCACTAATTTGTAGGAAGATACTAGACTTTTGCATTTGAAAAGAGTTTTTTTTTTGCACTAGTGCCTTTTCTATATGGTCTCTAGTGCGAGCTGCCCTACCACACTATACTATATAATCACTTCTAACCAAGTATAGGATTCTATCCTTTTGTATTAGCTTATACGTACGAATCTTATATTGAATACTTCATATTTTAAATGAAAAAACTTTCCCATGTCATATTGAGCATTACAACTTTGCTATAGGATGTGTCTCAATCTGATGTCGCTTAAGTATTTGGAAACTTTGAATTTAAAAATACGAGAACAAAACGTATATTTGGATCCTAAACAATTTCAAATTAAAACTTGATCATATATGTTTTATATCCCGTAGAGATTTACAATTATGATTAAAGTTAGACTTTGCTTGATTTGATTTAGAAAAAGGTTATGTTTTTTTTTGTGCGATATCTATTTTCATTACGGGTGGTGCACTGCCAACTGCCTTTCTAAGGGTGGCTAGTGCCTTATTTTTAGGAACAGTGCATAACACCAATCATAACTAAAACTCAGAAAGTAGCATTTCTAGGGGTGGTTCGTAACACGCCCTTGACAATAAAGGATATTTCTATGGGCGGGCGGTAACACCAGCCACCGAAATTGATTTGCAGGGAAGGTTTATCTCTAAACAACTTTACTAAGGGTGGTGTTTGATCTGGCCATTCTTGAAAAAGAAGAGAGAGAGGATGGTTCTTTAAAATTGTCTTTGTAGCGGTGTTTGTTAGTGGATTCTATTGCTGTTCTTGTTTTGGCCTTTTGTTTTTGCTTCTTTCCTTCTAATACCATTTGTACAAGGCAAACTGGCAAACCATCCTTTCGAGAAAAGGGTTTGCAATTTTTAGAGCCAGCAATTGCAGATGACTCTCTCCTAGCCTATGGGGTGTTTAGTTTCCAAAAATTTTCACCCCAAAACATCACATCGAATCTTGCGGCACATGCATGGAGCATTAAATATAGATGAAACGAAAAACTAATTGCATAGTTCAACGTGAAATCGCGAGACGAATCTTTTAAGCCTAATTAGTCCATGATTGAACAGTAATTATCAAATAAAACAAAAAAACTACAGTACCCGAAACCAAAAATTTTCGCGAACTAAACACCCCCCTAGTAGGTCCTAGCTATCTTTGTCAGAGTAATACAAACAACTGAACAAGAGAGCGAGATCAGCGTGCGGGACAAGTTGATTGATCAGACAAGAACACATTTTCTTTGGTAAATTACCTAGGACTTCAGGCTCCGGCCTGCATGTGCATACTTTTTAACAAGTCCTCTTCCTCCTAGCTTTTGATCAAAAAACAAGTCCTCCTAGCTACTGTCCTACATGATTATTGCTGCACAATCCTTTGTGATTCTTCAATTAAGTAGCTTTCACTGGAGAATGAGGTAGCTTTCATATACTAACTACTACTCTGTGGGATCGGATTTGGATAGATGATGCTGTACTGAACTTCTATATATTCCACATTTCTTGGATGCTTTCGGCGACATTTTCCATCGGTAGTTTGCCATGTACTTTGGTCCGGAATTCACCTGGAATATGCTGAACGTGCCGACTGAGTCAGCCACTCTCTCCAGGCTGGCATCCAGTGCAAATAGGCACTCCTAGGAGACAATCTGAAACGCTTGATGAAGCTGGCAACTGCAGGATGTTTGGAGGCTAGCCAGTCTTGAGATATATATAGTTGAGCGTGACCTATATATCATATCCTTTTCGAAGTACAACCAACGCCAACTAACCAAGATAGACTACATCAACGTGAGCAACAAGCTCACCAATTTACAGCTATATGTGCAGCCTCAGACTGATGCAGATGTTGTGATAATAATTTTGATTTATTATTTATGCAAGTCATTTGGAAGGATGAAAACAATAGTTAAGAGCTCCCCGTGCATGTCCCTTTCCTTTTCTCTTGTCTCTTGAAAAGGAAAGGAAAGGAAAGCAACTCTGATGATGTTAACAGGCCCGGTGGATTTTAGTTAAGAGAGAAGAGATAGATGGAAGATGGTGATACATAGATACACACAAGCAGAAGCTGCTGCCGTGAAGGCCTCTCTCTACGACCAGACGACTTGCATTGCCCTCTCCGGTTCAGTTGCTTGTGGAAGAGGTGTAACCATATTTGTTGGCGAGTTGGATGTGATGGGCCGGGTTGTATTCTGTAGGTTATATTAGCTACATAAGCCAAATTAAACCACCACCAACTCATCGGTGAAAGAGATGAAAGGAACCAAAAGCAAAGCAAATGCCGCTTTCGTAAGGAGATGTAAGGGCCGTACGGACGTTGAAACATGAACCGTGTGGCCTGTCCAATTTCAGCCTTTTTTGTGGCCTGTCCAATTTCAACCTTTTTTCTAATATTAAACGAATTACTGGGAGTAGATTCTTGGTTAAGCAAAATATGAAATTAGGCAGAACTGTCAGTAATTCTTGGTAAAGCTACACTAGTTTCTCCCAGCTTCGCCTGAATGGCTGAATCTCTGCAGAACACTAGTTTACAGATCGATATGGAAGTATTTTTTTTTTTGAAACGAATCAGGCAGGAGAAATACCGACCATATTAAAAAGAAGAAGAATCCAGACCGGGCAGATCGATATGGCAGCTCGACTGCACGCAGAGAGATGAAAGAAGCAAAATAAATAAAGGCAGTAAAAGCTCAAGATAGTTTATATATATGTTCATTCATCCAAAAGGGAGCCAATTACCAAGAAAGGTATCCATGTAACATGCTGCAGGTAACTACTAGATCTCTCTGTCTCTGAATGTCAATAGTTAGGCCGAATCTGAAGGAGGTATTTAGTTTATCAGTTAATCTGAATCTGAAGGAAAGCACAGTGGTACGGTGTGTACACAACAACAATCATGGTACAGCTAAAGCATGTACTGCAGCAGGTGATCTTTGATCATTGGCAGGTGGTGGATCATGGTACTAAGTGCTAGAGTTTTCTACCTGATCTATCTTTTCCACCCGCGCGCCTACCAAAATTAAAAGGCAGGGACAGTTGGATGGATGGATCTGCACTCTGCAGCAGGCCATCAGAACTGGCTGTTAATGAAATGATTATAGCTAGGGTGATTAAGAGAGAGATGGAGTGACAAATGTGAGTGGAGGATAGGCAAACAAATAAATCCTGTGGCTTGATGCTGTCTCTCCCTGTACCTCACCTTCTTCCTGCGACCTTCCACCTTACACACTACTTAACTGACACCGCGATGGCCGATAATGTCATTCAGGTATCTATATACTGTGTTCCATGGCCGTCTTATATTTTGCACCTTAATTTGGTTCTAGAGAACTTTACCTGATCAGGTTTTATTTTTCACACTTTGTCAGATAGTCATATTACTTTTTAGGGGAACATCAGCACCACCCAAATTCCAAAAAAGCTTGAAAATAGTTTTACGAGATGGGAACATCAGCAGCACCACCTTGAACAATGACCTTCTCACCAACAAAAAAAGAACACAAACTACAACTCATTACATGAACCCGTCTTGATTTTGCGTTGAGTCAATTAGTGTACCATCTCTATCTTGGCTTTGTCTTTCTCCTTAGACAAGTCTCCCCAAAGTCAATCAATGTATTTCTGCTGTCCTAACCAACATGCCTCAATCCATACAACTCAGGCTAGCCAATTGCGCGGCCATTGTTGGGTAAAGAAGTTGCATGCCCAGTTGCCAACTCATTTCCATTATTTTGTCGATCCAAAGCAGCAAACTGGTAACACGCTGATATGCATTGTCGACACAGTAAACCAATCATACATAGCATTCTTTACTTTTCATGTCTATTCTTCATCTTCTGCTCCAAATGCATGATATATTTGCTCCTTCATTCATCCTACAAATGCACATATAGAACTGAATTTGTTCACTCATGAACTTTTTATCTCCAAACAACCTTTCATTGAGACAACCACTTTCTCACGCTCACGAGCATAGCTTGCTAAAATTTGGTGCCCTCCAATGTCTCGAGATAAATCACTAACTTGGATACAATATATCTTCAACAACGCGGATGCATAGCTACTGAACTAGAAATAGTTTGCCTACTATGTGTATTGCAAACATCTTCCCCTGCAAATATTAGTACATACATTGTATATGTATCTACCCTGGGTACTCTGCATTTTTAATCCAACATGTAGTAGCTGTGCCATTTATCATGTCATTGCTATGAGCAGCTATGAGCAGCTAGTGAGCACTGTCATGCATTTCACCCTAGTTCCAACGACCAGAGAGTTCATTAGTTTCTTATCTGATGAGCAGCATGATTGGTTGCTCTTGCTCCCCAGCCTACACAATACTTAGTACAGTACATGGGCGGACAAATGTTGGACGCCAGTGGCGGAGCCAGCAATTTTAGAGAGCCTGGGCGAGAAAAATATGCCATATGCTTAACAGTGACAAGCCACACACATAAATATATATTACATACTAGATCAAGCTACGATTTCTTAGCATGCAAAATCAAATAAAGATTTGCTCCTAAATTTTTTCAGCGTGAAGGTAGAGTATGTGTTAATTTAGGTAACTAAGAGCAAAAGAATTGATTTGTAATAGGTAACCAAGAAAAAAAAATCTGATTTGCAGCATTGTAGATCTACTGAAACAATGTTTACAAAGAGTGAGATTCTCCCACTGCTTATGCGATTGGGACCTGGGAGTCTGTGGGCGTGTCGCTTCAGCCTCCTCTCTCCTCACACCTCGTCGCCGGGCCCCTTGATCTGCGTCTCGGTCATGCTCTTGTAGTCCCGCTCTCCGTGCTGTACACACGCGCGATGCCCCTGTCTGTATTGTGAGCTGTTTGGACCCTACTCCTACGTACGTATTAGTGGCAGCCTGGCAGGGGAGCCCGGCCAACGGCCCCAGGGTGGCCGGGCCTTGGCTCCGCCCCTGTTGGACGCCAAGGCTCCTAGGGCCTTGTTTAGAAGTTTGCCTCCCAAATTCACTATGCAGAATTCCTATTCCCCGTCACATCAAAATGCCGGCACATATATGGAGTACTAAATATAGATGAAATCAAAAACCAATTACACAGTTTTGTTGTACTTTGCGAGACGAACATTTTAAGTCTAATTAATCAATATTTGAACAATTATTACCAAATAAAAACAAAATTGCTATAGTATGACGGGACACTTACTATGCAAACTTTGCCTCCAAAGTTTGCCATCTAAACGAGGCCTAGGAGTAAAAGTATCATCTCTGTTAAGACTAGTACATGTTTCTACGGTGAAATTTGAGAAAGCGATAACACTGTAAGCCTGTACGGAGAAAGAACATGCATGGACGGAGCACGCAAGGAGCGTCAGATCGATAGATGCTATTGCCGGCTTGCATGCTGCATACCTAGGCACCGCCGTAGTCTCTTGTGCAGTTGTGCTTGTGGGAACCGGAGTTCTTCTTCTTCTTCTTCTTCTTCTTCTTCTTCTTCTTTTGAAAAATTGGGAACAGCATTATCGATCGGCCGTAGAATGACACAGCAAATCACATCTGTTTGCAAATTGGAATGGTGCAGCAGCAGCAGCCAGCACTCCAGCAGTATATCACAAAATTAGTCACGTATAAACCTAAGACAAGAATATCCAAGAACACAAAAGGACATCATATCTAGCTAGCCTGAATGCCTTGAATGCAACACCGCTTGACACACACCCGGCCAACGTATGGTGCCAATGCCAGGTGTGATGAGGTAATAAGTGGTGTCGACGACGATCGCCATTCGGACGGTGAGAGCTACGGCCGGCGAAAGGCTTTGGAAGAGACTGCATGGATCCAGATTACTCACCAGCGGAGGAGCATCAGGCAGACTGGAGTACGTCAGCTTTCTCCCAGCAAGCAAAAAGGTTTTGTTGCTCTGTTCGCCCTCACCGCGCGCTTGATAGTTGTGGGAAAAAAACTTTCCTTTGGGTCATGGTCGACGCGACGACCAAGCTCGACGATTGCCTCTTATATAGCGAGTAAAGTTTGTGTTAATTGATTGAAGAGGTATTTGCATGTTAATTGATGTTTTCACTTACGAGCGATGGAAAATCAGCCAGTCGAGCAAGCCCGGCCCATCTGTGGAGGCCCACGGAGACCACCGTCAAGGCTTGTTGAGCCTGCCGTCGAGGCCCGTCATGCGCTGTCTTCTCTGCTGGGTTGGAAATTCAGTCAGTCAGGCAGGCATCCAAATAGGTAAGAGACCAATCTGAAACGCTTGAAAGCCGGCAACACGATGTTTAATTTGGAGCCTAACCAGTCTTGGGATACATAGTTTTTGCCGAGATCTCCTTTTGCAATTGGTTGTGGAGGCACATACATATGCAGAGTACAAGTTGTGTAACGAAACATATCGCCGAGGCGGTAATAATTTACAGCTATGTGCAGCCTCGACCAGGGTTTTTTTTACCGACCGGTTTCCGGTAACCGCCGGCCGGCGGTAGCGGTTTACCGGTCGGTTTACCGGTAAACCGGTCGGTAACCGGCCGAATTCAAATTTGAATTCAAATGTTCTTCGGTTCGGTTTCCGGTCGGTAAACCGACCGGTTTGGAGCGGTAACCGGCCGGTTTGGCCGGTTTACCGCTCGGTTTGAGTTTGGAATTTTTTTTTCTTTTTTTTTTCAAACTTCTATACGTATAAATAAATACTAAACGAACTCGAATTTGAAAAATTTTTACACCATTGGCTTCTATAAATCATGAACTATTTTTAGGAATTTTTTCAGCATTTTTTGTTTTTTTCAAATTTTAAATTTGAATTTGGGGGCCTTAACGGGCCGGGACCGGGATTTTTTTTTTCTTTTTTTTCAAACTTCTATACGTATAAATAAATACTAAACGAACTCCAATTTGAAAAATTTTTACACCATTGGCTTCTATAAATCATGAACTATTTTTAGGAATTTTTTCAGCATTTTTTTTTCAAATTTTAAATTTGAATTTGGGGAAACCCTAACCGGGCCGGACCGGAACCGGACCGGCCCGGTTTGGGCGGTTACCGCGGTAAACCGCGGTAAACCGGCCGGTTTTTTTTAACCCTGGCCTCGACTGATGCAGATGTAATGATAATAATTTTCATTTCATTTATTTATGCAGTCATTTGGAAGTATAAAAACAATAGTGAAGCTCCCCATCATCCTTTCCTTTGGTTTCTCTTGGGAAGGAAAGGAACTCTGATGATGTTAACAGGCCCGGTGAGAACTAGAGAAGAGATGGTGATACATAGATACACACAAGCAGAACTGATGCCGTGATGGCCTCTCTCTACGACCAGGCGACTTGCATTGGCCTCTCTAAGTTTTTTTTTTGAGAGTCAACGGGGGGAAATTCCCCACGTGATTAATTTTATTTGGCCCATCAACGGCCTGTCATGGAGTACAAACCTCTCTGGTTAAGTTGCTTTGTGGAAGAGATGCAACCATATATGTTAGTGATTTGGATGTGATGGACGGGGTTTGCAGCAGCCTGCAGGTTCTACGTATTAGCTACGTACATAAACCAAATTAAACCACCACCAAACTCAACGGTGAAAGAGAAAGGAACCAAAAGCAAAGCAAATGCCGCTTTCGTACGGTGGAGATGTAAGGCCCGTACGGATGTTGAAACATGAACCGTTTGGGTCTGTTCAATTTTCAGTTTTTTTTAAGAAAATGGATTACTGGGAGTAGATTCTTGGTTAAGCAAACTATGAGGAGGCTAGCTAGCTTGTAGATTTCTCCCAGCAACGCCTGAATCGCTGAATCTCTGCAGAACACTAGTTTACAGATCGACATGGTAGCTCGGTGTTGAAAAATCGATCACACACTACACGCAGAAGGATGATGAAAGAAGCAGCAAAATAAAAGGCAGTACAAGCTCAAGATAGTTTATATATATGTTCATTCAGTTCATCCAAAAGGAAGCCAATTACCAAAAAAGGTGCCCATGTAACATGCTGCAGGTGACTACTTAGATCTCTCTGTCTCAATGTCAATAGTTAATCTGAATCTGAAAGAGGTATTTATTTTGTCAGTTAATCTGAATCTGAAGGAAAGAGTATAAAGGCATAGCAAAAGAGGTGTCCATGTAACATGCTGCAGGTAACTAGATCTCTCTCTCTCTCTCTCTCTCTCTCTCTCTGATTGTTAATTGTTAATCAGAATCTGAAGGAAATAGTTTTCAGTTAAAATGAATCTGATGAAGGAAATAAAAGCTAGCACTGGTACGGTGTGTATACAACAACAATCATGGTAAAGCTGAAGCATGTACTGCAGCATCAAGTGATCTCCGATCATTGGCAAAATGGCGAGTGGTGGATCATGGTAAGTGCTAGAGTTTTCAACCTGAGCTGTTCCATCGGCACGCTGTCTACCAAAAACGATGGGCCGGGACAGCTGGATGGATGCATCTGCAGCAGGCCATCAGGACCGGTTTTTAATGAATTGATTATAGGGTGATTAAGAGAGAGATGGAGTGTCAGATGTGTGTGGTGTGATGGGAAAAAAAGAAATCCTGTGGCTGGATGCTGTCTCTCGCTGTACCTCTGCTCCTTCATGTCACCTTCCGTTCTACACAGTAACCGACACCCGGCGGCCGACGATAATCTCAGGTATTCAGGTGTCTCTATGGCCTATACTGTGTTTCACGGCCCTCTCATATAGGTCACCTTAATTTGGTTTTAGGAACTTCACCTTTATTTTTTTCACACGTTGTCGGATAGTTATTTTTTTTTGAAAACCTGGCAGGAGCTCTGCTTCCCGATCAAAGAAGGAAAGAAGTTCTATGTACAGAAAAGCTCGGAAGTCCGGCTAGCCCCACCGGACACACAGAAAACAGGAAACACCCAGCTCCTACCCCTCTTGGGGTTATACAATGTAGGCTAATTAAGTCGGGTTGTTAAGTACCCTAAAACGCTTATCAATGTCCTTGGTTTTCAAGGCCACTTGTCGAGCATCCAAGGCCACGTCTTGAAAAATCCTTCTGTTTCTTTCCTTATATATATATGTTCCACATCGTGTATATCACCGCCTCGTTGAAGTGTCGTCGTCGCTCCCTTGGGACTTTGGTTACCGCTTGTTCCCACCATGTTCTTATCTCTGTTGGTTGGGTCTGATACCAAATGAAGTCACACTTTATCGAACAGTAACAGTACTCGTAGACTAGTTGCTTGATATGAGGAAAACGTTGGCTTTCTATGAACACCACGATTAGTCTGACCAAGTCTAACTTGATGACACGCAGACCCCCTTGTTCCCACCATGTTCTTATCTCTGTTGGTTGAGTCTGATGCCAGATTAAGTCATACTTTGTCAAACAGTAACAGTACTCGTAAACCAGTTGCCTGATATGAGGAAAACGCTGGCTTTTTATGAACACCACGATTAGTTTGATCAAGGCTAATTTTGATGACACGCAGACCAAGGCTAACTTGATGACACACAGACATTGTCTTTGAATTGTAGTCATTCACCACGCCAATCTATAACATGTTCTCGTCCCAACTCCAAACCCTCTAATTTTTTCTAAGCTTCCTTCCCCAACCCTGGCTTATTTGGGAACTCACTCAAGAGGTTGGCATAATTGCCCAGAATCTCATACTCGCAGGTACTTGAAAACGGAACCACCCCAACCCCGTCCTCTGGTCGCGGTTCTCTTCCATCTTTTCCTGCACCGGCTCACATGAACTTGATCTTTTGTATATAAACCGTTACTCCTCCATGGCTAAACCTACCAAAATGGGTAATGATCAACTAAAGTAAAGGATAATTATCTAAATTTAGGTCGCACAGATAAACTTTCTTATTATATATACTAAAAAGTATGACTATGTTATTTGGGTTCTTATGAGGTGGCACCAATATCGAAAATACGAAATAAAAAAATAAAAAATACGGACTCTAACAATTGGTGACTTGCTCATACCGTTATGATAGCTGTTGCCGTGCTGCGGCGCTGGCGGCACTATAGTGGCCCCTAAGCTAGTAGTGTTTTGCGAGAATGCAGTATGTAGTTAATAGGACAGAACAAAACACTAAAAAAAGTTGCAAGTATATTAGCCAACTGATCTCCATCCACTTGTTCACTCTTTTGAGCATGACTTGCTTAAATTTGGTGGCTTCCAATGTCTCAAGATATACCACTAGGCTTGGATACAATAGATACTTCAAGAATGCCATAGATGCATAGCTACTGAACTAGAACCAGTTTGCCTACTACTTGTATTGCAAACATCTTCCCCTACAAATACATACATTATATATTCAGTATTGGTACTCTGCATTTTTAATCCAACATGTAGTTGTTGTGCCATTTATCATGACATTGCTATGAGCAGCTAGTGAGCACTGTCATGCATTTCATCCTAGTTCCAATGACCATTTCCTGATGAGTTCAATTGTTTCTTATCTGACGAGCAGCATGATCGGTTGCTCCTGTTCCCCAGCATACACAATACTTGTACTTGTCTTTATCCATACAAATATCATGCAGGTAAGTCTACGCGTCGGCTCCACTCTACGTCTCTATTCTTCGTCTCAACAAAGTTACTACAGAGATGATACTTTTCCTCCTACGAGCCTTGGTGTCCAACATTTGCTCGCCCATTTACCATATGTCTTCAAACAACCTTGCATGAATAAATAAGATCTCTGAGTACACTCCTGATCACGGCTTCACTAATTTTTATGGCCTTCGATATCTCAAGATAAACTACTGAGCTTTTTTACAATGGTTGGGAAAGTACCATGGTACTTCCAGGTACTTTTTATTTGCAAAATCTTGATCTAGCCCACCTATTTTAGTACTTCCAGGTACTTTTAAGCTGGTACTTCCTATTTCGACGCCGTCTGGTTTCCTCCAATGGAGGGTCCCTAATTTTTCCAACTATTATAAAATTTCTCAAACTACTAAGCTCGTGTTGACATCCAAAATATGTAGGTATGGCATATACCGAACTATAGCAGCAGATCACTTGCTACTGCTGCTGCCCACCATGATGGTCCCCTGCAAACATATACATACTACATTTTTAACCGAACATGCAGTAGCAATGAACTAGTTTGCCATTGCTAGAGTGGGTACTGAGCACCGTCAACAATATGTTGGAATGTTCGTTGCTTTCCTATCCGATGAGCAGCATGATCGGTAAGAGTGTTAATTATAAAACAATTTTACAATATTTAAGAATTATTTTGCCCTTTTTAGGTGTTAAAACCTCACTAAATAAACTCTGCTATTGGGTGGTAAGGAAAAATTGAAAGTTTATTTCTTAACAAAAAAGTGTGGAGATTATGTATTGCTTACTCTTGAACTTTTTGTTTTTTGTCGTTTGTAGAAGCATTCGGCTTTAATTAGATCCTTGACAGTGGGTAAATGAGTGGATTCCATTTGCTTGCTTGGTTCCATGTGCCGAGATGTCATCTGAGATCATGTATATGTTATGAAGCACTCTAGGGAATGGGGACTTTCATAGGGATCGCTTCTAAAATTTCAGAAATCACTTCTAAAGGGCTTCTAAATCACTTCTAGAAATTTCATAGGAAACAACATACAAAATATGGAAAAAAAACTCTGCCTTCTAAAGGGCTTATTAGTTTCAATTAGTGTCGTCCATCCATAAACATTTTGTCCCCGCTGTTGTGATCATGTCGGGTGTCATTATGTTATGTTCCAAGGATTGTTTCTTCTATCTGGGACTTTTTTAAGAAAAAAACATCTGTTTCGTATCTTAATTTGGGTTTATGGAGCCAAACTCATGTCCATTCTTTTCTGTCTTTTTTTTTCTTCTTTTGCCTTACTTCCTAGGAGTCTTCACGCCTAATAACTGGGTAATAAGGAGTCTTCACTGCATAACACTCTACATTTTATTTCATACGGTTGCTCATTTTGGCTGCACATAGAAATGTTAATTAAGGCGCCAACTTATCGGACTATGTCTAAAAAATCAATTTTTACTCGGTGTTACTAGCCTATCGAGGAATTTCTATGGGTGATATGAATCGCATCGTGCAAATCAATTTCAAAAGACGGTTGATAAGGTGACTTGTTTCTATAAATATTTTCTGTACAATTAAATTCATGATATTTTCAAATGAATTCAAGGCTAAATATACATTTTAAGCTATAAGATTTTCCTAAATTCAAAATTTTGTCTCCGAGAGTAGTAGCAATATTGTACTGCATATAATTTTATATGGAGGTAGTATATTTGAAACACAACACAAAAGCTCTGAAACTCTAGTTCATTTGTCTCTCACGATAGATTTGAACTCCGCTCTTGAGATTTTTGTTTCAAGAGGTTGCTTGAGGGATGACATTCTTCTCCTTAGCATGCTCGGAAAATTTCTCAGCAGTTGCAGCCAATGGTGCCGTGCTGACCATAGCTTCAAGTTCTGGGTGCGCATCATCAATCTCATACTCGATAGTCGACCTTATCACCGACGAGTTGGGCCCTTTTGAAATTACCTCAAACCGTATAATGTAGGCCAGGAACCCCAGCTTCAGAATGTCGCCATCAATGGCTTCTGCCTCCTTGATAAAGTTGTCGTTGTCAACTTTGATGAACTTCTCCTTGTAACTCTGCAGCCCAGGAATCCCTAGCAAGAGCAGGGCAGAGTAATTAAATGTTGCTACTACTATACTATATGTTACATATGCAATATCAAAGATTATGGCAGCCACGTGTCTTTATACAAATAAAGTTTGTCTCACCAGGAGGAAATGTTAGCTGCAAGATGGTACCAACACCGCCGTCGCCGCTGACGAGCTCGACCTTGGCGAGCACATGCGGGAGCAGCTCCGGCAGGAGCTCCGCGGCGCGGAGCGTGCCGTAGATCGCCCACAGCTCGGAGGCAGGGACGTCGGCCTCGTGCTCGTGGACCTTGCTTCCCTTCATTCCTAGTTCCTCGGCCTTTCAGCTGCTGCGGTGTACTGTATGCGTTAGGTGAGCGGCCTGTGGAAGCTCTCCGGTGTGCCTGCTGCATATATAGACAAGCCACACTATACCGAAAGATGCTTATCTTTTCTGGGCCGTGTTTAGTTGGGCAGATTTTGGTCCAAAATCTGCATAGTGCAAGATTCCGCACTGTAGTATTTCGTTTGTATTTGTGAATTTTTGTCCAAACATCGACTAATTAGGCTCAAAAGATTCGTCTCGCAAAGTACAACTAAATTGTGCAATTAGTTTTTGATTTCATCTATATTTAGTACTCCATGCATGTGCTGGCATTTTGATGTGATGAGGAATCTTCTTTTTGCATAGTGAAATTTGGGGGGAAATTTAGCATCTAAACAAGGCCCTGCTTGGGATCTCCAAGAGCTGATGTGGCCAGACTGAGCAAGGCTGGCATTTGGCTGCATCTGCCCCTCATCAAGACGAACAAAGAGTTATTATTGCCTGATGAGCAGGCCTGAGATATTGATTACCATATGTTTGGCCGCCCTGAACCGGCCGAAGTCGGTCACTTCTTGTGTAGTCAGTCACTTGGCCGCCCTTATTTGTTTTTTTTTAGCAAGCTTGGCTGGTTTGGGACGACACATTTGTTTGGATACAGTCCGTGTTTGTTTGGATACAGTCCGTGTCTGCTCCCTCTCATCATAAATACTCGTCGCAACTGATTTTTTTTCTATCGATCTTTAACTTTAACCAGTATTTTGTTCTTATTAAACTGAAGTTGTTATAACCATGATAATACGAAAATTATTTTAATAAAATATAAATATATGTTTCTATGTTTCTAAATTATTAAATATTTTAGAAACTATTGACAGCCGAAGCTTCAAAATTTTGATTGGATTTTGATCAAAGCATCAAATATTAGTGACCGAGTAGAGTATATCATGTTCTCTGTTCTAATTGGTGTGTCCTATTTACTTATTTATTTGAGAAAGATATGCTGTGTCCATCTCTCTGATTAATTGGAGTGTCCTATTTACTTATTTAGAAAAGATACTTTTGTGTCCCTCAAATATGCTGGCAGACGCTTCTGTATTTAGTTTTTGCCACTAAGTAGACATGTCTCACCACTTATTATGTACTCCATCCGTTCTAAATTATAAGTCGCTTTGACTTTTTTGATATATCAAATTGCTACGTACAAACTCGTCCCTTGTTTACGTAGTGAGTCACCATCTTCAGCTTTAGCTTCATAGTAGGATGGAATGGGCAGCTTCACCATATATAGGGTCATGGTTGCCCGATGAGTTGGAGCCACTCTGACTCAGTGATGGTGGGGAGGTCAAGATGCTATAGTGCTGGATGGAGGATGGCATGACTAGCCCTGGTCACTTTAGGGGGGGGGGGGGGCGGGGTGCGGCGAGCTTGATCCGCTTCGGCTCGGTGGTGAGAATAACGTGCAGGCTGACATAGGGTCCCATAGAACATGTCGCTCAGGTGCATGGGGTGTATGGGGATCTAGGGGTGCGATGGGAATGTTGCTCGGACGCATGGGGTGAGGCTGAAGTATGGGGATCTAGGTAAGAAGGAATTTTGCTATAGTAGAAAAGAAAAGAATGTAAGCACAACAGGTTGACATAGGGTCCCATAGAACAGAGGTGATTCTCACTGCAAGCAATAGGAGCATTGTGTCAAATATGTCATCTATCCCATTTTGTCCGATCCCTCCTCACAAACAAAGACACTACTACAGAAAGGTCATCACTGTCGGTAGTGAAACGTCGGTAGTGACTGCCGGTTAAGAACTAATGGTGATTAATATGCTATCACTGCTGATTTGGCGTTTGATCCGGCTGTGATCATGGCATGGTTACCACTAGTATATCTCTCAAATTCCATGACAATCCACTATGGTGTTGTTGTTAGATAGTACTATTAATTCTCCTGTATAGATTCTCTTAATATACAACACAACGCAAGATAATTCTCGCAGCAACGCGCGCCTAAACACCTCTAAAAGAGATCGAATCGGAATTAATTCCATATCTCTCACTAAAAAATGTTGCGTCCAACGACGTGAGGAGAGGCCCTCTGCGCATGCCGTTCCGGCCAAGAGCGGGGCCGCCTCCCCAGGGGCTGGCACTGCACGGCCACGCTGCCACCGGCACGCAGGAGAAGGTGGCGTACCCTTATGCTGGAACCGACGCGACGTTGAAGCAGCCCGCGGTGTGGAACGGCAAGGTTACTTACTGCTGATGGAGTTGGAGCACGCGGTGGCGCGAACACAACAACTAGTCCCACGAATGTGAACAGCTTGCCCACACCACAAAGAGGACGCCGCGGATTTCTGCTACCCGGATGAGCCAGAGATGTCGTCGGTGAGCTGCGTCACGAGCAGAGCAAGAGACGTCCACCGCACAGCCTCGATGAAGACACCACCTCGACGGTCAATCACATGCGCTGACGCGCGGGTCCTATGTGGGCTTGCGACGCGGGTCAGGCCGACGGCCAACCTCCTGACTGACACAGGATGCTTTGCCCCTGCTTTGATCCATATCGATGGCCAACCCAGCCAGCGGAGTTAGCACGGCCAGCCAGACTTGGCTAGTGTATCTGCAGGTGCAGAACAAATGGCCAGCTGTCTTTGGGTCTCTCTTGACTGCATAGGGGACATGCTGTATGACTCTGTCATCCTCGCCGAAGAAGACGATCAGCGGTCCCACACGCCAGATCACCGCCAACCACATGAATTGGAAACAGAAGTAGTACAATAGGAATCATAACCACTGTCCAAAAGTTGACTGGATAAAAAACAAAATCTAGCTTCAAAATAAATTGTAGAGGATATGGAATGTTGTTTTGTTTCCTCCACGTTTTGGAAGAGCGCATCTTCTCTCCGTCTTTGTTTTGATGGTTCCATTACAATGCAACTTAGTAATAGTGGCCTAACAGCCTAACAGGTGTCCCATCTAAATTCCAGTATTTTTCTTATGATGAAACATCCAAATGATCCATATGAACAATTCTTCTGTTTCATATTTCATAGGATAGGATTTGATAAGCTAGGCAGCGTCCTCAATCCTTGCACTCTTCATATTCCTGTGGTTTGAGAAATGAGAAACTTGCATCAGACCTTTAACCTTGTAAGCGAATTTGGTTGGTATTAGAAAGTAGGCGTGTTATATATCGTATCAAAATTTCTTTCAATAAAACATATCCTATCAAATCGAACCTACTGCTGCCTGCTGTACCAAGGGCATACTGGCATGACAACAATGTTAACCAGATAAATCACATATTCATATGGCCGGCACTAATTTTAGAAGGGGAAAAAAGATGGAAAGATCAGAGTGATGAACAAAAAATCGATGGCCAAAGAACCAGAGCAAGTCAACAAGTCTGCTAAATGCCAAAGTAGTAAACAGAGGACAAGCTGTTGTCACGCCGTGACCATTGACCACAGACGCAATCTCATAAATTATCCAATGTCAACCCCGCTCTTTCAGAGTTCACACATCACTTCTTGTTCTTGATCCTCCTCCTGGTCCCTCTTTTACTTATTCAACAGTAAGAGAATAAAGACAATAGTGCAAGTCAGCATAATAATCACTGGCCAGTATTTACTGACAACCAGAATTGATCCTTTTGTTCAGAATTAAAAGGGGATAATGTCGACTAAAACTGCACGGCAGTGTAGACATCAAAGGCCATCGGAAGTCACAACTAACACTTCTTCTCGCCTAGAAGACACCTCAAGCCAAAAATGTACATCCAACGAAGCTCCACACCAACAACGACAAATACGTAGGAAGTTAGGTAAATGTCACGAATCACGACTAACATGATCAGATGATGCGCATATAAACAACCATTGTGTTTGTGAGTTCACAACTACTTCCTTGTCGCCTCAAGAACTGAAGCCATCTTTCCTTTACTTCGATCTTGCAAATGACGATCTGGCTTTCTCCATGTGTCATATCCTTACTTTTACTTCTGCTTTCTCTTCAACAATCTCCATCTCAGGCCTCTAACTCCGATACCTTCACTGCAAACCAGCAGCTCTCTAGTAACCAGAAGTTAATCTCTCAGGATGGCAACTTCGCGCTAGGATTCTTTTGGCCTGCAGGTAAGTCTCTCCACAACATTATTTGCTTTCTCTTATTTATATTCTAGATCTTCAGCGGCATGTGCAAAAGAGATTCGTTTCTTCTTTGCGCTTATTCAGCTGTAACGAAGAATACTTTGAAATATGAGAAATCTAGTGGTCATCCAACTATTTTGTTGATGATATTATGGCTTTCCTTAATTTGGTGGTCTCCAATATCTCAAGATAAAACACTAATAATCGTGTGGATACAAGAGACCGCTTCCTATGTTTATATGGATGGATAACAAGCGAACCATACTATTCCTACTGCCTCTGTCGTCCCCTACAAGTGTATATTTATTTAAATATCCTACCATGTATCATGAGTTTTCAACGGAACATGATGTAGATGTCATGCCATAGCTATGAATGGCTAGTCAGTACTAGCATGCATTTATTTCGTCCTGGTTTGAACACCAATTTTGTGACTGGTTGCCCTCTAGTCTACACTCCACTGATAATATTCTAGCAAAAACCAATTGGTTTTTGTAACTGCCACTACATCACACCTTTCTAATGCCACACATGAAAGTGCTAAGTACCATCAGGAGTTCTTAATGACTCAACCGAAGGGGCTGAAAGTAAGTTATATAGCATGCCGAGATATGTAATTAATTAGATTAACATATCATTTAATGGAAATCTAATGACTCAAGATCATCAATGATCATTTTGTTTCTCTCCTCCAAATAAGAGTGGCTGAGAGTAGAGGCACACAACCAAACGGCCATATGCAGAGGAGCATGTAGTTTGCTTTTGATTAACTACAAGTAAATCCTTGGTCCTAGCTAATCTTGTTTTGATGATTCCCAACAAGGCAAGTTTTTGAAATCAGTAGAATACTAGCAAACTTGTGCGTTGCATGAAAATCAATACATGTTTGAATAGGACTCGATATTATTCCTAGGTGCGAGTTGTTCTAACTCGTATGACCAGGAGCCATGAACCCGGGTCATATACGGGACATGGAGGGTGCAAGCGCAGTTTGGGAAGTAAAAAAAATGAGACAATAGAAGGGTTGCATTTTGTGAAGTAAAAAAGCAGGTTAAAAGAAATGTTTCGCTCTTTAATATTAGATTAGAATAGAAAGTAGAGATAGCCGTTGTTTCTTTGAAAACCCAGCCGTTTTCACAAAATTCCGATGGAAACACGATCAAGTATCCCTCTACTCTGATATCCTAGCAGCTGTGTTAGACTAAAATATATGCTAGGGGTGAAGTTGTTTAAGACTGTTAGTTTATCCAAATAGGAGAAGATAGGATTTATTTGTTTATCTAATTCTAATGATCACCCCCACTTGCTCTACTACAATCCGGCTTTGCAGAGATGGGCAAATCAAAGAAATCTCAAGGCTTGTAGGCTCTGGAACGGCATAATATATATGCCACATGGTGGAGAAGGGAGAACTCACCAGAAATTACACGTACTGGTTGCAAACTGCATGAATGAAACAAGAAAATTTGGTCCTGCTCCTGCAAGACATACGTGCAGATCCAGGAAGACTTTAGTGGTACTTTTTAGTAAAAGAACAATGTTTTTCTCTCACAACAAATCAGCATAAACCAAATTTCAGAGAAATGGTGAAATCAAATGTAAGCCGGCCTCTGGATGGAGAAAGAACATGGGCAGAGCACGCAAGGACTGTCAGATAGATGATATTGCCGGCTTAGGCACCGCCGTAGTCTCTTGTGCAGTTGTGCTTGTGGGAACCACAATTCTTCTTCTTTTTCTTCTTCTTCTTCTTTGAAAAATTGGGAACAACAGTTATCGATCCGTAGAATGACAGACCAAATCGCATCTGTTTGGAAATTGGAATGGGGCAGCAGCAGCAGCCAGAACTCCAGCAGTATATCACAAAATTAGTCACGTATAAACCTAAGACATGAATATCCAAGAATACGAAAGGACATCATATATATCTAGCCTGAATGCCTTGAACGCAACACCGCTTGACACACAAAAGGTAATAAGTGGTGTCGCCAGTTCGCCTTGACGATCGTCATTCGGGCGGTGAGAGCTACGGCCGGCGATCGAAAAAAATGCTTTGGAAGAGACGTACTGGATTCAGATTACTCACCAGCGGAGCATCAGGCAGACTGGACTCAGCTTTCTCCCAGCAAATGAAAAGGTTTTGTTGCTCTGTTCGCCCTCACCGCGCGCTTGACAGTTATGGGAAAAACTTTCGGCAGTGCTAACGTCCGGACATCCAATAGACGCCCGCGCCTTCCTGCCGTTTCGCATGCCCCACGTGGGGGCCCGTGCCACCTGAACTTCACCAGCATTGAGAAGAGGGGAGGGGACGGCGCTCGCCTGCGCCTCCGGTTCAGAAGGACCCGCGGTGTGCCCTGGCCGCGGCGTCGTATCGAATGCCCAGCTGGCACTGGGAGAAGGAGGAGACACCGAGGCGAGACAATAGAAGGCAAGTAGGGTGATGGAACAACCGATATACTTTTGAAACATTCAGATGCATCACTTGCAACATAAGTCTGGAGAAAGACGAAACACTTGAAACATGAGTTTGAAACACTTGCTAAAACACCTTAAAACACTTGAAACCACTGTAAATATACATAACATCCAGATAAAACTTTTGCAACATATGTGTGAAACATGTGCAACATCCAGATAAACACACTTGCAACGTACGTCTAAAAAATAGATGGAACATTGGACAGAAGCTTACAACATACATGTACACCAATTGCAGCATATGCAACATCCCAATCTACTTTTGCAACATCCATATGAAACACCTGCAACATACCTATAAAACATCTGTAACACTTGAAATATGCATTTTGCAACATAGGGAAGGCCTGAGCCGGTCGATTCTAGCCGTCGGGGTCGGAGCCGGCAGCAAGTGGCGGTGCACGAGCACCACTAGCGCCAACTCCAGCGGCAAGCGTGAGAACCAACACCGGCTCGGCCAAGTGGGCGGCGTGCGCGACGGGAGGGAGCAAGCGATGTCCACGATGGACGGAGCGAGCACCACCAGCACCGGCCTTTGCTCGACTGGGCAGGTGGCGCGCGCGACGGTTGGGAGTGAGCGAGTGATGTGGAAGCAGCGAGGCGAAGTGGAAATGCAGCGTCCTGATGGGACGAATGCCCGGGCCCTATCGTTACCGAAAAACTTTGGGTCATGGTCATGGTTGACATGATGATCAGGCTCGACGATTGCCTCTTAGTGAGTAATGTTTGTGATAATTGAAGCGAAGTTGCTAGTGCCTGGTCATCTGATCTGGGGCGCTAGCGTCAGACGGTGCACGTGCACAAGAGAAGGAGCTCGTGCCGCCTATTTTTTCGCGTGCCCCACCGCATGTACCCCCACACTTTCGCTCGGTTTCTCTACGCCCACTCAGCGGTGCCCCAGCAACGGGCCCGTGTGGCCTGGATGTCACCCAACAACTGTAGCAATTGGCTACGACTGGTGAGTCCCATTGCAACATGTGCAACACCAGATCTACTTTTGCAACATCTAGGTGAAACGCTTATAACATATGTCCGAAATAGCTGAAACACTTGTAACATACGTATGAAACACTTGTAATATACATCCAAAAACAACTGAAACACTTGTAACATACGTGTGAAACACTTGCAAAACACCTAAAAACACTTGAAAGCCATTGCAAACATATGGGACATTTAGATGAAACACTTGCAAGAGACTTATGAAACACCTGATCAAACACTTGAAACATACGCTTGCAGCATGCATGTATATGCAACATCCAGATTTACTTTTGCAATATCTAGATGAAAACACTTGCATACGTCTCATACAGATGAAGCATTTGGAACATACAATTGAAACATATGTGTATAGCCATTGCAACATGTGTAACATCCCGATCTTATTTTGCAACATTGATATAAAACACTTGCAACGTACCTCTAAAACACTTGAAAACATATATTTGCAATATGCTCTTTCGGCACGAACATCTCCTTGCTGCTTCGACGAATGGAGGCTCGTCGGCACGTGGAAGTTACCGGTGTGCTCGCCCCACACGGGGGCCCGCGCCGCCTGAACTTCATTAGCATCGAGAAGAGGGCAGGGGGCGGCGCTCGCCTGTGCCTCTGGTTTGGAAGGACCCGCAGTGTGCCGCGGCTGTTGGTGGGCCACCGCCATGTCACTGGCTAGCCATGCCCCCTGCCGGAGCCCCTTCTTCCTCTACGCGAGTAGCTACAGTATCTCCATGGCCATGACCATGGCAAGAGGAAGGAGACCTAGGTAGAAGAAAGGGACAGGGGCAGAATGGGCATTTCACCACGCTTCTCTCTCTTCGAAAGCCAGAAACGAATATTTTATTGGACGGAGTGTCTACCAGCAAATTTGCCAAAAACCAGAGCGTCCTCCAGCAAATCGTTCTATTTTAGTTGTCCAGCGGCAAAGGGTGGTCACTTTCAGTGTCCAGGAGCCAATTTTACCTTATATATATATATATATATATATATATATATATACACGCGCTATTCTACACCCTAGGTGTAGAATAGTATTCTACACCAAGCTGTTATACTGAACAAAATTTAGTATTGTTCAGTACTCGTGTTTCAGTATTGTTCAGTATTTTTGAGGTGCTGGGTGTAGTACTGACTGATACTGAACGTGGTTCAGTAGTACTCAGTATTTTTTCAGTTCAATTTTGACTTGTGGTGTAGAATAATATTCTACACCTAGGGTGTAGAATAGCGCTGCCGTATATATATATATATATATATATATATATATATATATATATATATATATATACGGCAGCGCTATTCTACACCCTAGGTGTAGAATAGTATTCTACACCAAGCTGTTATACTGAACAGAATTCAGTACTGTTCAGTACTCGTGTTTCAGTATTGTTCAGTATTTTTGAGGTGCTGGGTGTAGTATTGACTGATACTGAACGTGGTTCAGTAGTACTAAGTATTTTTTCAGTTCAATTTTGACTTGTGGTGTAGAATAATATTCTACACCTAGGGTGTAGAATAGCGCTGCCGTATATATATATATATATATATATATATATATATATATATATATATATATATATATATATATATATATATATATATATATATATATATATATATATATATATATATATATATATATATATATATATGTGTGTGTGTGTGTGTGTGTGTGTGTGTGTGTGTGTGTGTGTGTGTTTCTGTGTAGCTGGCTTTAGAATACTCTATTTTGCAGCCGAGTCCGATTAGTCCTACCGACCGAACCACCCGGCAGTTCCGCCCAGCCTAGAGCGTGCTCTACCCCCGCGCCCGCACTCCCCACCCTTCCGGCTCGTCTTGTCAAGCAATCAGCGACCTCAACCCCTGGCTCGGCTTCGTATGGACACTCTCGAGCCAGCCAAGCGGTGAACCTACTCCAAATCCTCGGTCACCTTGTCCCTTCCGAGAAGAGCCACATAAACCAGAAATCTGCCGCCGCTCCCCCGTGAAGGCAACGCCAGGCTCAGGCGGGCCCTCCGCTGCTCCACATCTCCAACCACACCGGCGGCAACGACCCCTACATCACCGCCCCGCCTCTTATCAGATCCAGATCGGTAGCGACAGCCTCTTCCCGGCCACATCCGCGCCACCGGAGACGGCATCCGTGGTGCCGGAGACGAACCAGTCTGCAGTCTGCACACCTTCTCTCTGCAGGAGATGATCCTTCCCGGTCGCATCTGCTATCTGCCTGAGATGATCCCGTCCCGGCCATGGCAATCCATCCAGCGATAGGGGGCTTTGTGTGGAGGCAAAGGGATCGATATATATTCAGGTCAGATCCCAAAATGATAACAATAATCCCTATGTGTTTTAAATTTATTTGGTTTTGATCTAGTTATCATGGGTCACCGCCGCTACATTTCGAGCAGATGCGAAAGTTGGGCATTTTTCGGCCGGATTGACTACTAGTGCTCCAGTAATGGGCTTTTCCACAACGTCGCGTCCTCCGGCCGCCGGCGGACTCATTGATTCGCCAAAAGTAAATCAGCCGGACACCTGATCTGCGCACAAAGGAGCACCTCTAGGTTAGTCTCTGATTTGGTGCTTTTCCCCCTCGGGTTGTAACTTCGCTTTTGGATATGGTTTCTTGCATTAGCCTCTTGTATGTCTGATCAACAACATGAATCTTTTAGCTTTCCAGATCTGTCACCGAAAAGCATCATCTGTGACTTAAATTAATTTGATTGGTCTGTAGCTAATCCCCCATTTATGGAGTTATTAAATGAATTTGTGTGTGTTTCATTCCAATAGCTAATCAATTTTTGTGTGTTTTCTATTGGATTCAATATCAGTTTCCCCAATTTGTTTCAGAATAGCTGGTCAGTGGTCACTGTGGCATGCCTTGTCTCTGTGATATAATAAGCAAATTGGTATGCCCTGGTTTCATGTATTATTATTTTTTCTGTATCTTATAATCCTGTCAATCTGTCATTGTAGTATGGTAATTTTGTGGTCATATTTTACCTATAGCGTTGTAGAGTGCACATGAGCCTTCATCTTGCCAACAGCAGGTTGTGACAAATCACCATCTATCACAATTTTTAATTTTGTTGTTAAGTTCAATCGACCAGAGATTTTCTCTATAGTATCTTCAATCCTTAGCTGTCCATATTGTAAATCTGAGATAACACTGAGCTGCATGGGTGAAAACCAATATAGTTTCAATGAAGCTTGATTCCTGTTTGATGACCTGGATAGTTAATATTTACTCAGTGACTCAGTGTTGTTTATGACTGTGGATCTTTCTCAGTTTTTTTTCTCCCAAATATGCAGGAACTAAACCTTTCATAAACGAGATGATGCCCACTTACTGTTCCTCCCAACAGCAAACTGGCTTCACTATGTCTGTCCAGTAAAAAAAAAGGCTGACTTGTCGGTTCGCCGGTAATATGTTCAACTAGCCACCACGATCCGCTCACCATCCAGATTGGTCTTGAATTTTTTTCTACTCTTCCCCTAGATAACAACTCTGTTTTGTTTCGGATTTGACACAATCACCAATGACAGCACTGTGCTTCTCTGTTACAGCAAAGCAGTTTGCCCAGTTGTTTTCACTGGGAGTTCGGTAGGATCATGCCATATGGATGGATTTAATTAGTAGTTGTAGTTCCCCTTAGTTCTTGATTTTAGTAGCATCATATCATATTGACAAATTAAAGTGTTGTTGTCTTACTGTATTTCTTACTATAGCATATAACTTAAGTTTCTGATATGGTACAGAATTCTCGTAGACGTGTCTGATAGACCAGATTCTTATGCAAATATTCTAGTAAATAATTTGAAAATATACTAAATAGATTATCGTAACTATAAGGGTAGAGAAACATAGATTCTAGTAAATCTTATTCAAGGGCATAGATTCTAGTAAATCATGTATACAATTCTCATAAACCATAATGTCAAATCACAAGGACAGCAAGGCATGCATTGTAGTAATTCACATTCAAGGTTCATTCTTGTAATCCATGCACGAAATTCTCGTAACTTATAGTTGTAAAATTCACAAGGATAGCAAAGGCATAAATTCTTGTGAACTGTAATAGTATTTACTATTCTTATCCTGACGTTTCAGGTGAGACGGTGAGAAAGGCATCTGACCAAATACTAGGCAATGTCTGCTTGACTAACTATATCTGAGGACTGCCAATAGGTGTTCTACATCACCATCAATTTGATCACCAGCCATTTGTCATGCTGGGGTGCTGATGCCGCTGCAAAATAGGCATCCAGTCTAGCGGCATTTGGAGAAGAAATACTCCGTATGAGGCTGCACTGTAGATGCGACCTTGATTGTTCTAGTACTGGACGCATGCTAAGCTTCAGTTTGTTGTTTTTTGTTCCATCCTACTCTTTTTTTCCATTATGGTAATTAATCGTATAAACTCTGGTATATATCTGAAGGCTTCATTGTTACTAGTGTCGTGACTGTGACAAGATGTTCCCTTTTTTTTTATAGAAAGTGACAAGATGTTCGTCAGCACAAAATTATAGTAATTCTTTATCCTAATTATCATAATTAAAATTATCGTAATTAATTACCATATCGAGTCAGGTATCGTAAACACATGCACATCTACACATGCAACCACAAAGCTATTCGCGTGTGCGTCGGCTCATTCAGCCCGGCTTGCTTGCATGAGCTGTAGCAAGAGACTCGATGAGCCGTGCGAAATTATCGGCAGGTGGACAGGTGGTTACCAAAACCCAGCCGGTGGTGCGCTCGTACCTGAGACGGGAGTGCTCGTTGCGTGCGCCAGGTGGCCTGGCTACAAAATAATCTATTCTATAGCCAGCTACAGAGTATACTCTCCCTATATATATATATATATATATATATATATATATATATATATATATATATATATATATATATATATATATATATATATATATATATATTCATTCAACCAAAAGGGAGCCGATACAAAGAAAAAGGGGCCCATGTTGCATGCTGCACGCATCATCTTCCTCTCTCTCTGTCTCGCTCTCATATTGTCAATATAAAGTTAATCTGAATCTGAAAGAAATATTTGTAATCTGAATATGAAGGAAATAAAAGCATACCAGTGGTACGATGATTTATACAACAACAATCATGATAAAGCTAAAGCATGTGCAACGGCAACAGCAACGGCTAAATGGAAGTAGACTAGAGTTAATTGGCAAGTGGTGAATCGTGTAAGTGCTAGACTAGAGTTTTCTACCTGATCTACTAAAAAAGACAGGTACAGCAGGAGGACGGATGGATCTGCACAGACCATCAGGACCGGTTGTTAATGAATTGATTATATGGTGATTAAGAGAGATGGATTACTGGCAATATGTGTGTGTTGTGATGGGCAAACAAAGAAATCCTGTGGCTGGATGCTGTTTCTCTATGTAGCTCGGCTCCTTGTGACCTTCCGTCTCATGCAGTAACTGACACCCCAACGGCCCAACGATAATGTCACGTATTCAGGGTTTCTGACTGTATATTGTGTTCCGCGACCCTCTTATATTTGGCACCTTAATTTGTTTTCAAGGAAGTTTGCCTGACCAGGTTTTATTTTTTCACACGGACAATCATTGTAACTTTTTAAAAAAAAATAAGATTAACCTTTTTTAGATAAAGAACTCAGCTATTAATAAAAATTAGAAAAGAGTTCAATAAACTTGGGTGGATACCGCTAGTAGGAATACTAAGGCTAACAACGACCACTACATCTAACTCAACAAAAAAAAAGAAGAGGAAGTCATCACAAGAACATAACGTCTGAGCTAAGCTCGCTTTGATGTCTCGCATCCATTTAGTTAAACAATGTACTATCTTTCGTTGTCTTCACTGAGTCTTTCTCCTTGAGAAAGCCTTCCCAAAACCAATCAATGCACTTCCGTCATCCTAAGCCACACATCTGAATCCGTAGAACTCAACCTAGACAATTTCATGGTCATTTTTGGTCAAACAAGTTGTGGCCCAACTCATGTCTATTATTTTCTCAAACCAAAGCAACAAATGGTTAAGACATCCATATGCATTTTAGACGCATTGAACCACACATACATAGCCTTCTTTACTTTTCATCTCTATTCTTCATTTTCTGCTCCAAGAACATGAGATTTCTATTCATTCCTACGGCAAACATCGAACCACATTCGCTCATTCTTAAACTACTTATATCTAAACAATCTTTCATGGAGAAAATCCACTTGCTCACACCCGTGAGCATGTTTTTGAAAAGTCACCGGGAGGGACAATAGTCTCCATCTGAATAATTTTCCACTGATGTCGGTAAAGCCGAGAATGGAGGGCGCCAGCTCCAGTTACATGGTTGGGTCATGAACCCAGAGGTACAAAATACCAGCACAAACAAAACAAAAACACCAACATCATGTTGTTCACCAACAAAATACCACCACCTTGTGGCTATACTCCGGCGACCTCCATTCCAAAAGCGACTATTAAGCTTTGAGTCGAGTCTGACAAACGACAATCACGGTTACATTGTCTTTGAAGCACATCCGAATCCAATCGACGCCCGCCAATGTCCATTGGGGGGAGGAAGCCTCAATGGAGAGAGGGACGACAAAAGGAGAACGAGGAAATCCAAGAGAGGGGATAATGGTCTCGCTAACCTGGCATTTGGTGAGACAATGCAAACAAGGAATAAGGAAAAGGTAGAGCAAGGGCACTGGTAGCGATACTTGCCGGATAGAACATGTGCAAACATAAGGGGAGGGCCAGATCACCATGGGTGGGCTTGAATTGAGCGCAGAGATGACTGAATGACCTCGAGATTGTGGTTAGTCTCCAAAACAACACCTCCAGGAGGGGAATGACATCTAAAGATGCCACTATTGCTTGTCCAGGGACACTGGATTTGGATTTTCACCTAGAGACCACACCCAAAAAGGCACCGATTAATTCTTTGATGTGCCTCCAATGAGGAGCATGACGCTCGAGAGCACCATCGTCATCGCCAGCGCCAGCAATATGCCGGGTAAGGCTTTCGCCTACCTGGACAGTCATGCACCGTGCCCACAGCACAAGCGAACCGCACATGGCTGCAGCCGCGACGCCGGTATGACAACAGCTGCTATAGCCCTATAGCTTGAACCCTTGTGGTTCGCTCGAGACCACAGTAGGAGAGTGCATAGCTACCACCTGTAGGGATCTAGATGCTGTCATCGCACCTCACTACTTGAGCCCTCAGTAGCTCGCACGAACAGCAAGGGGCAATGCCAGCTGGAAGCCCAGCTGATCACAGTCGCGACAGTTGTCCGGCGCCAAGGAGCTTGGTATTATCCCTGCAAAACACGACGAAGTCGAGGATGTTGTAGAAGGCCTTGGCGTGCTAGTCAAGCCGAGGTTCGGCGTCGAGGTTGGTGTAGTTGGTGTCGGCAAACGCCAAGCCCGCGGGGCTAGACTCTCGCGGCAGCGCACACGAACACCGCTCCTTGCGTCGCACGGCTACGTTCACCAGCATAGCCGTTGCCGCCTGAGCACAAACATCGTTTCCCGCGCCGCGCAGCCACGGTGCGTCGCCACAGCTAGGGGTGCAAATGTACGGATATTTTTCACCCGTATCTGAGTCCGAATTCGTTTAGAGGAGTTTAGATCTGTCCGTATCTGAGTCCGAATATTAAACATTTAATACCGTATCCGTATCCGAATACTCAAATGCATATTTGCGATGTCAATATTCCTTCGTATCCTATTCGACATAGCTAATACTATCCGTATTTAAGTCTGAATCCGAATCAAAATATGAAAGCAAATATAATACCAGCGATATCCTGTCAATATCCGATCCGTTTGCATCCCTAGCTGCAGCAGACGCATGAGCATGAACACCGCTGCCCGCGCTGCACGGCCACGGTCACCAGCATAACCGCCGCAACCGCAGCAGCAACCGCTTGAGCATGAACACCGCTGCCCGTGGCTTGGGACATTATAGATAAAATATAAGAACATTATAGATAATATATACTCCCTCCGTCCAACAAAGCTTGCAATTATGGGAAGCGTGCCAGTCAAACTGACTCAAGTTTGACCAAGTTTATAGTAAATAGTATTAACATTTATGTCTCCAAATAAATTTATTATAAAAATATATTTTATAACTAATCTAATGATACTTATTTTGTATTATAAATATTAACATTTTTTTATATAAATTTAGTCAAAGTTCAAACTGTTTGACTTCTCGAAAAGCGAGAATTGCATGTTTTTGTGGACGGAGGGAGTATTAATTACTGAATTTAAATGAATTAAAATAATTTTAGAAATATATAAATTAGGGATTGTATCTATAATTATGAGCTATGGACCTACAATCAGTTCCACGCTAGTGCCACGTCAGCTAATCGACTGTGATGTGGTTGTTTTGGACTGGGATGGTGTACTTAAATAGTTTTGGGACCTAGATATGCAATTTCATAGCTTGGGGACCTAGAGGAGAATCATGTAATAGTTTAGGGACCGATAGTGCAATTTACTCTAAAATAAAATACTAATTAATATGATTGTCCTTGTTAAAATTAATTAAACTTAAGATTTATATACCATTAATAATATTAAAATTACATTGCAGTAGATAACTTTTAAATAAATAATGATGCATATCATCTATTATATTAAAATTATTTTTATTTACATGGTTAATTAGTCATAATGATAAGATTTAGATGGTTTCAAAATAATTTGTACTTATACGGATAATATATATTGGATATTTCACATTTTTATGGAATATATGGATGTGGAATCGGATAGAGAATAATCTTCAAAACGAATGCGGATACATTCATTTAACATTCACATTTAAATTGAATATGGATAATATCCATATTTACACTAAAACGGTTGTGGATATCGGATCTTTCGGATATCTGGACATCCACATCCATCCTTATGGATCTAGCAACTAAAAGCAAGGATCTGGCTAGAGCATGGAGAAATCGATAGATTTTTTAGAAGATTTGCAATTTGGGAAAATGGGGCAGTGGGGGAGAAAGAGCACGTGATGGAGTTTTTTTTTTTGAGCGCCACCCACTAGCCACCGCCGCCATAGTCGTGGATGCCGAGATGGCCAGAGTGGCGGGGACTTGGTAGCTGGGCGAGTCGCTTACGGGTCGCGCGTTAGGGAGACGACGTGAGGGCCCCTTCTATTTGGATTCACACTCGTGAGCATGGCTTGCTTAAATTTGGTGGCCTCCAATGTCTCGAGACAAATTAAACCACTAAACTTAGATACAATAGATGCTTTAGAAATGTCATGGGATGCATAGCTTCCGAACTAGCAACAGTTTGCCTACTACTAATGCTGCAAACATCTTCCCAGCAAATGCATACATTATATATTCAGCCTTGGTACTCAGCATTTTCAATCCAATAGTAGCTATACCATTTATCATGCCATTCCTATGAGCAGCTACTGAGCTCATGCATTTCACCCTAGTTCCAATGACAATTTCCTGGGAAGTTCACTAGTTTCTTATGTGATGAGCAACATGACTAGTTGCTTCCCAACCTACACAACACTTATATTAATATATTCCCTTTTCTAAAAAAAACCTTGCATGGAGAAGATCTCTTTGATTGAGTACACTCCTGATCATGGCTTCACTAAATTTGATGGCCTGCAATATCTGAAAATAAACTACTAAGCTCATGTTGACAGCCAAAATATTCAGGAATGGCATGTAGCGAACTATAGCATCAGTTCACTTGCTACTTGCTAGTACACTGCTGCCCCCCATGGTCCCCTGCAACTGCATACATCATATACATACTACTTTTTTGAACCAAATGCAGTAGTAATGAACCAGTTTGCCATTGCTACGAGTGGCTACTGACCACCGTC
Organism: Saccharum spontaneum; assembly: GCA_022457205.1. Taxonomy (NCBI): domain Eukaryota; kingdom Viridiplantae; phylum Streptophyta; class Magnoliopsida; order Poales; family Poaceae; genus Saccharum; species Saccharum spontaneum. The sequence goes on from CM039613.1 coordinate 8,902,127, forward strand.
AACTATTTCTTGGACAGTTCGTTACTTTCCTATCTGATGAGGAGCATGACAGGTAAGAGTGTTAACCATAAAGCAATTTTTACAAATATTTAAGAATTATTTTGCCCTTTTTTAGGTGGGGAAAGGCCCTGGCTGGGCCGCGCGCTGGCTGCGCGAATGGGCTGGAGGGGCGAGCGGGGCCGGGGCATTTCTCCACCTGGGCTGAAGGAAGGGGAGAGGGAGGCGGGCAGGCTTGTGCCCCGCAGGCCCAATAAGAGAGGAAGGGCCCCGGACCTCAAGGAGGTGGACGGAGCGCCAGGGCCAGGCCGAGGAGGCTGCAGTTGGGCCACAAAGGGAAGGGGGAGTGGGCTGGCTGGGTGGTTGGTTCAAAGGAGGTTTTCCCTTTTCCCAAAACAATTGAGAGGAAAAACAAATGAAGATTTAACTCTAAACAAAAACGAAATAAAATCCAAAGCACAAATGCATAAAAAGAAAACATATGGGTGCATAAAGTTATATCGCAAACTTTCTTTGAAGAAGTTGAGATGGAGTTAGGGTTTTTGTTTTAGGAATAATATAAACTTGTGTGAAGTGGTGTTATGTTCAACCAATTTTAAAATTTATTTTAGAGCAAAATTTATTTTGAAAATATCCCTTATAATGTTGTTGACTTGGTCAAACTTTACGACAAGTGGTTTGTAGGAAAAAGTTATTGAAGTCATGATTTTGAAAATAGGACGGGAAGAGAAAAAAGGTTACTTAGGTTTGACATGACATTTACATGTAACACACATTACAAGAAAATTTTAAAAAAGTTTGTATTTTTACATTACACAAAAACACGATATTTTTTAGATAATGGATTTTCATTAATCCAGCCTCTATAACAAAAACACGGTATATTACAATATTTCTCCTCAAAAGCCTGCGCACCGCCGTTTGTGCATGTCTAATTGATTATACAACATATACACAAATCTTGGTTATTATTGATCAGGTGGATCAATATTGGGTTCTTAGAGGTGCCTGAAATACATGAACTGCTAAGGTTGTATTTTTGTGTGTATCTAACATCTAGCTATTTTAGTCTCTTAAACACATAGTTGCATGATAGGCATCGCCTTGCAATATGATGGCTTCAATGAATTTGGTGGTCTCTAATATCTCAAAAATATAAAACAATAGATGTTTGAGAGTGCCATCTGGGGCGGATCTACAAGGGGGCTGGGGGGCATCCAGCCCCCCTACAGCTGGTGCATCAATGGATGTAAGAAGAAGAGGTGGAGGAAAGAAGAAAAATGGAGAGAGAGAGGAAGAAGAAGAGACCAGCCTCCCTGAGCCCCCCATCAAAGTTCTGTCATTGGTGCTTAGGAAGGAGGCGTTGGACACTAGACAGAGGTTGAAGACAAAGGTTTGTTCCTTCATGGGTCAGCTTGTGTTCCTCAGCCCAAATAGATAAGTCAATCAGTTCAATAGTAAATATGAATAGGAGCCAACCATAAAGTTTAGCTCCTCTTAGATTTTGTCCTGGATCCGCCACCGAGTGTCATGCATATGGATAGCAACAGAATTACTACTTTGCTCAATTTTCTCTACCACTAGTTGTGAGCATTCTGTACCACTAGTGTCTGCTGCCCCTGCCCGTCGTCCCCTGCAAGTGTACATTTATATATCCTGCCATGCACCATGCGTTTTCAATAGAACATGATATAGCTGTGAATTATCAGGCCATAGCTATGAATGGCTAGTTCGACTGCCATGCTTTTTATTCCTCCTGCTGATTTCAACAACAATTTCTTTTGCTGGTTGCTCTCCGGTCTACAGTATACTTATTATCTCCATCGATTTTATATATATATATATATATATATATATATATATATATATATATATATATATATATAGGGAGAGTATACTCTATAGCTAGCTACAAAATAAGTTATTTTGTAGCCACCTCTATTTACGATAATTTCATATACTAATTTACGACAATGCCAATTTATATTTACGATAATTGAATTACTATAACACATGGGGATATTTACCATAATGTTATAGTAAGGAGTTACTATAATCTCGTAAATTAGCATAGCAATTATCGTAACTCAAAGTGGCTACAGAATAAGTTATTCTGTAGCCAGCTGTAGGGTAATAGTTCTATATATATATATATATATATGTATATATATATATGTATATATATATATATGTATATATATATATATATATATATATATATATATATATATATATATATGCAAAAACTAGTTGGTTTTTGTAACTGCCACTACACCACATTTCTCCCAACCAGGCCATCAATGAATGCCACATATGAAAGTGCTAAATACCATCCAGAGTTCTCAACTTAAGGGGCTCAAAGTAAAAACTAGTTGGTTTTTGTAACTGCCACTACACCACATTTCTCCCAACCAGGCCATCAATGAATGCCACATATGAAAGTGCTAAATACCATCCAGAGTTCTCAACTTAAGGGGCTCAAAGTAAATCATATAGCATGGCCTAATCTTTCACTACAAGAAATAGGGTGATACATGACGGTTTAGATATGACATTATCAGAAACCATCATAAAACTCTCTATTCTATGACGTTTTGTATCTATGCTGATAAATTCAGGAGAAAAAAAAGAAAACCCCACTTGCCTTATCCCCTCCCGCACTCCCCTGAGACCCTATCCTCATCTCCTCTCAACACACAGCCGCACGCTCGCACCGCACCACTCGAAGCCGCCGGCATCGACCGCATCGTGATCCCCGCCCTCTGCTGCGGCCGCCGATGCCCTCCACACGAACCTGGCCGCCCCCTCTCTGGAGATCTGGGGCTGGTGTAGTGAAGCCTAGGACCACCAGCGCCCCTCGCATGGCCGCCGCCTCCCCCTCTTCTCCCATAGCGTCGGCGCGGTCTCCAGGGCTCCGGCCCCGCCTTGATTCGTTGCGCCCGCTCTGGTGTCCGCTCTGACCCCGCCGCGTCCGCCCTAACCCCAGCCCTGGCCCTGGCTCCACCTCGCCGACCCGCCCCCATCGTACCCGCTGAGGCTCCGCCCCAGCACCCTGGCGTCCGGATCTGCAGCGGTGAGCACTCACAACACCAGGTACGCCTGTCCCTTCTCTTCCCTTCATTTTGTGTAAAATTGAGCACTGGAACCCTAATTTAAGCTATAGCTATCTGTAGATCCAAACCCAAGTGTATGCTTGTATGAGCAGAACTTGTTTTATTCTTCCCGCAGGATATGGGTTGAAATTATCATTAGCATGAGTTGGGAGTCAGTACTATCCTGTGAACTGTGTTTGTCAAAAGTGTTTCGATGGCTTTGGATGAAGTGAGTCAAAAGTGATCCTTGCTCCTTCTGAAGTTTAGAGATCACTGCAGTGAGGTATTATCGCTAATTTGCAGTATACTATTGTTCAAGTGACACAGTAGAGGAGCTATACAGTGCAAAATGCTAAGTATTAGCTGTGCCTTTCAGAAGTGTTTAAATTGCTGCTTAGTGCCAAATGGTGAATTATGTATTTTCAGGTGGAATTGGTGATGATTGATGAATTAGTAGCCAAACCCACATAAATATTTTAAATTGCTTAGTGCCAAATAGTGAATTATGTATTTTCAGTTAGAACAATACTAAGGGAATGGATTCTATGTGTGAGTTCAGCATCTGTTATTCAATACATTTAGAGAGAGTAAAAAGTGCATTCTGTTGTAGCAAAAAAATTGTGAACTATATATTTGTCGGAGTAATTCAATTTATGAGCAATTCTAGGCTGAAGTCAAAGGGCTGTCTGTATTGAAAAATGCACTTTATTTTTGTGCAGAAACATAGCAGGAAACCTGTTCATATAAGCGTTGGGCTGGTGTTCTTGCTGTTTTGGCCTCTGTTTAGGTAATAAGATTCTGAAATGCCCCAATCATTGTATATCATCATTTTGGTGTCAGATATTGACATTTATTGCAGCTCAGGATGGTATGCTCCTTTCCTTGCTGCGCTAGCACCAGGGATTAACATTATAAGGATGCTTCTACTGGGGCTGGGACTTATGAAAAATGAGGCTATGGTTAAATCAGTGAACCGCTCTGCAGATTACATGTTCACTTACACATAATACTGTTTATGCTCAAATTTCCTGTTCTTACTTTAATGCTTCAGGTCATGGCATTCTAGTAACTGAATTTTCTTTTGAACACAGGAAGTACTCAAGGGCCCACTATATTATGCAACTACTATAACTTTTGCCACGTTTGTATTATGGAGAACCTCACCAGTTGCTATAGCACTTATATGCAACTTATGTGCTGGGGATGGTATGTTCATATATCTTTTGATCCTAGAATAAACCCAGCATATATAATGTTTTAGTTCCTTGATATAGTTACTGGAAACTGTATTGATATCTCATTTGTTAAGTGACCCTTTCATGCTACTAGAGATTTTTATTTGATCAAGTGTTACTCCTCTCATTTCAGTTTCATATGCTGCAACATCGATAGTTCTCGGTAGCTTGTTTTTGCTACTAGACGTTTTTATTTGATCAACTTTGAATTTGTCTCAAGTTTGCTTATAACTGAAGATCTTACGAATGATTGTATTTACCTTGTTTTCACTTGCAGAGAGTGACTGGAGATGAATGTTCATGCAAAGGGGGCCTGTTGTCATCAAAGGGCCTATTGTAGAGACATGTAATACCTTTTGTAGAGACATTGAACTATCTATGTATGAGCTATCTATGTATGAACTATCTATGTAAAGACATCTGGTGGACATGCTAATACATGAATGAATCAATATTTGTTTATATGATTGGTGTTATTGTGATGCATGTTATTGCATTGACGTTTCATTTTGTTGATATAGCCTAGAGCTATTGCTGCTGACTAGTTATTCCATGATGAATAGAAATGCCAAGTTGTGACAGATTGATGTTTCATTTCGTCATTATAGTACAGAGCTATTGCCGCCAACCAGTTATTCCATGATGAACAAAAATGTCAATCTATGACGGTTTAATTTAGCCCCACCAAATGTATGACGCGGGATACATGACGTTTTTCGCGATCATCATCGTGAGTTAACTGTGACGTATTTTCGCTTGTCTGTGACGAAAGTAAACTATCATGTATAAGGGTATTTCTTGTAGTGTTTAATTGATTTGATTAACAGATGATTTGATGGAAATCTAATGATTCAAACTCATCAATGATGAAGATGCTGATTTTCCATCGGCAACTATTAGGGTCTCACCTAAAACATGATATGCATATGATTGTCCTTTTCTCTCTTCAAAACAAGGGTAGCACTAGCAGAGTAGTCACACAAACCAAACCGCGCTACACGCAGAGGAGCACGCAGTTTGCTCTTGGTCAACTACAAGTAAAGATTCTTTTGTTTTTCTTTATATAAAAATCCTCGGTGCTAGCTAATTCAACAAGGCATGATTTTGAAATCAGTATGAATATACTCACACCTTGTCCGTTGTTTATTATTGTTTATTTATTTTGTTCTAATGGCCATCACTTCATTTGTTCTTGCGTTGCTTTTTTTCAATTTTGAGGCCGTGACGCATTTAGGGAAATAATCTAGTGAGTGGTATGTGCCACAGTGCCAACAGTATTCTTATATATATAAAAGGAAATGGTTATTAACATAGTGGCAGCATTTGATCAATGCAAGACCTTTATTTGATGCCACGTATAGACACTTAACACATATAGACACAACACGACCATGACAGCCATATATGGACACAAGATGTTTATTTGACACAGGATGATGATGACTGAATTAAAGGATAATCGATCGAGCAGGTAGTCGCTAGGTACGTAGTAGCCTGGTATTCAAATTAAAGTTGACGCATGTAAACACCAATAGCATCGACGAGCCTGGTTCCCGCACGTCCATTAGAATCCCACAGTGCTACTGCCGATTGGCGCTGTGATGCAGAAACGTGTTCCATTTTTGATCCCCCATGGACCCCAGGTTCTGCTGCTGGCCACAAGTCTGGATGAGGTTAAGGTAGTACTCCCTCCATCCCAAATTATAAGACGTTTGACTTTTTTGACACCAAGTTTGACCACTCGTCTTATTCAAAAATTTGTGTAAAATATCAATTCTTTTATCGTGGCTTGGTATATTAATAAAAGTTCCTCAAGAATGACTTAAATTTGACTATGTTTGTACAAATTTTTTGAATAAGACGAGTGGTCAAACTTGCGATCAAAAAAGTCAAACGTCTTATAATTTGGGATGGAGGGAGTAGCACCTAAAGTTTAGTTTATGTCACATCAAATGTTTGGACACTAATTTAGAGTATTAAACGTAGACTAATTATAAAACTAATTACACAGATTGAGACTAATTCACAAGACGAATCTATTAAGCCTAATTAGGCTCATGTTTAGTCTTTCAAATTAGTATCCGAATACCTGATGTGATATCTCTTAAACCTTAGTCCCTGAATCTAAACACCCTAGCGTCGCCAAAGTCGATCTATGCATGAGAAAATTATATACATATATCATTCACTTACACATGCATCATTAATTAGCTAGTATTTGATTTGTTGATAGACATTGCGTTATATACATAATGTAATTGCAAAAACAAAATTTACTCACCGTTCGAGCATTGCCACCAAGTCCACCCCATCGGCCAGCAGTGCGCCTCTGACCAGTGTTGTCAGTGTAAGTGAACTCAATGGCGTCAACAGCATGGCCACTACGAATGGTGAGGCTGTGTAGACGCTGTGGTGGCTCTGGTATGTCCTGTGCGCCGACCCTCCCCCTCCTCCCCATAATCCAATCATGGTGACGAACTGACGATAAAGCCCAGCCCCTGCATCTATGTATCCACAAAGATTTATTTTATATATCCAAACAAAACAAAAAGGATGTTACCTAAACCTAATACTACATGCATGCAGGTGCTGATTAGTAAGAACAATATATGTATTCTATCAAAGATTTATTTCTCTCACTGTACGTACCTTATTTAGCTGCTGTGACTGAGCCGCCAAACGCCCGGCAGAAAACATGGTAAGTTCATCAGTGTTCCCACCGGTTCTATCAGCAAGATACTTTCTTTTTATGACACCTCTCGCCATAGCAACCACTCCGGTTCCACCGTAGATTGCCCATTCATCAGACCCAGCCGTTCCCACTCCATTGGTAACGGGCGTGGAGCCCTTAAGCCTGACATGACAATGAACTGGAAGCAGTAAAATGAATTGCACATGCATACATTTGATTAGTAAAATGAAAGTTTAACCATACTAGTAGATACATATATATACCTCTCTGTCTCAAACAGAATGGTGAACAATTGGTGTGCATTACCAATTTGGCTTGTGATTCCCTGCACGCAAGCCACGGGGCTGGCGTCGGAGCCATGGTCATCGTATACGGGGAATTCCATGATACATGTACAACATATGTCTAAAACAGATGAAACATATACTTGACACATACATGTGTAGCCATTATAACATATACAACATCAGATCATTTTGCAACATCAAGATGAAACACATAAAACAGACAGATGAAACACGTGAAACAAACATATCAAACAACTGAAACACTTAAAACATATACCTGCAACATATGCAACATACAGATGAAACAATTAGAAACAACTTCTGAAGCACACCTGAAACAAACACATGGCGCCGCCAGCAGTCATGGTCTACCTGATGGGGAACTGCGGTAGCCAGCAAGCAGTGCTCGGGTGTAGTGTAGAGGGAGGATAGTGGCAGCAAGCAACTGGGCGTGGTGAAGAATGCCGCGCTGAAGTAGTCTTCGTGGCCACGCCGCGTCGGCTCGAAGAATTCAGCGGCGAGTGGTGAGTGGCGGTGGGAAGACAGGAAAGTAGGCAGCGGCGCTCGGGCGCGGTGCAGCGCGGGCATGCTAGTGCGGTCGCGGTGGAGCAAGCCGCGGCGATATGGGCGCAAAGAGTTGGTTTGAAAATGGATGTGGAAACAACGGCGATTCAAGAAGATGGTGAGATCGGTAATTTTTTTTTATTTCCGTTGTGGATGGCTGTGTTGCCCGTTTGGCCGCTCGGTCGTCGAGGCCCACCAACACGCGTCCAAACAAAATGGACACCCTACCCACAACATTATCAAATATTTTCCTCGTAGCAACACAGGCGAGGTAATCGACAATTATTGAGATGAGACAAATTAAAGCCCGCGCTGACGTGTCTAGATGCCAAAGCAGAGAATAATTATCAAGTATTGTGAAGCAAACAGCTCATCTTTTATTTTCCCACACTGTACGTCGCAAGACCCTCGACTAATTCAAGCTATCTAGGTCGCCCAGCCTTGTTTCGAGCATTATTACTACACGACACACCCCAGCACAAGAGAGCTAAGCTTGCATTGCTTGCAAATGGAGAACCCTGCTCCGAGTATCGTAGTGACTCCCATCGCTGCAGCTGTGCCATCGGAGTTCATCAAGCTCACCTTCCTTGCATTGTACATGCGCCGGACTGGTCCAGGCAGCAGGGAGATGACGGTGCCGGGAAGGCCATCAGATCAGCTGCAGCTGGACAAAAAACTTGTCACTGACTGCCCCATCTACGATGGCCGTGGCTCCGACCCCAGCCTCGTGGCTCACATACAGGGAGTCACGGTCCATGAAGGCTACGCAGACGCATTATTCACCATGGTGTTTGAGACCGACAGGTATTCATATATGCATTTTATTTGCTTAAAGTAAAAAATGCATGCAATGTGCAATTAATTAATTCATCATGGATCAGAGGCTTAAGGGCTCCACGCTCGTTATCAATGGAATGGTATCGGATGGGTATGACGAATGGGCAATCTACGCTGGAACCGGAGTGTTTGCTATGGCGATTGGTGTTATAAAAAGAAAAAACCTTGCCGGTAGCAACGATGTAAATTATGATGAACTTACCTTAGAAGTTTTCTGCCCGGTGTTTGGATCATCACAGCAGCCAAAGATACGTACAGTCAGAGATATGAATCTTCCACAGTAAAATGTATATGTTCTTACTAATCAGCTGCCTGTAGGTGTATTTGACAGCGTTTTGGTTTTTGGGATATATATAACTCTGTGGATACATGCAGGGGCAGCAGGGCTCTGTCGTCACCAAGGTTGGAATATGGGGTGGACCGGGAGGGTCGGCACAGGACATAACATAACGCGGCCACCGAATCGTCTGCACAGCCTCACCATTCGCGCTGGTGATGCAATTGACGCTATGGAGTTCACTTATATACTGGCAAAGATGGTCAGAGGCGCACTGCCGGCCGATGGGGTGGACTCGGTGGCAATGCTCGAACGGTGAGTGAGTTTAATCTTTTTTACCTTTGGACTAAGCATACATGTCCATCATGTATCAACCTCTGCATGGATCGGAGAGGTTACTAAACAGCTAGACAGCTAGCCCGTGTTTTTATCTACGTACGTCACGTGTGTGCAGATCGATCTTGGAGACACCGAGTATGTCAAGCAAGTTTCAGGAACATACGGCACATTTGAAGGTGTTAATACCTTAATCTCATTCAGACTTGTCACCAACGCCAGAAGCTGGGGGCCATGGGGGATCGAGAATGGGACACGTCTCGGCATCACAGCGCCGATCGGCAGTAGCATTGGACGCCTAACAATGTGATTTCCTGAGTTATATTAAATTGCCATGCTAATAAATCACATTTGTAGTATACATATAGCATGTCCAGTGGTACGGCATAATACTTAACTAGCACTATTCACAATGAATGAACTGATTTACCCTAGCTAGTATACAAATTAAATATACAGGTTTAAGGGCTCCACGCTCCTTACCAATGGAGTGATAACGGGTGGGTCTGATGACTGGGCAATCTACGGCGGAACCGGAGTGTTTGCTATGGCGAGCGGTGTCATAAAAAGAAACTATCTTCCCGATAGGACTGGTGGGAATTCTGATGAACTTACCATGGAAGTTTTCTGCCCGGTGTTTGGCTCATCACAGCAGCCAAAGGTACGCACGGACGGTGAGAGAAATCTAAATTTGATATATGAAACTTTTTTTGTTTTTTTGGATGTAAAACTTTGTGGATACTGGATGCAGGGCTCTATCACGAAGATGGGATTATGGGGTGGAGCGGGAGGGTGGGATCATGACATAACAGCACCACCAAAGCGTCTGCAGAGCCTCACCATCACCACTCGCAGTGGCAGTGCTGTTGAATCGATTCAGTTCACTTATACCGACAAAGCTGGCGAGAAGCACACTGCTGGCCCATGGGGAGGAAATGGTGGCACTTCTCAAACGGTGAGTGAGTTTTTTCCATTAGGATTACATTATATACTATTACTTGATCTTGTCTATCAACAAATACTACCTAATCAATATAATGATGAAAATATATATGAGGCAAGCATAACTGAGATGATTGCCAAACATTATCTGCTGAATTTTTCTGTGCCTCACAGAAGCAGCGAGTGTTACTAAACATTCTGCCTATTTATCTTCCTCCTGCGTGCAGATCGATCTTGACGACGCCGAGTACGTCAAGGAAGTTTCAGGAACATACAGCTTATATGGACCATATATTGTCTTAACCTCATTCAATCTTGTCACCAACAACAGAACCTGGGGCCCATGGGGCACCAAGAATATATGGGACACCTTTCTGCATTACCGCGCCAGCCAACAGCAGCATTGTGGGATTCTATGGACGTTCGGGAAGCCTCATCGATGCCATTGGTGTTTACGTGCGTGAATTATGGACAGCAGGCCCAGCTACTGCCCCATTGTCTAGCCAGAGAAAGTGATGCACTCCCTGGACATATGTTGTCTATGGGGCCTCCATTGTCAGTGTGTAAAATAAAGGTCTTGATCAAAGACAGCTGCTGGGTTATTAAATCATTCCCTTTTATCAGATTTGGGGTTTTTGCATTAAACAATGCTTTTATTGATGTTTATTTACTTACACCAATTTCTGATTATTACGAGCACCAAATATGACGTACTGCCTAAATTAGTCAAAGATCTCATTTGCCAACTTCCTAGTTGCCATGTCAAGAGGTGCCCTAGGTGTTCATTGTTTAACCAAACATGTTTGTGTCTATAAAATATGTTTCGTGTCTATATATGGTTGTCTATTTCTTGTGTGTCTATATGTATCATCGTCCTATGTCTATATGTTTGTGTCTATATATGGTTGTCACTGTCTTGTGTGTCAAATAAAGGTCTTTGCATTGATCAAAGACTGCTGCCATGTTATTATATCATTTCCTTTCATATATCAGATTTGGGGGTTTTGCATTAAACAATGCTTTATTAATATTTATTTGTTCAATTACACCACATTTTGATTATCACTAGCACCAAAACATGGCGTACTGCCTAAATAAGTCAAAGATCCCATTTGCCAACTTCCGGATTGCCATGTGGATATGTTCACTACTACAAAATATATTTTCACCAACACATTTTCACTGCCGGTTCGTAATGAAACCAGCGGTGAAACTGATTTTCAAGGATATTTAATCAGTCAACTTTGCATTTGTGTATGGCAAAGATAGTAAAAATATGCCTCGGACCTGAAATTTTGATTCAATGTATTTAATCAGTCAATTTGGCGTCCGGACTCTATCCTGCTCCCGTCTCTCTTCCTCTCCTACCTCCGTCGGTAGGGCAGCCCAGGTGCGCAGGTGCTCTTGCCAGGGTCCAACTTGTGATGGCACGCAGGGCGAGCGTCCCCATCCAGTGATGGTGCGCGAGTTAGTGCCCCACTCCGACCTATGGCGCGCGAAGCGAGCGCCCCACTCCGAGCGATGACATGTTTTTAATTTTTTTATTTGATTTTCACCGACATCTCTCTAGCCGACAATAATGAAAATCCTCATCACTGCCAACTTTCACCACCGCTGAGCAAAACCAGCGGTGACAGGGTGCTTTAAACTGGCAGTGATGAAGTTATTCTAGTAGTGGTTCATTGTTTGAGTAAATAAGTGATACACGCACAATGTTATATATGGCCGAAATAAGTGATACACACACACAATGTTTTATATGTTCATTGTTTGAGTAAATAAGTGATACACGCACAATGTTATATATGGCCGAAATAAGTGATACACACACACAATGTTTTATATGTTCATTGTTTAATTAACCAGCCATGTATTCTCTCTCTCCCACTGTTGCAAAATAATGTAAGTCTTTTTAGTTTCGCTCATAATATACATGTTTCGCTTGCCTTCGTTGCAATAAGTCTGGTGAAGAAAAGCGAACCTTGATGTGGGTGAACCAGGTGAGGCTATCTTGCCTTCAGTAGAGGACTACAATTTAAAACACCCTCCCCACCCCACCCTCCAAGCGGGCAGTAAAGGGCGAAGGTGCTTACAAAGTGGGGACGAAGAAAGGCCGAAAATGTGAGATGGACACAGGAGCCCCCCGTAAGAGTACGTGCGGGTGACACCGTGTTGCTCGCGAAATTGCACACAAAGATGACCGAAGCTTAGCCAAGTGTGAGATGCTAGAGGTCATCTCATTGCACCTCTAGTGAAACACTTTGCAATACAATTATTATAAAAGCAAATACCATTTGTGACCATGGATATTGAGGAAACATAGTTGTTGCAAGGACATTAATTGTGTAATTTGCTAGAGATGGACCTTTGGCTCCACTATAAATAGCGGAGCACTGTAACTGACAAGATAGAGAAAGATTGTTAGCCGGTATTGTGTTCGAAAATGAATAGGAGATGAGAGAGTAAAGAAAAGTAATTCGTTTTTTGTTGTTGGTACGAAAGACTAACTTATTAGGCTAGTCTCAGTGGGTTTGTATCCTAGTTTCCAAGGATTACATGTATTGGCAACAGTGTGGACTGATTTCATCCCCATAAAACTTAATTTATTCTCATAAAACTTTGATCATCTCTCTATTTAGGGCCCGTTTGGTCGGGCTTTTGAACCTGTTTTTGCTTTTGCAAAAGCCAAAAGCCAACTAAAAGGGTGAAAAGCCACAGCTGCTTTAGGCCAAAAGCAGCTTTTGTTTTAGTACAAAACTCAAAGCACCTTCCCCCTGCATTCAGCTGCTTTTGGGGTAAAAAATTACCCACCTATCACTGGTTATGGAACATACCGTTTCGTTTTATGTTTTCGCGAGCCTTTTTTCCCCCAAACGTCTTCATCCTCTCACATCTGACCCTGGCACCAGCGACTTCATCCAGCGCGGCCTCGGCAGCGGGCGCGGCCCTGGCTCCGGTGGCATCTCCGGTGGTGGCGGGCGTACCCCGGCGACCAGCGCGGGCACGCGTGCTGCGCCAGCACGGTCCTGGCAGCGGGCATGGCCCCGGATCCGGCCAGCGAGTGCGACCCCTGCGAGCTCCATCGCCGTCACATTTTCCACCTGCGAGCTCCATTGCCGTCGTGCCCTCCACCGGCAAGCGCGACCTCGGATCCGGCGAGCTTCCTCCCCTGCAAGCTCCGTCGCCGCCGTGCCATCCACCGGCGAGCTCCCTCCCCTGCGCAGCGGACCTCCACCGCCACCGCGCTCTCCACCGGCTCCCTCCCTCCCCTGCACGGTGGACCTCCACCGGCGAGCTCCCCTCTCCTACGAGCGCGACCTCCACTGCTGTCGTGAGCCGCGAGCGCGAGAGGGAGCGATCCCTCCCTGTGCGGCACTGGAAGTAGAGGGAAGAGGATGATGAGCGGACCCTGCTCGTAAGTGAGAGCGGCGTTTTAGAAAGCCACAGCTACTGAGCCAAAGGAGCTTTTGACTTTCTCACATGTACTTTTCTAAAGCTACTTTTCAGAAGGCCATAGCTCACAACTGCTTTTCTAAAAGCCACAGTGCAACCAAACATGACCTTATTACTGTAGTATCATGTCAGCATATTTGCTAAGTTGATAGCTTATTTAATTTTAATGAAACTCTCGTAAAACCTCCAGGAAGACTACCTTATGATTCGAGCTGAGCACTATTCATGGTCTAGAGTTTTATTAATTCAACATGTATTTTTGGTGTAAAAAATTGAGTTATGCCGAGATGGATGGGAAGAGATAAGGATCACGAGGGCAATAACGTAGGTACGAAAGCGCACGGGAATTTGGAAGCATCATCGAGATTTTCCTATGCCCGTATCCACGTGCATTAGCTCGCAAAGAATCTCTCAGTCCAGTATGTAGTACAGGCAATTAAGTAATTGGTGCTCTGATCAAGATAAAAGAAAAGTACGTTTTATCTAGTGAACAATGCAAACTGATGATGATATCATATGAAATAGACTAGCTGCTACTTCATTGTCGGTGGCACTCGCGTTGAACTTGAAGCAATAGTCCTGGTTAGTCCCAGTTACACTAGTACAAAAACTAGCTACTCCACTGAGTAGACTACCTTACACACTTGTAAAAAAGTGGGCATAGTCCCAGTTAAGAAAGGGATTTACTAAAGGGCATGGTCCTTTAGTCCTGGTTGCCTTAACCAGGAATAAAGGGTCTGTAAGGCTAAAAAAATAATTGGTATTTATGGGACTTAAACCTAAGACTTAATGCATATTGTCTTGCACGTAACTTTTCACCGCATATACACAACACATGTGACTTTAGATGGGATGCTTTTTTTAGGCTTTAACTAACTCGTGGATGACCCTTTAGTTTAGGTTGTTGTTACCAATGGAACTAAAGAATCTATATTTGTATCAGTTGGTGTTATCAACTGGGACTAATGCCTCAAGGCTCCTTAGTTCGGGTTGTGGTGTTACCAACCGGGGCGAAAGGTCCTCTGACGTCCATAAAACTTGGACCCAGGACTAATGCTCACATTAGTCTCAGACTCAACTCTATCCGGGACTAATGTACTAAGCCGAAGGTCTGTTCTCTACTAGTATTATGACCAGAGCCAGTGGAAGAGCTAAAGTTTTATTACTTCAACATGTATTTAATTTGTGGTGTAAAAAATAAAATGAAGTTATGCCGAGATGGATGGGAAGAGATAAGGATCACGAGGGCAATAACGTAGGTACGAAAAGCGCACGGGAACTGATAAGGACCACGTGAAGAGATAAGGATCACGAGGGCAATAACGTAGGTACGAAAGCGCACGGGAACTGATAAGGACCACGTGCATTAGCTCGCAAAGAATTAATCTCTCAGCCCCGTCTGTAGTACAAGCAATTAAGTAATTGGTGCTCTGATCAAGAGAAAAGAAAAGTACGTTTTGTCTCGTGAGCAGCGCAAACTGGGCCTCGTTTGGATGCTGAAAAATTTCAACTCGTTGAATAGTACCATTTTCGTTTTATTTGACAAATATTGTCCAATCGTGGACCAACTAGGCTCAAAAGATTCATCTCGTGATTTCCAACTAAACTGTGTAATTAGTTATTTTTTTTACCTACATTTAATACTTTATGTAAGCGCCTAAAAATTGATGTGATGGAGAGAGAGTGAAAAAACTTGGACTTTTGATGTCATCTAAACAAGGCCCTGATGATAATATAAATCATAGCTACTTCATTGTCGGTGGCGCTTGCATGCGTTGAACTTGAGGAAGCAATGCAAGTTGATGTGTACGTTGGACCAGTCCAGCAAAAGGATCGTGTATCAGGTTAGCTAGCTATTATAGGTCGTCACTCTGGTTATCTATAAATACTACGCAAGGCCATGAGCATTACACAACATAAAAGGCACACTACACACAAGAGATCAAGATATAGCGCATAGCTAGCCCTTGCTGCATTCTTCGTCGTTAGCAAGCTAGCAAGCAATGGAGAACCCTCCGAGTTTCGTAGTGACTCCCATGGCTGCACCTGTCTCAGCGGAGTTCACCAAACTCAGCTTCCGTAGCTTGTATATCCGCCGGACTGGTCCAGGCAGCCGGGAGATATCCATGGAAGGAAAATCTGATCTGGGCAAAAGATATTTCAGTGACTTCCCGGTATACGATGGTACTGGCTCCGAGGCTAAACTCGTGGCTCGTGTACAGGGAGTCTCAATCCAAGCTGGTGGCACACACCAAATATTCACCATCGTGTTTGAGACTGAGAGGTACATACGTATTTATGTATGTATATTGTATGCCATATATACCTTCTCTGCTCCATGTTTCATACGTAACGAACTGATTTACCCTAGCTACCATATTAAATATACAGGTTTAAGGGCTCCACGCTCCTTACCAATGGAGTGATAACAGGTGGATCTGATGAATGGGCAATTTACGGTGGAACTGGAGTGTTTGCTATGGCGACCGGTGTCATAAAAAGAAAATATCTTGCCGATAGGAATGGTGGGAATTCTGATGAACTTACCATGGAATTTTTCTGCCCGGTGATTGGCTCATCACAGCAGCCAAAGGTACGATGAGCGAGAGAAATCTATATATCTTTGATAGACAGAATGTAATCAGATCAGCTGCATGCATGCTGATGAAGGACAGTAACGGCCTTTTGTTTTTGGATATACTAAAACTTTGTGGATATATATATATACTGGATGCAGGGCTCTGTCACGAAGATTGGATTATGGGGTGGACAGGGAGGGTCACAACAGGACATAACAGTGCCACCAAAGCGTCTGCAGAGCCTCACCATTCGCAGTGGCAATGCTATTGACTCTATTCAGTTCACCTATACTGACAAAGCTGGCCAGAAGCACACTGCTGGCCCATGGGGTGGATTTGGTGGCACTCCTCAAACGGTGAGTGAGTTTTTTTTTGTCATTTGGATTTTTTTCTCTGCTGATTTTTTTCCTCTGCCGCGTGCACAGAAGCAGCGAGTGTTACCAAACATTCGGCCTTTTATATACAGACTCTTATATATATCTTCCTGATCATGCGTGCAGATCGATCTTTGCGACGCCGAGTACGTCAAGGAAGTTTCAGGAACAGTAGGCACATATGGAAATAGTACTTTCTTAAGCTCATTCAATCTTGTCACCAGCTCCAGAACCTTGGGCCCATGGGGCATCAAGGATGGGACACCTTTCTGCATTACCGCGCCAGCCAACAGCAGCATTGTGGGATTCTATGGACGTTCGGGAAGCCTCGTCGATGCCATTGGTGTTTACGTGCGTGAACTTTGAACAGCAGGCCTAGCTACTGCCTGCTCGATGATCCTTTAATAATTTGGGCCCTATTTAATTCTCATCAAAAACTTTTTACCCCATCCCATCCACATTATGGATCATTAAATATAGATAAAAATAACTAATTGCATAGTTTGTATGGATTTTGCGAGACGAATCTTTTAAACCTAATTAGTCCATGATTAGCCATAATTGCTACAGTACACACATGTGCTAATGACGAATTAATTAGGCTTAATAAATTCGTCTCGCGGTTTCTAGGCGAATTATGTAATTAGTTTTTTTTATATGCAAACACCCCTTCCGACATCCCACGAAACATCCAATATGACACCTAAAAACTTTTTACCCACGAATTAAACAAGGCCTGTTTCCCAACTTCACTCTGCTTTGTTACACGGCACAATTAATAAATACAGTTAGCTAGCCAGAGACAGTGATGCACTCCCTGAGCATATGTTGTCTCTGTGGCCTCCATTGTCCTGTGTAAAATAAAGGTCTTGATCAAAGACTGCTGTTGTGCTATCAAATCATTTACTTTTATCAGTTTGGGTTGTTTTTGCATTAAACAATGCTTTATTGATGTTCATTATTTACTTACAACAATTTCTGATTATTACGAGCACCAAATATGACGTACTGCCTAAATTAGTCAAAGATCTCATTTGCCAACTACGAGAGTGGTAGAAATAAAATTTTCAGCATATTTGTACACCCTCATTTCACAAAACCTTGTATCTGTTGGAGCTGGAGCTGGATTGCTCGTCACTACAAACCTATATGTTGTGCTCCCCTATCATCGATTACTGATGTAGGACTAAACCCCAACAATCTCTCCCTTAGTCACAACATCGGAGTGGTCCCTGCCACCTGTGACCCTTCCGAGATTGGATGGTTGTTGGAGCTGGATTGCTCGTCACTACGACCCTTCGCTCTCCACAAGTCCCAGGTCCACTGGAGCTACAACATATAAGGTCCATGAGCCTTACTCAATCCAAAAGAGTAGCTTAATGGGTGGGACTGACCTCCCGCCTTATATGTTGTGCTCCTCCACCATCGATTACCGATGTAGGACTAAACCCCAACAGTATCCACATGACAACCACACCCTCCTCTGATTTGCTCTAGTTTCGTCCCTGCGTGGTGGAAAGGCGAATCATTATTATCACGTAGATTTCTGTTTTTTTTCCTACTGCCATAGTGTAAAGGCGAATTATTATCGATCTGGCTTTTGTTTTTTTTCCACTGCCGTGGTGGTAAAGCGAAACATTATCGAGTAGATTTTTGTTTTCTTCCCTACTGCCGTGGTGGAAAGACGAATTGTTATCGAGCAGATACTTTTGTTTTTCTCCACTGCCGTGATGGAAATTCAAAAGATTATCGAGCAGACTCCTGTTTTTTTCCCGCTGCCACCGTGTAAAGGCGAATCTTTATCGAGCAAACTTCTGTTTTTTCCTATTGCCGTGGCCTGGAAATGTGAACCAGCTCCTGTATTTTTTATTCAGTGCACAAAATTAAAGACGCGTCCCAAGCCCGTCCACTAATTTAATTAATTAATTAATTAGGAACAACGACCAGCCTGTTTGTTTCGCTGGTTTATTGTGGCTGAAAGTACTGTTCGCTGGTTGTTGTGAGAGAAAAACACTGCTGGATGGCTGCTGATTCCGCTGAATAGCTCAAACGAACAAGGTGGTCACGCGCGCTGATCATCTTCAGGACGCTACTCGACCGCTCGCGAACCCACCCACCCGCTCCTCTTTCCTTCATTTCTTTCTTCTTTGCTCTTCCACACGCGGCGCTGTTGACACAAAAAATGTGTTCCTATACCAACACACTTGGGAGGCCTGTAGGATCGTGTGAAGTAAGAGTCTTCGAAATTCCCTAAGCCTCAACAAGCTGGTCTAGATAAGAACGAACTAAGGCATGCTAGTCAATTTGACCTGTAATTAATAAGGAAAAAGAAAATGTAAAATTATGGAACCTGTCGGTTTGTTCCAGACAGTTCCAAGATATGCGGCCATAAGATAGCCGGTGATCAGAGGAAATTGACTACAAAGTCAACTCCTAATAATAAAGCTTACAATAATAATAATGAGATCAGAACGACTATTTAAAGTAATCATTAAATATAATATATAATCAGCCGATCTAACTTAGTCGATTACCTCCTACACTTGCTACATATATTCAGAACATCGCTAACAGTGGGGTTCCCGAGGATGCAGCCTTAATAACGGTGTGTCCTAAGTATATAAAACGAGTATAAAAGAGTAATCAGCAGCTAGTCAAGCTACGCATACGTGCTACAGGTGAAAGCGCGACTAGATCGGCTATTTAGCCGATACAGGATCCATGAAGCACGAACGAGATCTATCCATTCAATCACAAATAGATCTAAGATTAAAACAAACCTGGCCTAATAAACCTGATAGTGGGGTCCGAAGATACAGCTATAACAAGCCATCAGATCAAGCCTACTCTAACCACAAATTCACCTATAATCACATAGATAGCTCGAACGCATAACACGTAACCATCAAGATCAACAGATTTGCCGATATGAACCTAAATCGACTGTCATGACAGAGATAAGTATAAAAGCATCTAAAACAGTAGATTTTAATGATATTAGAAGCTAGCAATCTGTCAATCTTGATTGGGCAGTGATATTGCTATAATAAATAGATCAATTTAAATAAACAATATCGATAACTTAATGAATCTACTATACTACCAAATCTAATAGACCCAATAACTAGCTTAGATCGCCTATCTGTTAGAGATTAGATCTAACCAATGCAGCCTTACAAATAAGAATCTAAACCGATAACTAGCTTATACCAATCTTGCACGAGCTCGAACCTAATCGATGCAGCCTTACAAACAAGATATAAACCGTAGCAATACTTATAAGCAAACCGGAGGTCGGACCCAACCGATGCAGCCCTGCTTGTTTGAACATCTCGCCGAAATCTACTCTACTTCTACTCCTAAGGGTTTGACCGGAGCCAAAAATGGTTGATTCTATTGATTGATTATATATTTTTACAATAGTCGAGGCTTTAATATTTATAGCCTGTAACCTTGACATGAGTCCTAATTGAACACGACTTGCTTACAAAAGAAAATAGAAAAAAGATAACTTGGACTCCAATCTTTCTCTTCTTTGATAGAGTCCGACGTGCTTTGGCTCCTCCGATCTTGGCACAAATAACTCCGGTTGACGCAATCCATACTAATCGGTTTCATCTGTGTTAGCCGATCCTTTAACCGGCTTTTTCTCGTGCCTGACACCTGAGCCCATGGTCATGAAATATCCTTACCAAAATTTGGTGTCAACAAGCGCTTCGCTCTTTCCGCCTCTTCCCCTCGCTCTCTCCACACGCCCTCGCTCGCAACACGCCGCTCCTTCTCACTCGCCGCACGCATATGTAGATGTCTGGGTTTTAGGCATCCGACGTCATAACTTACTCCAAACTTTCTCAATTTTTTACCACAGCCTCCACATATGATAACACGACACCTCGACAAGTTTCGTGAATTTCGAACTTCGTTTGGATTTTATATAATTTAAATACATTTTTTCCGCAAGTACAACGTCAAGTTACGACAACAAGATGCTCATAATTTCATGCGAGTTACTGGATACGGCCTCAACATACGTGAAACATCATGAATACCATTTTTTGAATAACCAAATTCCATTATTTCATGTACCTATAGTTCAAATTTGAAATAGTTAGAAAAATTCAACGAAACAAAAATAATTAAGGAAATATAGTAAAAAAACTCAAAATTATCCCAAATTCTGAAATGGAGTTTTAAATACTGTAGCAAGGCCCCAGAAAAAAATAGGGCAAAAAAACAAAAAAAATTGCCGAGTGCCAACCTTAACACTCGGCAAAGAAGCCTTTACCGAGTGACAGGTCACAGGGCACTCGGCAAAGAATTTTAAAAAAAATAAAAAAAAACCTTTGCCGAGTGCCGAACGGCGGGGCACTCGGCAAAGGTGACGACAGGTGGCCGCCGTCACGCCGGCCACCTTTGCCGACGGTCAAAGTCGGCAAAGATTTTTTTGCCGAGAGCCAGACACTCGGCAAAGGAAAATTTTTGCCGATGGCTAAATTTTGTCGAGTGTCCGGCACTCAGCAAAGATAGATTTGTCGATGGCCTTTTTTGTCGAGTGCCGCTGGGTCCGGCACTCGGCAAAGATTGCCTTTGCTGAGTGCCCGACAAAAAGCACTCGGCAAAGCAATTTGCACTCGGCAAATCAGCTATGTCCGGTAGTGGTTGTATAATTTCTCGATTGATAAATCTGATGAAAAGCACAAGCATCGATCAGGTAGGTTGGTTTGCTGTTCACCCAAGTGGGAGTTGGCGGATCTGCTCCCATCCGTGTCAAGATCATCCGCGATGCAAGCTTGGATGGAATGAATGGTTGAGCTTCTGGGGTTCTTTAATTAACAACTGATGTCTGATGAGACAAATGAAAGCATGCGCTGACGCGAATGGTTATCGAGCAAACTTTTGTTTTTTCTCCACAGCCATTGTGGAAAGGTGAATCCTTATCGAGCATACTTTTATTTTTTTCCCCATTGCCATGGTGGAAAGACGAATTCTTATCGAGCAAACTTCTGTTGTTTCCCCACTGCTGCAGTGGAAAGGCGAATTGTTATCTAGTAGACTTCTGTTTTTTTCCCACTACCGTGGTGTGGAAAGGTGCACCAGCTGCCATAATTTTTATTCAGTGCACGAAACAACTAAAGGCGCGCACTGATCATCTATAAATACATACATAGCCAGCCTGGCCTTCTTTCGAGCATCATAGTGACTCCCAATGCTGCTCCGGCTGTATCAGCGCAGTTCACAAGACTCACCTTCAGCAACCTGTATATTCGTCGGACTAGCCCAGGCAGCAGGGAGCTAACTGTGGATGGAAGGCCATCTGATCATCTGGGCACAAGAAATGTCAGTGACTGCTCCATATTTGATGGCCCTGGCTCCGACGCCAGCCTTGTGACTCGCATACAGGGAATCGTAAGTAACACACACCAATTGTACACCATCGTCTTTGAGGAGAGGTATATATGGTTAAACTTTCAACGCGTTTATATACTATGGTAAAACTTTCAAATACAGCCTGCTGGGTCTCTTTCATTTTACTTGATGTGCAATTAACTAATTCATCATCAGGCTTAAGGGCTCCACGATCGTCAGCGAAGGAGTGATGACGGAAGGGTCTGATGACTGGGCAATTTACGGTGGAACTGGAGTGTTTGCTATGGCGAGGGGTGTCATAAAAAGAAAAAATTTTGCTGCTAAGAGTGGTGGGAATACTGATGAACTTACCATGGAAGTTTTCTGCCCGGTGTTTGGCTCATCAAAGCCGCCAATTTAGTTTGAACAGCTACTTGGCCGGCTACTACCTGCTTGATCGATTATCCTTTAATTCGGTTGTCATTCTCCTTTGTGAAATAAAGGTCTTGCGTCTATATATGGCCGCCATCGGCCCGTTGTATCTATATGTTAGTGTCTATATATGTGGGTCAAATAAAGGTTGATCAAAGACTGTCGTCTTGTTATAAAATCATTTCCTTTTATATCATATTTGGAGTTTTTCATTAAACAATGCTTTATCTATATCTATATCATCTATATCCCATATAAAGAAAAACCGCACTAGTGGATCTATCTAA
This sequence comes from Saccharum spontaneum, assembly GCA_022457205.1. Classification (NCBI taxonomy): domain Eukaryota; kingdom Viridiplantae; phylum Streptophyta; class Magnoliopsida; order Poales; family Poaceae; genus Saccharum; species Saccharum spontaneum. The sequence continues at coordinate 8,924,857 of CM039613.1, forward strand.
TCTCACATTGATTGACGTCATCAACTAATGTAAGCCGTCCGATTTTGGTATTAGTCGTCTGGTCCTACCTATTTCGGTAATGCTCTCTACCGAGCATCCAGCCGGCCGGACACACGCCTTCGCTGGGACCAGGTTTGACCGGCCCAACTCCCCTTACGGCTTCTCCATTTTAATTAAAAATTTGGACACTTCTCTTTCCTAATCGCCCGCTGCGGCCAATTCCACCGGGATGGAGCCGCCTCGGGCCGTGCGCCCCTACGCCCCACGCCGGACCCGCCTAGCACAGCGCGCCACTGCGCCTCACGCCTCACGCCGCACATCCCGCCCGTGCCTTGCGCCGCGCGTCGTCGTGCCTCGCGCCCCCGCTCATGCCTCGCGCCGCCACGCCACGTCAACGAGCCTTTATTGGGTGGCAGCAAGTAGATGAGCATATGTTGCAACTATACGTTTAGTTCATTTCATATGTATATTGCATATGTTTCATCTAGATGTTACGAAAGTAGATCTAGTGTTGCATATGTTGCAATGGTTATGCACGCATGTTGCAAGTGTATGTTTCAAATGTTTTAGCTGTTTCAAACGTATGTTGCAATTGTTTTATTTAGATGTTGCATATATTACACTGGCTATACAAGCATGTTACAACTGTATGTTTCAGTTGTTTCAAACGTATGTTGCAAGTGTTTTATCTAGATGTTGCATATGTTGCAGTGGCCATACACATATGTTGCAAGAGTATATTGCAAATGTTTCATCTCTTTCGGACGTATGTTGCAAGTGTTCTATGAGCAGGTGCTGGAAGTGGGCGCAATGGAGGTGGTCCCCTCAGGCGCAGCGGTCCCGACGCGCACGGGAAGCGAAGCTGGCATGGTTGCCCCCACGTGCATGCGCAGCACCAGGCATCGCAGCAGCACGCGGGTAGGCACAGCAGCGAGCGGGCAGGCGGGCGGGCAGGACCTGCATGCCTTGTTCTTTGATCTCCCTGTGATCACACGGTCAAACTCAAGCCCCACTAGCCTTTTCTAACTAATTCAAACAGCCTGCGGGTGGGCAGAGGCATGGGCGTTCAGACATTCAGGCGGCGGGCGCTAGTCTCTCTGTACCTATTTTGGTACTGGTCTCTGATACTGGTGGTTTATAAAACCGATAGTGAAAGACAAAATAAAGTCACCAATGAAAATTGTTTCTGTACACTAGTGTTTGATGGCTACCGTTATAACTATTGTGTTCGAAAATGGATAGAACGAGTAAACAAAACTATTCCGTTTTTAGTTGTGGGTATTAAACACTAACTTCTAAGGGGGCTGCTAGCGCCCGGACGCCCGGCTCAGGGGTGCATCCGGACGCTACCCCCACCCCGCGAGCGCCACCGTCGGTCCCGCCCCGCACGTCCCCGCCCCGCCCCCACGGAGAAAAAAAAAATCGCGACCCCCGCCTCGCCCCGCACGAAGAAGACCGCCCCGCCCCGCCCACCTGCACGGAGAAGAAAGGCGCCCCCCACCTCCCCCGCGCACGGATCTGTCCCGCCGCCAACCTCACCGACCCTAGCACCTCCGCCTCCCGCCACCAGCTCACCACTATAGTCCACCCCCCGAACTGTAAACAAAGGAGAAAAAAGCTATTGCAACAGCGAAGAGCGCCTAATGAAACAAATGAAAAACAATTGTTGAAACAAAACGAAAAAAGCTGTTGAAACATCGAAAAACACCTAATGAAACACAAACAGAAACTGGTGAAACAAACAAAAAAACTGTTGAAACATTGAAAAACAACTAATGTAACAAAGGGAAAAAGCTATTGTAACAAGAAGAAGATAGCTAACAAGGGAAAAGAAAGCTATTGCAACAAAAGGAGAAAAAGTTGTTGCAACAAGGATAAGAAGCTACTGCAACAAAGGAAAAGAAACTACTGCAACAAGGAGAAAAAAGCTATTGCAACAAAAAAGAGAAGAAGCTACTGCAACAAAGGAGAAGAAACTACTGCAACAAGGAGAAAGAAGCTAATGCAACAAAGGAGAATAAGCTACTGCAACATCAGAGAATCATGCTTCACATCATCTGTAGCTATGTAGCTTAGATCTGACACGCCACAAGGAGAAGAAGCTGCTGCAACAAAAGAGAAGAAGCTACCACAACATCAGAGAATCGTGTTTCACATCATCTGTTGCATGTAGCTTAGATCTGTCTCGCCACAAAACCATAGCCGCCATCAAAACCATAGATCTAGAGGGGGGCGAGGAGGAGGAAGGGGAGGAAGAGGAGGGACCAAATCGAGATCCAGAGGGGGGAGGCGGGGGGAAGGGGCGCCTCAAATCCAGATCCTTCCCCACCTACCTCGTCGGAGCCCATGGAGGTCGCGGCGCGCGCGGGCGAGAGCACCAGGGAGGGAGCGGAGGTCGGCGGGCTCATCGGATGCCGCCGCCGTCGCGCCCACTCCAGTGGTGAGGAGGCCGAGCTTGTCGCAGCGGGGGAAAGGCGCGGGGGAGCAGGGAGGGGAGGAAGGAAGGAAGGGGAGAGGGGAGGGAGGAGGGTGGGCTCGCGCCGGCGCAGCACAAAGGCGCGCGTGGGGAGGAGCGCACGGGCGCGGCGCTGGACGAGCGCGCAGGCGGAGCGGAGCAATCGAGAAAAGAAGAGAAGTGGATAAGGTGGGGAGGAGGCGAGCGAGTGGGGAGGCGAGTGAGTGGGAAGAAGGCGTCCGGACGCGTCGGACGTCTTCACTGTATCATTACCGAACTTCTAATGCCTATTATCTCTTATACTTCTAACTGGTGCGGGAGCATAGATTCATGGTCAAGTGTAGTGTATTAGTAATTCAAAATGTATTTTAGTATAAAAAATTGAGTTATATATCCCAGATGGATGGAAAGAGATGAGGATCACCAGGGCAATATTCAGGTATGAAAGCGTGTGGGAAGCACCATGATCATCCTAAGGAGCTGCTACTTTGCTTTGCTGACCTCTCTGCTTGTGTGTAGTGTAGTGTGTGTGCCTTGTGTTGTGTAGTGCTCCAAAGAAGGCCGGCCGGACTGCGTATTTATAGATGATCAGCGCGCGTGACCTAGCTTGTTGTTCCCAATTAATTAATAAAGTTAGTGGACGGGCTTGGGACGCGTCTCTGATTACGTGCCGTACTTCTACTATACCACATAAAAAATAAGAGGAGGTTTCGGACGGGCGAGCGCGCACACGATAAAAAAAAGTGCACGAAGCCTCCTCTTTTTTTTTATGTGGTATAGTTTACCTCTTTACGTGGTAAAAGATATCTATATCAACTGTCCACAATTATTTGGATGGATACCTGGATCAACAGTCCACAGTTATTTAGGTATACCGCAACAAAGCCCTATTTAATTAGTCTCATCATTCATCGTTTTGTTAACACGGCCATGATGAGGCGGGTCATCAAAGCAGATCCACCGCCACCTCGCACTTGCGTGAAAAACAGGCAAACCAGGCAGTCTAGCTATATCTATATCTAATCTAATACTAAATAGACAAAATTTTAGACTATTTTTTTCGTCCATTCATTTTTTTAAGGTCCGTCTCTTCTAACTACCGAACAATGGAGAGTTTCTTTTATTCATACTTATATATATATCCCGTGCTCATACGAGTTAGAATAGCTCACGTCTAGACTAATATGGAGTAGGAATCCTAATTTAAATAAATTTCTCAGATCTTGAGTACTCTAAATAGAACTCTTAATAATCAAATAGAAAGGGATAAGAGTTACGATCTTTACTTTGCTCCACTTTCTTTATCTACATATCTTAAGTACTCTAAACAGAACTCTTAATAATCAAATAGAAAAGGATAAGAGTTACGTTCTTTATTTACATACGAGTTAGAGTAGCTTATGTTTAGACCAATATAGAGTAGGAATCTTAATCTAAATAGATTCCTCAGATCTCGAGTATACTCTAAATAGAACTCTTAATAATCAAATAGAAAATAATAAGAGTTATTATTTATTGTGCTCCACTTTCTTTGTTTATATGTAAAAGGGTGAGTTGGAGCATGCAAGAGCCATGATGTACGTGCCCATCAGCCCGTGCACTGGCCACGCGCGGCTCTACCGGTCCGACCGAGGACGCCAACGGTTTGACCGTGAAAACGACTGAAACCATATATTTCCACTCAATTTTCCCCTCAAATGGAGCAACGAACAGGAAGGCTCCATTAGTATGGATTGTAGAGCTACACGTGCTGAACAGATTTGATTAAAACATCATAGCGCGATCTGGCCCGATTTAAGAGATCAAGAACTCCAAAGATGGATATATGAAACTGAGTTCCAGACAGAATAATATTCAGACCACCACAAGAATTTCCAGCACGATTAGCAGTTTTGGGATTGGAATTTGAAGATATAAACAAGCTCTAAACCTGACGAGACTTGCTTCCTTGCCACCTCCACAGAGATTACCATTATTGTTATTTTTCTTTTTTTTTGAGAATTATACAGTACAACGCAGACACTCAAACGCATGCACACTCACCCCTATAAACACACGTACACAAAGTCTACCCCTATGAGCACCTCCGAAGGACTAAGCCAGCAGATCACGAGATTCGCGAAGTCACCACAGGCGTCTCGCTGTGGACGGGGACGTCGCCTACCACTGAAAGCATAGCGCTGTTAAATCCTAGAATAAATCCAGGAAAATACGAGCATCCGTGCCAAGTCATGGACTTAAACCCAGGTGGGTAGGTTCTACCATAAGGAACCCAATCAGTTGATCTATGATCAGTTTTGATTTGATTGATTGAAGCTCATTAGGCGCATTAATTAAGATTCAGATGCAATGAGCAGTGGCGTGGTGTACTGGTATGACCTCGTCACGTTAAAGAGAAAAGGCGGCGGGCATGAGCACGACCATGACCAACGCGACGTCGGGGTGCGCATGCCACAACAACCATGGCGTGCGCCGCACAAACAACATTGTGCTCGCAGCCGGCAACGGCCTCCACATCGTCGACAGGAGCACCTTTCGCCCAGGCGACATCATTGCAATATTGCATAGGAGTCAAACGTCTGTGGCTAGATCCAGGTCATCATGGGAGTTTCTAGGGCGCTTGACCTTGTTCTCTTTCATGACGGACAACGACGGCGGTAGGGTGTCATGTCAAGGCTATCGAAGTAGCTCCGCCGCAACACCGGGGCTCGCCTTGGGTGACTACATCGTGTCTACCCGTGACTCGGCAGGGTCGCCGAGGTGTCCTTCCATGTGGAGGTGGCATTCGACGATGGCGCACATTGCACACTCACCAAGGAACAGCGCAAACTGGTAGGAGCCTAAGCAAATGAGGAGGACAATTGAAAGCAAGACATGCGGAGCAGACGACAGACGAACAACATCTTGTAACCGAAGCAGCGCGTCGTCGACCACTCCCTGTTAGTCTCCCTGGCATTCCGATGGATTAAAGGCCACTGAAAGTCAAGTCACATCAAAGGCACCATCTCCAGAACATACGTTGCCAGCGTGCTCACGCACAGGGTCGCATTCATGCATCTGGGAACCAATAAAGCAGGCCATGCATGCTGCAACTTAGTTCCGGCCCAGGCTGTCTAAAAGCACTACGTTCGTGTTGTCATAGCCACTTCTGGTCGCCCGCATGAGCGTTGTGCCGCGGTGCAGTGTCGGCACAGTTCCACACTATGACCATCACGCTATCGGGCTAGGCTGCCTAGCCATGGTCAACGACACCGTGCGCACATGGTGCCGTGGCCGCAGGTTCGAGCCACCTCGATGTGGCCGTAGTATCTCACGTGTGGCTCTGCTGTACAACCATATTCGTGCCGCCTGCAACATAATGAATTATGATTCTATTGCAATGCACGGATATATTTGCTAGTTTAAGCAAATTTGTCAAAACCACGATAATGCAATTACGTCGTAAGAGGTAAGAGCTCAAACAAATCACAGAAATTGATTTCATTTCAAAAATATAGGACAAGTAAATAATAAAAATATTCTGTGCCACCGAGAACCATGTATGAGCGCGCTGACGTGGAACAGAGTTGGTAGAAGTTAGGACCAGTGGCGGATCTAGAAAATAAGTTAGGAGGGGCTTATCTCATAATCTTTCATCCCTAGCTTCTCCTTCTAAGCTTGAATATGTGCAAATTTATAGCGGGGGCTTAGGAGAGGCTCCATGGTCCAAGCAACGGTAGCGGGGGCTCGAGCCCACCCCGCCCCGGTGCTGGATCTGCCCCTGGTTAGGAGAAGACCACCATGCCCTAGACAATGCTAGAAATATGTCATGTTGACTTTGAGCGTTTCGTAATTTAGGAGGCTTCTGTTGGCCTCTTCTATAAATACGGTCTCCAACTCTTGAAAATAATGATCAATGTTATTTATATTTATTTTCCCGTACCATACTCATTAATTTTTCAATACAGTTCTCATTCTCATACCCTAACTGAAGGTGCCTTACCCGTGAACTTTGGACCATCAGTTCCCCTCCGAAAGTCGGGGGTATAGGTGTCTTGCTATCTCAAAACTACTTATCTCTAAACAATCTTGAACAGAGAATATTCACTTGCTCACTCTATTAATTATATAGCTTTGCTGAATTTGGTAGCCTCAAATGTCTCAAGCCAAAACACTAAGCTTGGATACAAGAGGTGTTCTCGGAATGCCATGGATGCATGCATGTAGCTACCGAACTAGCGGTTAACTTACTTCTACTTCTCCATCACCCCCAATGTACATTTATATATTATGTGTTCCATGGATTTTTAATCCAACATGCAGTAGCTATGACTTATCATGCCACAGCTATGAATGTTACTCAGCACTGCCATGCATTTCATAGTTTCAACAACAGTTCTCCCCACGAGTTTATTGCTTTTCTATCCGATGAGCAGCATGACTGGTTGCTCTCTAACCTATCCACATTATCTCCACAACTCCACCCATAATATTCTTACCAAAAGAGGGCATTAGAGAGAGAAACACAAGAGATAGAAAGATAGTTCGGCGAAAGCCGGAACCCATCGTCCCCCAGCCACCTCTGAGATGAATAATATTTTGCTGAAGGAATTTTCAGATGAAGAGATCAAGCTGGCATTAGACAGTATTGGTAATCTGAAAGCACCTGGAGATGATGGTATGCCTGCTATTTTTTACAAAAATTTCTGGGACACAATTGGGGCTGATGTGACTAGGGAGGTGAGACATTTTTTGGAGGGTGGCCCGATGCCTGAGTCTTGGAATGACACGGTGGTCGTTCTTATTCCCAAAGTGCAGAACCCAGAAAGGCTTAAAGATCTTCGGCCAATCAGTCTTTGCAATGTGGTATATAAAATCGCATTGAAGGTCTTGTCAAACCGTCTAAAAATTATTTTGCCGGACATTGTATCTCCAAATCAAAGTGCTTTTGTCCCAGGGTGTCTGATCACGGATAATGTGCTTATTGCCTATGAGATGAACCACTTTATGCAGAACAGAAGGAGGGGAGAAGAAGGATATGCGGCCCTTAAACTTGATATGAGAGTGGAATGACAATTTATGGAGAAGATAATGAGAAAAATGGGCTTTCATGAGAGATGGATCACTATAATAATGAAGTGTATTTCAACAGTTACATACCAAATTAAGGTGAATGGTGGTCTAATGGAACAGATTATTCCTTCTCATGGGTTAAGGCAGGGAGATCATTTGTCCCCATATCTATTCCTGCTGTGTGCCGAAGGATTTTCAGCTTTGATAAATGATGTAGAGGCGAGAGGAAGAATTCAAGGGGTGTCTATATGCACAGGAGCTCCTAGTATTACTCATCTTTTGTTTGCAGATGACTTGTTGCTTCTCCTAAAAGCAAATGAAGAGAATGCAGCCCATCTGCGACATGTACTACAGATTTATGAGACATGCTCGGGGAAGAAAATTAATAAAGAGAAGTCATCCATTGTTTTAAGCAAGAATACAAAAGCCCGGAATAGAAGGATTTTTATGCAAAATCTTGATCTCACGCAGGAAACTATGAATGCAAAATACCTGGGGTTGCCGATTTATATGGGAAGATCCAAATCCAGTCTTTTTGCATATTTGAAGGAAAGATTATGGAAGCGTATTTAGGGGTGGAAGGAGAAATTGCTATCAAAGACGGGCAAAGAAACTCTGATTAAGGCAGTGGCACAAGCTATCCCTGCGTATGCTATGTCTTGTTTTGATCTTACTAAATCTCTATGTGATGACATGAGTAAGATGATTTGTCGATACTGGTGGTCACAACGGGATAAAGAAAATAAGATGCATTGGGTCTCTTGGGAGGAAGTGTGCAGGAGGAAAGAGGAAGGTGGCCTCGGGTACAGAGATTTGCATCTGTTCAACCTTGCAATGCTGGCTCGGCAGGGTTGGACAATTTTTTAGAATCTGGACTCTTATGTGCACAGTTGTTGAATGCAAAATATGGAACTAATGACTCTGTTGCAAGCAAAAGAGGGACCGGGTACTTCATACTCGTGGCGGAGTACTGTGTGAGGTCTTTGCCTTGTAAAAGGGCTTGATTTGGCGGGTTGGTGATGGATCCCAAATCAAAATATGGGACGACCCGTGGATCGCTCCCACGTACTGCTATGGGAGACATCTTCCCTGGGCGTACCATGGGCCAAGTGAGAAGAATGATGGGACTCCTCTCCTATACTGCTGCGTGTACATTTGCACTAGACACCTTAGACAATTGGGTTGTGACACTACTTCAGCTGTACTTTTCAGCGAACGGACCGTGTTTTTCTCTCACAGTATTTTAGCATAAGTATCAGCATTAACCAAATTTAAGCAAATGAACAGGGCCCATTCATGGTGTTCGCGGTTGTTCTGATGTACGCCGTTGGAGTAGTTCTGGGTTTCCGCCGCGAAGCGAAAGAACACCTTCAACTGCTGTTTGGTTCGGTTGGCAAGGTGTAACTTTTTCCGCCGTGGGGCCCTCCCAAATGACCATGTTGAATAGCTCATGTTTTAGCTTTGCGCGCGTGTGTATATATATACTACCTCCGTTTTCGTTTACTTGTCACCAAATTTTTACTGTAGTAATTTTGATCATGCATTTTCTTTTGCAAAAGATTTTTAGATACATCTAGTTTTCACATATATGATTCTTCATTGAACATACTTCATTAGTGTTATATGCTTTGAAGTATCTAAGATGTTTTTAGAAGAAAAAAATAGATGATCAAATTTGCTACAATAAAAGATTGGTACCAAGTAAACGAAAACGAAGGGAAATGTGTGTGTCTATATATATATATATAGAACTACTAACCTGTAGTTGGCTATAAAATAACTTATTCTGTAGCCACTTTAAGTTACGATAATTAATATATTGATTTACGAGATTATAGTAAGTTAGTAACTCATTGCTAAGTAGTTTACTATAACGTTACTGTAAATATATCCATGTCAATTATAGTTCTGTAGCCAGAGCTAAGAGCCCGACCCAGTCCAGCCGTCCCACCCCGGTGAATCTTCGCGTCCGAACGGTCGGACCGAAGCTCCCGCCTAACGTTACCGCACATGGGTTCCCGCGCATCGGCTTCTCCGCTTCTGCAGTTCTCGCGCGTCGACTTTTTCTCCCGGCCCAATAGGAACAAGAAGCGGAGGGAGCAGGAGTCCAGGTATGTTTCTTTCTTTTCTCTTTTTTCTTATATTTCTTTTTTATTTTCTTACGTTGCCTTATTTTATTTTTATTTGTTTTTTGTTTTTTCTCTAATTATTATTTTATTTTGTTTTTCTGTGTTCACCCATAGGTTGGTGTGTTTATCGTTTTTTTCCTTTCTTATATTTCTTTTTCTTTTCTTTACTCGTGTGTTTTTTCTTCTTTTCATTTTTTTATTTTTTCCTATTTCTATTTATTTTACCTTTTCTTTTTCTACTTTTTTGCTGTTTCTTTTTCAATTACTATAGGAACTATTTCTTTTTTGTTTTATGTGACTTTATTATTCTTTTAATTTTTTATCATTATGTTTCTTTGATTTTTTTTTATTTTTTATTTCTTTTTCTTTTTTTATTTTTCTTATTATTTTTTATGTTTGCGTAGTGTATCTGTGATGTTTTATTTTTACCTTTTTATCTTTTATCTTTTTTATTTTAATTTCTTTTATTTGTTTGTTTTTTAATTATGTTTTCTCTAATTCATGTTTTTCATATTTTAATCTTTCTTTAAATTTTTTCTTTTCGTGCATCATTCATTTTTTATTTTCTTTTATGTTTTATGTGTTTATTATTATTTTCATTTTTTACCTTTCTTTTATTTCTTTTTTATTTTCTTTTTCTATTATTTCTATGATGTTTTATGTTGTTTCTGTGATGTTCTATGTTTTTTTATATTCACGTGTTATACTAGAGATGTTTTGTGATGTTTTTTATGTTCACGTGATATGCATATAATGTTATATGTTGTATTTTGTATTTTGCAATGTTCGTGTAATATACATGTGATGTTCTCGTAGTATACATATGATGTTGTATTATGTTTTTTATGTTCACACAATATACATGTGATGTTCTATGATGTATTTAGTGGTGTTAATGTAATATACGTGCAATGTTCTATAATGTATTTAGTAATGTTCTATGATCTATTTAGTGTTGTTCACTTATTATACATCTAATGTTATATGTTTTTTTATATTCACGTGTTATACATGAGATGTCATGTGATGTTTTTTATGTTCACGTGGTATGCATATGATGTTCTATGCTGTATTTTATGATATTCGCGTAATATACATGTGATGTTCTCGTAGTATACATGTGATGTTCTATGATGTTTTTTTATGTTCACACAGTATACATGTGATGTTCTATGATATATTTAGTAGTATTCACGTAATGTATATGCTATGTTCTATAATATATTTAGTGATGTTCTATGGTGTATTTAGTATTGTTCACTTAACATACATGTGATATTCTATAATCTATTTTAGGATGTTTGAAAAGTATCCAAGTGATATTATTTTTAATTTTTCTCTATTACGTTTTTTATTATGCTTTACTCTAGATTTTATTATTTTTATTATTATTTATTTTTATGTCATATTATCATGAACCTAAACTAGAATATTGTTCTTCTAAATTGAGTACATTTTTCTATTGAAGACAGAACATTGTTTTCTAAACCTAAAACATCTCTGCTCAATAACGTTTTATCTTCATAAGATAAATGTTCGATAACAAAATTTTATCTAAATATATTCATCTGGGGTCTTGTTTTGAAGGATTTATTACAAGAAATGCAATGGTGCAATCGAAATTTAATCTGAATGTTTATTTTGTAAATTATAGATTTTTTAAATTCGCAGCAAAACCATGACATCATCCTATTATTTTATCATACCTGCATGCATGCACTTGTACGACCTGGAATAGAGGCACCAGCGCGGACTCTGCTCGTGAAATTTTTGGGCGGGCTTCGGCCGGCGCGCCGCTTCAGCTGGCGGGGAATTAGAAGCGGGGCCGAAGGGCGGGAATTATCGGTGTGGGGTTTCCGTCCGATCACTCGGACGGTAAGACTCCCCTCCCACCCCTATCCGATGCGCGATGGCAATCGGCTTGCCTAGCCAATTTCCAGCTCGGCTTACCCGAACGCATGGAAGCAGACGGCGCGAGCCACGCGTTGCAGGGCCCATAATTACTCTCATTCTCTATTCTGCTTCAGAAACTCTCAAAACCATCGTCAGTTTTCGTAGTTCCTTCTAAATCACCGCTCCTCCCCTGCTCACCGCTGCATCCGCCCCCGCCGACCAGAATCATGTCCTATGAAGAGAGGAACGGAGCACCGTCGTTCTCATCTCTTGTAGCCTCTCAATCCCCATTCGTGCTGGTGGATGAGACTTGATCCTGAGGTGAGCAGCCGTGCGAAACTTCGTCTATCCATCATCCTCGGGTTTTGATTCACTTGGATTTTTGTTTCATTGTTTATTTAACGTTAGATCCTGTCCGGCATTATCTCAATCTGTCCTGTCTCATTTGCCCGTCAGATCGAGCCGCCGCCGCACCCATGGTCATCATCTCCGATCTGCCGGCGACGGGGTAGCGTCCTCTGTCTCGTAAAAAAAAATGCTGATTTGTCACTTGTTCAACCGGCCACCACGATCTGCTCACCGTCCAGATTGGTCTTGAATTTCCCCACTCTTCCCCTACATAACAACTCTGTTTTGTTTCGGATGTGACACAATCACCGATGACAGCACTGTGCTTCTCTGTTACAGCAAGTAGATTGCCCAGTTGTTTTCATTGGGATTTCGGTAGCATCATGCCAAATGGTTGGATTTAATTGGTAGTAGTTCCCCTTAGTTATTGATTTTAGTAGCATCATATCATATTTAAAAATTAACGTAAAGTGTTGTTGTCTTACTGTATTTCTTACTGTGATATGGTACAGAATTCTCGTAAATGTGTCTGATAGGCCAATTTCTTATGCAAATTCATTCTCGTATGTCTTATGGGAAATAATATTTCATTGTACGAAATTCTCTTAAATTTTGTTGCACAGTTACCAAACCAGGCTATAGTAGGCTCTTATTTAGCTGGTATGATTGCTCGCATGATTTGAGCAGCTAGAGATGAAACAAGTCTGCGATCGTAAGTTGTGACTGGTGAATATTTGCCAGGGCATATATTCTAGTAAATAATTTGAAAAATATATTAAATAGATTATCATAACTACAAGGGTAGAGAAACATGGATTCTAGTAAATCTTATTCAAGGGCATATATTCTAGTAAGGGCATATATTCTAGTAAATCATGTATACAGTTCTCGCTGTTTCTTGAAGCCTTTAAATATACCATCGAGTAATTGTTGTGACAGGTGAAAATTAGGATACCTGATTATCGTAATTGTTGTTCCAAACAATCCTAATTATCGTAATTACTTTATGGTAAATTAGTCTCGCTGTTTCTTGAAGCCTTTAAATATACCATCGAGTATATTTAAACAGGAAGGTGCGGCATGATGCTCTAATTTCTCAGATACTCTACTTTTTAGTTACATATGTATATCTATTGAAATAGTTACTAGAGAAAAGATTATGGTTATTATGCCAAACAATTCTGTATATGTCCTGGTTCTCAGAGAGAACCATAATATATTTACTATTCTTATCCTGACGTTTCAGGTGAGATGGTGAGAAAGCCATCTGAGAGTGCACACGAGCCTTCATCTTGCCAACAACAGGTTGTGACAAATCACCATCTATCACAATTTTTAATTTTGTTATTAAGATCTCGGATTTTCTGTATAGTGTCTCCAATCCTTAGCTGCCCATATTGGAAATCTGATATATCACTGAGCTGCATGGGTGAAAACAATATAGTTTCAATGAAGCTTGATTCCTATTTGATGGCCTGGATAGTTAATATTTACTCAGTGACTCAGTGTTGTTTATAACTGTGGATCTTTCTCAGTTTCTTTTTCTTCCAAATATGCAGGAACCAAACCTTTCATTAACGAGATGAATCTTGTAGGATGATGTCCACTTATTGTATTTTTTAATCATGTCATAACCTAGACACATGTTTTCATTTTTTAATCATGCCCACATATCTATTTAATCATGTCTGAATTATACCATAACCTAGTGAGCTACTATTGTAATTTTACTCCTTAGAGCCATCATCCAATTCTTGTAATTTTCCTTCTATATAGTAAGTCTTATATATATATAATCTTCCAGTAATCTTGGGTGACATATGGTAACTGTGTATGGTTAACCAAATTTTTGAATGGCGACTCCTTAAATCATTATATCCATGTTACATGTGTAGTATACAAATTAATGTCTGAATTATATCGTAACCTACATCTCTACTTTAGTAAGTTTACTCTTATATCCGTCCTTGGATTATCATAATTTTTTCTTTGAGTAAATCTTATATATAAATCTTTCAATAATCTTGATTAACTTATGGTAACTTCAAATGTTAAAATGTTGTTGGTCTGGTGACCTGTCAGGATCTGGGAGTTCATGTTGTACTCGTGTCAATATGTTATAATTAATTTCCAGGATTCTTGTAAACTATACATTTTATTTCTCGTAAATCATTCTGTTATTTCAGTATTTTTACCAATATCTCAACTTGGATTCCTGTTATGTCATTTCAATATATTCATTGCACAAAATTCTTTAAATTCATACAAACCAATTCTCGTAAATTCATATCGACTAATTCATATAGGCAATATTTTGACTGCTGAAATATGTAGTCATCTCTTACCTTTCCTGTGCATGACATTTGGTATATATCCATTTTTCAGTACTATATCATGTTGGTAAAGCTATTATGGTACCATGTTCAGTTCCATCTGTTGAAATTATCTCGATGTTGTACAATCCTGATTTTCTTTAACAGCAAAATGTAGGCGAAATTGTGCATCTGAATAGCTCACAGCTTTTATATATATATAAGTCTAGATAGACTTCTGTGTGTATTCATATTGTTTTTGTTAAAAAAAAAGTTGGGATGGCCCGTCTCCACACGATTAACCGCACAAGTTGATGTAGTAGGTACTCAGAAAGTCAGACATGTCCTGTTGTGCCCCGTGTGCTTTCGTTGTGCCTTGTTCAGTTGTCTATTGATGACGTACTATATATACTACTCGTCTACACCAATGAACTCTTTTTTATCTATACCTATGTCTATAGCTAAGACTACAGATATTTTTTTATCTATATCTATACCTATATAGCTAATATTAAAAAGACAAAAATTTTCTTCATTTTTTTGGTCTGATCCTCCCTAACTACTTGTGCCGACAGTGAAAGTCAGATACATCTTTTTTTTTCATTTCTGATGCCTGGTTTTGGATCTCTTCTCAATTATTCTACCTGGTGGTCAGGTCAAAACACACATTTGATCTAGGCAATCTTGTAGGATAAATGTGTATGTTTTTTGTTATATTTGGTTCTCTTTGTTTTGCTCTAAAAGCTACCGATTTTACAACTTCTCTCTCTGTAAGTTTGTTTTGTTCTTTTCTGCAGGTTGAGTTTTTTACATGACCTATCAAAGGACACTTGAGCGTATCGTATAGGGTTCACATTGATGTTTGACTCGCAGATTACACTGCCCTCGTTTCACTTCTTGCTGTAAATCAGTAGTAGTTTCTCATCATTTTTTGAGAAATATCTTGGGCATTATCTGTTGTCATCGTTTTGGGACATCAAATAGACAGTACTCAATTCTCATAATGCTTCTTTCCTTCTAATAGGTTCTCATGAAGAAGGGTGGCAAGATGGGTGTTGCTGGTGCCTGCAACGGGCCAACGGTGAGGCAGAGCATCAGCTCTTGTTCTTGAGCTCTCATAAGAAACTCGTCTGTAGGAATAAACAGAGTTGACAGTACTCTGATACGATTCAGAATGTTCAGAGCATCTCGATGATTTTTGCTTGCATGCCTTCATTTATCAACTCGTGCAGCAGAGTGATAAAGAAAGTTGACAGTCCTCGATTTGATTGAGAATGTTCAGAGCACCTCGATGATTTTTGCTCGCACGCCTTGATTTTTCAACTCATTTTTTTTATCAACTAGGGCGCACTGTCCCCATTTCCATGCACTACACGGTAATACGGTAGGCGCCGGGTTTTGAACCCGGGTGGTGGGCGCAGGGCTCCTGCCACTCTACCAAATGAGCTACTCGACCGTACCTCACGTCATCATCATGGGTTATATGAACAGGTGCTGTTATTATGTTGCCTGATCATGCTTATCAGTTATCACTTACCACTGTAAGTTCAGCAAACGTGATAAAACAATGGAACGCGCAGTGCTACATCATTGTGACTTGTTGAATTTCACATGACCAAAGTCTCACCGGCATGCTGGTTTGCCGCCTCCAGCCCCGACCTATACAAACGAATACACCGTTGGATCTCTGATCGACTGACTCTCTTGTGAAGAGAACCTGCAGCTTCGATTCTGTCAGCACCCGGCCTTCCCAGGATCGTCATCAGGCTTCTGAAGATGTTCGATCATCAAGCCAAGGAGAGAAGCCCAGCGGACAGCCCAAGAGCCGCAGGCCCACGAAGGAGAACGCAAAATACATCGGCGGCCCATGGACCCGTTGACGCTTTGCACGCATGAAACAGACCGTTGAGTATGGCCCATCGGCGTTCTGTCAACTCTTAAATAGCACCACACCGTTGAGTATGGCCATTTGGGGTTTTCGAAAAAAAGTATGGCCATTTGGATCAGTCTAAAAGTTATTAGGAAAGGGTGCAGACTTGGCATCTCGTGGTCTGAAAGTAGGTGCACAATATTTTGTTGTCAGATTCTTATAGAGCAAAAACAAAAGTCATGGTACAAGATAGTCCTTGGGGCCAGATTTGAACCATAAGATTTAGTTGGGCAATATCAGTTGCATATTTTGGATGGTATGAAGTTTTTCTGAGAAACATTGCATAGAAGACACCTTCCTACATGTGGAAATGAAATATTCTGTATCTTGATTTTGGCTCGGTGAGGATTTTAAGACAGTACCAAATATGATATCAAATTTGTGTATCTCCCATTGCAATGCACAGACACAAACCTAGTATCTCAAAACATAGATAATTCTTGAGCAGTTCTCTCTAAATTAAACTATTGTAACATGGAAACGTATCAGGCGAAAACTGGACCGCCTGTGCAAACTTGGAAACTTTTAATCAAGACTACATGATGTTGATCCAAGGGGCGCAGGAGGATTGGGTAATTTTGCGCTTAATCACCCGCTTCTAATCATACTTTTGCAAATCTCCCCTCTCACTCTCTCGTGTGCCCCCTTGATCAACATCGTGTGGCCCAGATTAAAAGTTTCCAAGTTTGCACAGGTGGTCCGGTTTCCACCTGATACGTTGTACCCAAAAAATAGTTGACATGTACAAAACCAAATAAATACATTATAACTTTTTTAATAATTTGATCTAATGATGCCAATTTAATGTGCTAGATGTCGATTTTTTTCGTACATATTAGTTAAATCTATCATATTTCGATTTATAAGATTAGCCCAAAAGTAGCTATATTCTAGTCTGGGATGTTTCACCTTGAGACGTTTCTTTGAGAAACCTTACCTATAGCCCTATGAGGTAGCAGCTTGGATCGTTGCAGGAGCAAAACCCATTGAGAGCCTTCTAGCACGAGGGTAAAACCTTTTGCTTTCTTTAATTTCCTGGCTTTCCAGGTGCACTTTTCACTTCTCTATCAATATAATAGGTACAATCTCTTGCCCATACGTTAACAAAACTTGAGACGTTTGACCTATCATAATTGGATTTCCGTATTCACTAGTACATGACAGACAAACACTGCCAGGTCAAAATCCATCATCACTGCCACAACGGGGACTACAGTTTCGGAAGTAAAAAAGGAGCTGAGAAAAGGAGAAGCAAAAAAGTAGGTTGAAAGAAACACTATGTTGTTTAATATTAGATAGAGACAGAGATCGCTACAAGAATTCTCTTAATCTGTGGTGGAAAAAATTCTATCATGGATCACCAAAAAATCGACATGAAGCAGTGTTTGTGACGGTTTCAGATATCATCATGGGTTGAGCGTCACAGACTAATATGTGTGATAGTTTGTTTATCGAAAACCATCACAAGTTAATGCAATCAATGACACTACTGGACCGTCATAGAATAGCTCAAGGCCTAGTTAGCACAACCCAAAACCAATAACCGTTATGGATGAATTGCCACATCATCATATGGAGATGCATGTGTGAATGATGTCATGGATGCTTGCGTGGATGTTTACGTCACCATCCCAACCCATTTATTAACGGCCAAAATCAAAGATGAGCCATTTTTCAGCCCATTGCCAACCTGTGTTTTAACCCATTTTTAAATATGTCTTTAGCCAAAATAAGAGATCATACATAATATTTTTCTTTGCTTTTGCACACTTATTGCATTTGGACGGGTGTACTCTCGTGTAAGATGAGTTGGGGTTGGGGTGGGGGTGGCGAGAGGCACCTCGGTCTAGGAGATGGTACCTCCCTGTGCGGTAAATGAAAAGAAAATAAACACAATTCGTTGGTGGTATTAAAACGAACATTGTGTGGTACCATCTCATTGTTTGTAATTTGTACTCCCTCATCCAGAAAAGATGTAATTCTACAATAGTGCTACGTTAAACTACATCACACTTGACAAATTTTATACAAAAAAGATACTAATATTTATCGTATTAAATAGATACCATTAGATTCATCATGAAACTATTTTCATAGTATACCTATTTTAAGTCATCCATGTTGATACTATTTTCTATAAATATATTAGTCAAGGTATGATTTGATTTTAACCAGACCTAGAATTGCTTTCTTTTTGAGACAGAGGTAGTAAGTGACTAGAAAATAGAAGCAAATAAATTATTCTCTAAAATTATGGATAAAGTTCTAGAACAATTGTATATTTTCAGGCTACACTTCAATTATTGAATGTGGGTAGTCTTTTTGGAAGTTGGTAGTACTTTCTTCTTAAGTGTTAAGACAATCAACTTAAATGAACATGAGCACGAAATGGACAATAGAATTCAATTAGCTCCTAAGTAGGCACAACAAATCACCAATCTCAAGATCGATGAAACAATTAACCATAATAATAGCTTAGAAGATCAAAGTTTTGCAATGGCTCCATGGTTACAACGTAACAAAGCCCAACAAAATACTTGACTATCAATCCATCCTAGTTAAGACTCCATAATGACAAGCCCATCATAGTAACCAGTGAGCCAATTATCGACCATGTACCCTTCACACACATATTAATAGAACCACATTTTATTTCCTTTTCTTCTCCACCGATGACTCCTGGAGTAAATCTAATGGTGGTGCTTTTAGTTTTACCATCACCACTCCGGGCAACAATAGTCAATATTAGCTTCTCCCTCAGATTGACAACTACCATGTTTCGCAGAAGCTGGATAACTCCCTTACCATTGTTAGTCACTGCTTTAGCCATTTTGCTATCATGAAGCACAATGCAATCCCGATTACCAGTGGCTGTAAAATCTTCCCTGCAGAACTTCAATAGCAAAAGTTGCCTCGGCTGCATTTTGGACTACCGCATATGTAATCATCACATTACAGAGTTTAGTGTCCAGGGTCTTCCTTTCAACCTCCATTTCTTCCCACCATCTATAATTTAAGGCATTCAATGCCAAGTAGCCTTTACCTAGTTGTTTGTCCTTTTGCTTTCCAACACACTTGATCTTCAAATCAAACTCAAAATACATATAATATTAGCGCGAGTCCTCGTTTTGAGCCAGTCACAATCAATGATCCATCCTGTGAAATGGTTCAGATGATAGCTAGGGCAGTGGGATGTTTATCTGAATATATGTTGCTGCAATAAAAGTACAAGAAATTCCAACCACACAGCATGCTACTACCATGGATGGAAATTTTAGAGATATATTGAATGCTATTAGTGTGTGCAAGCACTTACTAGAAGTATTTATCAGTACAGGTCTAAAAGTCAAAGTATCATGAATATTGAATTCCCAAGGATATGTCTCAAACGTCAGTTTTACTCTCTTTCATACCCATTTTAAGACCACACTCTAATTATCTAACGATTGGATCCATGTGTATTTACCATACTCAACTCCACAAAGGGAGTTGAATCAGCTAGCACTATTGCTACTAACATACAACTACAGTTCACTTTATGCAACAAAGATTCACATTTTTTATGTTCTGATGATTGATAAATTATATGAACATTTTCAATTTCAGAAATCATACGATTCCATCCGAAAAGGGAAAAATAGCACACACCACCAAGTATTCACCTAGAAAAAATACACAAGAATGTCCACACTTATCTGATTTGTGTAAAGAACTCCTGAAGTAGGATATATACCTGAACTACAATTTCACGGTAACGGGCAAAATATAGGCACTACCATTTTCATTCCACCTAGGCACAAAATTAATTGTTATCTCAACGTTGCTAACAGATGGAAACGAAAAATAAAGGCATGTAGAAAAAAATTACCAAGAAACCTGAGCTTTATTATGCCAGCTATGGATGTGGCACCATGTGCCCAGGCCCCCTGAGCTTCGTTATGCCATTTTTTAAACGAAATTAATTGTGCTAGTTATGGATTGATTGGATATGATTTTTAAGGTAAAATAAATTTTCTATGAATTTTCTAAGATTAAACAAGATTTGAGGTTTTTTAATTGCGTTATTTTTCCATATAAAAAATATTTCAATAAAATTTTGAAAAAATTATTTTTATTATTTTTGGATTTTTTTAAATAACTACTTTCAACTTAGTCCGATTTACCACTTTAACGTGATGCCGTATCATCGTCAAAACTCCACAAATTATAAAAATAAACAATTTTAAAAGTTGAAGAAAGTTTTAAAAAATATTTTATAGTTTTTTAGAGAGAAAAATTGGACGATTGTGATAATCGAGGGAGTCCTAGTTCTAGAATAAGCCCTTGTTTAGTTCCTAAAATATTTTGCAAAATATTTTAGATTTTCGTCACATCAAATCTTTAGACACATGTATGAAGCATTAAATATAGATAAAAAATAAAACAAATTACACAGTTTAGTTGTAAATCATGAGACGAATCTTTTAAGCCTAATTAGTTCATGATCGGACAATAATTGCTAAATAACAATGAAAGTGCTATAGTAGCACTATAGTTACATTTTGTAAAATATTTTGGAAACTAAACCAGGCTTACCAAACGCTGGACTGGGCTGGGCTGGGCATCCATAGCGGATTTAAAGACAAGAGAACGTCTGGCCAAGACGGCCTCCCATGGTGGCCACGATATTAAACAAGACGTTGGCCGTTGGATTGCTAGTGGATGGCTCTGCTCGTGTTGACCTGGGGAAGCAATCGGTGTCCGGTCAAAGGCCTGCTGTGGGACAGGCCGCTGTCGTCTATGGATTGGCCATCCCCTCGCGTTGTCGTCTCCTCATTCGCTGTGCTTCACCGGCCTCCTCTCATATCTCCCTCTGCTCCACCCCTCTCTCTCCCCAATCCCCACTCTCCGTCCCAACGCTCTCTCTCCGTCTCTCGCACTCCCTCTCCCGACGGGGCAGGACGACGGCGGTGGCTAGGGCGGGCCCGTCGCTGCCCACGGGTGCTGGATGAGCGTGGCCCCGGCGTGGCGTTTCCGGCGAGCGCGCCCCCTGGCGCCCGGCATGGAGGCCGCCGGCGCGGGCGGGTCCGAGGCCGCCGGCGCCCCGCGCGCGAGCAAGCCCCACACGGCGGCTCAGGTATAGCCGGCCGGCGAGGACTCCGACACGAGTAGCCCTAGGTGAAGGCAGCCTCTCTCCCTCGCTCCTCCTCTCCTTCAATCGCTGACCTTTCCTGGGGTCGATCCGTGGCCTCCACGACCGGATCCAGGGCCTCTATGGCCGGATCCGTTCGTTCCCCCTTCGGATCTGGCCTGGTGGTGTCCTCTCTCACCCTGCGGCACTGCGGTCCCTCAACTTGCCAAGCGCCGCCGTGCGTCGTCCCCTCCCCTCTTCCTTCTCTCCGCGTGTGCGTGCTGGAATGGAGACGCTTCGCTTGTTGGCGCATGGCGACCTGTGCAGCATTGCCCGTTGATTAGCATGAGCGTAGAGCGGCGACAGCTCCGGGCTGCCGTGTTGGCGGCTGGTCTGGAGCTGTTGTTGCCCGCCGCCTACTCAAACGTGAAGCAGTTGTAGCCATGTCATGCGTAGACCTTGATGCTAGAGAAAGGTCTATGCGATCAACACTTGAGCAGTCTAACAGTTTCTTTGCAGCATGCGTTGATTGAATTCAAGATCAAAGAAAGTTTTCTCTTTTATCAATTGCATATGATGTGTTTGATAGAATGCCCATAACAGCAAGATAGGTGAGGATGCTACACAATTTTTTTCCTTTATCTGCTCCAATTTGTTCTTAGAATTATCAGCTTGTTTTAGGTATATATTAATTTAGTGGATCCACTTGGAAAAAAGCATTATCTGGTGCAACAAACATCATGACCCTACCACGGTACTTAGTTGGGTTGCATACTATATGTTAGCTTACTAATCGCTGATACATATTTAGCTACAATATTAGAAGCTTGAGATCACTGAAGTACCAGTAGTGTCGTTTGTTGTTCTTTTACTGTCCTGCATGGTTGAAAGTGATGCTTTGATCTTTTCCTTTAGGTTTCATGTTCAGTACTGTGCATGGAGGTTCTTTTGCTATTCTCTCTTTTTCAAAAATTCACCTAGCATTTTAGTACTATCCGTGCTTCATGGATTGATTATAATGGGAAGCATATCAGCTCCTGCAACATTAAACAATATGAAAATAGTGTATAAAAATAGCACACACAGGAAAGCTTGGATATGGCTACAGATGTTGCTATTTTTTCTGTGTTTGAGGCGACCCTGTGTGGAGGTTTATTTTCTGCTGATGACATTATTGTCAATGCATTCTATGGCATGACTCTTGGCGATTGCTTTCGGGTTTTTCTTTGTTTTAGAGCTCACAGTACCTATGTTGAAACTTGAGTGCATTTAGTTTGTCATAGTCCCGGTCAATGTAGTTCTAGGGCCTACAATTTTTGTTTGGTGATGTTGTTGATATATTGATCACATTCATGGCCTCACAGGGTGGCCACGATATTAAACGAGATGTTGGCCGTTGGATCGCAAGTGGGTGGCTTTGCTCGCGTTGACCCAGCGGCGCAATCGGTGTCGAGTCAGAACCCTGCCGCGGGCAGGCCGCTGTCGTCTCTGGATTGGTCAGCTCCTCGCATTGTTGTCTCCTCATTCGCTGTGCTTCACCGAGTCCACTGGTCGGTTGCGCCATCCTCGCTTTTTCTCCCTTTTCCTCTCCGATGTGTGCTCTCCTTGCAAGCGCCGGGGCAGGGCGCGTGTGTGGATCTGGCTTGCCGGCCTTCATCGCTGGAGGAGCCCCATACCGCGTGATTGGCCCGTTGCGCATGGCGGAGGTGCACTCTCTCCCCTTCTCCCCTTCCCTCGGCTCTTTCCTTAATGCGAGGATCTTGGATCCCCTCCTCTAGGAGGGCGTCGGCTCCAGTCGCTCTCTTCCGGCCCCTGATGTTCTCTTGTCTTTAGATGTGCGGATCATGCTCAAAATTGGTATCCTTCATTATACAACAATGATTGGTTGTTTCAATCTTCATGAGTTCATGTTACCTACTGAGGTTTTGGGGTTGTGCAATGATAGATATTTATTTAGACTGGGACAATGGAGTTGTGCGATGATGATTAATTATTTCATCCTTCCATGATTCTTGCTATTTGCATTAGTTTTTTGTGATGACAATACCAATATTATATCTTGGTAATTCCCTTTTGCATGTGCTGTTTAGTTTTCGTTAGTTGCTACAATTTGTTCGTTTCTTACTGAGCATAAGTTCATTGTCAATGTTGTCTTTGCTTCATATGATTTGTTGGTTGTTCTACTACTGAGCACACCCCATTGCCAATGATGCGTTTGTTACTATCCATCTCTCTCCACTTTGCATAAAGATGCATTTGTTCTACTACTGAGTTTGGTTTTTGCTGCTCACTCTTCAGGAATTGTCTCGCTGGATTGCCACTTTACAAAGTTGCTTATTAGCATTTCCAAATAAGTTCCTGTACGCCTGCCCTGTGTAGCTGTAGGTCATTTCTTATGTGTGCAATTTACATTCATGAAAGTCATTTCCTTTTCGTCTGTGTGATGTATGCATTGAATCCACTCATTTCCACCTAGATTTTGTCATCAGATTCCCTTCGCTTCAAATTCGAGATTTTATAATGCAAGATTATACATCTGCATCAGCTTAGTTAGAGATTACAGTGTAGGTCTAAAGTTTGTTTATCGATGTTGTTTCTAATTTTCTTTTCTATTTTCTTTTTTGATCATATGATCCCATGTTGTATCTCATTATACTTTGTTCAAATCTATAGATATGTCTGATTACCATATTTCTTCACTCTCTTTACATTTATATTTTGATAAGATATTATCACTCAAATAACCAAAATGAATGAGGTGGCTCTACGCGCGCATGGGCGCGCGCAAATCACTAGTGACACATGTAATTTCTCTTGCTCGGCCATACAAGGGGAAAGGAGAATCCTAGCAACTCAATCAGACCAAATCGGATCGGATAGGTTCCCCTTTACCTTGTGCGTTCATGGTGGCGGCGGCGGACGGCGAGTCGGCGAGGCTGGATTAGGCTGTCCCTCTTCCGCGGCGTGTGATGACGACTGCGCAAGCTTTGCGCGTCTCTGCCTCGATAAGGCGGGGGACGGTTGGCGGTCCTACCGCCTTTTGGAGAGGAGGAAGGAGAGGAGAAGGCACGCAAGGATGCGCGCTTGAAGAAGCTGCGTGGGCGGTGGCGGAAAGCCAACATGGCCGTCGAGTACCACCGCGAGCAAGGCGCTGGGTGGGCAGGGCGGAGGCGGAGGGACGACGAGTGGGCAGATCTGGTACCTCTCTTCTTCGACGAGCCAGAAACGGTGGCCGAGCGCGGGAGGCGGATGCAGAGAGAACAGCAGGCGGCCCACAACAGGAAGCTGTGCAGAGCCCGCAAGGCCGCCTTGGATCGGATCCGCGAGTACGATCCCAAGACTGGGCGCACCTACTACTCCCGAGTTGAACACGTCGACGACATCGCCACATTCAACCACGACGAGGAGTGTAAGTAACTTCATTTTGTTACCCACCTTTTTAGATTTGACGATTCTACTAACTCCGTATTGTTTGCTGTTTGCCGTCCATGTAAGCTTAGTGTACCTCCTTATTTGATTGTTTAACTAATTGTCTATCTACACACTCCATCACTAAGCTATTCGAGTGCATGCTGAAAATTTGATTGTAATGTGCCTGCACAACCTTATTGATTGTATCTGCACAACCTCTTTTTTCGTTTATTTGATTGTAGTCTTCATCTACTTACTGGGTCTTTGTTCATCTCACCCACGAACAGTGCATCTATGTTTCAGCAACTGTGTGCATGTGCACCTACCAGGTTTCATCCAAAACTGATATGCATCAATCTAAGTCTAAAGCTTTTCTTTTCTTGCACTGCAGCGCCACTTGGTCCAATGAGAGACACTGAGGCATTGATCTATGCACATGCACTGTAGCTTCAGATGGTGAGAAGAAGTTCATTGCCAGTGACTCTGCCAATCTCGATTCCATCGATATAACCTCCTTCTCGGATGTTAATAGCAAGGATGGCAATATGCGGTTTGTTCCAGACGACTCTGCAAATGTCTTCTCTGTAAAGATAGTCTCCTCTGATGTTGGCTTTCCGATCGAAGTCTATGGCGCCGTGATTGCCAGAGACAACATCGATCTCAAGTGTGTTTATCTCTTCCGCCGAGATATAGATCATTGCCAACTCATCTTGTCCAAGGTAAATCAGATGCTCGTCTATGCATATTGTGTGGGCTAACTTAAGGTTGTATGACCTTGGGTGTCAAATAAGTTTTTGGTTGTTGTTGTTGTGACCAAAGCACACATACTGAGCTGTACTCAAATGTCTATTGGTCAGCAATGTAGCTGTGGTTATCTGTAAACACCTGCAATCCCCTAGGTGAATACTTGGTGGTGTGTGCTATTTTTCTCTTTTCGGATGGAATCGTGTGATTTCTAAAATTGGAATCGTTCATATAATTTATCAATCATTAGAACGTAAAAAATGTGAAGTTTATTATTTCTATGTTGCATAAAGTGGAACTGTAGTTTATGTTAGTAGCAATAGTGCTTATGTTTTCCAGAATAAGTTAACTAGAGATGACCGAGCGAACAGACCTGGAAAAAGTTTTGCATCAAAATCTAAGTTGGGAGGCCCATGATCAGGTTTATTACTAGTGAAAGGGAAGAAAATCGAAAGTGAGTCGTCCTTAATTTGCAGCAAACCTGAAAGCATTGCCCACGTCTGAAAGCAAACCTACCAAGCGCTCGTTACACACATTTGGCTCTCCGAACCGGTATGTTCTTTCCATCACTAATCCGCGCTCTTCCCAACCACTGGCCGCGAGCTCCGCCGTGCTTGCCCGCAGGTGAGAGGCTGCGCCCGCCGTGCGAGGCCCGCATGAGGCCACCGTGCCCGCCCACGCAACGCGAGCTCTGCACTCAGCCCACACCCCAAGCTCTGCGCCGACCGCGAGCTCCACCGACCAAGCACCTCACAGGACCTCCTCGCCGCCCGCCTACCTCCCCACGACGCGCCTGCCCATGGCGCATGAGGATGAAGAAACCTTGGCCGGCCCTTTTTTCCTTTTTTTTTTTTGCCCCCCGGCATGTGACCCAGCTATCAGTGAGATAGAGAGAAGCACTAGAGATGTATCAAACACTTTGACGAATCTTTTAGATTCACTTTTTTCAACGGTGGAGCTCTATCAAACAAGCCTCATCTACAGCGGTAACCCTAAATTAGGGTATACTTTTTATCTATGGGCTTCTGCTTTTGCGTGCTTTTTTTTCAAGGCTTAATTCTAGTTATGGATTGATTGGATATGATTTTTAAGGTAAAATAAAATTTCTATGAATTTTCTAAGATTAAACAAGATTTTAGGTTTTTTAATTGAGTTATTTTTCCATGTAAAAATATTTGAATAAACTTTTTTAAAAATATTTTTATTATTTTTGGATTTTTCAAAAAATAATTACTTTCAACTTAGTCCGATTTACCACTTTAACGTGATGCCGTATCATCATCAAAACTCCACAAATTATAAAAATAAACGATTTTAAAAGTTGAAGAAAGTTAAAAAAATTGTATTATAGTTTAGAGAGAACATTGGACGATTGTGATAATTGAGGGGGTCCTAAAATAAATAAACTTGTTACCAAACGCTGGGCTGGGCTGGGCATCCATTGCGGATGACACATGTAATGTCTCTTGCTCGGGCATATATATAAAATATAAGGCTAGGAGCCCTAGCAACTCAATCAGATCAAATCGGATCGGATGGTTCCCCTTTACCTTGTGCGTTCATGGCGGCGGCGGACGGCGAGGCGGGAATCGGCTGTCTTTCCTCCGAGGCGGAGAGGAGGAAGGAGAAGGAGAAGGCGCGCAAGGATGCGCGCTTGAAGAAGCTGCGTGGGCGGAGGCGGAAAGCCAACATGGCCGTCGAGGACCACCGCGAGCAAGGCGCTGGGTGCGGGGACGACGGGTGGGCAGAGCGGAGGCGGAAAGCCGACATGGCCGTCGAGGACCACCGCGAGCAAGGCGCTGGGTGCGGCGACGACGGGTGGGCAGATCTGGAACCTCTCTTCTTCGACGTGGCTGCAGCGGTGGCCGAGCACGAGAGGCGGATGCAGAGAGAACACCGGAGAGAACAGGAGGAGGCCCACAACAGGAAGCTGTGCAGAGCTCGTGAGGCCGCCTTAGCTCGGATCCGTGAGTACGATCCTAAGGATGGGAGAACCTACTACTCCCGATTGGAATACGTCGACGACATCATCACATTCGACCACGACGAGGAGTGTAAGTGTTATTTTTTTTTGCGGGGGTGTAAGTAGTTATTTTGTTACCCACCTTTTAGATTTGACGATTCTAACTCCATATTGTTTGCTGTTTGCCATCCATGTAAGTTTAGTGTATCGCCTTATTTGATTGTTTAATTAGGGCCTGTTTGGTTAGTCTCTCCTAAAGTTTAGTCAGTTAATTCTAGTCCCATTCAATCACTTTTCACCCAAACACCATGACTAAATGTGCTTTAGCCAACTAGTCACCTAATTGTTGCTAGAAGGGACTAAACATCACCTTTTAGTCACTTTGGACCTAAACATCCTGACTAAAAAGGACTAAAAGTCACCCAAACCAAACACCCAAAGACTAAAGTTTAGTCCCTGGTTTAAGTGACTAAAGTTTAGGAGGGGGGCACCAAACAGGGCCTTAATTGTCTGTCTAGACACTCCATCACTGAGCTATTTGAGTGCATGCTGAAAATTTTCGGACAGCTAGTCGCAATGTGCCTGCACAACCTTATTGGTTTGTACCTGCGCAACATTTTTTCCCCCTTTATTTGATTGTAGTCTTCATCGTCTTCGGATTTAACTACCTAGGTCTTTGTTGATATCATCCACAAACAATGTATCTATGTTTGAGCAACTGTGTGCATATACCTACTAGGTTTCATCCAAAACCGACATGCATCAATCTAAGTCTAATGCTTTTCTTTTCTTGCACTGCAGCGCCCCTTGGTCCAATGAGATACACTGAGGCATTGATCTATGCACATGCACTCTAAGTCTAATGCTTTTCTTTTCTTGCACTGCAGCGCCCCTTGGTCCAATGAGATACACTGAGGCATTGATCTATGCACATGGCACTGTCCAGGGTGACTCCGCAAGTATGCTGTCCTCCGATGGTGAGAAGAAGCTCATTGCCACTGACTCTGTAAATATGCATTGCTAGTGACTCCGCAAATCTCTGCCCCATCAAGATAATCTCCTTCTCCTGGGATGGCGATAATAGGCGGTTTGTTCCAGAAGACTCTGCAAACGTTTTCTCCATAAAGATAGTTTCCTCTGATGTTGGCTTTCCGATCCACGTCTATGGCACTGTAATTGCCAGAGACAACATTGACCTCAAGTGTGTTTATCTCTTCCGCCGAGATAGAGATCATTGCCAACTCATCTTGTCCAAGGTAAATCGGATGCTTGTCTAAGCATATTGTGTGCGCTAACTTAAGATTGTATGACCTTGCGTGTCAAATATTTAGTTTTTGGTTGTTGTGACCAAAGCACATAATGAGCTGCACTCAATGTCTATTGATCAGCAATGTAGCTTTGGTGATATAAACACCTGCGATCCCCAGGGTGAATAGGTGGTGTGTGCTAATTCTCTCTTTTCGGATGGAATCGTATGATTTCTAAAATTGAAATTGTTCATATAATTTATCAATCATCAGAACAAAAAAATGTGAAGTTTATCATTTCTATGTTGCATAAAGTGGAACTGTAGTTGTATGCTGTTAGAAGAGTCAAGGGTCTATTGGGCCTTAGCCCGTTAGGGTTAATTAGTCGCTTGCTTAGGGGTCAAGTAAGTCTTGCTTGTAAGTCAAGAAATCCTCTCTATATAAGGAGAGCAGATGTATCAATCTAATCAAGCAAGAGATTAGAAGGAAAAACCTTCTCTCTTGCCGGCCGTGGGCGAAGCCCCGCGGCCGGCGTTCCCAGCGCATCTCACAGCCCTAGCCGCCGTTCCTCGTCTCTCGCGTGAACAGTACCGCGTGAACAGTACCCGCGGGTACTGTAGCGCCGCGGGTACTGTAGCGCGTCCGTCGCCGCCGCTTCCCTCGACTCTCTCCTCCCAATCCCAACGACGTCCATAACAATCTGGTATCGGACTTGGCCATGTCGATCCCGCTGCCCTCCACCACCGTGCCGCCCCTCTCCGCTGCAATTCCGCCGGGCACAACCACGCCGCTACCCACGGTCACCACGTCCGCCATGGTCTCGCAGTCCTTGCTGCAGATGACCGTGGGCGCGTCCTCCTTGGCCGTAGGCGTGATGACCAACGAGCAGCTGACGGCGGCTGTCCTCGACCTCGGCAAGATGGTGGCAGGCATCCAGTCCTACCTCGGCATACCGCCACTGCAACCAGCCAGCTGGCTGCTGTCGCAATCGGGCGTGGCCTCTCTGCCACCGGTTGTCCCCTACGTGATGCCAAGTTACGGCACGACGCTGCTGTCGTTCCAGGACTTGCAGCCAACGGTGCAGCCAATATTGCAGCAGATCGAGCAGGCGATGGACATCACGATGGAGCCGGCAGGGAAGATGCTTTCCTGTAAGGTGTCTGCGGCGGTGCGGCTACAGGCTGCGGCGCGCGGCCTCCTAGCACGTCGGCTGCTGCAGGAGATGCGTCAGCCTATGCACGAGGCGACCTTGGCGTCGGTCGACCTCAGCTCAGCGAAGCGCGGCCTCGCCCCGTGGGACGGCCACCAGCAACCGCGCCGACCCACTGCTGTCTTCAGGCGCGCGCATGGTGTTTTTCCCGCGCGCAACGACCTCCAACTCTGCGGCCTCCTTGTCACCGGCGGGGACGCACTACCTAGCGCCACTGCATTCCGCCACCGGCCGCCGCGAGGACGTCTCCGTTGGTCGCTATCGCTACTAATTCCAGGTGGCTATACCCATGCACCCCTCTCGTTCCGGTGGGCTCCATGGGATCCAGGTGGCTACACACGTGCAGGTCCATCACGCAGAGGGTGTCCGCTGTGTCTCCAAAAATCAAAAATAAAGAGTCGCAGTCTATTTCAGGTCAATAAAATAAGCCGAGATGTAAAAGGCTTGTTTTTAAGTGATAGGTTTGTGTCGAGTCGAGTTAGGTTGCAGCTCGAGGACGAGCTGCATGTCCAGGTGGGGTGTAGTGTTAGAAGAGTCAAGGGTCTATTGGGCCTTAGCCCGTTAGGGTTAATTAGTCGCTTGCTTAGGGGTCAAGTAAGTCTTGCTTGTAAGTCAAGAAATCCTCTCTATATAAGGAGAGCAGATGTATCAATCTAATCAAGCAAGAGATTAGAAGGAAAAACCTTCTCTCTTGCCGGCCGTGGGCGAAGCCCCGCGGCCGGCGTTCCCAGCGCATCTCACAGCCCTAGCCGCCGTTCCTCGTCTCTCGCGTGAACAGTACCGCGTGAACAGTACCCGCGGGTACTGTAGCGCCGCGGGTACTGTAGCGCGTCCGTCGCCGCCGCTTCCCTCGACTCTCTCCTCCCAATCCCAACGACGTCCATAACATATGCAATAGTGCTAGCTGATGCAACCCCCTTTATGGAGTTAAGTATGGTAAATACACATGGATCCAATTGTTATATAATGAGTGTGTGGTCTTAAAATGGGTATGAAAGAGAATAGAACTGACGTTTGAGACCTATCCTTGGGAGTCCAGTGTTCATGATACTATGATTCTTAGACCTATACTGATAAATAATTAGTGCTTGCACACTAATAGCATTCAATATCTAAAGATTCCATCCATGGTAGTAGCATGCTGTGTGGTTAGAATTTCGTGTACTTTTATTGCAATATATTCAGATAAAGATACCACTGCCTTATCATCTGAACCATTTCGCAGGATGAATCATTGATTTTGACTGGCCCAAAACGAGGACTCGCGCTAAAATGTTACATGTATTTTGAGTTTGATTTGAAGATCAAGTGTGCTCGAAGGCAGAAGGACAAACAACTAAGTAAAGGTTACATGGCATTGGATGCCTCAAATTATGGATGGTGGGAAGAAATGGAGGTTGAAAGCAAGACCCTGGACACTAAACTCAGTAAGGTGATGATTACATATGCAGTAATCCACACTGCAATCGAGGCAACTTTTGCTATTGAAGTTCTGCAGGGAAGATTTTACGGAGAAATCACTGCTTGCACCACTGGTATCCGGGATAGCATTGTGCTTCATGATAGCAAAATGGTTGAAGCAATGACCAACAGTGGAAAGGGAGTTATCCAACTGTTGCGAAACGTGGTAGCTGTCAATATGAGCGAGAAGCTGATATTTACTGTTGTTGCCCGGACTGGTGATGGTAAAACTAAAAGCACCACCATTAGATTTACTCCAGGACTCACTGGTGGAGAAGAAAAAGAAATAACCTGTGGTTCCATTAAGATGTGTGTGAAGGTTACATGGTCGATAATTTCACGTCGGCTCTGCTAATTATTATGATGGGCTTGTTATGTCGGAACCTTATCTAGGATTGAATGACCGTTTAAGTATTTTGTTTGGCTTTGTGACGCTTAGTTGTAACCATGAAGTCTGCCTAGAATGAATAATCGTCGAATGCAAATATATATTTGATTGTTTCAGCATGAGATTATTGATTTTGTGTGCCTACTCGGTGGTGATTGCATTCTGTTATCCGTTTCTCATACAGAATTGATATACTCCGCACGTGTGTTTTTGGGGCTGTCGGCACACGGTTTTTGTGGCCGTTCGATGGTCATCGTACGTGCGACTGGTGTCTGTCATTTTCTGTCTCTGACTTGGATGGCCCACCTTCGGTTGGAGTAGCTCCTGTTCGTTTCGGAGCGTTTCATTCCTGGCAGGGGCAGGTTTGGATGAGGCGGATTTGCTGCTTTGCTTGCTGTTCATGTCGCCCTGGCCTTGGCCTCCTGCAGCGCACAAAAATTCATGGATCTATGGAGCTGGTGCCCATGGCTAGTCCTCATCTGTTGCCTGAGGCCCAGCCGGCACGTCGGTTTGTAGCATGTCTTCCAGCCGCGCTGGGAGGCAGGCGACTGCCTCCAGTACTGCTCTGCTGCCGACGGGCTTCCTTGTTGGTGTGTTTGCAGTCGATTCCTCTCTACTGTGTCTCTGTAATTTGTCTATTCATTTTACTTCTTTTGAGTAGTGTGCATTCTTATTTGTATTGATCAGTAACTGCCCTATCTGGGCTGAGCAGGAGAAAACAAAATTTGAGATGGTAGCAATTTGCCTTGCATTAATTTTTATGTCCCTGTTTTGTCTGCATATGGTGGTCGAACTCGGGTACTAATTCAGGTGTGCAGGGAGTTCAAATGGTACTTATTACTAATTCAAGTGCTGTTAGCTCAACGAATGGTTTTTATCAATATTTCAGAAATGGTTTGTAAAGTATTTTGCTTCTTTGTTGGGTGTATGAGAACACTAGCTATTGTGTGACCAATAGACTGTTTGATGGAAACAAAAATGAGGTAGCTAGGTTAACTCAGGGTAACCTGTAATCGTCTGAGATGGGAATGAGGAACTTTCTCTGGTTTAGCTGTTTAGGGGACATACTGACAAACTGTGGTGTTGCTTGTGAAAAATTGTGATGATGCCAGAGCTTTTTGAATCTTTGTCTGGTGAGTTGTGCGCATAAATATTAGCTGTCCACGCAAAAATTATCTGTGTCCACATTCTTTTAAATTGTCTTTCACAAGAAAAGTATGTTGCCACACCTGCACCTTAGCAATGATCAACTTTATGGTTAATTAAGTGCTCCTTTGCTATTATTTTGTATGTGCTTACTGTTCTCTCTCATTCTGTGTGCAGAATGTAGCATATGAATCACTCCATGACTTGCTCTGCTCACCTGGTCTTAGCTTAAGTAAGTCAATCGGTTCATTGCATTTCTACTTTCTAAAGTAAGATAATCAGATAACACAAGAGCTCATCTATGATTCAAAATTGATTACACTTGGCAAACACTTTTAGTACAGTTGTGCTAATTCTTAATTTAAGGCGGAGGAGCAGCCATTGATGGCTGAAAGGGAGCTTTTAGCATCCATATGAAAATGCAGGTTTTGTCTCTGTGTTGCTTTTCACAGGCCCAAGTTAACTCTACTAGCAGCAGGCTTCACATGCACCAGCTGTTTCAGTATGCCGGAGCGCATAATTGGGTTGTACTGGCAAGTGTCAACTGTGGCTTTCAGGTTTGAGACTATAATAATTGTGATTTCTCAATGTGTATGTGTGGCCCTTGTATGTCTTTGTTCAAATGGCACATCCCACCAGAGGCATTAGTTGGTTTAAAAAGCATGAGTGCTTTGTTCCAGAGGTCCACATGTTGATCAGTAATAACCTGCGGTACAGAATATGTATATTTTTCATACTTTACAATTATATAGGATTATTCCGTGCAAATCGTTGATCCATTTTGAAAGAAATGGACTCAATTCAACATAGCATAGAGCGTTTCCAATTTTTCTTATAGAAAAAATTGGATATCTTATACTCCAGTTGCCATAACAAGAAAGGTACTTGGATAAAGTAGTCAGTAGTTACTTATTAGTAAAATGAGGCCATGCCATTGCTAAGTAAATTAGGTGCACACAGCACACTCATTTCCACTACAGATTCAGAATAAGAATGTAAGAGGTACAGAAAAAGAAAAAAAGAAACAAACTTCGAATGATTTGAAATGGTAACATGATTGAACAACCTACAAAATCTTACTGGAGTTATCCGATAGTTTTTGTGTCTTTTCTTTTTTTGCGATTGGGCTTCTGTTTTTGTGTTCCTATATGTCTCTATAGGTTTGGGAGAGGCCAGGTCGGCTGCCTGCTTCGAGTCGCGCTATGCAGCAGGGCTGATGGGCCAGTTCCGAAGACTTGATCCCAGTTTTTTTTTTTGGCCTTAGCCCATGGTGAGACATCCACGGCATTTCAGTACAGCCCAAGTAGCTCTGCCCCAGGCGTTCATAAGTGCACTCACACTTGGGTCATCGGATAAATCCGGCAGGGCTAGAAAACAGCCCACCAAACCTCACTTTTGAAGCCTTTTCACCTTTTGAAAACCTCACTTTTTAATGCTTGCCTGTTGTGATTGTGTACTGGTACTGTGTTGTATCTTTAGTATGACTTGTTCTCCTTATTTCATATTGCAGGCGGTTGTGGGGCTTTTGTTGTCCTTATCGCTAGAACTGGTGTATTGAATCATCATATAGCAAGACATATAGAGCCTGTTTAGTTGGCCACCTAACCCAAAAAAATTTACGCAGTACCCGTCACATCGAATCTTTGGACGCATGCATGAAGTATTAAATGTAGGTAAAAAAATAACTAATTGCATAGTTTGTCTGTAAATGTCGAAACGAATCTTTTGAGCCTAGTTAATCCATAATTAGATAAATTTTATCAAATAACAACGAAAAGTGCTACAGAAACTTACCCAAAATTTTTCACCAACCAAACATGCCTATAGTAGTACTGTTGGTGAGTGCATGGAGTACGGCGTCACGTCGTGGACTTCCGTGAGTAGTTCTGGATGATCTTGCCCATGCACTTGAAGTCTATGGACTTTGAAGTCCTAATTGTGACTGATTTGTTCGCGCTTATAATTAAACTATCTTGTCTCGATTCTTAGAGTTGATACATACTATTCTCATGCATGCATCTTCTCGAGAAAAAGAAAGAAAAAAAGTAAAAATATCGATTGGATAATCGGCCATTGGTTAGTTAGTACCGGTCCTTCCGGATGACTTTTACCAGGTTCACACATCTATTCAATTCAACTCTGGGCGTCCGAACTGAAACGGAAGCTGGAGATAGGGTTGAAAACTGAGACGTCCCAGTCTTACCTGTGACTGCGGTAGAAGATGGTCGTCGCCTGTTGTCTCTGTGGACGACCGCAGGCTGCAGCTCAGAAATCAGAACTGCTGCTGGTCAAATAACGCATTTCAGACGAACTCGAGGCGGGGGGGAGGAGAAGGGTAGTAGCGGCAGCAATAGTAGTGTAAACTTAGAAGACCATTTACCAAGGCCGGGCGTACAGCCATACACGTCGTATAAAATGTTCTAAACTTAGTTGTAATTAACATGAGAGAACACTATTATTTTTCTTGTTCTGTTGCTTATTAAAATGTAGCAAAAAAATTTAGATTATTTTTCTTGTTCTGTTGCTTATTAAATTGTACCAAAAAATATGTTGTGTTGCCATTTGGACCCAGGCACTTGAGCTAAGAAGCAAATGTCCTAACCATCTGAGCTACAATGAAGTTGTGTCATATGTCTCGGAATACTTATACTTGTTTCATTTCAAATGCTAAGATATATATGGTAACACATCGGCATCAAGATACACGCCACGTCAGCTCCACGCATACATCGGCGCAACAATCTTGGCGCCATGCTGTGTAACCTTGGCGCCAAGCTGAGGGACTATTTTTTAAAAAGCATTCTGTCATGGGCATATTTGAGAGAATCTTTCGAAAAAAGGACCAAAAACAAAAAAAGATAGACATGAGCCACGGGAACGGATTATAGCCATTGAGTGGGCCGGCAGCGACCAAAGGCAGTGGCCATGATCGAGTGGGCTGGGTAGTTGGGCTAGAATAAAATGGCTGAACGAAAAAGGAGAGCAAAATTTTGTTTTTATATTATTAGGGATGGATATGTGCATATGATTTATGTTTGATATATACTCCCTTTGACCCTTTGTCCATGAAAACATGCATCTATGAGTTGCGTGCTAGATAAAGTTGTTCGCGTTTGACCAAATTTTTAGTAAATAATATTCATATTTATGACTCCAAATTAATTTATTATGAAAATACATTTCATATTTGATCTAATGATATTTATTGAAGTTATAAACATTTTTAGTTTTTTATTTATAATTGGTCAAACATGGTATATTAAAACATGATAATGTGCTAGGATTGTATATGTTTTTGGACGGATGGAGTACATGTTTATTTATTAATTATTATTGCGTATATCAATCCAACCTCCTTTCCAAACCTATTATGAATGGGGAAGCCATTGCTTAGATCGGACTGGTGGAGCCAGCAGGACAAAATTAATAAAATCCATTGGCTAAGCTGGGAAAACCTTACCAAATCAAAGAAAAATGGTAGCCTTGGTTTTAGAGATTTACATCTATTCAATATGGCTATGCTATGCAGACAAGCGTGGAGACTCCTTACTAGTCCAAACACATTGTGTGGGCAAGTTCTCAAGGCAAAATATTTTCCGTGAAATGATATTCTTCAGTGTATTCCACAGGCAGGCATTTCATACACATGGAGGAGCATCTTAAAAGGAGCAGAGCTGCTGAAGGAAGGGTTAATTTGGCGTATTGGGAATGGAGAAAGTGTGAGAATATGGGAAGATCCTTGGCTGCCCAGGGGCACAACAAGAATGCCAGTAACACCTAGACGAACATCTCTATTAACCAAGGTAAATGACCTTATTAGTCCAATCACTGGTGACTGGGATGTAAAATTGGTACAGGATACCTTTTGGCCATGTGATGCAGAAGAGATACTTAGAATTCCTATTGATGTTGACATGGATGACTAGCATGCTTGGCATTTTGATACAAAAGGCATATTCACTGTGAAATCTGCATATAAAATTGCAGTGGCTAAAAGGGAGGCTCTTGCTGGGAGGGATGGTTCCACATCAGATGGGACTGAGTTTCAGTGGAATAAGATATGGCAACTCAAAGTTCCTAATAAAGTTCAAATGTTTCTATGGAGGTTTGCTCATAATAGTCTCCCAGTGAGAAGAAATCTTGCTCGTCGAGGGATCAAACTTGATACATTGTGTCCAGTTTGCAAAAGATTAGATGAAGATTGTGGACATATTTTCTTCAAATGTAAGAAAGTGAAGCAATACTGGCGTCTTATGCGTATGGAAGGGATCAGATCTCAATTAGAAGGTTGTCCAACAGGAAAGGATACAATTAACAAGATCTGGTCCTTTACAAAAGATGACCAGCTTAAGGTGGTGGTGCTATTGTGGAGGTGGTGGTCAGCAAGAAATAAAGTCAATGACTACGGAAAAATAGTAAATGCGGCTGAAATACAAAGTTCAACTCTATTTTATCTTTCAGAATTTAAGAAACTGAATACAACAAGCAAACATGTGGCTACCGATGTTAAAAGCTCTTGGAAGTTGGAACACACCTCCTGATGATACATATAAAGTAAATGTTGATGGCGCATTTCACTCAGATTCTAGAACAGGAGGATGGGGTTTTGTTATAAGGAATACAAATGGAGAGGTTCTTGCTTCTGGAGCTGGAAATGTCTCCTTCGCAGCATCAGCTATTTATACTGAAGCAATTGCCACTTACAAGGGTCTCCAACACGCAGCACAATTGGGTATGGCGAAAATCATTTTGGAGACAGATGCAACTGTTCTTGCGGATGCTCTGAACTCTACGTCGATTGATCGAAGCTCAATTGGTTGTATTATTAGACAAATGAGAGACTTTAAT
The DNA here is from genome assembly GCA_022457205.1 of Saccharum spontaneum. Lineage (NCBI taxonomy): Eukaryota > Viridiplantae > Streptophyta > Magnoliopsida > Poales > Poaceae > Saccharum > Saccharum spontaneum. Next base: position 8,962,504 of record CM039613.1, read on the forward strand.
TTATGCAATTTGAGTTCTCTTCATGTATAGTATCTGTTTGTAATAGAAATTGTAATAAAGTAGCAGACAACCTAGCAACTTATGGAGCGTATGTCCTTGATTCTGGCTCTTCTGTGTTAATGAGCCAGCTTCCTGAGTTTGTATTTGTACTGGTATCCGGCGATTTGCTTGGACGTGATGTGTAATTTATCTGAGTTTTTTTTAAAAAAAAATAACCGGTGTTCAAAACCGCATACATGTCGTCCACTGTAGGTATATAGGTGGCCTCTGGCCCAGGAACATGGCCCATATATATAGAAAAAAAAAGAACAGATCAGAGGAAACCTGCGTGAGGACGAGGAGCCGACACGACGCCTTTTGTTCCAGCTTCCGCCCGTTAAAACTCGTTGCTCCGCCGACGAGACGAATCCTGATCACACGTTCAGGAATAAGCAGTTCAGGTTATCAGGTACACAGGTACCGTACTACTAGCAGTTTGCGCATTTGCTCTTACGTCCCCTTTGTTGACCTATGCCAATTATATGTTTAATCAATGTTAAATTTTTTTGTAGTTTCAAAAAAAAATGTTTAATTTGTTGGTGGCCCAATTTTTATTCTTTAGAGTATATAGGATTTGAGACTGTTCCCATATGCTGTAGCTAGGGCAGTGTGACTTAGACTATCTCGTGAATAATCATTATCTCACGTTCTAAACTAGATAATTTACTAACTCTTTTGATTTTAATGTTAACATCAATAATTCATTATCAATTATTTCACGTCAATGAATGTTAGAAGAAAAATTTAAAGTAACGTTTATAATTTTCTTGCTAAGAATGTCGTTTGGACACATTAAAGTTTATTAGAAACATCATCAATATTGTATTATAGGTCATTGTTATTGTAGTCTAGTTATATTAAAGGCCCGTCTTTTTAGCTTTGCTCCAGGCCACCAAATTATCAGGACCGGGCTTGGCATCTGCTAAGATAGGCCCAAAGTAATACTCCCTCTGTCCTAGAATACAGGTCGTCCAAACATTCAACGCAGTGCAACAAACATCGTCTAAACATGGATGTCCCTGTGTCCAGATGCATTCACTGGCCAGTGAACCTGGACACTCGGTAGCAGTGCCAAAACGACTTTAATTGAGGGACAGAGGGAGTATCTAGGAAACCAAACATCCCAAACCCGCACCATACTAGCTAGAACAAATCCATATGTGGGGTACCAATCACGCCCTATGTGAAGATACTAGGTTACATATATTTCCACTTAATCATTGCATATTTGGATTGTTTTCTTTAACTATATTTGATTATTTTGACATATTCATTTCTCGCAGTTGCAAATATAAGCATTATTTTTTTCCTTTTCACACCAGTTTGTACTATGCCTTGGAACTGTTAAAGGCGTTCCTTTTTCTTGGGCACATCTAGAGCAACTATCAGATTTATTTAATTTCTCAATTTCTTATTGTGACTTATATGCAGGTTGGCCCAAGCCAACAACACCACCATTAGTTCTCCCATCTCGCACGCCAACCCAGGGTCCTCTACACAGGGCCGTCCACAAATTTTATGGGCCCTTGGCCCAGTAAGACACTAAGAGCCCAGCAATGTAATATTTGAATAGGACGATTAAAGTATATAACTTGTAGCATATATTTAAACATATAACTTCGGCATTTCTTGATGTTAGAAAAAACCTATGCAACGCACCCTTTTGTGATTCTCTGGATTGAAGTTCTTGTTTTCTTTCTTTCCTTTTTTGAGCACCGGACTTATGTTTCTTTGGCAGCATCTAACATGATAAAAATATTGAATTACAAATCAAATCCCTGAAGCCTAGCCCTATCCCCGTAAGCAGGTATTGATCTGTACACTAAAGTACTGAACTGCAATCAAATTGATTTGTTTATTTAAGAGGCCTGATACCTTTGCCGACTTGCCGTTGCCGTGAGGAGGGACGCCGCACTGCAGTGCCACGCCGCCATGCCTGGCCCGAGGGACGTCCGTGCTCGCGCTCGCGCCTGGCCCTAGCACGCCGACAACGTCACGTAGTCCGCAAACACGCACTCACGATCGAGAACGAGAATATGAGCGGCCGCCGCCAATTGGTACGCCCTGTTGTCTTGCTGGCGTATAGGCTGATAGCATCTACTATACGGTATACACATGGGTACCCTCATGGGCCCATGGGCATTGCACAGGCAGAAGAGATGCAGCTTAGATTGAGAAAAAAAATAAACAGATACAACTTCGATCGGTTAGATTAGGACCTCAACGCGCACTGAAACCCCAACTCAAAGAAGAAGAAAAAGGACAACTCTGATCAGTCGGAATGGGACATCGAACAACCCACAACTCAACAAAGACACATGCTTCACCGCCACCAAAACCACCACGAACTGGTCACTACACTACATCGCCACCCCCCGAAAGACAAAGCCATCAAGACGAAATCGCCCTCGTCACCGCTTGCGTCGTCACTGCAGACGATGTCCCACACCGAGTAGCCCGCTGCTAAGCAGGGCTAGCCGTTGTAATCTGCTGCAAGCCGTGTCGCCCATCCACAATTAGATCCACTTGTGTCATCTCTGAAGACGTTGTCCCACACCGGAATAGCCACTGCAAGCTGCCAAACCGACACGAGAGGAGCTGCCTCAGGCACACACCAAGCCAACCCCACCCACCGAGATCTACCCCGCGCACACCGTAGCTTCCAATAGCCTAGCTGTCTTATCAAAGGTAGAAGTGCCACACACGCCCTCCGGTTCCCGTTAGAAGACTCTTTGCGCCGAAACAGCCGCCGCTAAGCGAGTTCGACCGCTCGCCGCCACATTTTGTGGGTTCGTGGATAAATATGAATGCTAATTTGGTATGAAGTTGATTATAGTTGAATATATGTGTCATCCCAAATTGTGTTGCATTGATCCATTATATATACCAGAACTGTTTGTTCGCTGAAATTTGGTTGATGCTGATGATATGCTGAAATCTTATGAGAGGAAAACGCTATTCTTTCGCTGAAATTACTGCTGAAGTAGTGGGCGAATATAATTTACAAATTGCGTATGAAGTGATTTTTATGAACACATCAGGCTTGCCGCACATGCATATTTCCTATTACAAATCGTTGGTCGATGCTGACGATGCACCGGATCATCGGGACCCAGGACAATTGCCAAGCCATGTATCGTGTCTTTCTTTCTTTCTTGCTTTCCTGATCGGTGCTCGTCCATCCGTCCACCCATTGGGCCCTGCCTGCCTCCCTGCTGTTGTTGCCGTCTAGCTGGCTGGCCTGCAGCCGTGGACAGCACCAAGCAGCAGCAGCGCCCACTCGCTCACTAGTCACTATACAACAGCATGCATCAATGCATGCACAAGGCGGCCGAGCATCACTACGACCAAACGACGCATGTATGCGTGCCTACGTACGTACTGTATGTACGTCCTTCGTACATGACAGGAAGATACATGGCGAGGAGAGGAGTACTAAGCTTTGCCCCTTGCTCAACTGATTTCAACACATCTACGTTACTTTTCGTCCTTGTGTGCGCGTGCTGTCCATCGATCTGGCCGGCGCGTGTCTGCTCTCGTCTCCTCCCGGGCGGTCATCTCGTGAGGCGCCAAGCGCTACGGCGGCTGCCGCGTGACGGCATGCTGCGCACGTGTCAGTGCGTCGCCGCCCTTGACGACGTGGGCAGCGAGCGACGTGTGTAGGAAGAGCAGGCTGCACTCGGAGCGAGTGTGCAGCCGCGTCATTGGTCGGCCGTGCCACTCACCAAAAGGGTCTGTGTCCGTCGCGACGCGTGTGCCTGTCCATCGTCGGCGTCCGGTGATGACTCCTCCTGACTCCTGGGACGCGCGGCGGCCACGCCGGCATGCCTGTTCCAACGCCACATGTGATGGGATCGGACCGAGCAAAGCAAAAACATCACAGGGGGATGTCACCTGTGGACATGCCTGGACGCACACAAGATGGCACGGGAAAGGGGGAGTCAAGAAGGAAGGATCAAGAAATGGCGTCGCGCGGCCACCTGCTACTAGCGCTGCTCGCGGTGGCCGCGGTGGCGGCGGGCGGCTCCAGCCGCACTGGCAGCGTGGGTGGAAGCCGGCGCGGCCGCGGCTGGGAGCTCGTTCCCGGGCGCGTCCTTGGGCGACCGCGCGCGCGAGGGACGCCGGAGCACGTGCACCACCACACATACATCATCAGGTGTTCAGGTCCCAGCGCGTTCGCCATCTCCTTTTCAGCGCTTCTAGTACGGTCACCATCGGTAACGGTAACAGGGCACGCTTCTAGAACCACAGCTGGTTAGAGGGGGCGGCACCCAGGTTTCTAGCGCCCAACATATTCAAGCTTGTGCGCAGAAAGAACGGGAATTTTAGCCAGGAATTGCACAATGGTAATTGGATTAGGTCGCTGCGAACACGCATCACAACGACCACACAAATCCAGGAGTTTGTCGGTTTATGGATCAGATTACAAGGTGTGTAGCTGCAATCCGATGTAACGATTACTTGGAAATGGACGTTCGATGGCAACTACTCCACCCGCTCGGCGTATAGGATGCAGTTTTGTGGTTCACATTGGAAAATCAACATGAACTCATCTGGAAGGCACGGGCAGAAATAAGTGCAAAATTCACACTTGATCCAAACTAGTAGTGGAAGGGTGTTTGCCACCTAGGATGCCGTTGTATTATACATAAACCTCTTCTTTCCTACTTAATTGAGCTCCTGCCTTTTCTTTCCAAAAAAACACTACTCAGGTAAGATATCTTGGACTTGTCAGGTAAGGTACCCAAATTCTTGCTTCCGGTGATTCCAAACATTATAGTCTATGAATAAGAATACTACTAGTATCTACTAGTATATTGTCCGTGCTAATGCTACGGTGATATTTCAGACAACATAAATTAAACAACCAAAATGGTGTAAATGCTTCGGTGATTTAAAAAATCATCGATCACATATATTGTAATAGAAACGAAGGAATGAATATTATTTCCAAAAATACATCATATTACAGGTTAAAATAAACTTCATCATGGTTGCACTGCAGCTAACAAATGGGGAACGAACAGCCTCTCAAATTTCATATAAACATATAGAAGTGGGTTCATCTCCCAAATAAGAACAGGACATTTTAAGATCGATAGACTGAACTATAAAGTAATTGGAATGAACATGAATGAGCTATGCAATGTGAACTGCAAGCTCAAAAGCCATACAAGACATCGTCATGTGATGCAATTGAAGCTCAAGTTATTATTGGCACAACCCCTTTCATATCCATCAGTTATCAAGTATGACAGGCAAACATTGTATCTTCCCCTTGCATACTAGTATCTATGAAAAACTAACTGTTGTTGGTGCTACACATAAATTAATCAACCACTTGCACGTTAATTAATCAATTCACTCCGACATGCTCCTACTTCCAAAACAATCCGATAATTAATTAATAGCGGGTGCTCCGATTTCCTTCTGCAAGTGCCGCGGGTGCTCCGACAACTTCCAAAACAAGTCAAGCCGAAATCTTCCAAAAACAAGTCAAGCCGAAGAAGACGAATACCTCCCGAAAGACACAGTCGGCGTCCTTCGACGGACCCGCCGGAAGAGCTCGCGGACGCGGACGCGGCGGCTGGCGCTTCGGTCCCACTCTGCGCTCCCGCCGGCATGGCCCTGCAAACCGCGCTGCCCGCTGCTCGATTTGCTCCCTGCCGCCCGCCGCCGGCTGCCGCCCCGCGTTCGCGTTCGGCGTTGCGATTTCGTCGCGGCTCGGCCGGGTGTATGGGCCCTGGGCCTGTCTTGCCTCCGTCGGCCTCCGCGTCCGCCACCCCAGTAAAAAATATCCCGTTTTAGACCATAGAAGTAGCCATCCAATAACATATGGAAATTTTCTTTTTAAAATGTTCTTCGATTATACTTACACGTACTGGCCCATTGAACAACATATGTATAACACAAATATCCAAAATGTGAAAGTGATACATCTAACATACTAAGGACACATTTGGTAGTGCTCCATGAGTTACTCCACGTGTGCAGCAACCAAACGCTCCCCACCGCTCCGCTTAGTCAAAGAAGTTTCGCGAATCATTTGACTCCGTCTTTGATCCCATGGGCTCGGCATGCGACAAAAGTCTGATTGCCCAGCAATGACTGAGGCCGACGAAGGGAGGGGAGGGGTGGGTCAACGGCCCGCGCGGTGCGGGGAGACAATGGTGTGGGCCTGGGAGATGGTGGAGGCGACGCAGCGTGGGGAGACAACGTGGCCGGCGAGGGGAGGAGAGGGGTTAGGCGAGCATATGGTGCTAGCATGGGAAGAGGAAGAGAGAGGAGGAGGTGTGTCATGGTGAAAGAAAATTAGTGGACCCTAGGTCCAAAGCACGTCCCATGAGCGCCTCCCCTCAATAGCTGCCGCATGGCGTAAAAAAAATTGATGTCCGACGTGAGGGACGTCTCCCTGCGGCACCTCGGGGAGAACCTCGACAAAGATTCCTATTGTAGTATGGCTTTAGGGAGAACCTCGAACTTATAGGTGGGGCTAGGAGGGAGGTGAAGTGGACAACACAGTATTTGCATGTTTGCAAAATTTATGTGTACTCATCGGATAATCTGATAATAGCTGTCGGACAACTCGATAGATCCTCATAGACTTCATCGTGTTGACTAGTTAACTAGGGTTGACCAGGGTCGACTGCAGTCCAAAGGGAAATGATCTTTGGGGATAGGAATCTTCGAGTGAGAGTGTCACTTGGTTCTTGGATGAGCTTCTCAATCCAACTTCTTCCTTATAAGCTTGCATTTGAAGTTGGTTGACCTTGCCTTGCTTTGGGCCCTGAATGGCATAAAGCAATGGAAGAACACTTTTCAAACATACCGAAAAAGGGTATAAAGATTAAAGAATAGGGTTAGAAAACGAATGGAGCATAACGATGACGAGTGCTTGGTAGGTGTGTGCCACCAACCTTTTCCTCCGTTGCCCAGTGTGATGACAATCGAGAAGTAGCGATCCGTGGCGGCGGCGGCGGTCACCTCCGACAAGGCATTTTTGACGGACTGCTGCCCGGGGTTTCGTTCCCTACAAAGACCACCACGGCGAACAACGTCTAGGGAATCACATTTGGGCTCCCAAACATACTCCCTCCGTCCCAAAAAGAGTGTCATTTTAGAATTTTAGACATCTTGTTTAATTATTCGTTTTATTCAAATTTTTTTGTATAAATATCATTTATTTTGTTATAACTTATTTTATCATTAGAGATACTTTAATAATAATTTATTTATTTTATAATTTGTATAAATTTTTTGAATAAGACGAACGGTCAAACACGATGTCTAAAAGTCAAAAACGTCACTCTTTTTGGGACGGAGTAGTATACAGGATGTCGACTCATCCATCCTCGACGGCGGCGTCAATGGCCGGCCGTGAGGAACAACGTCCACAGGTTGCTGCTGAACTACCTGCAGAAATGATGAACGCCGTCGAGGAAATTAAAGGCGAAAAATGGAGCATGTGCCCATCCTTGTCCCGCACGCGCACCGATGTGTCTCCGGCCGGCTCCGCTTGGCCCTCGATCGGCCCGTAGCCGCGCGCGTGGCTCTCCGTCCTTGCCGTGCAATACGACGAGGCACATGTACACTGCATGCCTGCCGCTCAGGACGCCGGCTCGGAACGCGTCATGGCCGCCGTCCCGTCCCCAATGCTTCGCTAGCTGGAGAAGCCAGCACCAGCAGAGATGACATCTGTTGCTAACGAGCCTGCCGGTGCGTGCGACGTCCTGCATGCTGTTCCTGTTCAATTCGCGCACTACTCCCGTCCACGGCACGTACACATCGGTTCCTGTCTTTATCCATCGCGCCATATGCATCAGATCAGTGTGTGGCAATCTCTGACGTACGGTTAGAAGCTGAGACTCTTGTGTGGCTAGTACACACTCCACACGTGTAAATACGCACATTGCAATGCGTGGATCGTTCGATGTCACAATCTCTGACGGTTAGCAGCTTCCGGTCCTTCTCATGAAGCTTGCATTTGCATGCAGTCATCATGGCTATTGTTGGCTACACTGTGCTGAGTAAGAGCAAGATCAATAATAGAGTCAAGTTGCTTGGCTATAAGATAAGCTAAAAGAGCCAAGTTATACAATAAATGTCTCCTATTTGTCTTCAAAAAGTATCTCTTTCCTATTTCTCCTCACAACATTTGCCACTTAGGCCCACTAATACATATGTTTCCGTGCCCAGCTTGGTAATTGTATGGGAGCTAAGCTCTCATCTCTCTTATCTCTTCTTTCCTCCACATCAGCGTTAGCTTGACTATAAGCCCATTACTGGTGTTCCGCGGTCAGCGTGTATATGTCACAATCTCTGATGGGTGCCAACTAGTAAAATTGTTTCGTTCGAGTAGTAAAAATGTAGCAAGTCTAGTCTTTAATGTAATAACCATGCACAACAAGTGTATACATATATTACCAAATAAATAAATAACACAAGCATAGTATATTAACTTACTACAGTATGTACGGTCGACTCGACCCTTATTTAATCTGCGTCCATGCATGCATGTTCACTATAGCGTTAACTGCCTGCTGCTCTACTGCAGCTGGAAAGAGGAATGTAGTCATTTTAATTTAATTACTTCTAGTACTACTGGTAGCAACCAGGCATGCACACGAAAATTAACAAAAGCTAGAGCAGCACAGCATGCACGACGCAGATCAGAGTACCTCCGATCGCAGCAGTACAGCACGTGACATGCTCTTCAGGTAGGAGACGGCCGGCTCACGGCTGCGGCGGCGCACCGGCGCCGTCGGCGACGTCCACGCTGGTGGTGCAAGCCAGGAGGCGGCGGAAGATGGCGGCACCGCGCTGCAGGACGCCTCGTGCAGCCTCCTCACCACGGCGCACCCTTTCTTCTTCTTCTTCTTCCTCCGCCTCCGCTGGTTCTGCTGCTTCCTCGCCTGCTGCTTGCTGCCACGGAGCCCCAGCACGTCGTCCTCCTCCCTGTCGACTCTGCTCTCGCCGCGCGCAACGGCGCCGGGGCCGGAAATGCGGTTGCTGGCGCTGCCGACCGAGCCGGCGTCCGTGGACGACCCTCCACGTCCGTCTTCGTCTTGGTCTGGGCGATCGACGAGTGGGCGGCCTCTGTCGGCCTACACGTCCTCCACCTTGGTGTTTGTGAGCTAATGCCTAATGGCATATTGGCATGACGCCGGCATGTTCTTGGTTGAGCTTCTCAATCCAACTTCTTCCTTGTCATGGGAAACCATATAAGCTTGCATTTGAAGTTGGTTGACCTTGCCTTGCTTTGGGCCCTGCATAAAGCAACGGAAGAAAGACTTTTCAAACATACCGAAAAAGCACAATAAAAATTAAGGAATAGGGTTCGAAAATGAATGGAGCATAACGTTGACTAGTGCTTGGTAGGCAAGTTCCTAGTAGGCACACAATGCAAGTTCCATGCAAGTTGATTTTTTTTCGGGACCTGGGAATATAGCTCTTTTTTATTAAGCAGAGAGAATTACACAACACAACTACGAGAGAATCCTCATAGCACAGATTACAAACCACCGAGCCAGTGGTGAGTGACCTGGACTAGAAACTAAGAACAAGAAAAAAAAATGATACAAAAGAGGGCGACTGCCCACGACACCTAAAACCTACGAACTGAGCCACAAGAAGAAAGGATACAACATCGCAATGGTCGCCTACACAGAAGATCGTCCAGCAGCAACGGTGGCAAAGCATCTGCCAACGAACCAAACGGCGGCAAAGCATCCGCCAACGAACCAACCAGCAGCCAAGCATCCGCCGGGGAAGAAGCGATGATATCCGCTACGGCAAAGCATCCATAGCGGGGGAAGGGCCAGGTCACTCTCGGCAGCAAAGCATCTGCCATAGAGGAGGCCAACGACAACGACAGCAAAGCATCCGCCAAAAAACCAGACGGCGGCAAAGCATCCGCCAACGAACCAAGCGGCGGCCAAGCATCTGCTGGGGGATAAGCAGTAGCGGCCAAGCATCCGCTACGATATCCACGACAACAAACAAGGTAAGGTCAACAACTGCAGGACACACCAAAGCGAGTCGAGATGAAGCACCACAGGCACAGTGAGGGAATCCTCAAGGAACTGACGGCAGGAACTAGGCCAATTCTTCAGCGACGCCTTCAGGAAGGGGAGGACGCCCATGGTAGGGACATGGACGCCGTCGCCGCTAGCCTTAGAGGCCTCTAAGGCAGGGCTTTCGCCTAGAATCCAGCACTGGTGGCACAGGAGCATGGGTCTCGGAGAATGACGCCTCCAGGGAGGTATGTGGCGCCAAAGGTGTCACTGTTGTCCGCCCAGCCACCACCGGACTGAGCTTTCGCCCAGAGCACCATGCATCCAGAGGCACCGCCCCCGCGAGGGGGAGAAGCGACGCACCACCATCCGCAAAGCAGTAGATCCGGGGCAGGGAGGGCAGATCCCGGAACCGCCCCGTCGGCCGGCTGGTTCACCGGAGGAGGTAGGTGTCGGGGATGGGGGGCGGACGGCCCCAGGCCAACCCTAGCCAGCTGCACCCCCGGGCAGGATCCGGGTAGCCACGGATGGGCCGGCCAGAGGAGGCGCACGAAGCACTGCAGCTTGGCCCCCACTGCACGCGACGCAACCCCGGGGTGCGCGAGCCGACCGTGCCCATAGGCGACGCAGCTGAGCGTGGCAACGGAGATGCGCTCGACCAGAGCCACGCAGTTGAGCGCTTGTCCCCGCCGGCCGCGCGGGCAGCGGTGCCGCCGTCATAGACACCCGTCGAAGCGCCCCGTGTCCCGTCGAGGCGGACGCCCATGGAGCCAAGGCGCATGGAGTGGTGGCCCACCACCTTGGCGTCGCCAGCGTCCGACGCGTCCACGGCACCTGCAGACGTCGATGAGCGCACGCGGGGGCCACCACCGAGCGCACGCCACGGCCGTCCAGGTCCGGCCACTGCCACTCCAGGCGCAGAACCAGGCCCCGCGCGGGGTCCCAGGCGGTGGATCCGGCCAAAGGGGGCCCAGATCTGCACGGCTGGCCTCCCAGGGGCCCGAATCTGGCCGGAGTTTAAGGGGAAGAGGCGGAGGTGGAGGAGGGAGCAGGGAGGGGAGGCGGAGCTGCGCACGGGTACCGTTTTTCAGACCCGCCGTGGGCCGCCGCCGCTGCACACCGGATGGCGGCGACAGCTGCCAGAGGGGAGGAGGGGAGGCGGGCTACTGGCGCCGGAGAAGGAGGGGGGTCATCCCCGGGAGCGCTCGGGGGATGCTTCGTGAACTAATTAGGTTTCCATGCAAGTTGATCGACGCGTGACCGCATCGATCAACTCGTCGTGAAGGCACCGTAGCATTTTTTTTTGAAAAGGTAAAATTCATTTTTAAAGCATTGAAAGAACATTTTTTTTGGAAAATATCATTGAAAGATCACCATTGCGTTTTTTTAGAAGTCGACGGGGCGGGGGGTGGGGGGGAGAGAGAGTCCCCCACCTGGGATATATTGATGATTGGCTGCTCAATTAGCCATAATGGTTACAAAAGGTTTCAGTTTGAAAACAACTACTGAATTATAAGAGTACATTGCGCTAGACAACGCTGAGCACCAAGCTGTGGCGATGTCTCTACTATCCCACGGTAGTCGAGCACCCCAGAGATGAGCTTCAGTCTTGCAGGCTGTTATTGTTGCAGAGATGGAAGTCTGCTCGGCTCTGAATACTTTGTTGTTTCTCCGCTTCCAGATGTGCCAGCAGCAGAGGAGCAGAAAAGTGCTGAAGTGTTTGCTTGGGAGTTGAGGTGGCGTTTGGATTTCTAAAATTGCTTGAATCGGCCAATCTTCTTCAGTAGGAATTTGTAGGGCGCTCCAGAGCTGCTTTGCATTGGGGCATCCAAATATGATGTGTGCAGCCGTCTCCTCTGGATGTTGGCAAAGTTCAAAGACTGTGTTGTCCACTATGTTCTTGTTTCTCAAAGCAACTTTGGATTGAATCTTATTCTATGACAGCAGCCACGCGAAGAACTTACGCGCGGCGGTGCTTTGTTTTGCCACGAACTTTACCCATGGATCAGGAGACCCATGTGCACTCTTGAGTGCACGGTATAGCATTGCAGCATCAAGGTCACCATTCTTTTTTGTCATTAGGCATCGGCGTTGGTCTCTGCCATCTGTAAGATTGTGTTCCTCCATTTGCATCACTTGATTCATTTGTGCTGTGGCTCGTGCCGTCTGCCTGGCCACCATAGATTGGTTGAGTTATCCCTCAAATGCCTGCCTAACACTGAATTCTTGGTTGGTGCAGTGACTCAGTAGCTCCGGGAACCTCTCTGCAAGGCACTCATGTCCATCCCAGACATCATGCCAAAATGATGTTGTGGTTCCATCTTTTATATCAACTGTTGTGATAGCACGGTAGAGTGGTAATAATGATCTCAAGGTGTTCCATTGGTTTCCATGCAAGTTCCCTGTCAGAGAGGCAATGTTCGCATTTTGGTGTATCCATCGCGCCCAAGAGGAGGCATTGTTGGATTGCAATTTGTGTATTAGCTCCAGCAACAGACAGGTGTTCTGAATCCCTAACTCCTTAAGGCCGAGACCCCCCATGTCCTTCATGTCACAGACCCATTCCCACGCCACCATGTTCTTACTGCCAGTGGCCGCTGCTTTACCGGACCAGAGGAATGCCCGTCTTCTTCAGTCGACCTGATCTGTGATCCCTGGTGGTATTTCTAGTGTGGCCATTGCATGGATCAGTTGACTATCAAGCACTGAATTCACCAGTACTGCTCGACCCATCTGATTCAGCAGCGCCGATTGCCAGCCCACTAGGTGGCAGGTATCTATCACATTTAGCGATGTTCGGCGCAAAAGCCGATAGACGCAGCTTCGTGTTTGATAGTGGGAGGCCAGGGTATGTCTGTGGGAAACCTTCTCGCCGACACCCCAATGCCGTGATGCAATCTGCTATGTTGTCCTCGTCCATGTGTATTGGCACTGCTGTACTTTTTGAGTAGTGGATCTGAAGTCCTGTGGCATTGGCAAAATGGTCAAGCAGCAAGCGGAGGTTTTGGACATCATCGAGCTCACTTCGGACAAGCAGTAATGTGTCGTCCGCATACTGTAGCACTAGGCAACTCAAATTATTGTTGGATCGGGTGTCTGATGAGGCCTGATTGCTTGATCAGAACTCGGAGCACATCAGCCACTAGGATGAAAAGATATGGCGAGATTGGGTCGCCTTGTTTCAGTCCCCTTTTGCATTCAAACCATGGTCCGCGGCAACCGTTCACCATTACAGCCGAGAGTGAGGATTCCTTTGAAGTATCTGCAGCATCCACTGTGTCCAAACACCATTAAAGCCTCTTGCTTGCATCACTATCCGCAGGGCCTCCCAATTGACAGTGTCAAATGCTTTGGCGAAGTCTAACTTGACGACAAGGGTTGGAACTCTTCTGTTGTGGCAGCATTGAACAAGTTCCATTGCACACACGAAGTTTTCAGTAATTGATCTCCCTCTTATGAATCCTGTTTGATCAATATCAACCCGGTTATTGATCTGCTGCTGTAATCTTGTTGTTAAGATTTTAGTCAGGATCTTTATGCAGCAGTTCTGTAGACAGATCGGCCTGAAGGCGTCCATAGTGTTGGCATCCTATTTCTTTGGTAGTAGGACCATGTAAGCTCGGTTGACACGCTTCAGCTATGCGTTACCCTCATGAAATGCTGCTAGGAATTGCATGACCTCGGTCTTCACAGTTTGCCAAGCTGCTGTGTAGAAGGAGGGGCCAAAACCATCGGGCCCGGGTGCACTGCACCGATTCATGTGTTTGATAGCCTCTCTTGCCTCTTGTTCTGTGAACCCTGCCGTGAGTGCATCCGAAGCTTTGGGGAGGTTCTGGTATAGTTCATTGCAGTTGAATGCCCAAATGGAGTCGCCCGAGGTACCCATGATTGATCTCAAGTGGTTAGTCAGAGCCTGCACTTTTGCTGCATGATTAGCAACCTGCTCTCCGTTCACCTCAATACTCCGGAAGTTGTTCCTGCGCATCCTTGCCCTCCCTCACAGCTCTCAACTTTGCCCGTCGTTTCCAGTAAACAACCCTTTTTCTTAGTTCAAGTGATAAACTGTCATAACACTGCTGCCTGACCTGCAGTTCATGGTAGGAGAGGCTTCGATCTTCCTCAAGTGTGTGGGACGGACTTCGGGATTTCAGTGGAGAGGGTAGCAAGGATGGGCACGTGATCCGAGGTTGGTCTAGTGAGACCAGACAGGCTTGAGGAGGGGAAGAGCAGGCCGAGCTGGTTGTTGTGGAATATTCCGTCGAGGCGAGCAAGCGTCGGCACGCTCCTCTTGTTGGACCACGTGTAGCGGCAGCCGGTGAGTGGAAGCTCAAGAAGGCCCAGAGCATTCGTCGTGTCGTTGAAGGCAGCGATCAGGGTCGTGTTGTTTGCGTAAAATACAATACCACAGAAAGAACGAACGGTGTTACCTCAAAATAGCATTTCGATCGTCACGTTCGGAACGAAGTAACGCTGTCGCTGTCACGATGTCAACTGTCCGCTCTAGATATCTCCCGTCATCAGTTGGACACAGTTTAATTTCGAGCCTGTTCGCTTCGCTGAAAAGCTATGGCTGAAAGTACTTTTCATTGATTTATTGTGAGAGAAAAATATAGTTTCGATTAAAAAAACAAACTAAAAAATATGTTAATTTGTTGTGAAAGAAAAATATTCGGATTATAAGGCAAGCGAACAACGCCTTCTTCTACTGTGCGTAAGTCCATCTGTCCAGAGCTTGCTGCTGAACTACCTACAGAAATGATGAACGCCAAAGCCGCATGCATACCACCAATCATGTTGACACGTGTCTACCAGCAATTGCCGAGCCATGGCCACCGATGCCGGCTCGGAACGCGTCATGGCTGCTGCTGCGTGAGCGAGCAACGCAACCAGATGCTTGGTCTGAGCGATCGAGGGAGCGGCCTCGGCCGGCCGGCCGGCCAGCACACGCCCCCACCTTGGCGTCTCCTGCGTTGACGGCTGCTGGACGCCGGCCGTCGTGGCGCCATCCTCGGTCTGCTGGCACGTGCTGGGCCGGCAACAAGTTACGTACGGACACACGCATATGCCAACACATCGGTTCCTGTCTCTTTATTATCATATCAATCGCGCCATGGCCCATGAGAGTGACAATCTCTGACGGTTAGAAGCTGAGCCTTGTGTGGCTCGTACATACATACACATGTGTAAATACTCGCATTGCAATGCGTGGATCGATCGATGTCACAATCTCTGACGGTTAGCAGTTTTCGGTCCTTCTCATGAAGCTTGCAGTAGTCAACGGCCGTGTTTAGATGCCCGAATGTGGGCTGCCCGAATCACTGTTGAACACTGTAGTAATTTTGTTTTTATTTGTTAATAATTGTCCAAACATTGATTAACTAGGTTTAAAATATTCGTCTCGCAAAGTACAACAAAACTATACAATTAGCTTTTGATTTCATCTACATTTAGTACTCCATATATGTGCCGACATTTTGATGTGATAGGGAATCTTCTTTTTGTATAATGAAATTTGGGGGTGAATTTGGGAAACTAAACAAGACCAACATGGCTATTGGTGCTACACTGCTAGTGAGTAATGGTGCTCCGCAGTCAGCGTGTGTGTCACAATCTCTGATGGGTGCCATGCCAACGAGTAACATATTGTTTCGTTCGAGCAGTAAAAATGTAGCAAGTCTGGTCTTGATGTAATAACCATGCACAACAAGTATATCACATATATATTACCAAATAAATAAATAACACAAGCACAGATTGAGTATATTAACTTACTAGAGTACGTACGGTCGACTCGACCCTGATTTAATCTGCGTCCACGCGCATGCATGTTCGCTAGCGTTTACTGCCTGCTACTCTACTGCAGCTGGAGAGAGGAATGTGCTCTAGTAATTTAATTTAATTTAATTTAGTTACTGTTACCACGTACTAGTAGCAACCAGGCATGCACACAAAAATTAACAAAAGGCAGAGCAAAGCATGCACGACGCAGAGCACCTCCGATGGCAGCAACGCAGCACGTGACAAGCATGCCATCTCTCTTCTTCAGCTAGAAGATGGCTCACGGCTGCGGAGGCGCACCGGCACTGCCGTCGGCGACGTCGACGCTGGTGGTGCAAGCGAGGAGGCGGCGGAAGATGGCGCGCACGGCGCCGCAGGACGCCTCGTGCAGCCTCCTCACCACGGCGCACCCCTTCTTCTTCTTCTTCCTCCGCCTCCGCCGGTTCTGCTGCTTCCTGCCACGGATCCCCAGCACGTCGTCCTCCTCCCTGTCATGTCTGCTCTCGCCGCGCGCAACGGCAACGCGGTTGCTGGCGCTGCCGACCGAGCCGGCGTCCGTGGACGACCCTCCGTTCCGCTGCGGGAGGAACAGCGGGAACACGGCGGCGCCGCGCTCCCTGACGCGGCCGAGGCACGCCATGGTGCGCTCGGGCACCGTCTCCTTCCTCTTGGAGAAGGTGTAGCTGCGGAGGTACATCTGCCGGCACGAGTAGCTGTCCACCACCCGCGGGCTGCAGTACCCCGCCGGCGCCAGCAGCTCGCCGCTGTTCCGCATGCTGCCGCTGCCGTTGTAGTGGCCGTAGTAGTAGTACGATGCGCTGGCGCCGGCGGCGCTGCCGGGGCTCTCCTGCCCTCCTCCTCCTCCCTGGCGCCGCGCCATGGCCACCGACTTGACGAACTCGGCGTCGGACTCGGGCCACTTGTACAGGCTCACGTAGCTGGCCCGCACCGGCGCGCGCGCGTCCACGCACCCGATGGACGCCTTGCAGTTGCACCCGGCCGCCATTAATGGCGTCCGTTGTCGTCCCAGCTAGTCGGCCAGCTACGTACGGATCGGAGCTACCTACCTATCCAGCTAGCTAGCTGAGACGGTGAGCGGTGTGGGTGTGTGGGGTATATAAGGGAGACAGGGCAACAGCGACTGGACGACATGGGCGCCATGGGTGGTGGAAGGAGGAGGAGAGCCCTTGGCTTTGGTTGCAAGGAAAGGTGTTGCGATTTTTGCCGCGAGAATGATCACATGGCATCATCATGCATCGTGGTCACTCTCGTGCTGTGCAGTGAGTACTTGAGTAGTCAAAATGTGAGGCCTTCAGCGCTCTGAAAGTCTGAATAATCCAGTGCAAAGGCGAAACAATGTCAAAAACCTGACATGAAGTAACTTGTATGACAACTCATCAGTTTGGTCGCGTTTTCGGTTCTGAGGATATATCAATTTGGACAAGGTCCATGGGTTGTTAACTTGTAATTGTTCGTAGTTTGGCAGGAATTTAGACATGACGTTCATTATTAATCATGTTAGCGTGTTCGACCGCCACGCCTATTATATTTTTTTCTTGTCAGGAAGATAGCCTACCATGTCGATGTATCAATGTATGCTTGCAACAGTGGAGTGGACATGTATATATATCAGCTGGATAGAAGCTACTCCCCGCATTTCAAAATGTGAGATGTTTAATTTGGTTTCGTCCAAAGTTGATCAGACATCGCTAAGTAGATAGAAGAACATAGTAAACATCTATATAGTTTCTTGTAGTATATCGGGTTTGGTTGTTGAAAATGCTGCTACAACAGATTTCTATGAATTTGCTCAAACTGGAAGAAATTAATTTGACTTAGGACAAATCTCAAAAAACTTTACATGTTATAGCAAAGGGGCTGGGTCAGTTCCATGCATGACAGTATGATCAGCCCTGCCTGACCAAGCAATTGGGTAGATCCGCGTTTTGAGCTCAAGGAAGACAGACAGCTCGACAGAGGCAAGAGCGTGCATGGATTGAAATGATTGTATCGAAACCTGTGGTTAAGGATTCATGATGCGCATATTCGGGGTGCGTATTCCGAGGGACACGCCGCTTACTGTTAACAAATACAGCTACTATACTCCTAATTGCCTATAGTGGGGCTGTAATTAGGGACAGGGCAGTATGTTAATACTAGTGATACATAGGCTGGTAGCTGTTGTACTGGCCATTTGACTCTGCCATGCATGTATCAGTATTCAGTAGAAATGTCAAATGTGAGGTGAGGCAGGAAGAAAGGGACAGGACACAGGTGCAGTATGGCAAGCGAAACTGATTCCCAACAGTACTGAAAGCAATAGGTCTCTAGATAGCTCCTTTCTTGATGCCCGTAGAGTAGCACGTCCCTTGTGAACACTCAACAGTAGTAGAGTAGCTGCACTGAGCTTGAAAAATCTGCACCATGAGCTGGACACTTGTAAAACTTCAGTTTCCTGCGATTTCGTTAGTTTGTTTATTTGTTCAGAACGAAAAGGCAATAGCCTTGTTTGTTCAGAACGAAAAGGCAATAGCCAGTAGGCAGGTCCAGTGACGAAAAGGTGATAGGCAGGTCCACAGTTTGTGATGTGGAGTTGAGCACGCACTAGCAAAGTGACCCAAATGATCGGTTGCCCTTTTTAGTTAATCACAATCATATTGGATGGAAGCGTGCGTTGGCAAGAAACTGTTAGCATTGTGCTGCTGCTGGTGGTGGTGGTGGTGTAGTGCTAGATTACAAAAAGGAGACCTTTTCGTTACCTGGACAATCTTGTTGGACATTAAATTATTTAGACTGCCAGGTACCTTTTTTTTGTTTCTTATATTTATCACTTCTTATAAGTGATTTTTGTCTGGCCGTATACGGCACTCTTGTAACATAAACCTTGTTTCCACTTAATACAAAGATATGCACACTCATGCATATTCGAGAAAAAAATCACTTTTCAGTGAGTCAGGTCTACTCAATCTGTCTCGAAAAGAGTGTGCGTCTCGCTTTCAAGGAGCTAATCGATTTTAAGTTTGACTACAATAAATTTATTATATAATATATGATTAATCTAATGACGCTTATTCGATTCATAGATATTAGTAGTTTTTTTATATATTTGTTAAATTTAAGATTGCTTGGCTATTCGAAAAATGAGATTTGTTTCGAAACAATTTTTTAAGCAATGGAAGGAATAGAATTTACGTTCGCTAGCTAGGAAGAAGAATACGGCAGTAGCTTTTGTCAACAACTACTTACCCATGTCACAGCATAGTATATAGGGAAGAAATTAATATGACTAAGAGCAGATGCAGGCAGTAACCTAAAAGTTACCTAACTCCATCTCCTACATATAATTGGCCTCATTGCCATGCAGCATGCAATCCAGCTGGCTTGTTCAGCTTCTAGGTCGATAAACAAATTTTGTTACTTATACAACCTTGTCATGTGCAATGCAAAACAGGGACACGGTGCCCTTAACTGAGGATTTTGAAATATAGAAAGAAATCTATTTTTCGCCTTCCAACTATATATTGTCCGAGTTTGATTTTGTTGGCCATGCAGCTCCAAAACTAGAAATCTTTAACCACTGACAATAAATACCAGATAAATTTGACCATCTTGCTAGTTTCAAAGGTGGTTTATATTTTTTTAAAATCATAAGTAATTCATTTTAAATTAAAAATATGAAACTAATATATTTAAAAAAATAAAACATGTTTGCTGGTGCTAGATTTTTGAGTAATTTAATTCGAATATTATTTGTAGTGGTCCCTACTGTTTTATTGATCATAATAATCAATTTTTTTTTATTTATATCATCATTTTGTGCTTATTAAACCTAGAGATCGACCTCTCAAAATAGAGTACCAAATATGTCGAGTTATTAACCAAAATATTTTTGGAGGGTGCGCTAGTGATGGCATACTAGTTGCGGTAGCTAAATATGATCTATATGTAGTAGAGTATGGCACTTAAGAGATTGGTATTCTCTTTTAGATCTTCTGTTTATTAGTAGTCTGCTATGGATTTTCTTTTGGTTAATCTCAGTTATTAATATAATGATGACTTAAATAAGTTTTTGGACATGACTATGAGCAATAAAATGCTATAAATAAAATAAATTAAAATACCAATACCTCCAAATAATTCAAATGAAAAAGTGGTCAACTACAATGTTTCATAACTTTTCGAGATCTACAAACTTCATTTAGGAAGTTTTTCCATCCGATGTCTTTTGAAAAATTCAAATTTTAAAATTTTGAATTTCAAACGTAGTTTTGCATGACAAGATGAATTCAAATGAAAAAGTGGTCAACTACAATGTTTCATAACTTTTCGAGATCTACAAACTTCATTTAGGAAGTTTTTCCATCCGAGGTCTTTTGAAAAATTAAAATTTTAAAATTTTAAAATTTTAAATTTCAAACGTAGTTTTGCATGACAAGATGAATTCAAATTAAAAAGTGGTCAACTACAATGTTTCATAACCTTTCGAGATCTACGAACTTCATTTAGAAAGTTTTTCCATCCGAAATTATGGTGCTAACATTGTTCACAAATCTTATATATCTCTCTTGTAGTTTCACGAAACTACACGAGAGATATATAGATTTTGTGAACAACATAATTATTACTTTGTCGAATGAAGAAATGACCAATATAAAGTTTATAGATGAAGTTATGAAACTTTATAGTTGAAAACTTTTTTATTTGAATTCGTTTAGGGCACCAAAACGTGGTTTGAAAAATTATTTTGCCGAGTGTTTTACTTTGGCACTCGGCAAAGAAGCCTTTACTGAGTGTTTTTTTGGGGCGCTTTGCCGAGCGTTTTTTATTTGACACTCGGCAAAGCCTTCTTTGCCGAGCGCCGGAGGCTTTGCCGAGCGTTTTTTTTCGGACGCTCGGCAAAGGGGCGTTTTTTTTTTTGGCGCTCGGCACCTTTGCCGAGCGCCCGAAAAAAAACGCTCGGCAAAGCGTCTGGCGCTCGGCAAAGAAGTGGATTCCGGTAGTGATATGCAGTAGAGTATGGCACTTAAGAGATTGGTATTCTCTTTTAGATCTTCTGTTTATTAGTAGTCTGCTATGGATTTTCTTTTGGTTAATCTCAGGTATTAATATAACGATGGCTTAAATAAGTTTTTGGACATGACTATGAGCAATAAAATGCTATAAATAAAATAAATTAAAATACCAATACCTCCAAATAAAGCATAGACATGTGTTCAAAAAAAGTGAAGCACAGAAATATCAGTTAGTAATAAGAATCATATTTTTCTAGTTCGGAATTACTTGGTAGTTACGAATTTTTAGAAAATAAAAAATATATTATGTTTAGAAAATACAAATCCACCTATGAAATCATCTACTGCTAGATGGATAAATTTGTGACAGGTAGGTGGTCAGGGATTTCTAGTTTTTGAGTTGCGTGGCTAAAACCAAACTTCTCTAACAATAGAAGAAGACCAGAGAACGAACACGTAGTCCAGTGGCAGCATCTCCAGGTGTGAGCGCTGCCTGCCTAGGTTCGATCCCTAGATTGGTTGGACCTGAGTGTCTCATCGGGGATTTATATTCCTAAAAAAATAATGTTGTAGGTCCTGGATGTACACGTGAAGCTACAAAGGTAGTGCGACGTGCCCCACCGCTTGCGAAGCTCTGTTGGACTTCATTGATTTCCAGATGGACGTGTGGTGTGTATAGTTGCTAGATCTAGCATGTGCACTGGGTGTGCGTTGTGTGCATGTGGTGAGGTGAGTGTGTGTTTGTGAGTATGTTCAGATACTACAGTTGTACCTCAGAAGTCTAAGCTAAAAAAAAAAGACCAAATATAGACTTCTCCAGGGAGGGCATTGTGAAGGACTAGGCTAGGCGGGTCAATCGTGTGTCCTTGTCCATCCATTATCCATCAGCCTCATCACCACTCCGCTCGGCAATTGCATCAATATTTCAAGATGAGCTTACCGCGGGCAGCACACATGCATGAGCCATCATTATTGTGGTCACCCATGCGGCATGCGCGCCGGTACTGCCGCATACAGTATGCAGTAGCACCCTGAATGGACGATCGTCAAAGGCTACGTACTACGACCTTCCAGAGATTACCTGTCGTCGTTGGTTAGATCCAGGAAACATGCATGCGCCTTTAACTATCCAGGAGGCCGGCACCCAGCAGGCAGGAGCACAAGCCTGAAGACGCGCGTGGTAGCACAACTGCGCACAAGCAGCAGCAGCAAATGTTCACTGACCAAGTGACGAGACACCATCATGACACAGACAGGCAGGCAGAGTATTCTGAACTTCATTCTCTGGTCCCTGCTGGTGCTCTTTGGCGCCGCTGTGTGGGTTTCTTTTCTCTTTCTTCTTCTTGCATGCAAACTTATATACCTTGGCTCATACTGCAAGCAAAGAGACGGACGGTGTATGAGCATGAGAATACACATGCATGGTATATATAGAGAGAGATAGAGATCCCAAGCAAGTATATACACATGCATGATGCATGGTTACTACGTTACGTACAGGAGCAACAATGTGCACGTGATGATATGTAGTATGTCAGTATAGACGTGGCACCGATCCATTGGGCGGTGGAGGGATATCATTTGCATTGCTAGCTGCTGATCCATCGGGCGACGCTGGACTGGAATCATATTAGATCAGACCCATCGTCCATCACCATCAGGATTCGGTAAAGAGTAATAAGGTCTAGCTGCATGACAAGTGTGCATGCATTATGGCAGTGATAGTGTGGCCTTTTTCATATACAGATGAATAATATAATATACAGGTGATTGATCGTTGATCGACGAAGTGGGGTGTGAGCGATGATGATGCCTCTCTGTTCCAGCGTTGCCTTCCACTGGCAGAACACAGCAGCAGCGACGGCAGAAATTAAAGTCACTTCCCTGAGTAGTGTGCATTTCTTGTTACCGTAATAGCACATCATACTTTTGCTCCGTCCTACTCCTAAATAGTAGGAAATTTAATACAAGATAATAAATGTTTTTTTAGAGGAGATAATAAATGGTTGGGTATAATATGGGCTGAAAACCTTGCTTGCAGTTAGGCCCAGCGGGCTACTATACTGTGTTGGATTATATATGGGCCGAGCTAATGGGCCCTATGAGCTTACTGACCTAAGAAAGGATAAGAAAATACTGGATTTGTCTTGGGCCCACAAAGGGACTTAGTGCATTGTGGACTTCAGTATTACACCGCCACACAAAGCCCCACAACCGATTATGCTTCTTTCTTCCAAAAAAACTGATGACGCTTGTTTCTCTTGAGGAATTTGTGTGCTCCTAGAGGAAAACAATTCTTTTTCACTCCTCTGTCCTAAAATGATAGGCGTAGGGAAAAAGTAAACTTTATAAACTTTAATCAACAGTTAGTCAAATTATGCACCCCTTCTGTCCCAAAATAATAGTTGACATTATAGTATTTAATTTTTGTTACAAAATACTTGACCTTCTCGCTTTCAATCAATATTTCTCTCTTTTCCAATACACATGTCTCTTTTCCTAGTATCTCTCCCCATCTCAAACATTCTTTAATGCAAAAAGATATAGTACAAGCTCATATTAATGTCTAAAATGGTGAGCCCGTCATTCTCTTATAATTTGTAAGGACAATCTCATTTTTAATTTTTATTCCTTTTTCAATCTTAATTTAAATATAGCCCCCACCCACTTTTTATTATTTTAAATATAGACACACACTTAAGGCTAGTCTCAATGAGAGTTTTGTGACATTAAATAGAATGACATGGCATGGAATAGATGAGGAGAGAGATGATTAAAATTTCATGAGGATCATCTACACTGTTTCCAACACATGAAGTTTTGAAAACTGGGACATGAAACCTCCCACAAAGACTGGCCTAAATAATGAATGAAGATGATCACGCGTGCGGCTAGCCTTTATTTTTAGTACAATAAAAGTAATAATTATTAATATGATGCACGGGTTCCACCAACACAAATAAGAGACCCAACAGCCTACTAGTAATAATTGTAAGTACGTACAGCAGTAGAGTTGCATGCTATACAGTGGAGTAGTAGAGATGAAAGTACTACTAGCTACATAACCAGAATATTAAATTTCACCTAGTGAGGTGGGGTTCTCCTGATATTTTGGCATTCAAATGTTAGTATAAATTTTTCCTATTAAATGCCTCCTAGTGAGATTGTCATGTGCTATGACTAATGATAGTGTTTTATTACTACTTAAAAATATTAGGAGAATTCTACCATTTTGGTAGTGCTAGTCGCTACTCGCTAGCTACCCAAGGAATCGGATTGGAGGCTAAATAAGACAAGATGAACACCGTCATCGTCCCTAGCTAAAATCATCATCTATTTGATATAGTGAGTCTGAGTCCAAGAACTCCTCGATCAAGCAACGTGAGTGTAGTAGCCTATATGCGCAGCATGATGTCCACTGTGCATGCACGTTCCCGCCAGCCGTGAGGAAGTAGATCCACGGTGGGATGACGACTAGGCGGAGGAGGCACCACCACCTGCTGCTGAGCAGCCACCTTCTGCCGGAGAACGTCTACTGCCGCATTGAGGGCCAGTACCCCCATCCATTTGACCTTTTTCAGGGAAGATCCAGCATAGGCGATGGGGGCTTAGCCCCCCCCCCCCCCCACCCACCCACCCATTGAAACTCCATGCAATGCATCTTTCGTGGAAATCGGTCTCTGGTTCTTTGTTGATTGTAAAAAAGAATGGATACTCCCATTCAAACATGATTTAATGCAAAAAGATATACAACCTCATATTAATGTCTAAAATTGTGAGCTTGCCATTCTCTTATAATTTGCTAGGACAGTCTCATTTTTATTTTTAATCCTTTTTAAGTCTTATTTTAAAATAACCCACCTACTTTTTTATGGTCAGAAATAAAACTTAAAAATAATTAAAATAAAAAATTAGATTGAGATGATTTCCATATTTGCCAAGTCATATAGACACTACACAAAGAAATCATATTTTTATAGTCAATCTAGTTGTTGGAGATGTAAGTATTAATTAATACTATTTACTATAAGCTTGGTCAAAGTTAAGCTAGCTTGACTCACGCAAACGACAAATCTCATATAATTGCAACCTTTTATTAGTGAGGAAGCAGTAGGCAATATGGTCCTTGTAACCGAGAACGCACACTCGGGCTTACCGGGCCAAGAAAAAGGCATCATTCTGTGGGCCAACAAAACTGGCTTCCCTACATCGTGGGCTACCATCCATAATAAAGTAACGACTCTCTATTTACTGCCGGAACCCAAAAAAAAAGGCTGCAAGGTACTACTCCCTTATATGCTAGAACGCGACCATGCATGTATATATAGTTCGATTAAATAAGTAATTTATATAATACAATAATGCATCAATATTTCTGATACCAAATATGTAGATTTGACTTGGAATATATTTTCGTAGATAGAGTGCTAAGTTGATTTAGCGTTGTCATGAATACCTTTTCTTTTCCCTGCGAAACAAAACAACGTTCACGTGCATCCTTACTACAGTGTAGTAAGTTGCCTCGACGAGCCTGATCAGTCATCAGTCATCAGTCAGTTCACGTGCATCCTTGCCAAATCGATAATGACAGGACGCCGCATGTTCACTCCACCTCACTGCTGCTGCACGCCTTATCCCTTGCGCGCGCCGCCCGCTCTCGCCTGGCCGAACCAAGGCCGAAGCTGGTGGTGGTGGTGCTTGCTCCGCCCGTTGCGGTGGCGCCCACTCCCTCCCGTCGCAAGCGCTCGCTCAACCAAGCCAAAGCCCAGGGCTGGTGGTACTGGTACTTGTGCGCCGCGCGCAGGTGCTGGTGCTATTGGTGCTCGCACGTCGCCTACTCCGACCGCGACGACTAGAATCGATTGGCCCCAGCCTCTCCTATGTTGCAAAATGCATGTTTCAAGTGTTTCAGATGTTTCATAGGTATGTTGCAAGTATTTCATATGGATGTTGCAAAAGTAGATCGAGATGTTGCATATGTTGCAATGGTTGTACACGTATATTATAAGCTTCCGTTTCTAATGTTTCATCTATTTTTCCAGACTTAAGTTGCAAGTGTGCTTATCCGGATGTTGTATATGTTTGACACAGATATTGCAAGTGTTTTATCTGGATGTTGGGTTTGTTTACAATGGTTTCAAGTGTTTTCAGGTAGTGTTTCGGACGCATGTTTCAAATGTTTCATCTGTCTCCAGACGTATGTTACAAGTGTTATGTCTGGATGTTTGAAAAGCAGATCGGGTGTCGCATATCTCCCTCCTCACCTTCTACTACCTCACCTCAGTGCCTCGTCCTTCTCCCGGCGCCGGCTAGGCATCCAATATGATGCTGCGGCTGGGGCACACCGCGAGTCCTTCCGAACCAGAGGCGCAGACGGGCGCCGTCCCCTCCCCCTCTTCTCGATGCTGGTGACGTCCGGACGACGCGGGCTTCATGCAGGGCACATGAAACGAAGTGCTGGTGCGAGCATGTGTCCGGACTTCCGGACGCTAGCATTGCCGTTACTGTGTAGTGGAGTCTCATTAGTCATCAGTCAGCTCACGTGCATCCTTAGGCCTTGTTTAGTTACCAAACTTTGGGGCCAAAATCTGCATAGTAAATGTCCCGTCACACTGTAGCAATTTTATTTTTATTTGGTAATAATTATCCAAATATTGATTAATTAGGCTCAAAATGTTCGTCTCGCAAAGTAGAACAAAACTGTGCAATTAGTTTTTGATTTCATCTACATTTAGTACTCCATATATGTGCCGACATTTTGATGTGATGGAGAATCTTCTTTTTGCATAGTAGAATTTGGGGGTGAATTTAGGTATCTAAACAAGGCCTTACCAAATTGTGCTTTGTGCACTGCAGTCTCATCAGTCATCAGTCATCAGCAGGTGTTGTCAAAAATCGTCACGGCCGGCCCGGCCAATCTTCAGATCCCTCCCTGCGTCAGTCAGTTCCTCCTCGATGTGCGGATCAAACTGGTCGGGTGAGTCAAGTCAATGCAGCATGCATGATGCATGCATTATTGATTTTCCCATCTGAAAGGGGGTGTGCGTTGCATACTATGGCCCAGTTTAGTTACCTAAAAATTTTGCAAAATTTTTCACATTTCCCGTCACATCGAATCTTTAGACGCATGCATGAAACATTAAATATAAATAAAAAATAAAACTAATTACACAGTTTAGACAAAATCCACGAGACGAATCTTTTAAGTCTAATTAGACTATGATTGGACACTATTTACCAAATAATAACGAAAATGCTACGGTATGCATTTTGCCAAAAAAATTGGAACTAAACTGGGCCTATATTGGACGGTCAGTTCGGTTGCTTGGAAATGGAACTCTGTTTCTGATCGATGCCCGCCGCTGCAAAAAAGTTCGGCAGGAGCAGCTGCCAATTTTTCCTCTGCTGTCCCTGTATGTATCTGCGCGTGCGTGCTTATGTTTTGCCCCGATTTCCCTCGACATTTTCCCCCCGGCTACTTTTGAAATTGTTCGTAGATTCTTCTAGTACTAGATATTAGATAATGAAAACCCGATGGAATTTCTGTCTTTCTGAATTCATCGCGCACCCAATCCAAATTCCAAACCGTGCGTCCCCAGACCCCAAATCCAAACAGTTGCTGTGCCCAGCTGCCGCCGTTGTGGGCTCAGAGAAGGCACCCTCAGGCTTACTGGCCCAAGAAAAGACATCGTTCACTGTGGGCTATGATCCATCCATCAAGTCAACGCCTCTCTATTTACTGCGGGAACAGATATGGACAGCAAGCACTACGGTTTCCAGTAGTGAAGGTTGTTCTCTTCTGGATATATCGCAGTGTTTAATCAATCGAGTTTGACTAAACTTTTTATAGAGAAAAAGAGTATATCAATTTTTATGGTATTATGAAATACATATATAATTTAATTCACCATAAAATATATTTTTATAGTATATCTATTTGGTGTTATAAATATTGCTACTCCTAGCTCTTTATAAACTTAGCCAAACTTTAATTAGTTTGATTCTAAACAAATAAGTCTGTCCAAATTTATATAAAAATATACTAAAATCTATTATACTTAAAATGTATCATTGGACTTATCCAGGGGCGAATCTACAGGGGAGGCTGGGGGGCTGGAGCCCCCTACAGCTGGTGCATCAATGGAGATATGGGGAGGGTGAGGGAGAAGAAGAGGTGGAGGAAAGAAGAAAAATGAAGAGAAAGAGAGGAAGAAGAAGAGACCAGCCCCCTGAGCTCCATGAAAGTTCTGCCATTGGAGTTTAGGAAGGAGGCGTTGGACACTGGACAGAGGTTGAAGACGAAGGTCGAGCCAGCCGTAAAGTTCAGCCCCTGTAGGATTTTGTCCTGGATCCGCCACTGGACTCGTCATACTGTATATTTTCGTAGCATATGTATTTAAATTCATAAACATTGATAATATTTCTTATAAAACCTAGTAAAAAAGTTTAAATAGTTTAACTCATCCTGTGCTTTTTGAGACGGATCGGATTGGAGGGAGTACATTGACCACACATGTTGCCTCAAATGGCTGAACGAGCATAATCGAAGGGTGCAAAAGGGGATGACACGCTGGCAGATGAAAGTTGGGGTCAACTCATGGAAGAGCACCTCATCTTCCTTTATCTATCTAGACCTTGTTTAGGCCATGTTTAGATTGCAAGTTTTTTTCACTCTCTCTGTCACATCGAATCTAGGAATACATGCATGGAACAGTAAATGTAGATAAAAAAATAACTAATTACACAGTTTGATTGTGAATTACGAGACGAATCTTTTAAGCCTAGTTAGTCTATGATTGGACAATAATTAACAAATACAAACGAAGTGCTACAATGCCAAATTTCACTCTCTCTCTCTTAAATCTAAACAAGGCCTTAGATTCAAAAGATTGAAAAAAATTTGGAACTATAGCATTTCGTTTGTATTTGGTAGTTAGTGTCTAATCATGGACTAACTAGGCTCAAAAGATTCGTTTCGTGATTTACAACTAAATTGTGTAATTAGTTATTATTTTTATCTATATTTAATATTGCATGCATACGTCCAAAGATTGATGTGATGGAGAGAGTGAAAAAATTTTAACTTCTGGGGTGATCTAAACAAGGCCCTATATGAGAAAGAATGCAATTCTAGCACAGTGTCATGGTTTTATATCTTAAATTCGATCAATTATAGATAAAAAAAGTATTCTTTTTTGAACGGAGGAAGTATCTCAAACCCAACCGACACCTATAAACCAATCTCATCAGGTGATGTCAAAATCATCACGGCCGGCCAATCGGATCCCTCCCTGCGAGCGTTAGTTCCTCCTTGATGTGCGGCGGCGCGGCAGGCGGCGCGCAGCAGCTTTTCTCCTCCGCTGCCTGTTCAGATCAAGGCCTTGTTCAGTTCCCCAATTCTCTCCCCAAATTCCACTATGTAAAAAGAAGATTCCTCGTCACATCAAAATATCAGCAAATGCATGGAATACTAAATGTTGATGAAATCAAAAACTAATTGCACAGTTTTGTTGTACTTTGCGAGATGAATATTTTAAGCCTAGTTAGTTAAAATTTGAATAATTTTTACCAAATACAAACGAAATGCTACAGGAATTCTGATACAGTGTTTTTCTCCCCAATTCTCTCATCTAAACAAGGCCAAAAAAATGGTTTGGTCCGCTCCGCTGCGGCATACGAGATACTCCCTCCGTGCAACGAAGCTTGCAATTATGAAAAGCGTGATAGTTAATCTGACTTAAATTTAACTAAATTTATAGTAAATAATATTAACATTTATGTCTACAAATAAATTTATTATAAAAATATATTCTATAACTAATCTAATGATATTTATTTTGTATTATAAATATTAGTATTTTTAATATAAATTTAGTTAAAGTTTAAACTGTTTCACTACTCGAAAAACGAGAATCGCATGTTTTTATGGACGCAGGGAGTACCAGGAAGCAGTAACAGGAGATGGACCAGCGGACTATTTTACTGTATCGGCAATGCTGCTGCTGCTGTTCGGTCGTCTGTCCGTTCAGACGGATCTCGCCCGAGTGGCTCGCCAGCCTAACGGACCCGGCCTCCGCCGCCCTTGTCCGCATCGCTTGCTCTGCGGAGTCGACGCGCTGCACGTCCCTGCTTGTGGGACGAATCCAGCCCTCCCCCGCGCTGCCTCTGCTCGCGCCGCACACCCCCGCTGCGCGCCTCAACTAACAGGACGAATCTCACCCTCACTCGTGCCGCCCCTGTCCGTACCCGCGTCTCCCATTGCGGACGTGCTCCATCTGCCTGCCGCGTCCCTGCCGAGGTCGGTGCCGCCGACAAGCTCTACACCGGCGACCTCCGCGCCACTCCATAGCATCGAGCTCTATCCCGGGATCGAGCTTCGCATAGATGAACCTTCATTTTTATCCGAGCAGCAAGTAGATATTGCGCTTGAAAGCGCATGTTGTAAGCGTATTTTTTAAGTGTTTCAGAGGTATGTTGCAAAATTAGATCGAGGTGTTGCATATGTTGCAATAGTTATACACATATGTTGCAAGCTTGTATTCCTAATATTTCATCTATTTTTTTAGACGTATGTTGCAAGTGTGTTTATCCGAATGTTGCATATGTTTTACATATATGTTTGCAAGTGTTTTATCTAGATGTTGCACATGTTTTGTAATGGTTTCAAGTGTTTTTAGGTGTTTTTTGCAAGTATTTCAGATGCATGTTTCAACTGTTTCATCTACCTTCAAACGTATGTTGCAAGCGTTGCATTTGAATGTTTCAAAAGTAGATCAGGTGTCACATCTTCCTCCTCACCTTATGTTGCCTGGCCACGGTGGCTCCTCCTCGCGACGCTGGCAGGGCATCTGCCACTTCCTCCCTCTATGCTAGTGATGTTCGAGGTGGTACAGGCCCCACGTGTGTGTACGAAACGGTGTGAAAAAATTACTGCAGGCGCAGGCGTCCGGACATCAAGCCCGTTACTATATTGGATTATATATAGGCCTTGCTAATGGGCTCTATGAGCTTACTGACCGAAGAAAAAATATTGGATTCGTCTTGGGGGCCACAAAAGGACTTCAGTGCATCGTGGGCTTTTGATCCAGCAAGTATTATCCAGCCATAAAGCCCACAACTGATGATGCTTCACTCTTTTGCCGTTTTGTGTGCTCAGAAAACTGTTTACTCCATTCGCCCTGAAATGGTAAGCATATTTCATAAAAAGAGTGTAAAATATATTAAATTAAATAAAAAAGGTTATAAAACTTAAATATATTAAATAAAGGGCACATGCAAGCTAGTCAGCATAAGATAGAGCATGGTTTCAGAAAAAAAAAACTAGGTTCATATTTTTTCAATCTGAAACCAAATTTCTATGAATTTTCAAAGGGAAAATCAAACACTTTTATAGGTTGAGGGAGATCATAAAACCGGTTTTTATAAATGAGGGAGGTAAATCAGACGACGCAAAAGTTAAGGGCCCGGTGTCAAAAGGAATTTTTCCTGGAACAAATATGGACTGCAAGGTACTCGCTTGATATAAAAATGCAATTTTGTCGTGGTACCAAACTAAACCATATAGAGTCTAATTAAATTCATAAAAAATATCTATCAATATTTATGATGTCAAACACATATACAAATTTGTCATAGAATAGAATAGAATATATGGTCGTATCATAAATATTACTATTCTTCTTTATAAACTTAGTCGGATTTTAGATAGTTTAATTAAAATGGCAATATTTACAGAGGTGGTTTGGCATTGGGCACCGTTGTTGCCTCAACGAGCAGACTCGGATGGGGAAAAGGAGATGACACGTGATTGACGCGCGGAGCTGGCAGTCGAACCTTCATGGAAGAACGCCACGCCCTTGTTCAGTTCCCGAACTGGCGGTGCCCGAATTGCTACAGTTTACTACAGTGCGTATGAAATGCGTACTGTAGCAATTTGTTTGTATTTGGTAAAAATTGTTCAAACTTTGACAAATTAGGTTTAAAATGTTCGTCTCGCAAAGTACAATAAAACGGTGTAATTAGTTTTTAATTTCATCTACATTTAGTACTCCATGCATGTGCCGACATTTCGATGTGATGGAGAATCTTCTTTTTGCATAGTAAAATTTGGGAAGAAGTTGGAAACTAAACTAGGGCCTTGTTTAGTTACCAGAGTCGGGGGTGGCCGATTCGGCACAGTGCCACCCCCGACACTGTAGCACTTTTTGTCGTTTTGTGCTAATAATTGTCCAAATCTTAATTAATTAGGCTTAAAATGTTCATCTCGTAAAGTACAACAAAACTGTGCAATTAATTTTTTATTTCATCTACATTTAATATTAAATATATGTGCCGGCATTTTGATGTGATGGGGAATCTTCTTTTTGCATAGTGGAATTTGGTGGTGAATTTTGGAATCTAAACAAGGGCTAGGCCCACATCTATCTACTGTACTCGCGGAGATGAGTCATGAGGTCTTGTCAAAATCATCATCACGGTCACGGCCGGCCAATCGGATCCCTCTGCGTACTCCAGTTCCTCCTTGATGTGCGGCAGACTATCGCGCCATCCGCCGCTACAAGACACACGGAAGTTGCTGGAGATGGACTAGGCCGGCTGCCAAGTGTGGCTGACGCCAAGTGTGGCCTGTTTCCAATTTCCATACGCTGCAGAGCACGTGAGGTTGTTCGGCACCTCAAAGTGGTCACACACATTAACACATAAAAACTACCAGTAAGCTCTAGTATACTACAGTTTTCAGTCATAGCTAGCTTTGGTTGCCGCGTGCATCCGTATGGGTGAAAGGCGCACATCAAAGATCATCTTTGATATATGTTTCCAACTACATCCATCTTGAGCATGCATGAGTCATTCATATGCTTCCAACTGGATCTGAGCACGCACGCATGAGGATGAGATATCCAAACATGACAGGATCGACCGAACCCGAGGATCGGACTCGAAAACATTCCCCCTGTTCGGCTGAGCTTATCAGCACGGCTTATTAGCCGTGGAACAGTGTTTTTTTCTCACAGCAAATCAGCCACAGCCGGCTTATAAGCCAAAAAACAGCCTGTCGAACAGGGCCATTATTATGATATGATGAGAGCGAGAGGTCAGTCCTGATCCTGAACTACTAGAACCTTCAGCTCGCTAGCTGTTGGGCCGGGCACGGACGATTTGCTCTGCACTCTGAAGCGTCCACACTGTGTATAATTAACGAGTACTCCCTCTGTCTCAAAGTATCTGTTGTTTTCGTTTCTCGATAAACAACTTTAACAAAATATATATTAAAAAAATATTAGCATTTATGGTATATAATTAGTATCCTTAGAAAAATCTTTGATCTAGTTTTTTAATAAATTTATTTGAAGATACAAATATTGCACATATTTTTCTATAAATCGAGTCAAACTTGTGGCATGAAAACCGAAAACGACAAATAATCTGGGACAGAGGGAGTACGTTTGTTTTTCTAAGTGAAACCGGAGGGATTTCCCCCTACTGGACTTTTATTAATAAGAGTAAGAGTAAGAGTACGTTATTATATGCTCATCGTACTCCTAAAGCAGATCGTTAGTGAACTGTTGGGTACTCCTATATTTAGGATGCAATGATGGGTTTCATGCATGCGTTTTAACGGGCGGCCAGGGTGATTAATTGGGCAGGCCGCCGTGCAAGCCGGACTAGCTACATAGTTCGTCGATCTGGAGTCGTGACTCTTGAGCGGCACCTGCCACACCATATCGAATTTATATATATCAATAATGAGCGGTTTGTTCGCTTGGGCTGATCTGGCTGGCTGAAAGTACTGCTGGCTGGTTTTTTTTAGAGAAAAACACTGCTGGCTGGCTGGCTGGCTGATTTGGCTGATAATCTCAAACGAACAGGTTGTCTTTTGCACGCTGTCCGGCCGGTCAGTAGTGAGTCCTAGCTACTTGGCACAGTACTCCTCTCCCCTTAATTAGGCATGCATGCTATGCTAGCTAAGATTTTTAGAGTGCCATTATTAACATCAACATCTTTGTAAGAACGAGAACGCTGCTATTTTTGTGTTTGTGACGCAGCATCAGCAAGCAAACAGGGACGGCAGCCGAACATGTGCATGCATTTGCCGAATTCGTTGCTACTGTACTTCTGGTACGGGCAAGTCAAGTCAATGCATGCAGCATATGCATTGGCATTGGTCGCAGTCGGTCGCTCGTTCCGATTTTCTTCCCATGTGTGTGAACGGGGCTGGGCGACGCTCAGTTTGCATGGTTTGGTTGCTACTGTACTGTGTTTCTGATGCCCCGCTGCGTGCAAAAAATTTTTTTTTTTTTTGATAAGGCGTACAAAAAGTTGGGCAGGAACGGAGCCGCTGCTGCTGCCAGAGCCAGAGTGCCACCTTTCTTCCTCTTGGATTGGATGTCTGTAGCTGAATTCCTGCCTCCGGTCCCCTGTGTCTCGTAGCAGCGCTTCACTTTGACCATGGGTTTCGTTTCGTTCGTTGGTCTCCGATTGTGCTGGAGATGAAGAGGAGGATGGAAAATGGAAGCAAAGCAAGAACCAAGCTAAGGAGCATGCATGACAAACACATGCAGTTGCTGTTCGGTTCTCCGCCGAGGTAGCAAGCAAGAAGCATCCAAGGGGCAAGGAGCCAAAGGACTGCTAGCTTCGAGGCAACGAACTGTCATTTTTCCCCTCCCTGTACTGCGCGTGCGTGCGTTTCCCCCTCCCCGAGCACAAGCTCAAATTGTTGAGAGATAGATGTAGTGTAGAAACTAAAACGGAAATGCTAGTGGCCAGACCTCTGCGCGCGTCCGCACGCCCGCGCGTTTCTCTGCATCCTGTTCCTGCGCTTGCTCGTTTTGCGTGCCTAGGCAGGGCCCACGTCGACCGACCACACGCGGGCCCGCTCAGCAGCGCCCCAGCAGCTGTAGCAGACGACAACGGCAGGTGGG
The DNA here is from genome assembly GCA_022457205.1 of Saccharum spontaneum. Taxonomy (NCBI): domain Eukaryota; kingdom Viridiplantae; phylum Streptophyta; class Magnoliopsida; order Poales; family Poaceae; genus Saccharum; species Saccharum spontaneum. The sequence continues at coordinate 8,997,268 of CM039613.1, forward strand.
TCTCATTCAACAAGTATAACATCTTGCAACGTACGCTTGCAAAACACCATAAAGAATTTGAAAGCATGTCTGTAGCCATTGCAAAATATTGCAATATCCAGATGAAAACACCTGCAACTTATGTATGAAAATACTTGAAACACTTGCATATATATGCAAAATCCAGATAAAACATTTACACATACGTCTGAAACAGATGAAACATTAGGAACATACACTTGTAACATATATACATGTATAGCCATTGTAACATGTGCAACATCTCGATCTACTTTTGCAACATCCACATGAAACACTTGCAATTAATGTACTTCTAAACATCTGAAACATTTGAAAGATACATTTGTAACATGCGATGCATCCTGATGTAGTCTCCTCCGCTGTCTGCACCGGGCACCACAGGCGTAGCAGGTGCACGAGGCCGAAGGGCTTCCACGCCAGGGCCTACCGCTTCTCCTTGTGCCAGCTGCGCCTGTCGGCGTTGTCAGGCGCGAGCACGCGCACGACGGTCTCGGTGGCCAGCTACTGGCAGTCGACGAAGCGGTCCCTAGGTGTGGGCGCGGCGGTGCCCGTGCCGTCAGGCGGGGCGGGCAGCAAGGGAGGTCCGGCGGGCATGGAGGCTTGAGCAGTGGAGGTGACAGCGGTATAGTTTTGGAGAAGGAAAGGAAGGGAACGCCATGAGCAACGGGCGAAGCAGAGCATGGGAGTTCTTCTTTTCTTATCCTTATTCGGCCGGCACACGATAATAAAAAAACTGGTTAGTCCGCAGGCCGTGCCGTGCAGTTGCAAACCTAGGAAAGTCTGATGCCCTGCACACGGCATTACCGAAACTAAAAGGCTGCGTGCTGGAGTTTTGTGAAAATTTCTTTCTCCACATTCAATTCAAATTAAACCGTGCATCCAACCGGACTACGAAACCGCCTTTTTCTTTTCGTACTAAATAAATATCTCTCTTCTCCGTCGCTGTCCTGCATGATCGGACGATAGCATCCACATGTTTGGCACAGTTTATATAAGTTACTTATAGCCGAAATAAGTTCAATTCTAGATGTCAGAAAGAGATAATATATAGTCGGCACTAGTTTATTTGGTGAATTATTAGAAGATGCAGATTGATTGTGTTGCTGTTCAGAGAATGCCAATGTTATTGCCTTCATTGTATAATTTTCTCTTCTCCTTATTAATATATGCCGGCCTTGTTCCGAATCTTTTGAAAAAAAAAAAGTTCACGGTAAAAGTGGGACAACATGCTTTTCTGCAGCCCTTTTTATGGCCGTGCACTGATATATGACGCTGACATCGATATGTTTTTTTTTTCCTTTCTTAGCTTGTCCTGATATTTTGTATTATGAAGACACATCTAATAGTGACTTACGGAGTATGACTTATGAGCTAACTCTAACCATTTTATTTTATATTTTAATAGAAGAGAGAGAATACATCTTTTGATATATTTGTATTAAAATGCAAAAAAAAAGGACCAGACCAAATTAGAGAAGTCATTTTTTAAAGAGAAGCTATGACACTAGCTGATATCCTAGATCTGTCTGTATTTTCTCTGTTGACCTGCCCCCCAAACATGGTTTACCATTATATTAGGAGGACAGCAGTACGTACGTATCTTGACTTGTTGAGTCTCGACCACACGCAGCAGTAGTGAGACGCACGAAAGATCACACAGAAAGACCACACGCAGTAATGTGAAACCATTTGCCGCCAATCGATCGATCGATATTGATTTTTAACCTCTCATCAGTTTTGTAATGGGTTTAGTTGTCTGGTGTCATCTTTACTACTGACACCAGCGTACCCCGTGTCACTGTGAAAGCAGCGCCTAAGCAAGAGACGATATATAACAAGTTAAAAAGTTTGGTTGGTTGGTCGCAAGGCCCCATCATGATCGGAGGTAGCCCGAGAACGGGAGCAAGAACGCAGCAGCCAATGGCGACGCCGCCTCCACGAGAGCCGTGCGGGCATCACATTTCCCTGATGTCTGACATCTACATGGTCTCCAGCTTCCAACAGAAATTCAGAGCAAATTCAGATATGGATCGTCGTCGTCGTCGCGGCAGCTAGCCTTTGGCATCCATCTTGTCACCTAATATCTCCCTCTCACATGCGCTGCTCGATCTCTTGTTGAGCAAGCTGCCTGCTTGGTGCTTTGCCTAGCCAGCGAGACAGCAGACAGCAGGCACTTTTTTCCTTGTGGTGTCTGGACGGCTAAGGCCGGAAGGGTTATCTATCTATCAGGTTTGCATGCAGAGGAGAGGAGGCCCATGCATGTCTGACTTGAGAGCAACATGCCAAACCACTAGTCTTGGAGCGTTGCTTTCCACACAGGTATTTGACCACACATGTGTGTTATCTACGCCTTGTTTAGATGCACATGAAAAGTTAGAATTTTTTCACTCTCTCTCCATCACATCAATCTTTAGACCTATACATGAAGTAGTAAATATAGGTAAAAAAATAACTAATTACACAGTTTAGTTAGAAATTAAGAGATGAATCTTTTGAGCCTAGTTGGTCCCTGATTGGACAATATTTGCCAAATAAGACGAAAGTGGTACTATTCATCGGGTTAGTTTTTTTTGCAATCTAAACGAGCCTCTACTTATGTAAAGTAACCTGCGTGCAGAGCATGTCGTGTACGAGACAGATACGTACGCGTCCGGTTGCATCCATCGTCCGCGTGCGCCTGCCTGCTTCGATTCGCTACAATTGGAGCAGCAGCACATAAAAGGTTTCGCCTCGCGTTGCGCTAGCTTGCGCCGTCAGAAATAAGGCGTTGGTAAACACTAGTACACTACTGCACGACGTTCAGATTTGGAGGCCAGGTTTTTCTTTTTCTTTGACAAAGTTAACAAGACTGCTGCATGTACAGCGTCTGAAACAAAGGAGGGGTGTCTGAAAACTCTGAATTGAAAACACAAGTCTCTCAATAACCATCAGACGAACTGAAGGAACCGAGGATGTATGGATGATCAGCACCTACTGCCACTTATTTGAATCCAATTTAGATTAAAATAATTTTGACCAAATACAAGGCTCCCATCAGTAGCCAGGACACATGCATGTCTCATCATTCTGATTACACCATCAGATAATTGACCACAAGCAAACACCTGACAGGAATGATCAAATAACAAATCGTGTATGGTGCGAAACCTTTCTATGCTGCACAAGTTAAGTTAGCTTGGAGTTTGTTCACAAGTGTCACTCACTCAGGAGCAAACCCTCTTTCTTTTTCTCCTTTATTTACCGACGAGTAGTAGACCTACAACTACTTAAACTGCACTCGTTAAACAATACGATCAAATCAACTAATTATTTTAAAAAAACATCAGAGACTATATAAAACTTAGTACGAACAAATCAACTAATTGTCTTTGTAAAATAAAAAGTACATAACTTAAAGGTCAAATATATATGCAGCAACTTATTGTTTCATTCTTTGTCGATCGGTTGTGTCATCATGTCATTTCCCTTGCCATGCATGGAGCATAAAGCAAACTTGCCGAGCAGTTCTAAATGGATATAATATTAGCGCTTTTTTATTTTGGTAAAATAATGACAACATTAAGAGGGTATATGGTTCCTAGCCACACTTCATCTTGTGCAAGTTTGATCAAGTTGACAGGTGTTTGTTCGGCACCTAAAGCTTTGACAAGTTTCTTTTGAGCTCCGTATGTCATAGATTCTCTTATAGGCAAGGTAAAGTGTGGCTTCAAATTTCCGAGCCATATATTTTGTGGCTTGCCATACTTACCTAAGATTACTTGTCGCAACCTACAACTAGAAACCAAACAGCGCCTAAAAGAAGGAAAAGATGATGATATAGTAGTAGAATTTTGAAATTTGAAGCATGTTAGAATTATATCGAAGTTCTGTTTTACAAATTTGTTATTCATTTTCTTCCAATACCAATACATCATTAACCTTGTTGTTTCTCAAGTCAACTCTGGTCACACCATGTTTGTTTTAGATTTGGTTATATACAAAATATGTTAGCATGTGTCATATAATACTAAAGCCAATACCCATGGAAACTACCATGTTTGGTTTTCTTTTAACAAACCGATATCAAAGTGCTAAATTCTCATAAAGGACTGCTATGAGATGTACACACACAAAACTTGAGCCAAACCAAAAGACAAAAAGAAAATCCAAACAAATTGAGAGAGAAAACAAACTCGATCTCGATGAATGAAAGTCTCAAAATGTTGGGCATATGCAAGCCACCAGCCTCTTAATTCATGATCGCTTACTCGAAGTGTTGGACATACTGGTTCCTTGATCGATCGACGATATGTTCTTGCATTGAAAACTTCTCAAAAAAGAAGGAAATTTGTCTGCTCGAACTCGTGGTCTCCTTTTCATCGAATTTGCTGCACTCCAATATCCCAAAATAAATAACTACCAAATTGCAAAGGTGTAGACAGAGAAAACACATGAGAGAACATGTTGGAATATCTAATAGCTAGCAGCTGCATCTCCTACCAGCACATGTATATATATCTCATAGAGTTATTAACGCTCCACAGTAGGCATGGCATGCATACTGAGAAGCTATTCCGTTTCCAACAGGCCGGAAGCGTGAGCTCTTCATACTATTTATATTATTTATATGAGTGCTACCACCGTTTACTGCTGTTTTTCTTTTCTTTTTTTAAGAAAAAACATGCCACTGCTGTTTTCTAGCATGCCAGTCACATTATTGGGGGAACGTAACTTGAAACAGACATGAAAGAAACGTTAGCATACGTAAATGAATAAGGGGGTGTTAAATTAACTAAATCTATACAAAAGTCACTTCCCGAGAAAGTAATTCTCGCTTTTCAAGAAGTCGCAGTTTTAAATTGACTAAATCTATATACAAACACAAACGTTTATGATACCAAATAAGCGGGTGTTTGGATTAGGTAGCTAATAGTCAGCCCATGTTTTTTTTTATACCAATTAGAAAGCCTAAATGTGAGTTGATTTTGGGTTAATAAGAACTCACGAGGGCTAATTGATGGTTAGAGCCCTTATTATTCCATAATTAGTTCATGTTTAATATATTTTCACAAGGTGGGCTAACTTTTATCCCTATGATCCAAACAGACCCTAAATATCATTAGATTGATTATAGAATATATTTTCATACTAAATATAATCGTAGACATAAAAATTGATAGTTATTTTAAAAAAAATCATGGGGAGAGTTACAAAGATTTATGACATCAAATTGGTATGCTACGAAAAAATAATTAATAAAAAATCTAATGATACTTATTTGGCATAATAAATGTTATTATTTTATTATATAAATTTGATCAAACTTGAGATGTTTTAACTCTCTAAAGAAGTCAAAATGACTTATAATTTGGGACGGATGGAGTACCAATTTACTTCCTCTTATTTTAGCTGCTAAAGAGCAAGACCACTTCTACTATTATTTGGTTAACTAAGGACAAGATGGCCATGCTGGTCATGCATGTCTGACTTGCGAGCAACACGCCAAACCACTAGTCTTGGAGCGTTGCTTTCCACACAGGTATTTGACCACACATGTGTGTATCTACCTTAGGTAAAGTAACCTGCGTGCAGAGCATGTCGTGTACGAGACAGATACGTACGTGTACGGTTGCATCGATCGTCCGCGTGCCTTCCTGCTTCGCTACAAATTAATGGAGCAGCACGTACAAATTTCGCCTTGCATTGCGTTGCGCCGTCAGAAACGCACGTACAAATTTCGCCTTGCATTGCGTTGCGCCGTCAGAAAAGGCGTTGGTAAACACTTCACGACGTTCGGATTTGTGAGGCCAGATTTTTCTTTTCTTTTCTTTGACGAGGTTAACAAGACTGCTGCAAGTACAGTGTCTGAAACAAAGGAGGTTTCTGAATTGAAAACACAAGTTAGGAACTGAGGATGTATGGATGATCAGCACCTACTGCAACTTATTTGATCCCAATTTGCGTTTTACAAAAATTGACTAGATGAGGGCAGCTCAGGCGGCTCCTCCCCTCCCCGCCGTCGAAGGCCATCCTCCCCGGCCAAAGAGAAAGGTTTTTGCCTCGTTTCCTCAAAACGAAGCCGTTGATGATAAATCATTATATCCAGACAGGAAAGCTCTCCCCTCCGTAGTTCATGTAAAAAAAAAAAAGACTAGATATTAAGGTTCTCTGGAGTCAGGGCACATGTCCCACTCTGACTGCACCATCGATCAGGTAATTGACCACAAGCAAACACCTGGCAGGAATGATCGAATAACAAATCGTGTATGGTGCACAACCACAAACCTTTCTATGCTGCACAAGTTAAGTTCAACTTGGAAGTTTGTTCACAAGTGTCAGTCACTCAGGTGCAAACCTCTCTTTTTTTGCCTTATCATAGACCTACACCTACTTAATCTGCACTAGCTAAATAATACGATCATTATTTTTTAAAAAAAATAGAGTATATATAGAACTTAAAGGTCAAACCTCTCTCTTTTTTCTTTCTTTGCCATAAACCTACACGTACTTAAACTGCACTAGTTAAACAATACGAAAACCAAGTAATTATTATACTTTAAAAAAAATAGATAGTATACAACTTAAAGGTCAAATGTGCAGCAACTTGTGATTTCATTCATTGTTGAATGGTTGTGACATCATGTCATTTCCCCTGGCATCGAGCATGAAACCAACTAGCTGAGCAATTCTAAATGAAAAAAATCTTAGCACTTTTATTATTTTGGTAGAATATAAGCAAAAGACTAAAAAAAAGTAAAAGATGGTGTAGAACAGTACAATTTTTTTTTGAAATTTGAATAATGTTAGAATTATGTCGAAGTTCTGTTATACAACTTTATTATGCATTTTCTTTCAATATCAATATGTCATTATATCCTTGTTGTTTAAGTTAACTATTTTTATATTTGGTTAGCTCTTATTGTACAAAGTATATTATTATGTGTCATGTAACTGTAAGCAAATCCATGAAAATCTTGTTATTTCTTAGTTGTACACAAAGCCCTACCGGAGCCAAACTAAAAGACACCAAAAACCCAAGAAAAAGATAAAAAAATAAAATGAAGTCAAGAGAAAACAAACCCAATCCTGATGAATGAAAGTCTCTAAAATGTTGCCCACCAACAAGGCAACAACCTCTTACCTTTTACTTGATCTTGTGCATGATCGAAGTCATCGATGTCTAAGTTCGCTCAAAATATGTTCACTTTATTTTCATATTTGTTTTTTTACCTCAAGCAGCATGGGAAATTAAACTAGATGAACTAAGAGTGTGCTAGAGTAGTGGTATGAGACAAAAATAGCCAAACCAAAAGCCAAAAAAAATCAAGTCGAGAGAGAGCAAACTCAAACTCGATGAATGAAAGCATAGACATGTTCGCACTTGCAAGGCACTAGCCTCTTACTCCTTTCTTGATCTGGTGCACGATCGAAGTCAGCGTTGGATGCTTGCGAAAATTTCTCTGGCTTATTTGCATCTTTTGTTTTTTACCCGAACCAGCAACGAGGAATTAAACCAGATGAAGTATGAGCACATAAATCAAAGCAAGATGCAATGCCTGCCTAATTTCTAGAAACGCGAAAAAACAAAGAAAGTATCTTAGCTCCGACTCGTGCTCTCCTTTTTATCGAATTTGGTGTATTCCAACATATCAAAACAAATAACTTAATTAGGCACCAAAACCTTCTGAGAAATGCAAAGGTGTAGACAGAGAAAACACATGAAAACATGTTCCATGCAATATCAAATAGCTAGCCGCTTCATCTCCTACCAGCATGTATATGTATCTTATAGCGTTGGTAACGCTAGCTCCACAGTAGGCAAGACATGCATACTGAGATGCTATTCCGTTTGCAACAGGCAGCAAGCGTGAGAGCTCTTCATGCTATTTATATGAGTGCTACCACCGTTTGCTGCTGCTTTTCTTTAAAGAACATGCCACGCTGCTTGCTGCTGTGCCAATCATATTTAGGGAATGTTGAAACAGACATGCAGTATGCAATTATGCATACATGATACATGCATGTTAAAACACCGCTGCCGTCCACACCCAACCCAAACATAAAGATTCATCGATGCAGTCATGCACAACACATAATTTGGTCGTTCCTGTTGTGAAACTTTTAAGAATTTTGTACAGCAAGCGCCATTGATTCATTAGGCAAGCACATGTTTGGAATAAAAAAGATGATAAACAGTGTTGGATAAGCCTGAGCAGCGTGGCCTTTGAGACATGGCCGTATCCTAGTTCAATCCACTCCAGCATTGGGAGCATGGTGACCACCCTATCGAAGTACCACCACTTAGTAATTCGATAATTCTAGCCCTTATACTTTTGAGAAATTTGTACGCCAAGAGCTATTGATTCATTAGGCAAGCACATATTTGAAAAAAAAAAAGAAGATGACAAACAGTGCGTATATATTTCTTAAAAAAAAACAAAAACAATACGTTTACTTCTCGAGCTATACATTCGCTTCATCATCACTCTGCATCACAGTATCACAGAATTTATATAAGTAATTTACTACTTTCTCTTATTCTTGCTCCCAACGAGCAAAACCACGTAGAAGAGCGCCCTGAAGAAGAAGCCCCACGCCACGGTCACCAGCAGGCACTTCCATTTCCCAATATCCGTGACGGCCTGCGACGCCAGCACGTCGGCGCCGGTGGTGACGCAGGTGGTGGCCGTCATGTTGGTCCCCAGTGTCTTACTAATGGCCTCCAGCACCTTGAGCTTGACGGCCTCCGTCATGTTCCCGATCGGCGTGCCGTCGAACATCTCGACGCCGCGCGAGAAGCAGCGGGAGGCGTCGCTGAACTCGTTCTGCAGCACCGCCTGGTACGGGTACTTCACCAGCGAGAGGTAGTGGAACCAGATCCAGTAGTCCGGGATCCTGTCGCGGTTGATGAAGAAGCCGGAGAAGAGGAGGAAGTAGGCGAGGATGGCGACGACCACCGTGTACCCGAGCATGACGTGCGGCACCACCGCGGAGAGGAACGTGACGAAGCCACTGCCCGCCCAGAAGGAGGCGAGGATGATGAGCACGAAGAAGAGGAACGACGAGGCGCCGCCCGCGAGCCCCACCGCCCAGAACGTGGTGACCGCGAACGCCAGCGACAGGAACACCAGCGGCGGGAACGCGACCACGGCGTTGGCCAGCACGTAGGAGATGCGGCGGTAGGCGTTGTGCGCCGTCTCGCGGAGGTAGATGTGCCGCTCCTGCACGAACACGGGGAGCGCGTCGGCGCACACGTAGAACATGGTGGACATGCCCATGGCGAAGAAGCCCAGCCGCTCCTGCACGCCCTTGGGGGTGTCGTCGAGGCGCCAGAAGATGGTGGCCAGGATGAAGCCCGTCACCATGATGGTGCCGAGGCGCATCACGAAGAGCTCCGGCATCCGCCCCGTGTTGGTGAAGGAGCGCTTGATGAGCACCCACACCTCCGTCCACGGCGGGTTGGCGAACGTCGGCACCGTCACCGCGCTCCCGCCGCCCGTCCCGCCGCTCCCGGCCACCAGCTTTCCCCGGGACACGCTCTCGGCGATGGCCAGCTCCAGCGGCATCGGCTTGTTGTCCTTGTCCACGGCAGCGGACGACGCGCTGCTGCCGTGCTGGTGCTGCCACTTGACGTTGAAGTCGGCGAGCGGGGCGGCGCCGTCGGGGCTGCGCTCGTACTCACGGATGGTATCCAGCGCGAACTCGGCGGGGTTCTCGTTGTCCGGGATAGGCGTGCCGAACTCAGCGAAGAACGGCTTCAGCCCCGCCGGCGTGCCGGCGTACACGGTGCGTCCACGCGAGAGCAGGAGGAGCCTGTCAAGTATACCAAGGATACGCGCGCTAGGCTGGTGGATGGTCATGATCACAACGCTCCCACTCTGCGCGATGCGGCGGAGCACCTGCACCACCATGAACGCGCTGGCCGAGTCCAGCCCAGAGGTGGGCTCGTCGAGGAACAGGACGATGGGGTCATGGATGATGTCAGTCCCAATCGACACGCGGCGGCGCTCCCCTCCCGACACCCCGCGGTGCCCCTCGTCGCCGATGATGGTGTCAGCGGCGCGGGCGAGCCCGAGCTGGTCCACGAGCGCGTCGACGCGCGCGCGCTTCCGGTCGGCCGACAGCGCCCGGGGCAGGCGGAACTCGGCGGCGAACAGCAGCGTCTCGCGGACCGTGAGCATCGGGTACAGCAGGTCGTCCTGCATCACGTACGCGGAGATGGCGCGCAGGCGCCGCCCGTGGAGCGGTTCACCGTTCAGCGTGGCGCCGCCGCCGTGGAGGCTGTCACGCGCGATCCGCCCCGCCAGGGCGTCGACCAGCGTGGATTTCCCGGACCCGCTCGCGCCCATGACCGCGAACAGCTCCCCCTCCCGCGCCTCCCCGGAGATGCCGTCGAGGAGAGTCTTGGTGTTGCCGTTGCCGTTGCCGGTGCCGTTGCCGGTGGTGGTGGTGTCGGACGATGCCGGCGGCGCGTCCAAGGACGCCAGGCGGTTGCTGGGCCGGCGCGACGGGAGGCAGCCCACCAGCCCGCCGCCGCGCTTCTTGACGCTGTAGGAGAGGTCGGTGAAGCGGAGCACGTAGGGCACCGGCGGGAGCACCGGCTGGAGCTGCCGCGTGCCCGCCGCGTCGCTGTTGCCGCCGCAGGAGGATGGCTCGTCGATGTCGACCACCACGGCGTGGCCGGAGGTGGCCGCCATCCGCGCGCGTCAGGCGGTTGGTTGCACTGCACGAGCTTGGCGCGCTCTGGTGGTGGCGTGTCGCGGCGGAGACCTCGGTCGGGTCCCGGTCGGCTGCGGCGCTCGTTGGGCGGGCAGGTGGTTGGGTTTGGATTGGAGAGCGTGGCGTGGGCGCGTTTACTTATAGGAGGGCAAGGAGTGGAGCGGGAGCACGCGCGGGGTGGGCGGCAGCAGGGCGAGTCGGAGTTGGGCGCTCCTGGGAGGTCGGCTCGGCTCGGTTTCGTACGGGGCGTACTAGGAGACCGGAGCGATGACCGGCCGTCCGGGCCGGGCGTCCACCACGTTTCTGTCCCTGCTTCCTTCACCTTCGCGGCTATTTCTTTTTTCGGACGCGATTCGTCTGTGCCAACTCGTTTTACAGATGAAGATGACGACGACGACTGGAGGCCAAATCGTTTCACATTCATGGTACTGTATATGGTAGGCTGTTTGGGATGGGAATTTGAGTTTGGTAACCAAACTTGTACAAAACAGCTCGGAAATAGAATGCAGTTACGAAAAGTCATGTATTAGACATATATGGACCGAAGAGATGTGAATTTGCTCTCCTTGGTCTATCTCTCCACAGTGTTTTCTAGCACCAACTTTGTATCCAGAACCTCTTTGGCACGGTTCCTTCAAATACGGTATAGTACTTCAAATACTGGCACGGTTCCATGAAATACAGTATAGTACTTCAAATACGGTACATGCACTACAGAAGTATAGCAAAGAGCATTTCTTTTTTTTTTCTTTTCACAAAAAAGAACGCTCAAAAAATGCTTACTTCACCGGCGATTGCGCGCTATAGTGTACTAGGGTGGTGGGTAGGAAACCATGTCACCGAAAGAAACCGTACCGACCCGTTGTAAAAAAAAAAGTTACTAGAACGAACGGGTCGTTGTACCTGTCAGGCAGCAAGGACGAGTAAGACTCGGCCAAGCGGCAAGCACGGGTAGCGCAACAACTCTGCCGTGCTGCCCGTGGCCACCACTCACTCACGAATTAGCCGGAAAAAAAAAAGGGCACAGCCAAGCTGTTAGGTTTTGTTCAGGCCTCAACAAGACTGACACTAGCATTGCAGCACTCATCGGGCAATATCATCATGGTACACAACATGCGAACATTCACTTATTCAGATGCAAGCCAGCCCGAAGGCATCATATCATATATCCATAAGGTAAGAATTAAGAGTGCTAGCTCAAAACAAGCAAAATAAGTCAACGTTTCAGACAGGAAAAAGACGCAGCTATCATGTCTTTGATATATGGTAGTAAAAATAGCTCTGACGATAGAGTCTGCCCATTGCATCACGAAGCACCACAAATGGGGAGGGGCAGCGTTCAAACTTCAAGGTGACTTGCTTCCTGCTGGGGAAGCACCGGGGGCAGCATCAGCATCATCGTTGTTACCATTGCCCTTGGGGCTTGGGCTACGGTCAGCACTGGGGCTTGGACTACGGTCACCTCTAGGACTCGGGCTACGCCCATTAGCTGCAGGGCTGCGGTTACCACCGGATGGGCTCCGGCTGCGGCTCCTGCTCCTGCTGTTTTCCCTCCCTCTGGGGCTGTCGCCACGGTCTGAACCATTACCTTCGCCATTATCCTTTGGTGGTGGGCTCATCACCTGATCCTGGGGGCTGCGACTCCTTGGGCTCCTGCTTCCATTAGGTGTGGGGCTGCGCTCCCTTTCCTTTGGAGGTGGCGAGGCAGATCGCATGGGACTCCTGCTGTAGCTAAGACTCCTTGATCTCCTATCGTCACGGTCACGGTCACGGCGACCTCCCCTAGGAGATCCAGACAGGGATCTCGATCGGCTGAGGATAATAAAAAGGGGAATATTAAAACAAGCCATATAACAAAAAACAGATACCAGAGAAAAACTAAAAAAATAACCAATACAAACAAACAGCTCAACTGCTCAAGGAAAAAACATGATACCTATAGCTCCGGCTCCTGCTCCTGCTCCTGCTATAGCTTGGACTGCGACCCCTTCCACGGCGTGGAGTTGGGGACCGTGAGTAACTTCTTTCACGCCTGAAATATACATATTCATCAAGATCATTTTCAACAAATACCTTTAAAGAAAGGCTATGGTTCAACAATTTATGTCAGATAGCATTAGGGTGGAGGGAAAGAATATTATCAGTATAAGCACCTGACACTCCTAGGACTGTTCTGGCAATTTCTTTCTATATGCCCTCTTTCTCCACAACGGTAGCATTTGTTTTTCCAGTCACCAGCCTTACAGTCTCTTGCCCAGTGACCATCAATTCCACAGTTGAAACAACGACCTGTACCTGGTGGAGGGCCTCTTCCCATATATTCACGTGAGCCAGCTGGACCACGTGGGACCTGCAAGCACAAATACACAAGATCATAAGCAAATCCAATATCAAAATACACATGATAATTTGAGTGATGAAAAAAAGGAAGATAAGAATTATAATCAGTTCATTCAGAAATCATGTAATTGAAGAGGCAACTTACCCCTTTGGCAAACTCAACAACAATGCGACTCCCATCAACATCCCTGCCATCTAGTTGGTATCGAGCCTCATCAGCATCACGATGATCACTGAACTCCTGTATGGTAATTTGGAATAGAGCAAAACAAACGAAACCATGCATATAAAAAATATATTTCCCACACAATAACAAGTACTCCCTCCGTATCAGATTTAGAAGTCGTTTTGGACAAGGTTTAGGTCAAACATTGGGAATATAAATCATCAATAACTTTTAAGTTGTTGAGTTTGCAAATGTAAAAATTATACGAATAGATTTGTCTTGAAAAATACTTTCATAAAAGTATACATATATCATTTTTCCATAAATATTTTTTATAAAAACAAGATGTCAAAGTTGTGTTTTGGAGACCGTGTCGCTGTCCTAAACGACTTCTAAATCCGATACGGAGGGAGTATGCTAACACAGAAAACATAAATAGCAACTGAATTAAACTGGGGGGGGGGGGGTAAAATTAACGTACAATAAATGCATAGTCGCGCTTCAACTCCACTTCTCGTATTCTGCGCAAAGGGTTGCCACAAACAGTAAGCCGTCATGAGTCAAGTACTCAAATGCATCACCAATTTGGAACTTCCACTAAAACAGTCAATAACATTTACACCAAGGGCACCCTTCACCAAATGGTCACCAAGTCCACCAAGGGCACCCTTCCACCAAAGACCTCCCGGTAAAAACCGAAAAACCTTCAACAAGATCATTCAAGTCAAACACACAATTTCTGAGGGGGCAAACTTCTACATTATGTAAGTAACAGAAACTACCAAAGACAATGGTTCTGAGAGAGACTCAACCGCAAGTAAGTTGAAGAGACTCAATAGTATCACTGAACCCAACACCTGCTAAAATGCCTATGAGAAGGGTAATAAGGGCCACCTAGCTTACTAGGCTCTCCTATTTATCAGACGGTTTGCACCTCCACCAGTTCAAAGGAATCACTGTTTACCAACTGATAGCGAATTTAACAAGTAGCTTATCACTTTACCTGACACCTGATATCAACTCCTATTAAAAGAGCAGAACCCCCTCACTAGTACATTCTACAGACCAGACATAATGACAGCCCGAATGTTTCACAGAAATCAAGTATCCTGACTCGACTGACCATGATAGGCTATAGGCTCATAGCACAAAACTTATGTTTACCATTATAACAAACTATCACATTTTTTGGACAAAGTAAAGCTTTGCAAGATTCTCTACTCCTGGATACTCTTGACAACCTCTGAGTGAGCATGGCGCTGTTCTTACCTTCCATATCTGCCGAACAGATTTTCTAAATCGCGGGAACGAGTACGAGGGGCCAATCTGCCAACATACAAGCGCGTGCCTCCATAGCGGTCATCATAGCGAGGCATACCTCCTGCCCACAAGCAAAAATAGTTATCAGTTATTTCATCAAGAACTTAATGAATATTAATGAATAAAGTGACAGAACACAACTAAACCGAATTGAATTACAACAATACGGTTGAGCGCTAACAAGTGGTGGGAGTACAAACAACTCTATCAGAGCCCTATATGAATGGTAGGTGCTAGACCAGAAGATTTCTGCTGCCCGCCTTGTACAATCTCTGATGACAGCGCATATATAACATAACAACCTCACATCACAAGAGAATATCGACAAGGCTGGCGACTGCAATTGCAACACGAAGCCTCCTCCCCCCTCCCCCTCCAACATAGTCATATCAGGTAGCAACCCAACTAATAAGGTTGGTTGCTGGTTATTAATCATGAGAACCACTATACAGAAATTGCTATGCGAGCAGTACCATCCGCTAGAATTGATCCCCAATCCTTAAGGGATTGGACTCAACTATATTTGCCCTTCACTAAATAAAGGTCTAAAGCCTCGTGGTCTCATGGCGAGAAGCAGTTGCCTCTCGTTGCCAACTGCAATAGCCGCAACACTATGCAATTCAAGGAAACAGAAACTAAAATTCACACTGAATTCTCCCACCAAACTGAACTGAAACAACCCAATCCCACAGCAAAACCCTGAGTAGGAGTGTCAACAAAGAGAGCAGCAGAAATTGCAACTTGGTGGGCCCCCATCCATGGCCATGGTTGATTGGTGCTCATCACTTGCTAGGATAGAATTAATCCCCATAGATTTGGGCTCAACTGTACTAGCCCTTCATCACCAAAATAATGTCTAAAGCCTTGTTGTTTCATCGCAAGGCTGTCCCTAATCCCCCAACAGTAATACAGCGCGGCAGTGTTCAATTCGATGTGACAGAAACTAAAATTCGCACTGGCTACCCTCCAACAAAACCCTAGGCGACCCTCGAAAACCCTAGCGACTGTAGATCGCGCGGGCCAAAGGTTCGCAAATCCCCGCGTCAAGCTGCACGCGGGGCGCACGGGGGTTCATCTGGCCACTAGAATCGCTCCCGGAAATCAAACACCGACGGGCACGCGACTGCCGCCACGCAGCGCGGCAAGCCAGAATCGAACGAACTCCCCGATTCGCGGCGCTGCGAAACGTGGAGAACAACGCGACCCGCCGTGGAGAGCGAGCGGTACGGCGCACGCTCGGCGGCGGGAGACGAGAGAGGAGGGAGCGGCGGAAGGGAGGATGGGGGTACCTGGATCTGGGCAGAGCCGGCGCGCTGGAGAGCCGGCGGCGCGCGCGAGGAGGGAGGGGAAGGGAACTAGGGGAGGGAACGGATGGATGTGGTGGGAGGGAGGGATCTGAATTCTACTAGAGCCGGAGGCGGTGGAGCTGGAAAGGTGGGACGGGACCGGGCCGAGCTGGAGCGGATGATGGGCCTGCTCCGCGTTTTGGCCCACGGGCCGGAACGGAAGGCCTCGGCCTGGCCTAGTCAGCACCAGCCGCGAGGCGAGTCAGACCAGACCAACCATATCTGTTCCCCACCCCGCTCCTCGCACGCCCTCTCCCCAAATCCTTCTTCCCCGCCGCCGCCGGAACCGGAAGCGCCTACCTCGATCCAGATCCAGGTACACGGTGCACCCCCGCCGCCCTCTTTCTCCTCAAGTTGTGCTAGCTGCCCCCGCCTTCTTCCCGTTGGTTGGTTTCTGTTTTGCTGGTGAGGACCCCGTGGCTTGCTTCGGCCGCTTGCTCTCCGTGTTCCGCTGGATCTCCGCTCTGTAGCGAGCCCTGGAATCCATCTTTTTTTTAATCGTCTCGTCTTGTTTGCAGCGGATTTATTTTGCCTTCTGTTTTACGTTGGAGTTGGATTTGCTGCGTGCTGGAATATCCGATTTCCTGGGCGCCCCGCGCTGGTTTGAGGAATTTGTAAGTTCCCGCTCCGTGCTGGCCGTCTGTGGTAATTTCCGGGCGACAGGCTCCAGCTTCTTTGCTGCGGAGCTATGATTTGCCTGTCCGGCGTGTTGCTTAGGGTTTTGCTGTGGGACGATTTCGCGCGGATCTCAGATTTATTTACTACCTCACGTCCAAAGCGATAGGGGTCTTTACAGCTTGATGAGTAAAAGGCGTATCTGGTGGCTCCTGATTTCTACTTAGTGTCTTAGCACTTGATATATGGTGCGAGGTGGCTTCAGTTTCTTATTACAGCTTGCGATGTTAGATGCTGCAACTGCTGTGATGTTCCAACTGCGGACTGCCATATAGTTGTTAGTTGTGTAGATTGAGCCTCGGTTCGATTTTCTACTAGTTGGCTTGTCGGATTAATTGGAGGGTTCAGATATATGTTTGTACTCTATTTACTGTCTCTTAACTACATGGTTCAATCATATTGTGTGTACTTAAGCCAGATTTTTTACTTTTTTTTTCGTTATGAAATATACTGATGGAAGCTTCTCATTTGTTCAGGAGATATGCCTCGCTATGATGATCGCTATGGGAATACACGCTTGTATGTTGGAAGATTGGCTCCCCGCACCCGTTCCCGCGACCTAGAATATCTTTTCAGCAAATATGGAAGGTAAGAACCGCCTGCGCGGAGAGTTGCTCTGAAGCTCAGTGCTACTTTTTGTTTTGAGGGTCAGACACCAGTTCTGTGCTAGTGCATATCATGAGCAGGTCATGCTAACTCTGCGTGGTTAAATTTTGTTGTACACAGCTACACATCAATCTAGCTAAAATACACTAGCAAAGGTAGGGTCCTTCCTATTTTGTTCTTAATAGGTGGTTTATGAAAGTGTTGGGTTTTGTGATGCCTGAAGTCATTCTGAAGTTTTTGTGGGTGGGGCCATACAATTCTTTCTTTCTTGGTGTATGCTCTGTTCATCACTAAGCACAACATAGATGTTTGACCTCCGGGCCTTTTTGACTTGAATGATCTTGTTGAAGGTTGTCGGTTTTTTACACAACCATGGAGGTCTGTGGTGGAAGGGTGCCCTTGGTGGAATTGGTGGCCATTGTTCCGAAATTTGTGGAGGACTTTGGTGAAGGGCGCCCTTGGTGTAATCTTATTGACTGTTGTAGATGAAGTTGCAAGTTGATGATGCATTTGAGTACTTCACTCATGTCAGCTTACTGTTTGTGGAAACCATTTGCGCAGAATACGTGAAGTGGAGTTGAAGCGCGACTATGCATTCATTGTATGTGTTCTTTACTACCCTCAGTTCAATTCTGCAACTGTTAGCATTTTAATGTTAGCGTACTCATATTATGGAAATTGAGAGAACACATTTATTTTACATTTTGTATTCTTTATTTTGTCCCTTGGTTAATTGCAAAACAGGAATTCAGTGACCCCCAAGATGCTGATGATGCGCAGTACAACCTAGATGGCAGGGAAGTTGATGGAAGCCGGATTATTGTTGAATTTGCTAAAGGGGTAAGTTGGTGTCCTATCAAAATCTCTCTGTTTATCAAGCTTCCGCTGAAACAAGCATATGGATATTGAACTTATGATTTTCCAAAAATAACTCGTGTTTGCAGGTTCCTCGTGGTTCTGGTGGTTCCCGTGAATATGTGGGAAGAGGACCTCCACCAGGAACAGGTCGTTGTTTTAACTGTGGAATTGATGGTCACTGGGCAAGAGACTGCAAGGCTGGTGACTGGAAGAACAAATGTTACCGCTGTGGCGAAAGGGGACATATAGAAAGAAATTGCCAGAACAGTCCAAGGAATCTCAGGTGTTTATTGATATAAGCCTATTCAGCTACATTCCGCTGCCATATGGCACTTAATCACATTTTAGCTTAACATTGAATGTTTTACTAAGCATTTGCTTGATAAATATGTTTAGGCGTGAGAGAAGCTATTCACGTTCTCCATCCCCACGCCGTGGACGGGGCCGCAGCCGGAGCTACAGCAGAAGCCGGAGCTATAGGTATGCTCAGGAAAGGAAACCCCTCATGTGTTATTTCTCTATAGTCTTTTTCGATTGTGTTAGTTGTTTTTTATTCTTTTTTATCTTTCATTTCTGTTTGTAAACCAGCTTGTGTTAACAATGCTTCTATTGCAATCAGCCGATCCAGGTCCCCATCTGGATCTCCGAGGGGTGGACGCCGTGACCGTGACGAGAGGAGATCAAGGAGTGTTAGCTACAGCAGGAGTGCAAGCCCTAGGCGTTCTGTCTCACCTGCAAAGGAAAAGGAGCGCAGCCGCACACCTGATGGCAGCAGGAGCCCAAGGAGCCCCAGCCCAAGGGAAGATGTGAGCCCACCACCAAAGGATAATGGTGCACGCAACGGCTCAGACCGTGAAGACAGCCCTGGGGCCAGGGAGAACAGCAAGAGGAGTCGGAGCCCATCTGATGGCTACCGTAGCCCTGCGGCCAATGGGCGCAGCCCGAGCCCTAGGGATGACCGTAGCCCAAGCCCCAAGGGCGACAACGGCGATGACGAGCGCTGTGGTTCACCAAGAGGAAGTCAGTCCCCCTGAACTGAAAAACTTCCATCCAATTTGGGGCGCAGTGTGCCGTCGGTTGTAACGGTTATATTTTCAGTTTGAGACATCAAACTGTATTTGCTCATTTGTCAGACTTATGCTTTTTAAGCTACAAAACTTGTAAGAATTTGTTGCCCTCGGGCTATGCCTGGTTTGTGATATGGTGATATTTGAACTATTTAGTCTGCCAAATCTGAATATTGAACTGCCAAGTATGTTGAGTTTGTTTGTCTGCTTGGTAAGCTGCAATGTTTCTCTATCTATCTTGGAATGCATAGTTTTAAACTCAATGATGCAAGTGCAAATCTCCTATTTATATTTCAGTGATTGCCTGAACGGTTTTCTCTTCACGAGGATTACTCGACTTCTCTGTTTGCGTGAATCTTTAACTTGAGAGGGTGCAGATTCTCACTTGCAAGGATAACTCAATAACTAATATGGTGGTGAAGATTGAAAAAGTTACCTGTAGAATCTCAGCCGAAGCCGTCTTTTTCTCAAAGAGCCGTAGCACTGTAGCAGTTAGGTCGTCGAACCAGGATCCCCCACCCCAGGTTTGTCACGTATATCTCCGTTGTACCTATAATTTTCGACATTTCTTGTGTTACTCCTGGAGTGGACACACAATCACTGCATGCATTTGAGCTGGCAAAGGCTTTTGTGGTTGCAACAAATTCCATGCACTTGCAGTCTTGCACATCGTTTTGGAGGAATCGGACCTACACAGGCCGAACGTAAGCCCACTACTACAATTATACCACCACAAGTAGTATGCCCAAAAGAAAACAAAGCAGTCACGGTGCATTCGGCGTGCGTCCCCACCCGATACAAGATGCCTACGACCGTGCAGATTTGGTGGCCAAACTTCCTATATTCGTGGCGTACGTTTGGTCTCTGGAATATGAGTAGATGTAGATGATCTCTATTGGAGGCACAGGTTCGAAGTGGCCAAACTTCCGACTAGGGAATTCACTGTTGCCATCTCTAACAAGAATATATGCCACGAATAACTTGGCACATTGACTCCAAGACGTTGGCCACGCCGATCGGGGGCGTATGCCAAGCCCAAAGGCCGTCAAGCTGAAGGTGCTTGATGTGTGTAACTGTTTATCTGAAATATATACTTCATTTTAGGCCTAACTATATGTTGTATAAAAAGGCTCTTTGGTCCGGATTAGTGGGATTTACATGATCTATGACCATGTGGCGTGTCCGCTCGTGGTGTACATGCATCCATGAATCCGTTTGACTGTGCTTAGTGGTACTGTTTTCAACATCATATGCTGAAGTACAAATGGCATGAGGGGCACACGATGTTTGGCTATTGCAAAATAAAATTGCATAAAAAAAACTCCTACAAATGGCATGAAGAGCTATTCATTCTTGGCTAATGCAAACTAAAATGCCTGAAGAACTCAGAAATGGCATGAAGAGCTCATAATTCTTGGCTATTGCAAACTAAAATAGAAGAAAAGTATGCATGACTACAAGGAAGTGTAGCAACCCTACAAGAAAAATATATGTTGGTATAAGAGATGAAGCGGCTAGCAACGGATATTGCTACGTGTTCTTGTGTGTTTTCTAGGAAATCTTTGGGTGGCCAATTGAGTTATTTATTTTGAGATATTGAAGTAGACCAAATTTTTGATGAAAAAGGAGATGAGTCGGAGCTAAAATTTTTGCTTTTCTTTGTTTCTAAGAAGTAGGCACGGAGTGCATTCTTTTTGGAGGCTTTTCTTCTTGCTTCCAAATTTATGTTTCCAAACAGAAAGGACATTCGGTCATCCACTGCCATAACTTTTGGGCCTTCCAAAGAGAAGAGTTACCATGGCCTACTCCATTAACGAATCCTAATTGTTGAGCTCTAACAATAAAAAAAGACACCCTCCTCTGCTAGTCACTCCAAATCCTAGCATCGTCGTGGCTCCTTGTCAAGGAGCTGCTCAATCCAACCCTAGCACCGTCGTTCCTTTGGCAGTAAGCTGCTCAATCGCATGCTGGTCATCCATCATAGCCAAGGAGCTGCTCATCAATGGCCAGGAGTTGCTCAATCGGCCACTTGGCCTCAATCATTGCCAAGAAGCTACTCAAGGCCAGAAGGTGGTTGTTGGGAGCTGCTCGATGGCCACAAGGTGGTCGCACAAGACTAAGAGTAGAGAGGCAGTTATTAAAAAATAACCAGTACTTTCGTAGGCTTAATTGTAAACTCTCGAACGATGCTTGTATATAATTATTAGGTAAATTCTCATGCATTGCAATGGAAAAAATAAGGTCATGATAATGTAAGTATGAACATGTATTTAACTACTACCCAAAAAATGACACTCGCAACATCATTATATAAGTCTTTATGAAAAATGAATAATTATAATATTCAAGTTTTGATGTCCAGCTCGCTTACTCGGCACCAGCCTCTACACCATCCAACATTGCCCATAGCCAAAGGTAGTTTTGCCAGCTTACTTCCCCACCCTTGCACCTCCTCGAAATCGTAGCTACCGACCAGTAAAATGCGATCCTCGCGCCGACCCCTCACCCCCCTCCGCGCTCGTACATACGAGCAGATCGGCTCCCCACGTTCGTTTTCAGCCCAGTCAGCCTAGGTAAGTCAGTTTTTTTTTCTATTTCTTGTTTCCTCTTTCTTTTTCTTTCCTTTCTACTATTTCTTTTTCCTTTTTGTTTTCTCTTTTATTTTTTGTTTTGTTCTATTATTGTTGTCATATTTTATTCTTTTTTATTTTTCTTTCTTTTTGTATTTTATTCTTTTATTCTTTTTCTTTTCTTTTCTTCTATTTCTATTTTCCTTTCCTTTCTTTTTTCTTTTTTCTTTCTTGGTGGTCTTTTATTATTCTTTTTGTTTCCTTTTTCTATCTTCATTTTTTATTATATGTTTTCCTTTTCTTTTTTCTTTCCTTTCATTCATTTATTTTCCTTTTCTTTTTTTCTATTTATAATTTTATGTTTCACTTTTTTATTTATAGGTACACGCGATGTTTGTGTAGTATATGTGTAATCTTTTATAATGTATTTTTTTATGTCCGTGAGTACAAAGGTGATGGTATATGATGTATTTTGTGATGTTCAGTAAGCATATACATTGATGTTCTAGGATATATTTTGTGATGTTCAGTGGCATTTTTTCTTATTTTTATTTGACTCTAATTAATTACTTCACTAATTTTATTAATTTATTTTACATTTTTTGATATTTTGTAATGTTCAAGTAGTATACATATGATGTTCCATGCTATGTGATGTTTGTGTAGTGTTAATGTGATGTTCTATGATGTATTTGTGATGTTCGGTAGTATATATTGATGTTCTAGGATATTTTTTTTATTTTTTTTACATTTTATGATATATATAATGTTCACTTAATTTACATATGATGTTCTATGCTATTTTTTTATGTTCGTGTAGTGTTAATGTACGGTTCTACGATGTTTTATGATATTCCTTAGTATATACTACTCCGTCCCAAAAAAAAGAGTCACTATAGGAGTCGTGCCAGTCAAACTTCCTCAATTTTGATTAGGTTTATAGAAAATACGTGCAACATTTATATCTCTAAAAAAGTATATTATGAAAGTATATTCAATGATCTACCTAATGGTACTAATTATATACCACAAATGTTAATATTTTGTTAAATATATTTGGTCAAAGTTAAAAGTCGTTGACTTTTTGGGAAACGAGAATGACTCTTTTTTTTTGGGACGGAGGGAGTATGCAAATTTTTTTCTAAATATATCCAAGTGGAATCTTGATTTGAAGGATTTATTGTAAGAAACATAGTGCCGCAATCGAAATTTCATTTAGATGCATATTTTGGTAGTTATAACTTTTAAAAGTTTTTAAACCACTTATGCATGCAATTGTGATGTTGATGGACCATACATCTCCTAGGCAGGCCGCTTGCTGCCATAATTTTTTTCATCAACATGGGGGAGCAGGAGGGGGGTTGGCGCAAAGATTCCTGCCACCCGGGTCGGCACCTAAGCGTCCCCGCACCTCCCTCCTCCATGTGAGCCTCCAACCTCCCCCCACCCCCCAAAGCTAGTAATAATAGAAACCCCTTGCCTCAGAGATATGTCAGCAGTAATAGCTCTTATAGCACACTACAAAATTATTTATTTTGAAATAGCTCCAAGTTTCATGCCCATTCTAGAATTCTTGAATAATATCCATTGTCAATCAACATATGCATTCAATCAAAGATTCTAAATAGTCAAAGGCAATTTACGACGCAATCAATTCAATGAACAAGATATAGTCTTGTTTCAAACTTCCTTGTAATTTTCAAAGTTGGAATAAGTCAATCACTTCTCGTGAAAGTTGTAATGCTCAACTAAAGTTTTAGCCATCACCATAGTGCTTGAATATGACATCACTGGAATATGACTGAGATTTATATATTCAAATATACATTTTTGCATCTAGAACTAATTTCTACAGCATATGGAATGTATACATGCATGTCATTTGGATAGGACAAATCTTTCTAGTTGTATCCGTAGTAGCTTCACCATCAAATGGCCAAACTTCCGACGGAATTCACTATTCCCATCTCTAACCAGGATAAAGCCACGAATAACCTGGCACATTAACTTCAAGATGTTGATCGTATGCACATGTTCCTTCAATTTTATTATGTTCCTTTCTTCCTGTGCTCCAATAATTCTTGCAGTGAATTATAGGGGCGACTGCGGGTTATGAGAACAGAAGTAGACCTGCTAATGGGTGAAAAGCAACCCCATTTTCATCCCGCTCCATAGTAAAAGGCTCCACCTTCCTAATCCATTTCAAGGCACCCTGATCGGGCGCATGCCGAGCCCGAAGGCCATCAAGCTGAAGGTGCTTGATGTGTGTAACTTTTTTTCAGAAATATATACTTGATTTTAGGCCTAAATGTTTGTTGTAAAAAGGCTCTTTCCCTCTTAATTTGGTCTGAATTATAGGGATTTATATGATCTATGACTATGTGGCATGTCCGTGTGTGGTGTACTGTGTACATCCATGATTCCATTTGAGTGTGCTTAGTGCTCGGTAGCATACTAGCAGTGGTACTGTTTTCGACATCATATACTGAAGCAGTGGTAGTAGTACCACTCGTAGAAATGACATGAAGAGCCTACGATTTTTGGCCATTGCAAACTAAAATAGCAGAAAAAACTCATAGAAATGACATGAAGAGCCCACGATTCTTGGTATTGCAAACTAAAATGCCTGAAGAACTCAGAAATGGCATGATTCTAAAAAAAAGAACACTCAGAAATGGCATGAAGAGCTCACGATTCTTGGCTATTGCAAACTAAAATAGAAGAAAAGTATGCATGACTACAACGAAGTGTTGCAACCCTACAAGATATATATACGTTGGTAAGAGATGAAGCGGCTAGCAATGCGATATATTGCTACACGTTCTGGTGTGTCTCCTATGATTTTTTTTCCAATTGAGTTATTTATTCTGAGATATTGAAGTAGACCAAATTTAATGTAAAAGGGAGCATGAGTTGGAATTAAAAAATTTGCTTTTCTTGTTTCTAAGAAATCGACAGGGAGTGCATCTTCTTTTGAGGCTTTTTTATGTGTTTCCAAATTTGAGGCTTTCTTTTTTTTAATTACCTGAGTTTGAGGCTTTGAGCATGTATCTATATCAGAAAAAGATGGAAATAAAGGACATTCAGTCATCCACCGCGATAGCCGAAGCGGTTGTTGGGCCTTCCGAAGAAAACAGTTCACACGGTCTCTTCCATTAACAAATGCTAATTGTTGAGCTCTATAAACAAGCAATTGTTGCCGCCTCACATCTAAGGATGTAATGGTGCCCGTCTCAGGCGTGTGGCGCCACCACATGCTCAGCTGCCTATCCTCAATCATTGCCCGTCAAAGAGCTGCACAAGGTGGTCGACGTTCGCTGCAAGGAGATATCGCCAAGGAGCTACTCAAAACCATAACTTTTTGTTTTTAGTTTTAAGCAAAAAAAAACTAGCAAAAGATGAAGTAAGGGGAAATCGACAAACGCATGTACAACATGAAGGGTGGAGGAATGAAATGGAAACTTTGTTTAAGCATCTTAAAGATGAATCTACCAAATATGTACACAAATGTGCCACGATAATACCAAGAACCAAAAAACCAAATATGTCGATCTAAGAACATCCAGGGGTTTGGGATAGCACACAAGAGACTAAAAACCGAGAGAGGAAGGTAGAGAGCGACGAGACTTACCCATCAGAAGTAGGATGCTCCGTTGGCACCTTGGCCGGGATAGAAGATCGCGACATCGCCAATTTGTCAATGCGAGGACCGAACGACCCGGCGGCACGGCCTCCGCAAGGAGAAGTTCCACGGCTCTGTTGTGATCTGGGGAGACGATTTGGAGAAAGACCACCTCTCTCTCTCTCAATTATTAGGTAATCCAATTAGCCTCCTTCAACTAGAAAACTAGATGTTTGCATTCGTCAGATTATTGAAACCATTCGATTTACCTCCTTTGACGGTTTTGGATGACATGACACCACGTCATTGGTCCTACGTGGCACCACATTAGCCATAGGGAGGTAAATGGAACTCTCGAGATAGTTCAGGGAGGTCAACTAGACTTTATAAAAAGTTCTAGAAATATTTTTCAAGAAATGTATCCAAATATTCTTTTCTAGAATAAATATACATTTAAAATAGTAAAATCTGATTTAACATTAGAAATTTTGTTTTTACTCAAAAAAAATAAAACTAGTTTTAGATTTTTTTTTTCCTAAAATCATGCTCCACCTTTTATTCCTTGCTTGGAATTATTGGAATCTTATATGATCTCCTAAAATTTAAGAGTAGACCAAATATGAAATGGAGGATACAAACTAAGGGCCTGTTTGGTTAGAGGTGTTAAAGTTTAACAAATACTGTAGCACTTTCATTTTATTTGATAAAAAGTTTCCAATTTTGGACTAATTAGGCTTAATAGATTCGTCTCGTAAATTACTCCTAATCTGTGTCGATACTTCATGCATTTGCCGCAACATTGATGTGATGAGAGTTAAACTGAATGATTCAGAAACCAGACAGGGCCAAAGACAAATCCTTGCAGACTGCAACATGAATCATCATGCAACTTGTCGTGCAGGACAGCAAAACAAAACATTTCCTCAGCAACAATCTCTAGCTTAACCATCGAGGCACGCACAGAAAATTCCAAATAAAAAATATAATTTAAGCTCTGATTGCATATTAATAACATGTATCATGTGGTTTAACTTTTAAACCTATATTTATTTTATAATTTAAGCTCTGATTGCATATTAATAACTTTTTTTTATAAATGTCTAACTGACCTTCTAAACTTTTTCCAGGCGATTTCCACCGGGGTGACAGGGTTTCGTGGGAAATAGGAATAGGAATAGGCCCGACCTGGGCTAAACGAACACGTGTTTTTGCATGGGCAGGCGGGGTCATCTCCGTGGATCAGGCCTCAAACCCGGCCCGACCGAGAAGGGCCCAACCGAACAAAGCCTGAATAAATAAGGAACCCTCTCCACCCGCCTCCACCAACCACTCCTAACCCTAGCGCCGCCGCCGCCTCACTGGTAACGGAGCGATGGTGTCCGGCTCCGGCGTGTGCGCAAAGCGCATCGTGGTGGACGCGCGCCACCACATGCTGGGTCGCCTCTCCTCTATCATCGCAAAGGAGCTGCTGAATGGACAGAAGGTGGTCGTCGTCCGCTGCGAGGAGATCTGCATGTCCGGCGGCCTCGTCCGCCAGAAGATGAAGTACCTCCGTTTCCTCCGCAAGCGGATGAACACCAAGCCGTCCCACGGGCCCATCCACTTCCGCGCCCCCGCCAAGATCCTGTGGCGTACCATCCGCGGGTATGTGTTTCTCCCCTGTTCTTCCCATTTTGCTTTGCAATGTACGTTTATTTATGTGTGTGTGCTGCGGGCGGTTGTTTTGCAGGATGATTCCGCACAAGACCAAGAGGGGAGAGGCGGCGCTGGCGAGGCTCAAGACGTACGAGGGCGTACCGCCGCCGTATGACAAGACCAAGCGCGTCGTCATCCCTGACGCTCTTAAGTATGTGTTCGAGATTTGTCTGATTGCTGGCTGATTTATCCTGTGATGTGATGTTTGTTCGTGTCTGATGGTATTCTGCTGTTGTGGTTCGTTTGTAGGGTTCTGAGGCTGCAGCCTGGGCACAAGTACTGCCTCCTCGGTGAGCTCTCTAAGGAGGTCGGATGGAACTACCATGACACCATCAGGGTAAGCGTTTCCTCCCTCTTATGTGCTTGTTCGAATGTATGTGTCATCGTTTTGCACCAACACTTTAATTGCTAGTTGCTAGTTTGTGCGGGTTACTATCATGATTCTAAATGGAAATGAATTGTCCACACTTTTCATCTACCTGTGTACATAATAATGTTATGAATTTCTTGGTGATTGATCAAGCATTTCTAGAAGTTGTTTATCCAGTTTCCTCTGTGCTGGGCATCTTCTGTTATTGTCAATTCTTCACTTTTGTTGTTGAATTCTTATTGCTGGACTAGAATAACCTTTACAAGTTGGGAGAGATATTCTGCTGAACTGTGCATGATTCTGGATGATGAAGAGAAAAATCAATTGGATTGATTTTATAATATGATTCAACAACCAGCTACTTCTGACAAAATCATGCACATCAGAACATACTTGCCTTTTTGGTCTGGCAATCTAATGCTTTTGCTGATGTTGTGCCATCGTGGTTGATTATTTGATACACGCATTTGTTGTGATGATATATAACATTTTCAGATCATAATGTATATATGGTTCTGTGTGGAGTTACATTGTCGCTTTGCATTTAACATTTTGAGATCATAATGAATTGTTTGTTTATATTGTGATGTGCCTATGATGTGATCAAAGTATTTGCTACTCTTGATGGGTGTTCCCATTTGATGATCTTAACCACCAAGATCTCTGAGGCTTATCACATTGCAATTATAAAGACTCAGTTCACGTGACCACTCAAAGAGGCATTAGGATTTTATGGCTCTGTTCTTTTACATTGGAATCTATCGTATTGTGTGTCTATCTGACTGTTTGCTCTATCAGGAGCTTGAGGAGAAGAGGAAGGAGAAGGCCAAGGTTGCCTATGAGAGGAGGAAGCAACTGGCTAAGCTACGCGTCAAGGCTGAGAAGACAGCGGAGGAGAAGCTGGGATCTCAGCTGGAGATTCTTGCCCCGATTAAGTACTGAGAAGCCGTGCTTCCGTGCCGCATCAGTTTTGTGGAACATCTGGCCCTTGTTTAAAGTAGTTTGTGACGGTATAATCTTGAGTGGTAAACTGTGTTATCCTTCTGTGACTTCTAGTTTGGTTGATCAGATGTATCGGTTCGCATTGATCTCATGTTGTGACTGTTGGCCTCGCTGTATGCTCTGTTCTTCACAGTTCACAGTTCTACTACTTCGTCTTACATGATTATTGTGTAGTTTTTGTTAGGACACTCTCAACGTAGAAACAATGGAAGTTTTCATGGACAGTAATTGCACTGTCACATAAGTAATTTGCTGATGTGGCAGCCTATTTATTGAAGAGAGAGTAAAAATGGTAGAAACAGTTTCGTTTTTTTGAGAAACTGGGTTTATATTTCACATAAATTTATGATAGTTTACATCGTACAACTTACAAAGCCACCCTTGGAAGACAAGAGAATTGCAATCAAGTCCTTGTAAGGAACTCTTGGTCATTTTTGTCGCCGGTGACCGGAGGAGACGCCCTGAAGCTGATCACCTTACCAATGAAGCAGCTTTGAAGTTTTGTAATGGCACAAAAAGTAGCATATTGGGAAAACCAACATGTCGTGTAGTCATTGAACGTATAGGCCAAGCAAGATGGGTAGAAGGGATCTGACGCCACGAACAGCACCAACCTAGCACGCTGGTGTAGAGAACACTCAGAAGGGGATGCAAACCACCAGAGTAGGTAGGAACTAAAAACCAACCCGATCTCTCAAGCTGGTAAACAAACCTCCCAAGAGCTCCGCCAGAAACGTCAGTACCACCGACGAAAATGAAGGAGGGACAGCAGAAGAACCCAACGAGATCTGGAGCAGTCACCAATCCAGATCTGCCAAGCTCTTCCTTTATTCTTTGGAAGCATAGTGGTAACCTTGCAAAACCATCTCCCGCAACCACGCAGTCGCCAGATTTGGTTATGAGGAATAGAGAACTCACAAATCCGCTGCCAGAGTTGTTGAAGAAGGGAACGCCGTGGAGCTTGCCGAAGGCATCCGCGTCGCATCCATCTCCACAACCACCGGAAACGAATCGGAGGAAGCAAAATGCCACTGCTACCGCGGGGAACTGGAACCCTAAACTACTCAAACCAAACCTAATAGCATAGGGTATATACACCTTTTCTTGATATGAAACGATATCTACGCATCGATCAATGCCGGAGAAATCGTTCGCGAGCGCGTTTGGAGAACCTGCGTGGTTTCTACCACGGCCTCTAGATCCTGTGCGCTTGAGCCTCTCTTGTTGATGGAGCAAGGCGAGATGGTGCAACGCCAACTTTAGTCTCCCGTCGCTGCGGCCCCAATCCCTTCACGTGCGTCACTCTGTCCTTTTTTTAACTGTTTTCGTTTTCTAAGAAACAACTTTGAGTAAATATATATAAAAATATATGGTATATAATTAATATTATTAGATAGATCGTTAAATCTATTTTTATAATAAATTTATTTAGAGATACAAATGTTGTTAATATATTTTTCTAGAAACCTAGCCAAACTTGTAGAGTAAATACCATTAGATACAAATGTTGTTAACCCTAGCGACAAATATTTAGGGACAGGAGGAGTATATGGTATGAGAAGATACTAGTAAAAATTACATATTATTCAAAATAATAAATACTTTTGAACAGATGAAGTAAATAGCTTGCATATAAGGGGGAAAAAACAAAATTCAGGTGTGGCCAAAGTCTGCCATTTAAATGTTTCAGTTGAGTTTCAATGTTTTTTTTCCCTTTTGACGGTGCTTGTTTCAATGTTTTTTTAATGTAATTTGTAAGGTGAATCATTGTAGTTGAAAATTCAGGTGTGAAACTTTTTAATCTAGATGTCCAATCCTCTCAGACATTGGTGTTCTCTCAAGAAAGTTGCATGGATGTTCACAGTATCCATGCCCGGGTGTGAGACATAGTATATACTAATAATCTAAAAAAAAATTGAGGAATCACATACTATCTCTCAAGAAAATTGCAAAGAGTGTCATTTTGGTTTTGTCCTAAGTCAAATAATCTTAAATTTAACTATATTTTATGAAATACTAATATCTATGACACTAAACAAATTTCATTAGATTAGCTATGAAATATATTTTATAGTTTTTTTATAACTGGCAAATTTATTAGAGCAGCTCTTTTTTTTTGCGAATATTTATTAGAGCAGCTCTAGTGTATGAAAAAGTCGAACCGTGGGACTCCAGAATCAAACTGAGCACACTGTGAGAGGCGAACCGTATGTGTTAGAACGAAAAGCGGACCTTGCTGAAGCATCGAACCAAGTTGCATAAACAAATGGAGAATTTTGCAGCCTAGAGACAAAGCAATGGACGCGTCGGAAAATAAATATTATTTTACTTGGGTTGTAGAGTGAGTGGTGGGTACCACGAACCGATGTTCACACTGGGAGCATTCAGCCCTCTGACACGGTATAGGAACTGCATGCTCGGTTCAACGATCACTAAGCCTGGACATTCGGTTACTCGGTTCCTCAGTTATTGATAAAATTCGATTCTTAGAAAATAGAAACCGATCGGTTCTAAAAAATTTTAGAAACCGAGTATTTCGGTTTTCGGTTATTTTGATTTGGTTCCGGTTCTAACCGAACTAATCGAATTTTTCAAACAAAGCTTAATACAACAACAAAAAAGTATAGATTTTAAAGCAAATTTAAGCAACACTGTCTCTATTTTAGATAATAATAATTGATAAGAGAACAATAGCAATATAGTAACACAAATATGTAGCAATTCAATACGAGACATCACAAATAAATCGAACATAGTATTATAAAATACAAGTAAATGAATTATAATTTATATATTTCGGTTCTTCACTTAATTCGGTTCTCTAAGAGTAGGAACCGAAATTTGCTCGGTTCTTTCGGTTCCTCGCAATCTGGAACCGAATAAGGAACCGAATTTTTCGGTTCCAGCTATTTTGATTTCGTTTCCGGCTATTTTGGTTCGGTTTTCGGTTAAAAATGCATAGGCTTAATGGTCACACCGGAGCTACCCTAGCAGCAACTTGCTGCAATGAGGGAGAAAATTTCCCAAGTTATAGAGTTCAGCGCACTAGTAGTACAGGGCAGCTGGAAATATATTTTTATAGCTATTAATCTATTTGGTGATATGTATAAACTTAATCAAACAAAGAATATTTTTACTTAGAACCAACCTAAACGTCCCTCTTTGCGGAACGTTGGTATATTTGGAGGCATTTTTTTTTGGGATCAGCTCAGCAAAAGACCCCCACTAGCCAATAAATGCAGCTCCTCGCTTCCCACCTTGACGACGGCTCCCGTTTAAATGCGTAATTTTTTTTGAGTGGATTTAAATGCGTAATTGAAGTCCACACATAATTCTTCAAGTATTGTGGGAGTATTTGGAAAAAAAATTAACAGCTACAGGCCAGGTGTTGCGCTGGCAGAACCATATCGTGTCTCAGTACAGTTGGGAATAAATGTCTGTGTTCTTTGGACGACACGATACGTCCAGGGCCCAGCCCGGCTGCCCAACTCGGTCTCCTACTCTACTCCGACTCCGAGCCCAGCTCGGCCACGCACGCACCGCTCCTATAAGAGAAGACGGAAACGAGCCCAGCCCACGCTCCTCGCGCTCACGCACCTGCGGCCGGCAATCCAAACAACCTGCCCGCCCTCGCCGCTCGCCGCTCCCCGCTCGCCGGCGCTTAGAAGTTAGAACGAACACCAACACACATGGCAGCCACCGGCCACGCCGTGGTCGACATAGACTTCCCCGAGGAGGCCGACGCCGCAAAGCCGCCGCTCGCGCCAGTCCCCTACGTGCTCAACTTCGTCGACCTGTCCTACAGCGTGAGGAGCCGCAGCAAGGGCGGCCGCCTCCTGCCGCAGTCGTCGGGGCGCCACCCGGTGGCGTCCGCGGACACGCCCCCGCCGACGTCGTCTGGATCGTCCAGGCGCACCAAGACGCTGCTCGACGGCGTCTCCGGCGCGGCGCGCGCGGGCGAGCTGCTCGCCGTCATGGGCGCCAGCGGGTCGGGCAAGTCCACGCTCCTGGACGCGCTGGCCGGCCGCATCGCGCGGGACAGCCTCCGCGGCGCCGTCACGCTCAACGGGGAGCCGCTGCAGGGCCGCCGCCTCCGTGCCATCTCCGCGCACGTCATGCAGGACGACCTCCTGTACGCGATGCTCACGGTGCGCGAGACGCTGCGGTTCGCCGCCGAGTTCAGGCTCCCCCGCGCGCTGTCTGCCGAACGGAAGCGCGCGCGCGTCGACACGCTCATCGACCAGCTGGGCCTGTCCCGCGCCGCCGACACCATCATCGGAGACGAGGGACACCGCGGGGTGTCGGGGGGCGAGCGCCGGCGCGTGTCCATCGGGACGGACATCATCCACGACCCCATCCTGCTGTTCCTCGACGAGCCCACGTCCGGGCTCGACTCGGCCAGCGCCTTCATGGTGGTGCAGGTGCTCCGCCGCATCGCCCAGAGCGGCAGCGTCGTCGTCATGACCATCCACCAGCCCAGCACGCGCATCCTCGGCATCCTCGACAGCCTGCTCCTGCTCTCGCGCGGCCGCACCGTGTACGCCGGCACGCCCGCCGGACTGAA
This sequence comes from Saccharum spontaneum, assembly GCA_022457205.1. Taxonomy (NCBI): domain Eukaryota; kingdom Viridiplantae; phylum Streptophyta; class Magnoliopsida; order Poales; family Poaceae; genus Saccharum; species Saccharum spontaneum. Next base: position 9,030,188 of record CM039613.1, read on the forward strand.
GCCGTTCTTCGCCGAGTTCGGCGTGTTAGCTAAACTGTTTCTGTTTTGTTCGGTTAGGATCTCATTGTTAAGTCGGTTAGAGTCCAGCAGGTTGGGCGTTCCTGGAGGCGTGCTTGGGCACGACTCGACCTGGGAGTTGTTGGTCTGCGTCATGGTGCATAACGCTGCACGTGGTGCGCGTCGCTTGAACGACGTGGCACACGGTATGCAGCATGGCGCGGGGAGATATGCGGAGCCTGTTCCGTGATCTCTAGTGTCTTATAAATAAGAAACAACCAGGGCCAAATAAGCTGCGACATTAGGCAGCATAAAACACTTCTTGTTCACGTGTGCTATTTCCAATCTACTATCTCTCGCCGTGGTCACCACGCCGGGCTCGCCGCCGTCGAGAACTTGGGCAGACCCAGGGCAGCGCCTGGTTCCATCAAGTGGTACCGGAGCCGTTGGTTGTCGAGGAGGAGGCGTGTGGAGGCGGTGATCAGTTGGTGAGGTTGCCGGTGGAAGATATCAGCCGGAACGAAGAAGGGAGAGGCGCGTGAACTCCAGCGTCGTCGAGATGGGCACGTCGGGTGAGAAGGAATCCATGGATCGGGCGTTTAACCAGGCGGCAGGAAACCTGGTCTGGCCGATGCTCACTCGGACGAATTATCAAGAGTGGTCATCTCACATCCAGTGCAATCTGGAGGGGATGTTTCTTTGGGACGCCATTGATGCGGCAGATCCTGCAAAGGTGGAAAGACGTCGAGATCGGCTGGCACTCGGTGCCATGCTACGCGGCGTACCACAAGAGATGCACTCGATGCTCCTCAACAAGAAATCTGTGAAGGAGGCATGGGAGGCAATCAAGACTATGCGTCTTGGGGCAGATCGCGTCAAGGAGGTGAACGCCCAAAAGTTGCTGGCTGAATTCGAATCTATCGCGTTCAAGCCGGGAGAAGCCATTGATGATTTTGCCGTGCGCATCACGAAGCTTGTCACAGAGTTACGAGGTCTTGGGGAGGAAAGTGTCACCGACGTTCGTATGGTGAAGAAATTCCTTCGGGTGGTACCACCGCGATACAGCCAGATAGCTGTAGCGATCGAGATGTTCAAGGACTTGAAGGTGTTGACGATTGAAGAGCTAGTCGGCCATCTTCGAGCAGCCGAGGAGAGGTTCGAGCCCTCGGTGGAACAAATCACGGATAAAGTTCCTAAACTCCTGCTTAGCGAGGAGGAGTGGGCGGCAAAACACAAGAGCCGTGCTGATACAGATTCGTCATCGGGATCTGGAAGCAAGGGCCGTGGCCGCTATGTCAAGAAGGAGCGGTCCGGGGGACGTGGTGGCAGCGACTCGCGTGACTCCGGGGGAAAGAATCTCACGTCGATGGGTACACCACGACGGAAAGGTAGATGTCGCAAGTGCGGGATCTACGGGCACTTTGGAAAAGAGTGCAAAACAAAGCCAAAGGAGGAGCGAGAAGAGGCTGCACATCATGCCAATGCCGATGTGGATCCATCACTTTTGGTGGCACAAGTCTGCAATATTGTGCGGACTAGCGCGTCAGGGATGCAGCGCGTGTTCCTGAATCAAGATCGTGTGTTCCCGGCGGTGTATGGTGAAGGAGCATGGGTGCTTGACACCGGTGCGACAAATCACATGACAGGATGTCGGGAGGCCCTGGCGACTCTGGATGAAACAGTCCGGGGCGCGGTGAGATTTGGAGATGGGTCGATGGTGCAAATCCAAGGAATCGGGGCAGTGACGATCGCCGGGAAAAGCAACGACCACAGGGTCCTCACTGAGGTATATTTCATTCCATCTTTAAAGTGCAATATTGTCAGTCTTGGCCAGCTTGAGGAAGGGGGGTGCAGAGTTGAAATTGACAAAGGCATCCTAGAAGTTTTTGAGCGAGACCAAGAGGGAAAAGAGAAGCGTAGAGTGCTGATCCGGGCAGAGAGGAAAAATCGCCTATACATCATGAAGGTGAATCTCACTTCGCCTGTTTGCCTGCTGACAAAGATGGATGATATGGCTTGGCTCTGGCATGCTCGATATGGGCATTTAAATTTCAGGTCGTTGAGCGATCTGGGAGCAAAGCAGATGGTGGAGGGTTTACCGGTAATACGACGGTTGGAACAGGTCTGTGATGGCTGTGCACTTGGTAAGCATCATAGAACTCCGTTTCCCCAAATGTCTGCATATCGTGCTCAAGAAAGTCTGGAATTGGCACATGGCGATCTCTGTGGCCCGATCACTCCTTCCACGCCTGGTGGGAAGTCATATTTTCTTTTGATCGTTGATGATTATAGCAGATATATGTGGCTGGAACTGTTGGCAACTAAAGATGAGGCACTGAGTTACTTTAAGAAAATTAAGGTAGCTGCAGAAGTTGAATCAGGCCGTCGTCTGAAAGTATTCAGAACTGATCGGGGTGGTGAGTTTGTCTCCAATGCGTTTGCTGATTATTGCAAGGAACATGGGATCAAACGCAACACCACAACGCCATATACTCCGCAGCAAAACGGAGTCGTCGAACGACGGAATCAAACCATTGTCGAGATGGCTCGCTGTTTGTTGAAGAGTATGGGTGTGCCGGGACGGTTCTGGGGAGAAGCAGTAAGCACCGCAGTATACTTGCTGAATCGTTCACCAACGAAGAGCCTGAATGGCAAAACTCCGTTTGAAGCTTGGTTCGGGAGAAAACCAAATGTCCGGCATCTACGTACTTTTGGGTGTACAGTCTTTGCTAAGCGCATAGGGCCGGGAGTTAATAAACTGGCAGACAGATCGCTGCCGGGTGTGTTCCTCGGGTATGAACCGGGGACAAAAGGCTATCGGGTGTTTGATCCCGTTAATAAGAAATTGATATTGTCACGGGACGTGATCTTTGATGAAAAAAGGCGATGGAATTGGGAGGAGAAGGCACCGCAGTTCACAGTCGTGTATCCTGATGACAATGTGCCGGACGGTATAATTCAACATCCTGATGCCGGTACTGTTCCAGATCCGGCAATGGAGCCGTTTCAGCCGTTTCAGTCTGAACCTTCTCAGACATCAGAAGCGGGGGCACAGGAGCAATCGGCGGCACAGGAGCAATCGGCTGCGGCAATTCCATCGGTAGGGGGTGCTCCAGGCACACCGCCTCAAACTCCTGCTGGTTCGGTGGTGTCATCCAATCTGCCACACATCCAGTGGGCCACACCACCGACAGGTGAAGGGGTTGATTCAGAAGGAGTCCCAATGAGGTTCAGAACCATACCAGACCTGCTCGACGCCACTGATGAAGTTCAACACTTTGATTACAGTGGAATCTGTTTGTCTGTTTCAGATGAGCCAGTTACAGTCGAGGAAGCCATGACTAAGGACTGCTGGAGACAGGCCATGAAGTCCGAGTTGCAGGCTATTGAGGATAATAAAACATGGGTGGTTAGTGACCTGCCGAAGAATCAGAAAGCCATTGGGCTGAAATGGGTTTTTAAAGTAAAAAAGGACCCGAAAGGAAGTATCGTCAAGCATAAAGCGCGTTTAGTGGCAAAAGGGTATGCACAACGACATGGAGTAGACTATGACGAAGTATTTGCTCCAGTTGCTCGAATTGAGACAGTAAGGTTGTTATTGGCTTTAGCAGCACAGAGTGGATGGGAGGTACACCATATGGATGTCAAATCGGCATTCCTGAATGGTGACTTAACTGAAACTGTATTTGTTCAACAACCTCCGGGTTTCAATGTCGGCAGCGGAGGAAAAGTACTGAAACTGAAGAAAGCACTCTATGGCTTGAAGCAGGCACCAAGGGCCTGGAACGCCAAGCTTGACAACGAGCTTGTTGCTCTCGGTTTTGAGAAAAGCAAGCTCGAGCATGCCGTGTATAGGAGGAGCAGCAAAAAGTCTTTCTTGCTTGTTGGAGTATATGTTGACGATCTGGTAATCTCTGGGCCGAGTGTCAATGACATCAAGCAGTTTAAACAAGAGATGCAGAAGAAGTTCAGCATGAGCGATCTTGGACTGTTGTGTTATTACCTGGGAATTGAGGTAAAACAAAGCTCGGAAGGAATCACTCTATGTCAGAGTGGATATACAGCCAAGATACTAAAGTCTATGGGAATGTTCAGTTGCAATCCGTGTGCAACACCCATGGAGGTTCGGCTCAAGCTCAGCAAGACCAAAGAAGGAGATGCTGTGGAGACTACGGCATACAGAAGCATTATTGGGAGCCTCCGTTATCTTGTCAATACTAGACCTGATATTGCATATTCAGTTGGTGTTGTGAGTAGATACATGGAAGCTCCGGGTAAAGAACATTGGACTGCCGTCAAACACATACTCAGATACCTGAAGGGCACTATCGAGTATGGCTGCAAATATGAGCGAGGCACTAATCTGAAACCGTTCCTGATGGGTTTTAGCGACAGTGACTTTGCTGGTGATGTGGAAGACAGGAAGAGCACTACCGGGATTGTCTATTTTCTCGGGAAAAATTTGGTCACATGGGCTTCTCAAAAGCAGAAAATTGTGACACTATCATCCTGTGAAGCGGAGTACGTTGCAGGGGCAGCAGCAGCATGCCAAGGCATTTGGCTGAGTCGACTGGTGGGAGACTTGATGGGAACCAAGGAGACACCGGTGAAGATCTTGATGGACAACATGTCCGCGATCGCACTAAGCAAAAATCCGGTGCACCATGACAGGAGTAAACACATCGATACAAGGTATCACTTCCTGCGTGAATGCATTGAGGATGGAAGAGTGGAGATTGATCATATTGGAACTGCTGATCAGTTGGCTGATATGTTCACCAAGGCGCTTGGGCGAGTCAGGTTCTTGGAGCTGAGGAAGAAGTTGGGTGTCGTCGAACTGAAACAGGTTTAGGGGGTGTTTGTTAGCTAAACTGTTTCTGTTTTGTTCGGTTAGGATCTCATTGTTAAGTCGGTTAGAGTCCAGCAGGTTGGGCGTTCCTGGAGGCGTGCTTGGGCACGACTCGACCTGGGAGTTGTTGGTCTGCGTCATGGTGCATAACGCTGCACGTGGTGCGCGTCGCTTGAACGACGTGGCACACGGTATGCAGCATGGCGCGGGGAGATATGCGGAGCCTGTTCCGTGATCTCTAGTGTCTTATAAATAAGAAACAACCAGGGCCAAATAAGCTGCGACATTAGGCAGCATAAAACACTTCTTGTTCACGTGTGCTATTTCCAATCTACTATCTCTCGCCGTGGTCACCACGCCGGGCTCGCCGCCGTCGAGAACTTGGGCAGACCCAGGGCAGCGCCTGGTTCCATCACGGCGCGCCCGTCCCGGACAACGAGAACCCGGCCGAGTTCGCGCTCGACACCATCCGCGAGTACGAGCGCCAGCCCGACGGCGCCGCCCCGCTCGCCGACTTTAACGTCAAGTGGCAGCCCGGCAACGCGTCGTCCGCCGTGGAGAACAACAAGCTGATGCCGCTGGAGCTGGCCATCGCCGAGAGCGTGTCCCGCGGGAAGCTGGTGGCCGGGAGCGGGCCGGGAGGCGGGAGCGCGGTGACCGGGTCGTCGGTGCCGACGTTCGCGAACCCGCTGTGGACAGAGGTGTGGGTGCTCATCAAGCGCTCCTTCACCAACACGGGGCGCTTGCCGGAGCTCTTCGTGATGCGCCTCGGAACCATCATGGTGACGGGATTCATCCTGGCCACCATCTTCTGGCGCCTCGACGACACCCCCAAGGGCGTGCAGGAGCGGCTGGGCTTCTTCGCCATGGCCATGTCCACCATGTTCTACGTGTGCGCCGACGCGCTTCCCGTGTTCGTGCAGGAGCGGCACATCTACCTGCGCGAGACCGCGCACAACGCCTACCGCCGCATCTCCTACGTGCTGGCCAACGCCGTCGTCGCGTTCCCGCCGCTGGTGCTCCTGTCGCTGGCGTTCGCGGTCACCACGTTCTGGGCGGTGGGGCTGGCCGGCGGCGCCTCGTCGTTCCTCTTCTTCGTGCTCATCGTCCTCGCCTCCTTCTGGGCGGGCAGCGGCTTCGTCACGTTCCTCTCCGCGGTGGTGCCGCACGTCATGCTGGGGTACACGGTGGTCGTCGCCATCCTCGCCTACTTCCTCCTCTTCTCCGGCTTCTTCATCACCAGGGATCGCATCCCCGACTACTGGATTTGGTTCCACTACCTGTCGCTGGTGAAGTATCCATACCAGGCGGTTCTTCAGAAAGAATTTGGCGGGGCGTCGCGCTGCTTCTCTCGCGGCGTGCAGATGTTCGAGGGCACGCCGATCGGGCGCATGCCAGAGGCTGTCAAGATGAAGGTGCTCGAGGCCATTAGCGCCACCCTGGGCACGAACGTTACAGCAGATACCTGCGTGACCACCGGCGCAGACGTGCTGGCGCAGCAGGCTGTCATGGACATCAGCAAGTGGAAGTGCCTGCTGGTGACAGTGGCATGGGGGTTCTTTTTTAGGGTTCTCTTTTACGTGGTCTTGCTCGTAGGAAGCAAGAATAAGAGAAAATAAGGTAGTACCCACAAAAGAAACATGTAAAGCTATAGCTTGATTTGTGTAACTTGTTAGGATGTTCCTAATGGGTTTCAAATAGCTAGTTTAAAAAGAATTCTATTATCTATTAAGGAGAGAGATCTAAGAGAGCTAGCGACTTTATAATAGTTACTCGCACGATCTCCTAGAAACAACTCTCTCACAGCTTGCATAACCCTTCACACCACTGTGCTCTTTTTTATTATTTCCGAGTCTCATCTAGCTAGCGATTTATATGTTGTCATTACGGATGCTCCATAAGAAACGTGGAAGTTGTTCATTTCCTTAGATGCCATTGCACAAAACTTATGCTCATTTCCTTATATACCATTGCACAACTTGGAGGATCCAGAATCCCTCGATTTAAGATCCGAGAAGAAGAAGAATGGCAAATGTTAGTATGTGGTTTCAGATAGTTCAGTTGTCTAATTGATTTGTCAAATTTCAGTTAGAGTATGTAAAATTCATGTGTTAAATGGTCTTATAGCACTTGATTTTTTTTTCTACGTTTTCAGTTTTTTGGTTTGTTTGTTGGAGCCAATGCCATCAAAATCTCTGTAATTTTGCACATCATAGAAAATTTCTGATGTATGATTTTTTATTTTCTTTTTATCTATATTTTTATATGTTTTCTTTTCTGATTATATTTTTCTTTTGTTAAATTCTTGCATGTGGTTCTATTTTTTTCAGAATTCTTTATGGTTTGAACTCGTTGTAGTGGTTCTGCGTGAAGGTGGACGGTGGTGTTGATAATCTGAGTGAAATTAAGGTTTGTTTCACTCGATTTTTATTAATAGTATTTTTTGTGTGTTTTGTCCTGTTTGGTTACTCGTGTGACCATTAGACTTCAATCACACGAATTTTGTCTTTTTGTCTCATTTATGTGATTTTTTTCTCAAATTGCTTGAGTGTTCAAATGGGTCAGATCACTCGAGTTCTGAATAGACTGATCCTATATATATCACAACAAGCTAAGAAAGAAAAAGCATATTAATGTCAACGTCATATATCAGTGCACGGCCATAAAAAAGTGCTGAAGAAAAGCATGTTGTCACACTTTTACTGTGAACTTTTTCTTAAAGATTCTGAACAAGGCGGACATATTAAGAAGAGATAATTACATACGCCATCGGCGCAAACGACTATTTAGATTTGACAGACTATCAAGCTAATAAGCGAAAAGAACTAGACAAACTCATATTCTAGCTGGCCAGGGGTACGTACAACGAGGGGCAATATCAACTTGGCATTATCTGAACAGCAACACAATCATTACCAACTATTATCTCCTTCTGAAATGGGTAATGCTCTAAACCGGGTGCCTGTCCGTCCGGACGCTCTATTGCTGGACCACGACGCTAGCCCACCAACTCACGCTCCTCCATTTCTTTAAAAAAAAACTACCCATCCACTTATTCTTATCCACTCGCTCCTCTTCCTATAACTCTTATCCACTTGCCCGCCACCTCCGAGCGCATGGCCGCCTCCATGTCGTGGCGCTCGGCTGCCGGCCCTGCTAGGCGTGGCATGCGACTGCCCTCTCCAAGTCACACGGCCGCGACCTCCCCGCCTTTTGTGCGGCCGATGCCTCACGACGTGCAGCCACTGCCGCTGGTCCGCCGCCTACAAGCGCCGACGGCCGTTGCCTCCATTGAACACCAAACACACCGACAAGCCTCCATTTTGTCGAGTGCAGCAAGGAGATGTTGCGTTGAAAGCGTACGTTGTAAGAGTATGTTTTAATTGTTTTAGATCTTTCAGAGGTATGTTGCAAGTGTTTTATATGGATGTTGCGAAAATTGATCATGATGTTGCACATGTTGCAATGGTTGTATACGTATGTTGCAAGCGTCCGTTCTAAATGTTTCATCTGCTTTTTCAGACGTATGTTGCAAGTGTGCTTATTTAGATGTATGTTTCACACATATGTTGCAATAGTCTTATGTTGCAATAACTGTTTTCATGTTGCAAGGTGCAAATGTTTTATCTAGATGTTGCATATATTTCACAGACATGTTGCAAGTTTATGTTCCAAATGTTTTATCTGCTTCAGACGTGTGTTGCATTCAAGTGTTTCATATTGCAAGTATTTCGTATTTCATAGGTATGTTCAAAGAGTCATGGGGCACGGCTTGAGCGCTGCGGAAAGGGGTAGGGCGAGCCAGGGGCTGGCTACGGGACGCGCGGCGATACGGTGGGAGTATAGCGCGTTTGTGCTAGGACATTCGGTACCGTCCGATGGAATCCTATCCCATCGGACGTCCGAGACCCAGCGATTTCCTAGTAGAATTGAACTTATTTCGGCTATAAGTATTATCTCCAATCTAGAGTTGAACTTATTTCGGCTATAAGTATCTTACACTACTACAAAAATTTGGGCACGTCCGATGATCCGATACGACGAACGTGTGCGGTGTGCAGTTCGTGTGTCTCGTCTTTGCCGTGCATGCATGTTGCTTGCAGTGCAGCTAAGCTTGCAGTCCTTGGATCCTTGCTCCTTGCTGCTTGGATGCTTCTTGCTTGCTACCTCGGTGAACCGAACAGCAACAGGACTACAGGAGGAACAGCAACTACATGTGTTTATCATGCTCCTTCGTTCTTGCATTGCTTTGCTTCCATTTGCATCCTCCTCTTCATCTCCAGCTCAATCGGAGACCAAGGAACGAAACGAAACCGATCAATGGTCAAAGTGAAGCGCTGCTACGAGACACAGGGGACCGGAGACAGGAATTCAGCTACAAACATCCAATCCAAGAGGAAGAAAGGTGGCACTGGCAACAGCAGCAGCGGCTCCGTTCCTGCCCAACTTTTTGCACGCAGCGGGGCATCAGAAACACAGTACAGTAGCAACCAAACCAAACTGAGCGTGACACCCAGCCCCGTTCACACACATGGGAAGAAAATCGGAACGAGCGACCGACCAATGCCAATGCATGCCGCTGACTCACCCGTACCAGAAGTACAGTAGCAACGAATTCAGCACATGTTCGGCTGCCGTCCCTGTTTGCTTGCTGATGCTGCGTCACAACTCAAAAATAGCAGCGTCGTTCTTACATGATGTTGATGTTAATAATGGTACTCTAAAATCTTAGCTAGCATGCCTAATTAAGAGGAGATCGAGGAGTACCGTGCCAAGGCCATGTTTCCAAGTTTTTTCACTCTCTCTCCATCACATCAATTTTTAGCCACTTGCATGGAGTATTAAACGTAGATAAAAAAAATAACTAATTACACAGTTTAGTTGGAAATCACGAGATGAATCTTTTGAGCCTAGTTGGTCCACGATTGGACAATATTTGTCAAATAAGACGAAAGCAGTACTATTCATTAGGTTCAAATTTTTTGCAAAGTAAACCAGGCCCAAGTAGGACTGACCACGTACTGACCGGAAAGTATGCAAAAGAGTCGTCTTTGGTGTACTGCTTGCAGAGCATTATTGAAAATTCTAGTTCAGGACTGACCTCGCTTATCATAATGTTTTCGAGTCCGATCCTCTCGGGTTCCTGTCATGTTCGGACATCTCATCTTCATGCGGGTTCAGATCTAGTTGGAAGCATGTGAATGATGACTCATGCTCAAGATGGATGTAGTTGGAAAGATATGTCAAGATGATCTTTGATGTACGTCTTTCATACAGTTTCACCCATACGGTTGCGCGCGGCAACCAAAGCTAGCTAGCTATGAATGAAAACTGTATCGAGCTATAGTTATGAGTGATGACGACTCTCCTGATGTTGTACCGTTTTCATTTTGAGCTGCCGAACAAGAACAACCTTACGTGCTCTGCAGCCGTATGGAAATTGGAAAGAGGTTGGCTGGCACTGGCCGTGTGTGTGAGACTAGCTTAGTACACGGAGACGGAGGACTGTGATTTGAGACGCAGGCAGTGGCCAAGTCCAAGCTTGTGTAGGCAGGCTACCTCCGTCAGATCAGCCACACTTGGCGGCCCAAGTAGTAGTCCATCTCCAGCTACTTCTTGGTGTGTCTTGTAGCGGCGGATGGACCAACTGAAAATTTCATCTGAACACCGGAGGAGAAAAGCTGCTGCGTGCTGCCTGCCGCGCCGCCGCACATCAAGGAGGAACTAACGCTCGCAGGGAGGGATCCGATTGGCCGGCCGGGATGATTTTGAGTTTTTGACAACACCTGATGAGATTGGTTTAGGTGACCCGGTTGGATTATATTGGAGATAGTAGACGGATACAGAGATGATAAAGAAAGGAACTAAAGATGAGGACGACTTCCATGAATTGACCCCCCCATCTTTCAACTGCCAGATCCACGTGTCAACCACGTGTCATCACCTTTTCCACCTTTCGATTCTGCTCGTTGGGAGCGAGGCTAATAATATAGCTTGCTATTGCCTGTAAGAATCCTTTAAGCCTATCTCTTAGGTTTCAGCCCATCTATATATAGTTGTTAACTCTTTACTATTAATATACAAGACCCAGTTATCTCTCTCACAAAGTTTCTAAGTTCTTATGTCTAAGAGCAACTCCAACAAGTTGGGTAAATGTATATGTGAAGCCATTTATAGCTATTGTGCTCAAAAAAAAACATTCCAACATCTTATTTATATTATTTTCTATTTTTCCTAGCTAGTTATCTCACAATTCTCGCTGGCCATATTTTCCTAGCGAGTCCTGCTTGCTATCTGTGTTTTCTAATTTAGCTTGGCTGTTGTAAAACTCTATATTTTAGATGGATTTTCTATTTACATAATGGCTAAATCTCACAATTTAGCGTCTAATTTTATCAAGTCTCTTGGAGTTGCTCTAAATCGGCTGTAAGATTACAATCCATGCTCCCTTCTCTCTTCTCTTCTCCATATCAACATTCAGCCTTCTCTTCTCCGTCTCAACATTCAGCCTACTTATAACCTGTTACTCCCTCCATCCCATGTTATAAGACATTTTGTGTTTTCTAGATATACACAGCTTTGCTATGCAATTAGATATATACTATGTCTAGATACATAGTTAAAGCCATGTATCTATAAAAGGTAAAACGCCTTATAATTTGGAACGGAGAGAATATTATACTTGCTCTGAGGCGATGAGACAGGCAACATGTGTGGCCAATGGTTTACTCCCTCCGATCCGTCTCAGAAAGCAAAGGATGAGTTAAACTATCTTAACTTTTTTACTGGGTTTTATAGGAAGCAATAGTATAATGTTTATGACATGCTATGAAAATATAATGTATGACGAATCTAATGATACATTTTTCGTAAATAGATAGTAGTATTTTTTATACAAACTGTGGCAGAACCGTCCGAAATAACTCACTTCGAGAGGTACTTGTCTTCCTCTAAACCCTAAGTACCCTAAAAGAGAGCTAACTTGAACAGTTCCGTCGAGCACACCCAACGGGAGAACTCGAAGCAATCCACATTTTACATCCAGAATTCAATAATGAGTACAAGATTACAATACTTAGTCCATCGCGAATCAATGAGCCCAGCTGTGTACCTCGAAAAACACACGCCTCACTTGTACCCCAGACACAAACAAGACCAACCCGTTCCACTCCTGTCGAGGGGTCCAGGTCCCTATCCAAACTAGGACTCCAAGCCCCCATGATTGAGACCCGGTCTCAGTGCGATGCTTAGACCTCCACCTATCCCCGCCTCCAATCAGTCAGTCCGAAAAAGCCAGAACCTGCGATAAGAGAGTAACAAGCCTTCCCGCTCCCATAAGCAAGTATGTGCTCAGGATAATAAGTATGTGACTTGACTAGTGTCCAATGCAATGGACGGTCCTCAATCGATATGGATAGGAAAAACAGTGCAACCAAGCTAAGCCTGTTACATCCACCATTACCTATATCATATCCCTGCCCGGCCACCATTTTTCTTTCCATCATTTTATCATGAGAGTTATAATAATAATAACCACCTATTGTGAGTAACGACAGGTTACCCATGCTACCAATAAACCTAAGCAAAACAGCTATGCGATCCTGCACTAGTAAGACTCATAGGTGGATATATATATGCATGTGGGTATCAGTAAAATTCCTACAACGTAAATGCACAACATTTATAGTTATCATGCATCGGGACTTGCCTTGGGCAAGCGCTCCGTGGTGTCAGTTACGGGTGGCTCCGGAAACTTCTCCTGTACGAGCACCTCCTCCTCGTACTCTTTGATCACCTCATCGTACTCTTGCTCCCCGGTGGTCACAAACTCCACCAGGTCGTTCTCTACATGCATGCGATAACGATGCAACATTTAGTATTTAGGCAACAACAACTCTTAAAATACAAATACACATGCTAAGCTACTAAGCTAGCCCTAATGACCAATATAGTAAGCTTATCATCTTCATCAAGCAAGATATCAAACTCATCTCAGAAGTGCTTCATTTTTTAAACCGATATTATGCTTCTATTCATACTAGTTTTGATGGATATTTAGTTACCCTAGCCAATAGTCTATTTTGAAGCTACAACAATTGCAGCAAGCACATAAATATACCACGAAGCTACTATAAAAGTTTTATGATCAAAGCTATCACCAAAATGCCACAACAATTCCTACAATTATTATCACAAGAACGTTAATCCTTTTTAAATGATTTTATGGACCTCAACCTCATCATAGATACATATAAACTAATTATACAGTCAGACAGATCATGAATTTAGGAACATAGCTAAAGTGGTTTCACAATTTTTGGACATCTACATGAATTGATATTAATTATCAAAGTATAGTTCAGAATGTAAAATATAAAGCTATTTCTACTCCTTTACGAAAAGAGAAAGCAAAGCAGCCCAACGTGGCCCATGATGGGGGCGACCCACGCGCGGAAGTGGGCCAAGATGGGGAGCCCATGCGCGCGCCGGCAAACTTGCTAAAGAGTCCTCAGACTTGAGCCGTTTTACGCAAACGCCAACCATACTATTTCTTCAGTCAACATTTAAGTACTAAGGCCCTCGCACTATCTCTCCTTGGCAACGGGGGATATTCTTAGAGCTCTTCGTGCTCGCCGGCGCCACACGGCCGGCACGGAGCCATAATGCCGGCCAACAGGGACCCACACAAGCCTAGTTAGGGGGGCCAGTGCTCACCTAGAGGTTGATGCGTGGCACCGAGCAGCGGTTCGGAGGTCGAAGACGAGGTAAGGCAGCCTCCCCATGGCAGCAGGACCCACACAAGCCTAGTTAGGGGGGCCAGTGCTCACCTAGAGGTTGATGCGTGGCACCGAGCAGCGGTTCGGAGGTCGAAGACGAGGTAAGGCAGCCTCCCCATGGCAGCAGGCAACCTGCAGCGGTGGCGGCCATGTTTCGGTGAGTCACGGAGCAAAAGAGAGTGGTAGAGGTGGCGGTGAGCTCCAGTGACTCACCACGAACCAAGTCGAAGTGGTGTCACAGCCGGAGATCACCTGAGGAAGGCTGGCCACGTGCGCCCGATCGCTACGGCGGCGCACCGCGGCGGCGCGATCGCGTCAGTAGGATCTAGGAGGCGGTAGGGGTTCGGGGCAGGGGCGTAGGGTGACAAGGGGACGGAGGCGAGTCAGGTGGCATGGCCAATTTGGCTCCAGGCGGTCCAAGAGGGCTACCCACGGTGATGGGTGGGCACGGCCTTAACGGCACAGTGCCAGGCACAGCTCCAAATTGGAGCTCGGTGGGGCAAAGCTCGAGGTGGGGTGGGGTCGGTTGGTTGGCCGACTTCACTGCGAAGTCGAGGGCGTAGAGAAATGGAGCATTGGCGGTTCCTCTCTGACGAATTACATGAAAGATGGGTCAGCGCTCGGGTCACCTCCGGCCTAGTCTGTCCTCACCCTGGCAGAACATGGTCGGCGTGACCCACGCTGGAGCTAACACCAAAACGTGCGTGAGCGGTGAGGGAGTGGCGTGGCGTGTGCGAGCAGCGGCCGGCTGGCCAGCAATGGCACTGGGGCCAGGGCGCGGACGTGACGCGAGTTGACCATGGCAGTAGCCACGTCATCGCGCGCAACATGGGGGGGCAGCGGGGTAGCGCGGCCAGGCGCACGGCACAGGGTGGCCACGCAGGGTGATGGCGGTGGCAGGCAGGGCAGACTTACACGCATGCAGACGAGAGGGGTCAGCAGCAGCAGTGCGGCAACGGTGGGGCAGTCGCAGCCGCGACGCACGGTCAGCAGCTGGCTGTGTAGACGGTCACCAGCGACCGGCCACACCAGCCACTGCCAGGCCAGGGATAGGCCCAGCTGATCGACATTGGCAACGGTGCATGCGGGCGCGTGGCTAGATGAGCGACGACGACCCCCAGCACGTGGTGATCGTGCACTCCCCACCAAACAGCCCAAGGCAGTGCGAGTGCATGAATTTTAAAGCGTGTGTACAAACTAATCTAGCTTGATTCACGTTTCACCACCCCAACCACGAGAAAGAGGGTACATAGGGCTATCGAGAGAAGCTAAAACACGACATCGCTACATAACTAAATTCCTTAGAATAAATTCATGAACTTGGTGTCATACAATTGTTTTTGGACTTGAAATTATACTAAGTTTGGGGCTGGTTTTTATTTCCAAGTTCAATTTCCAACTAACCAAAAGTACCAGCTACCAATAACATTTCGCTCAGACAGAAGTTGCATTCTCATCTACACATTTTGCACTTCGAACTTTATTTATGGTTCACATATATGTTCTATAGTATTTTTGTTCAATAAAAATTGGTTTACAATCCTATTTGATAATCGCATGAACTACCGGAGAGCTTTCCATTTACATATTTATCGATTATTTCGTTTTACGAGATTTTATTTTCACAGTTGACCACATGCAACAACACATAAACATGATGTTCATGACATGCTTAACGAGTTGTTTTACGCGGTAACACCGAGGGTGTTACACAAATTTAGCCAGATTTAAGAGGCTTTGGCTTAGTACTATTCTAGAATTGGATCCTTTCTAGAATGGAGGTAAGTAGTGTGGAGCTGCTACCCCATCCAAAAGAACAATTCTAGTCCTGTTTTTAATCAAACTAATCAAAGTTTGGCTAAGTTTGTAAAGAGCTAGGAGAGTCGCGATATTTATAAAACCAAATAGATATACTATAAAAACATATTTCATGATGAATTAAATTATATGTATTTAATAATACCATAAAATAATATCTTTTTTATAAAAAGATTCAGTCAAACTCGTCTGATTTAAGACTACGATAGCATTGCTTTATATCAAGGGACTTCCTTCCCTAGTGCAACCGTACTGCTATCTGTTCCAGCAGTAAATAGAGAGGCGTTGACTTTTTTTTTGAGCAGAGAGGCGTTGATTGATGGATCGTGGCCTCGTGGGCCGCACAATGCAGGAAGCCGTTTTATTTGCCCACAGAACGGTGCCTTTTCTTGGGCCAGTAAGCCCGATGGCGGCTTCTCTGAGCCCATAAACGGCGGCCGCTGGCCACACGTAGCACCTCTCTTGCCCGGTTGGGCTGGCCGAAAAAAACGGCCATGCTGTGCTGATTTGTTATGAAAGAAAAATATTGTTATTTCGTTGAAATGATATGACTGATAAGTTCACGTGAATAGGCTGGCTGGAAAAACGGCTGATGCTGATTTGTTGTGAGAGAAAAATACTATTATTTCACTAAAACGATACGACTGATAAGTTCAAGCGAACAGGGCCTTACACTTCCGTCCATGCTTGTGCAAAAGGGTTAACCCGAAGCTGTTGTATTTGGAACGATAAGGATTATAAGTTGGTCCTAACCCTCCTAAACTTCTAAGATGGTACTAAACCCATCAACAACACTCCACATATGCAACATGGGCCAACAACACAACAATGGTCTGGGGTATTTTTACATTAATTGTCTTAAGGGATGACGCCCTCCGCAACTCACCACATACGCAACAGATGCCCAAAACTACCTCTTGGTACACCCCTCCATATAAATGTCCAGATGGGCCAGGCCCGCTGGACCGACACAGGCCCGGACCAAAAAAGCACGGCCCAGGACCAGTGCGGCACGGCCGGCCTCGTGCCTAGGTCACCACAACGGCCCGTAGTGCTAGCCCAAGCACGACATTATTTTTGGGCCGGCACAATGCGACCTGGTTATTTCTGATCGTTGGATTTCCTTTGCCGTGTCCACATTTTCAGCTTTATTTGCAGCCATAGGCTCTCCTCAAAAAGAAAAAAAAAGAACCCATAGCCCTGCTAGTACTATGTATTTATTACTAATTATTCATTTTAATTGCAAAAATATCCATATGTAGAAAATGGTTTTGCATTTTATTACGGAGAGACTAGCGCTTGAGCATCTGGACACCCGTGTCTGTTGCCCGTCCGTTTTCAATAATAATACCCTGAGGTGCCCATAGGTGTAGCTTTTTTTTTTGAAACAGCCCAAGGATGCAGCTTTGTTGCTCCACTTCGCCTCGAGCTCCATGCCTACTGCCCGTCTATCGATGCAGCTTCGTGCTCCACGTCTGATGTCCGCCTATGGATGTAGCTTCTTGCTCCGCGCCTGCTGTCACGCCCATGGATACAGCTTCGTGCTCCGCATCTGCTGCCGTGCCCGCTTTGCTTCCCGCGCGCACGCAGAGACCACTGCGCCTGACGGGACCACCTCCGCCTACACCCCTTGCCATGCATGTTTATAAAACACTTGCAACATAAAATATTTGCTGCAACATACGTCCGAAATAGATGAAACAATTATAACATATGTGTATGGGAACTGCGACATATGCAACATCCAGATAAAAACATTTACAACATACGTTTGAAACAACTCAAGCATTTGAAACATACACTTACAATATACGTGTATATCCAGTGCAACATATGCAACATCCAAATAAAACACTTGTAACATACATTTGAAATAGCTGAAACATTAAAAACACATACTTGCAACATATGCAACATCTAGATAAACACCTGCAACATACGTTTAAAACAGCTAAAACATTCGAAATAAACACTTCCAACATACGTGTATAACCATTGCAATATAAACAACATCAAAATGAAACACACGCAACGTCCAAATAAAATATACATATCAAACGCATGAAACTTACGGAGCTAGATGCCATAAAGTAACAAAAAAATTTAGACCAACACTCATCTGCCATGCAGATGTGGGCCTGAGCTCTTCTCACAAATAGGCAAGCGGCCTGGCCAGCCCTGCAACTGGCTAAGCGCCTAAGCAAGTCAGTCAAAGCAACAACGCAGCAGGGGCAGCTTGGCCAAGGCGCAGACAAAACACAGAGTGAAAAAGAGCAGCACGGCAAGCAGCAGCAAGCCTAGTCGCTAGGCAGCAAAGGGCAAGTATGACAGAGAGGCTTGCGGCACTGGGCGCGTGCGGCTAGGGCCTGCCTGGCTTGTTCAGCTAGCAGCGGATGAAGCAGGCAACCAGTCCTTTCTCACGCGCATGCACGTACTCCTAAGGTGCGCACCCCGCCTGACTTAACCACATGCCCTTTTTTTTATTGGGCATAACACGCGCCGGATAGTCCGTCCGTCTGTCTGGAGATTCTCAATCAAGCATTACCAATTTTATTACTTAAATTAGATTATTCAGTGAGATATGATAATGTTTCGTGCCAGTCACTGCGTATACCGACTACATTCAGGGGCAGTCGGAGAGAAAAAACGATGCATCGTCGACCTCACTTGGCACACAGCGAAGGGCAGAGATGTTTAGTACGAAAAGGAAAAAAAAGGTGGATTTGAGTCTGGGGGACGCATGGTTTGGATTGAATGTGCGAAGAATTCAGAAACTCCATCAGGTTTTTAGTATCCAATAGTAGTACTCTCTCCGTTACTGAATAATTGTCGCTTTTGGTTTTCGTCCTATATGTTTGACTGAATTTATAGAAAATACATGTAATATTTATATCTTCAAATAAATTCAATGATCTATCTAATAATTTTAATTTTGTACCATAAATATTAATATTATATATATAGTCGAAGTTGTTTATCGAGAAACGAAAATGACCGTTATTTAGGGATAGAGGATACTCAGCCTGTTCGCTTCACTGAAAAGGCATTGCTGAAAGTACTGTTCGCTGATTTGTTGTGAAAGAAAAATATTGTTCCCATTAAAAAAATAAGATAAAAAATACGGATTATACGACTAGGCCGAACAATTTGAAAAGTACGCGGGGGAAACTATTAAGTTGCATGCACCTTCAACCAAAAAACTTAAGTTGATGAGGAGAGGTGGGCAATTCATTTATATTCCAACACTCCCCCTCACGTGGAGGCTCTCTCAGGCCTTAGACGTGGAATAGGAGTGAGCTGCAATTATTTTATTTAATTGCGCTAACCAGGATTCGAACTCAAGACCTCTGGCTTTGATACTATATTAAATTGCATACACCGATCAATTCAACCAAAAAAAACTTAAGCTGATAAAAAGAGATGGACAATTTACTTATATTCCAGTGAGGAAAATCGGGCCAAAACACAAGCACGCACGCGCAGATACAGGGACAGGCAGTGGAGGAAAAGTTGGCAGTTGGCACAGGTGCCTGCCGAACTTTTTGCGGGGGATCGGATCGGAGGACAAAAGCTCCGCGACCCGCACAAGGACGAAGGAGGAACTGATGACTGATGAGGCTGCACTGCACAACATCACAATTTTAGTTTTGTAGGTGACTTGCTCGTATGGAGCAAGAACAAGAAAAATAATCTAGCACGTATGTATGTAATCTCTTATGCTTAAGAAAATATATATTCTTATGATCTATGATGACTATATATGTTGCTTGTGGTGTGCATCGATGAATCTGCGTGATTGTACTTGTGCTCAGCAGCACAGGTGTTTCCAACATACTACTGAAGCAGCAGTAGTATCACTCATAGAAATGACGTGAAGTGCTCCCGATTCCAGTCTATTGTAGAATGAAATAGCAGAAAAGTATGCATGCCGATTTACTTTTGGAGCGTTACAACCATACAGTATATATAGGAGATGAAGCGCCTATCTATGTCGTGTCTTTCTCTATCTACACTTGTGCATTTCTAAGAAAACTTGTGATGGCCAATTAAGTCATTTATTCTGAGATATTGAGGTAGACCAAATCCAGTAAAAAATATAGTATGAGCTGGAGCTAAGAATTATGCTTCTTTTCTTCGTGGTTCTAGGAATTAAGCAGAGAGTGCATGGTTCACTGTTATCCTGCGCAGTTGTGTTAGTCTAGTGTCTTTGCTTCAGTCTCAATAAACTATCCAAGTAGCAAATGGTTGTAGCGCATGACATAAACGCAAGAACATGGGATTACCCCCCCTCCCCCCCCCCCCCCCCCCCCCCGCGTGCATGACATAAACGCAAGAACATGGGATGGCGTGACCATAGAGTGAATGTCGGGTGGCGTGACCATAGAGTAGAGTGTTGTCGTGTTCAGGAGTCTAAATTTTCTTTAATTTGCAATATATCAACAGAAAAATACTGTCACTTTCTGCATCACAAATACTCTGTTTACCATGTTTTCAAATGTGAGTTTAGTTGTTCACTGTTCTCATATTGTTTGAGCAATCGGCTTTGCAACAATTAGTATGAGAGCCAGTTATGAGTGCCTCAACACAATCGCGGTGTGATATCGCCGCTAGGATTGCGACCTTGCAGTCCGCTTCGACGGTCGATGGAGATCGGGGATGACAATCAGCTCCTAGAAGTAGGCAGCATTGTGCACGTTCCCTTTAGAGAAGAGAGGGGATGGCGCCATGGCGGTGGTGTTAGCGGGAAGTTGCAGAAGGTGGTGTTCTTCTTACTTCCAGTTTCGTGTAACACACTTATGTGCTGCCAGTTTGTTTCAACCTTTTCCACATATAATATTATTTATTATTTCCCAAAACATAAAAATACGATGCAACGATAAGAATATGGTAAATTCGAAAGTATGTTGCCGATTGTTCACTGCTGCCGAACATCTGAAGCTATCAAATAACTGTTACATGGTTGGCATATTTGCACGAGAAAACTACAGCACGGTATCTGGGCCAAGCAGTAAGCAATAGTTATGTGCAATATTGATACGAGAAACTAACACTGTTGTGTGATGGAAACTGAAAAAAAAGAACACGATGATCTGAACATATAATTAAAAACACTATATATACAAGCGTTGGCAGGAGAAGAAGTACAATAACAAACGTGGCAATATATGCTGCTGGGCTTTAGCCATTTATAGGACAAGGGGAACTCAACTGATGATGTCTTTGCTAATGGCCACAACCGATGTCTGCTACCCTTTGTCGATCGAGTCTGCTTGTAACTCAAACTCACCACTGTGCACATTGTAACTGTAAGGTACAAATTAAAGCAACTCACTGAAATGACATGAAAGCTCATCCATCTCATATGGCGGAAAAGAATCACACGCAATGTGCGCTCACTGCGGTACATATGCACCTCAGAAAATGAACAAAATGGTCTTTGACACTATATATTCTCGCACGTCTTTGTTGCCTCTATTATTATTAGTTATTTTGTGACAAGGAGTACCTTCATAAAATTTAGAAATGAGTCGGACCATATTTTTTTCTACTTTAATTATTTGTGAGATAATGGAGGCCACCAAACTGACAAGAAATCTAGTTGGTGCAATGGCAATAACTATGGGGTGTGGTGCCCTGTGTTTAGTGAGGCCATAATTTTCAGTCTGCAAATTTTACGTTTTAGGTGCATTTTGCACTCTAGTTCATATGATTGTTTATGCTTTTATTATTTGTGATGATAACTTCATTAAGAAGTTCTTGATGAACTTGGGCACTTTGTTATGTGCCTCTATCATGTCTAGACAGTGATGAAATTTTGAGGGAGTTGTGCTTGAAAATATCGATGTCATGCGGCCTGAAAATATCGATGCCTGAAAAATATAGATAACGAGCTTTATATTGTTGCCTTGAGTAGTCAATAAATTAAGGGCGCAATACTGAACAGTTGGATGCATGTGTTTGGTCATTTCATGAATTTGCCTACCTACTGCTGCATTTTGAAGCTACCCTGTTCACTTGAGCTACTTTTCAGCTATGGAACAATGTTTTTCTCTCACAACATTTCAGCATAAGCATCAACATAAGCGAAATTTCAGCATAAGGACGTTGCAAGGGAGCTGAAAGGAAATGAGCAAGGAATAGAGTAGCATTAAGAAGCCTATTTGAAATCCCAAAGCAGATATATTTTGACCTAGATAATGATGAATTTCTTGATCACTTTTTCATTTTGGGTGCAGATTATGGTTTTATGCGATCGTATTGCAAGTTTGTAAAATTCAAATTGATACGTTAAATCAATATTACGGTTGGAATCCATGATAAAATGATCTATACGCACGTCATTTGTCAATTGATTTTAGTGATTATTTAATCCTAGAATTTATTATGGCAAGCTTTTTTTGGTAGTATGCATTTCTTTGAGGGCCAGCCTCCAAGGAAATCAGAATTACCTTGGCGGTTAATCGTCGCAACCAAGGTAACATTATAATTTCCTTGGAGGTTAAGGGCAACCAAGAAAGCATCTATTACTTTGGTGGTCTAGGTAATTTTCTTAGAGATTGTTGGCCCTAAAAAAACTAATTTACTTACCAGTTGGAACATTTTCTCGTCACATTGGCAAATTAGGTGGGGTCCTAGTTTCCTTGGTAGCTAGCCTCCAAGAGATTCATCCTTGAGTGTCAAAACCGTAAAGAAAAATAATTTCTCTTATTCTCCATCCTTGACGGAATTTGCTTGATGGTTAATAGCCATGGATTGTTTCTTTGATGGTTTTGCTTTAATTAAATAAAAAATAGGCCAAGCTCTCATTAAATCTAACAGAAGCAACATTCACTACTACAGAATTGACATTCACTGTTGGTCCATCACTGCCGGTTGTTTTGGAACCAGTAGTGATAGAGAGCCTATTCATCTGGCTTATAATCCGTCTTTTTCAGCTTGTTTTTTCAGCCGGAACAATATTTTTCTCTCACAACAAATCAGCCAACAGTGTTTTTCAGCCGGCTTATCAGCCCAACCGAACGGGGCCAGAGTATCACTGTCGGTTTGTGACTTGAACTAGCAGTGATAAGCACTGAACCGACAATAGATTTTAGCGGGTGTTGCAGCTCTATGTTGGTCTATTTAGTTGAATAGAAATGATATGGTATTCGATAATAAGAAATCTAACACCTTTATGCAGGTCATTTTCAGGACAACATATTAGATTCGAACATAGTCACTGCTTCATAAGGAAGAATAAACAATAAAGAACATCGAAAATGGTTGCAAATTGTTGGATTCGCTAAATTTCGGTGGAGGTTCTCGAATAGAATTGAAGCTTAGTTTCCTTTCTATTTAGTTATCTAGACTTTTGATTCTTTTATCTCATGTTCTGATGTATTTCGGTATGAGCATAACAGCTCGCAGTTTGTACTCCTACTATCCACAAAAGAATACAATTCTTATTTTTCGAGGAGTCAAACAATTTCAACTTTGATTAAATTTATATAAAAAAATACTAACATTTATGATATAAAATAAGTATCATTAGATTGGTTATGTAATGTATTTTTGTAATAATTTTTTAAAGACATAAATGCTAATACTATTTACTATAAACTTGATCAAACTTAAGTTAGTTTGACTGGCACGATTCCTATAGTTGCTCTTTTTTTTTGATGGAGGGAGTATTTAATTAGTTATTTATGTCGTCAAACGGAATATGTCTTAAAATTCCTATAATGTACTGTATTATAGAACAGATGGAGTAGTTTCTTTATTAAAAAAAATTATGGCTTGTTCACATGCAATTTCAATTAATGGTAATATTGTTTCATAATCATCGACGTAGATTGCTCTTTCCAATGCCTATATAATGAAATCACCGGGAACGCGGTTGCCAGAAGGAACGCTGCCTGGCCGGCGGGCTAGTGCGGATGAAGTCGACGGCGATCGGGACGACGGAACGACCAGTCCAGCGAGAATCGAGGAGAGTCGAAGTCCGACCATGGGGGCGGAGGCGGGGGTAAGGCTGGAGGAGGAATCCCGCCGACGACAAGAACCGCCGCTTGCAGTCGGACTTGGAAGCGGCGAAGGAGAAGATGTCGCCGTTCATCCCGATCTGATCAGCCGCCTTCCCGACGACATCCTCCATGACATCATCACGCTCCTCCCCACCAGCGACGGCGCCCGCACGCAGGCCATCTCCCGTCGGTGGCGGCCGCTCTGGCGCGCCGCGCCTCTGAACCTGGACCACCGCGGGCTCTCCGTCCAGGACCGCAAGCGCGTGACCTTCGTCGCCAAGATCCTCGCCGACCACCCCGGCCCCGCGTGCCGCCTGGCGCTCCCTGGGTTCCGCCTCCGTGATCGCTACGCCAAGATCGACGGCTGGCTCCGCTCGCCGGCTCTCGCCGGCCTCCAGGAGATCCAGATCAGCTACACGGCCTACGGCGACATAGGGGTTCCGCGCCTGCTGCCGCCCTCCGCGTTGCGCCCTCCGCGCCGCCGAGTTCTGCTGCTGCGACCCGGCTACCGAGATGGCGGTGCCGCCATCGCTGCTCCTGAGCTTCCCCCAACTCAAGAGCCTGACCCTGCGCAGCGCCTCCATATCGGAGGCCGCCCTTCACCGCCTCCTGTCTGGTTGCCCGGCCCTGGAGAGCCTCCGGCTGGAGGCCAATGTCGGCGATTGGTAGCCTTCGCGTTCGCTCGGCGACTCTCAAGAGCATCAGCTTCAGAGTTTTGTGCCATCCGTACAGAGTGACAGATCCTGTCATGCTCCAAAAGCTCGTCGTCGAAGATGCTCCTCGCCTTGAAAGATTGCTGTTCTTTGATCTGAGAAACGGACCTCGAACCATCCGTGTGATGCAGGCACCTGCACTCGAGATAATGGGCAAGGTTTCAGAAGGCATCTCCGAACTATTGCTTGGGACAACAGTTTTTCGGGTAGCTGCAACCATGTTGCTATCTGCTCTCCTCTGCGGTTCTTTATATGCTGGTTAATCATTGTGCCTAACTAATGTCCTCTCCTTTTTTTTTTGGTCAGGAAATGGTTGCCCTAAGTTTGACAACCTTGATGTCCACCGTAAAGGTGTTGGCGCTTGACTCTTTGGGACCTAATCTGCACTCCGTCATTGATTTTCTCAAGTGTTTCCCATGTGTGGAGAAGCTATATATCACGGTGAGCATTTGTTTTTTTTATTTAGACAATGCCAAAATATTTAAACATTTGAGACATAAGTATAATCTAGCGAGCAAAAGTATTACTACTTATTAGGAACTGCATTCATAGTGGTTTCACTTCCTTTTGCAGTCTCACCTGCAAAAGAATATGAACAATGCACGGAGCTATAATCCACTGGATCCAATTGAATGTGGCGAGCTTCATCTCAAGAAAGTTGTCATTAATGGTTATCGTGGCATGAAGCCTGATGTTGAATTTGCTAAGTTCTTTGTTTTGAACGCGAAAGTGTTAAGGAAAATGATCTTCGGACTTGCTAACCACCGCAAGGATAAGTGGGTGGCTAATCAACGCACACGACTTCAACTGGACAACAAAGCTTCACGAGGCGCTCAATTTGCATTCGAACGTGATCGTAGCATGTCCATCTCTAATTCTCTGAAGGCTGATCCCTTTTTGAGTGTATGGAACCAGGAAAGTTTCCTTAGGTTTCCTTAGGTCTGTTGTCAGCTAGGCCAATTAGCATGTAATATTTTGTGACGAAACAGGGGTGTGCATGGGAGAGTAGAGACTCCACCCTCCACTACTGCTTATGACAACTCCTTGCCAACATGAAAGGTTTTGTGTTTTTCTGTACAAAACTTAAATTTAATATTGTGGTCATTTAGTTTTAAGTTAACTTGATAGATGTTTTTCCAGTAATTATTACTGAGTTGGCTCTATTTGAATGTGCAACATGCCTACCCTTGTGTGGTGGTTGTATCATTGCATTGTGTAATAACGGGCTTAATTTGACCGCTAAGTTTGGTCGCAACCGTTTGGTTGTTGTTTGGTTAGTATCAATGTTTTCCTCTCAATTCGGTCAGGTATGGGGAGAGATGCCAGGGAGAGACATTGTGCTTGGGGGTTGTCTAGCATCACTGCGGCCGGGGATAGAGACCGTTGTTTACGTCGTCGTCTTAACCAAATCTACATGCTGTTGTCTATGTTGTCTTAACCAAATCTACATGCTGTCGTCTTAAAGGGTCGAAGAAAGAATCAACTAAAGTCCAAATAGAGCAAAAAAAAAAAAACGTATCAAATTTTAAAATTTAGCTTCTAGTACTGTAGTAGGGCTGAAAAAAAAATTTGGGTGCAAAAAGAGAAAAAAATTAAAATTCTTTGCCGAGTGCCGGGATCTTGGCACTCGGCAAAGAAGCTCTTTGCCGAGTGCCAGGATCCTGGCACTCGGTAAAGTAATTACAAAAAAAAACATTTGCCGAATGTCTAACAGCAGACACTCGGCAAAGGGTTGCCGTTGGTGCCTCCCGTCAGAGGAGGGCGTTTTTGCCGAGTGTCATAATTTGCCAAGTGCCCGATAAAAGACACTCAGTATAGAACCCGTCTCCGGCAGTGAGTATTTCTAGCCGATTCAGTGTAGGCATTGATGAATCTGCTAAAGATACGTTACAGTGATGGATTGATTGGTCAGTGGTGAATTAGCTAGCACTCAATTCCGTGATATTGTAATTCTTTTGAACTATAACCTCATATTATTTGTGGGAAATGCATCATGAAATTTGTTTGTTTCCCTTTTTTAGATGGAAATTTCTGAACTCATACATGCTTTTTATCAATTATCTAGCACTCAGTCTAATTGGCCTTTTTAGGGCATGCCATTTATCCGTTCGTACAATACTGTGAGGCCTGGAGCTCTTTTACAATGGTTGGGAAAGTATCATGGTACCTTTAGGTACTTTCATTTTTTCTATTTTCTAGCTAATTAATTGACAATGATTATTTATAAAATATAATTTATATTATAGAGGGTATTTTGGTAACTGAGGTTGTGCCTGAAGCTTCTCATCTCATCTCACGTGTTCTTCCACCGCCGCCGCCGTTACGCGCTTCTCCCTGTGCCTGCACTGAACAGCTCAAAGCGCCGCCGCCGTCCCCTGAGGCCCTATCGCCTGGCTCTCCTTCCTCGAGTAACGGATTCAGGACAGGGCATCGGGCATCGGTATTCAGGGTCCGTCCGTTGGGTTTGAGCTGCTGGTCCATCCAAATGTTCAGTCATTTCTATTTTGCATTTTTGCTCTGTTCTCGTCGTGTGCTTAGCTTGTTATGTTCGATGTGCTGCCTGCAGCCTGCTAGCGTCTATACTCCGCCAGCAACGAGGCTGCCAGTGCGAAACGCATTGAATCCACGAGTCCACAACATCGACTCGTCGGTGCGAGCGCTGACAAGAAATGAGCGGCCACGACGGAGGAGTCACTCCGCCAGCAACCAGGAAAGGCATATGATAGCGCTGGACCATGCTGCTCCACAAAGCACGAACGCCACACTGCAGCTATCGATGCGAAGAGCAGCTGCCCATGGACAAGCGGCGAGCTCGACCTTGCCAGCGGCCGCGCATTAGCATCCACCTTACAGCAGCCATGTCGGGCATTCTGTAGAGCATGGACGCAACTCAGAGATTGAGACAGAGAAGGGAGGGGAAATCCTAGTTTTGCCCTTCAATGACTATCTGAAATTACCAAGTTAACTTTATCCAAAACAAGATAAATTTGGAAAAAAATGCAGAAGTGGTCCACCTATTTTAGTACTGGTCCCACCTATTTCAGTACCGTCCCTACTAATTTGGTACTTCCAAGTACTTTCACATGGGTACCTCTTATTTTTGCACCGTCCGATCTTGACCAATGAATAACCCATATTTTTTTCCAACCATTGTAAAATTTCTCGTCTGTGAAACAGAGTTGATGAGAATGGTTTTGATTTTTTTTAATTGGCTTAGAATCGTTTTGTAAGGTGTTTGGAATCAGTTTTGACTTTTGAGGAATAGTTTTGAGGCCCTCGCATGTTTTGACTTGATCGATGCAATGCAAAAGGTGCCGGGAACTCACCACATCACAGTTGTTTGGAATCAGTTAACTTGCTCGGTTGCTTGTGTGGTTGTGGAGCCAATATAAGACCCATTTTACTCATTGAAATGCTATCACAACTCATATATGCAGCATGATGGAAATGGGAATTGCATGCGACGCTCACTGCAGTATATATGCACTGTTAGTTTGTCAGGACTTTAGGAAACAAAAACAATCAGTCTTTTGACATTACAATCTCACGCAGCTTTGTTATAAGTGTGTCTGTATTGTTACTAGTCTTTGTTATTAGGTTTACCTTTAAGCCGAATCACCTTTCCTACCTTAGTTATTTGTGTGTGATATTGGAGGTCACCAAACTTCGGCACCTCCCAGAGTCAAGTTCTTCTTTTGGCTTGCATTCCATAGACGCCTATGGACGGCAGAACGTCGCAAAAGACACGGGCTCCAAGATGACGCGGATTGCGTGATGTGCGCTACGGATCACTTGTTCTCCACATGTGTGTTTTCCAGGGAACTCTGGTTCCATGTACTGAGGCTGCTCA
Source organism: Saccharum spontaneum (assembly GCA_022457205.1). Lineage (NCBI taxonomy): Eukaryota > Viridiplantae > Streptophyta > Magnoliopsida > Poales > Poaceae > Saccharum > Saccharum spontaneum. The sequence goes on from CM039613.1 coordinate 9,058,195, forward strand.
GCTAGGAACGGTTAATGCCCAATTCGGCTGGTTCGCTTGCGGAATGGTGGGTCAGCTCCAAGAGAGAGGTGGCCAAGGAGTTCAGGAAAGGTTTCGACTCCATTATCTTGCTCGTTGCATGGCAAGCGCAACAGCGGGTCTTTGACAACACCGCGCTGCCAGTGCTCATGAATGGATCGCTATGGCGCGCAACAGACGGGTCTTTGACAACACCGCGCCGCCGGTGCTCAGGGTGGTTGACATGGTGATTGAAGAACCCAATGAATGGATTGCTGCGGGGTTCACGGCAATCGCGTCGCTGCTGGCTAGAACAAGCTTCTAGTACTCAGCCATAGTTCTTTCTCAGTCGCCCAGTTTTATCCATTTAGTCCTTAACTTCTATATGCGGGTAGGCTTTTCTGGGTTTTGTGTCGTGTGCCTGAACATCATTGGCAACTCTCCATGGATGGATCAAGGCTGAAACTAGAGCAATCCGGTACATGGTGTTTGTGGTCATTTAAGCTTCACAATTAATGACCAAAGTAAACCATTGTAAGGTGCAATCCTATCAAATAATGATCCATGAGTAACGAGACGGTTCCTTTAAACCTTTGCAATGTTTTGTTCGAATAGGCCTGTTTGATTGAATGCCATAAATAGCTAAGCCCTACTTTTAGTGTACTGGACCCGAACATACAATGTCAGGTGTAGTGAAGGATCAAACCTATAAGAGAAATTGATTGGAGATTGACTCAGCTTAAATAGTTGGTTATTGTGTGAACCTGTTAATCGTTACTCCGTTTGAGGTTAAGAAATGTGGTAGGCGAGCTACGTGCTCGCGCTTGTGTGGCAGTAGCCGGTAGAGACTCTAGCTAAGGTGGCCAGACTAAGACATGTGTGGTGTGCTGCTATTGAATACTTTTTTCAGCTTCAAACTATAATCGATGCAGTGTTATAGTGAGAAGAGAGGTGTGGGAGTGAGGGATAGACGGATGGTGGAGTCACATATACTAAAGTCGTATTTAATTTAGTAACGGGTGCATGACAACATTTTCGACCCGCAACAACCATTAGTGGAATAAATACTTTGACATATTTTTTTGGTGTAACGGCTTTATTATAGTTCACGTGAGGTGTACTTAGCATATTTTGTGTGTAATGACATGTTAATATATTATAAAAAGATGTACTCTATCCGTTTCAAATTTAAAACATTTTGACTTTTCTAAATACATATCTTGTGCTATGCATTTAGGTATACACTATATCTAGATACATATTAAAACTAGAAAAAACAAGCTGTCTTATAATTTGGAATGAAGAGAGTACGTGATAGTAAGTTGCATTATACATATGTCACATTTTTTAATGACAAATGCAGTAAGTAAAATTTTGTTTTTTTTGAAGTATATGACAAATTTTAACGAACATGGATATTCTATTTTTTTCTTAGAAAAGTGATAATTGCATTATTATGTGTACACTGGCGGCGCCCGCGGACGTCTGTGCATGCCGTAGCCCTCCGTGCAGCTTGTAGCTGCCATACCACTGCCATGCTCGCAGCTCACATGATGACAATTGATACGGACCAAACAAGGAAGCTGAGCCGGTGTGGGGGACATGCCATGATTTCAAATTTTTAATTTCTTTATTTTCTGATTATTACTTTCTCTAACTTGTTAGCCTTTTTTGGGCATGCGAGCTTATTCGAACACCTGTCAAACAGGCAAACGAGACAAAACCTGGAGCAGAAAACAGAGGGACTCTAGAGAACCCGAGCAGAGGAACCAAGCTGATGGGGAATGGTTTTGATTTCTGAATTGGTTTGGAACCTATTTTGAGGATGGATTGTTTGGTTTTGTAGGAAGGATTAAATTGTTTGACTTATATATATGGTGGTGGTGTTCATCATTAACATGTTTAGGCCAGAAGCCTCCAGTTCTCCAACGGCTCATTAACAATCGACAGAGTCTAAACTCCAGAGTCCACACCAGACAGCCACGCGAACTCACCAGCTTTTTTTCACGATCGTGCTAGGCACGTTTTTCATTAAGCAGGAGAAGAATTTGTTACAACACTCAGAGGCCATGGTAATCCCAAGGCTACTGAAGCCCCTTACACCCAAAGCTCGCACATGATTGTAATTACAAAGTAACCATTTTGCAACTAACCAAACAAGCTGTGGAGGCGTACTCTGATCAACGCCATTAGCGACCTTAGGTGCTTGTAACCAGCCAAACACCACGCATCGACCTCGTCGCGAACTCACCAGCTAGTTACAGTTAACTTGTTTATGTGTTTGTTGAGTCATGAGACACACATTTTAACAGTACCGATCATAGCAACTTGCTAAAATGATATGACAGTTCATATATCTTGTATGATGAAAATGGAAATGGCATGTAGTGCTCACTGCAGTATATATGCATTGTCAGCCAGATAATGAAATGGGTGTTTTGACGTTACAGTCTCATTCATCCTCGCTATTTGATAACATTAACTGTTGGAGCGGAGTACATGTATTGCTATTAGTCTTTGTTGCAAGGATTACAATTGTAAATATAGAAATGAGCCTGGCCACCTTTTTATCTTAGTTATTTGTGAGATATTGGAGGTCACCAAACTTGGAAATAGGTTGATTGACATAACAACCACCAAATTCTAGAAAGTGCTTTACTTAGCCACACTCAAGGTTTATTTGGATGCAACCCTAAGTAAAAGATGCTTGGCCTATAGACTGTCAGGGACCTCCCTCTACCTTGCATGGTTGCGGTTCTGGTGAACTAGATGTAACTGTTGTCATCCGCTATGCTTAGGCAGATAGAATGGGTCGTCTGGCAACTCCTGTTGTCCTACCTGTAGTATCACCAATCCAATCAAAGCTTACCTGATTTGTTTTATATTATTGTGAGATCATGTCTGATGAAAAATTAGTTTGCAATGATACTGACATTACAAAAATTATTGTTGCAAAGTGTTCAGTGCTATGATATTTACATATGTGTTGGGATTATGTTGTTTTAAGATTGATGTAACACACTCACGTGAGTGATGTTGCCCAGACTAGTCCTGAGTCAAGGACTTGTGCTCGTATATGGTTCGTTGTTCATGTGCAGGTATTACTTGAAGTGGAACGTGATCGGTGACAGGCTATAGGTTCGGGTGTGTCCTTTTGGTGAGAATGCAGAGTGCAGAGTGCATGCGTGTGTGGTAGCTGTGTGTGTACGGTTGAATTCTGCAAATGCATATGGTGGGTGCGAGAGTGTGTGCATGAGTGAGCATGCTAAAAAGAAAAAGGAAATGTGTACTAGCTTGTGTGCTTTTGATTTTGAGTGCATGCAGATGAGAAGCTCTGCTGGTGTCCTGCATGCATACGTGATGATTAGAATGACTGACTTGTGTGGAGCAAAAGAAAAAGGAAGTTGTGGCTTGCTTGCCTTTTGCTTTTGCTTAGCACATTGCTGTGCTAATTTGAGGAGAGAGCCAGAGACAGAGATAGATCAGATGCAGGGACGAGAGGCTATGGTCTGAGATCTGCAAGAGTAGTATTTTGCTTCTTTGGCTTAGTTTAGTTTTGTTCTTTCAATAGTGAGATTTTTTTTTTGTTTGTGTGACTTTGAGAGGGTTTTTATGTGTTGATATAAATATTTTAAAAACCTGTTCAAGTAATGAAGTTCAAGGTTTGAAATTACATTTTCATTTTGTCATCTCTACTTCACTGCCTATTATTCGATGGATATTTTGTTTCGTCGCAACTTTGTTTAATATAGCCTTTATATCTTAAGCTCCTAAGCCGTTCCATATAAATCAGAACATCAGTAGAGCAGCCTTTTTGCATCAGATATATATGGTTCGAGGAGAGATAAAATTTTCTATTAAAAGGGAGCAACTACAATGAGATGATAATTTAATTAATCTATGCATGGCATTTCCTATTGCTATTTCTAACAAGAAGGGTGATTTGGAATTTACTTGGGGTGTTATGTTAATTGTAAAAATAATAATAATTAACTTCCGCAATCATTCACCCCCTCTGATTGCCTACCCTATAGTAAATTGATCCTACAAGTGGTACCAAAGTGGGTTATCTTTTTAATCATTCATAACCGATACCGGGAGAGAACTCACAAAATATGTTGATCTTTGGGAGGCTATCCATCAGATATTGAGGAAACCAAGTGGTTGGGGATTCTATTCGATGGCGGTGGATAGTCGATGGCGATTGCACGACTAGTAAATAAGACTTACCCTAATTTGGAAAGCACGGACAGAACAGAAATGCAGGTTTTTTGCCTGGAGTCTACTTCATCTGAAGATTCTTACCGCAAATAACTTGCTCAAAAGGGGCTGGACTAATGACCCTATTTGCAAGTTATGTGGGATGGAGCCTGAAACACCACAACATCTATGTAAAGACTATATTTACACAAAGGAAACATGGGCAATAGTACAAACATGGTGTGATATACCCCACGTTCGGAACATAAGTCAAAGCAGCTCCATCTATAGTTATTGGAGGAGATGTAGATCTACCTTTAACAAACTAAGAAAAACAGTTTTTGATGGAATCATAATCTATTTCTGGTGGCATATTTGGAAGGAGCGTAATAGAAGAACTTTTCAACAGAAAACAAGACGCCCAAGGGAAGTCGTGAGCCTATGTAAGGATAATATTACACAATACAACTGGGCAATGCATAATGGTGACACTGTAGTTTAGCCAGTGTCCAGTCATTTCGTCGCCCCTTGCGGGGGTTGGTGGTGGGTGCTTCAGCCAGTTTTCATTTCGTTTCAGAGTGGTTTCGGGGCCTGTTGTATTGTTTCAATATTTCGTAGACTCCGGCTGAGGTCACCGTTTTCTTTCTTCTCTTTCTTTTTTGAGTTGTGTTTGTAACTCTATTTTTTTGTTTTTCCCTCGTCTAATAAAAATCACGGCAAATCTCTTGCCATCCTTTCAAAAAAAGTTTGCAGCGGAGGCAAATGCACAATAACAAATTTAACAAAAAGACTATGCTCTATGAATAAAAAAATGGATATATAGGGTTTGTTTGGTTACATGCCCAACCCCTTATTTAGGTCCTGGTAGTGCAGTGTTTGGTTACCTGTACAAACCCATATACATAGGCTAGCACTATCCTTAAAGCAAGCTTAGCCCGCATCCCACTATTCAGCCAAATCCTACCTATGCAGCTATGAACCCTTCCTCCTACACCCACTCTGCAGCCCAAGGCACAGCCTGGCCACAACATTTTATAGCTTTCTACCCGGGCAAACCAAATAACAACAAATTGTATTGCCTAGGTTAATTAAAGGTATGTTGTATGGTGTCTATTTTCTTCAATACAATCTCACCTATAGATGGTGATCTTTAACATTGGGAGGTTATAGATATGATTTTTAAGGGGGAAAATTTCAAGTTTTCAACACTTAGCCGCCTTATGCTGATAAGCAAAACAATAATGCTCCCGCTCTGGTGTCTGTCCGTCTGGACTCGAAAAAATCAAATCTCCCCACTTTGCGCTCGTCTCCCCACTTTGTGCTCGTCTCCCCACTCTGTGCTTGTCCATCATGCGGTCGTCCGCCCGCCTCGCTCCGCCACGCCGCCGCCGCCATCCCCCATGGCGCCTCCATCTCGCGTTATGGCCCACTCCGGGGCGCCACCGCCACCATCCCCCGCAGCGCACCCCATCCCTCACGGCGCCCCTCCGTCCCCTGTCGCGCCATGCCCGTCCTTTGCCGCACCCAGGGCCAGGCAGCTAGGAGAGGTGGCCGTTACTGGCCAAGCCCAGGCCAGGCGCACGCCACCATCCTCGACCGTTGGCTGGCCGGAATTGGTCGTTCCCCAACTCTACGCTGTGTCGTATGGAAGAAGGGTGAAAAACATATGTTGCAAGCCTTATGTTTCAAGTGTTTTAGATGTTTCATAGGTATGTTGCATATATTTTATATGGATGTTGCAAAGGTAGATCTAGATGGTGCATATGTTTTAATGGTTGTACACGTATGTTGCAAGCTTCTATTCTCAATGTTTCATCTATTTTTCCAGACGTATGTTGCAAGTGTGTTTATTTGGATGTTGTATATATTTCACACTATGTTGCAAGTGTTTTAACTGAATGTTGCATATGTTTTACAATGACTTTTCATGTGTTTTCGAATATTTTTGCAAGTGTTTCAGACGCATATTTCAAATGTTTCATCTTCTTCATACGTATATTACAAGTGTTACATCTGGATGTTTCAAAAGTAGATCGGGTGTTGCACATATTCCAATAGCGCCAGTAGTTGCTGGACAGCAGCCTACCGCAGGGCTTCGGCACCTAGGTCGCGAGGAGTGCCTCGCCCTCTCCTCTTCTCTCCCTCCCCTTCCTTCCCTTCCCTCCATCTCACCTCGGCGTTGGCGTTCGAGTGGGGGTTATTGAGTTTGCTGCGTTCGGACACAGACGCTAGCATGGGATGGGATGCGGGGCGCTGGTGGCGTGGGATGGGATGCGGGGCGCGGGGACGTGGGATGGGATGCGATGTAGGCGTAAGGTGGCGTGGGATGGGTGCCGGACGAGTCCTGCGGCCGTACGTCCGGACGCTGGCCCTTCCGTAAGCTAAAACATAACCATTGTGCGTGCGGTGTGCCAGGCCCGCCATGACCTGCAGCCTGTTGGATCCTCTAAATTTACTCCAAAATTTATGAAAAGGAACAACCCAACCACAACCAAGAATCCAACACAAAATCTGGCGAGGGGAAAACTGGAGCTTTGTGAATTTGATATAAACTCTGATGTGCCACGTTTCTGTTGGAACAGATAGATCTGGGGCTTTCTGCACGAGCCGTAAGCTCTCGGTTTACAAGAAGCCGGGTGCGCAACATTCAGCACAGGATTGAACTAGATGTACCACAAAACCATTGGTAATGTTTATTTTGCTCTCAAGGGCATGTGCCACATATGCATCCTGCACATGGGTCCTGAACTCCTGAAGCCATTAGATTTAACGAGCGTGTTTATTTTACAGAATGGAAGCGCTACCTGGCGCCTATGCCTCCGCAGTTCAGAATAACCATACATTTGTCTTTTATTTTTCTTTTCATTTCCTTTCTTTTAATTTCTTCAGAAATGCAGACAGGTATAAAGCATGCCTCCTTCGCATCCGAATTTCATGAGCCAATCAACACGCCGACGTGCTGCCCAACACCAGCCGATGCAGTGACTAATGACGAGCTCACAAAGCCAACGGGCCCACCGTTCAGTGACTACTACTCCTGAGTCCCACCACCACTTCTTCACCACTACCACCTACCAATGACTCTCGTGTGCTGACAACTAAGCGCAGAATCTACGTTCCTCGTCTGGTTTAGAGATGGTTCATCATCAACAGCAGATGCAGGCACCGGACATTGATTCATGGCATTCTTTCCAGCCTCGCTTTCTTAATGAGTTCTGATATATCACCATTTTTCTTTGTCCTGCAAAGAAGGACCTAACGATCAAGGGCCACCAAGATCACAGAGGTATTCAGATTTTTTAGAATTATAGGGCCACGCCCCTGTCTTAGCATCAGCATAGACACCATCAGGTTTACAGCATTCAGGTGGGATACACCTGCCCATACAGTCTCAGGGAAAACACCCTCAAGTTTACAACAGAACAACTGAAAGAAGTAAGCTAAAAAACTGATGCAAAACTCTCAAAAATCATCAGCTAGATGGAGCTCATCACTTTTTCTTTGTCTCGACGTCAACCAGCATCATCCAGGATCTCTCCTTCTTCCCATCAATTGCTTTAGGATTCTCTAAAAGCTTCCTCTTCACTTCCTCTGGTACCGGCTGATCATTCCAGTTGTGTGCCAGCTGGAAGCCTGGAACATCAGTGCATCTCCTTTGTCACTTACTTTGTTCAGCCACAGATTCTTGTTGGATTTGTAGCAATGGTCTTCAGCTTCTTCAATCTCAGCAGGAACTCTTGTTTTTCTCCTGAGGACACAGGATAACCCATGTCTGCAGCATAGCTGCAATTCTCAAGAACAGGAGCCTCAAATCCACCCAAGACTGTCCCTGAAAACAAATGTCATTCCTTAGCTTCCAGAGCCCCCACAGGGCTGCAGCACAAAAGGAATTGCATACTAAAATTTTTTTTATTGCTTAACCATAATTGTCCAATAGAAAAGAAATCTTGACTAACATCTCTATCACAAACTTCAGAGATAAAAATCCACATCTGTTTGGCTACAGCACATTCAAAGAAAAGGTGGTGTACTGATTCATTCTCAGCACAGAAAAGGCATGTCACATCATCTAACTTCTTTCTTTTGCTCAAATTGTCACGAGTCAAAGTCTTATTTTTAGATAACAGCCATAAAAAGAACTGAACTCTAGGTCGAACTTTCAGATTCCACACTGCTGGAACATGTACTAGGGTTATACCTCTAAAGTTGATCACTCTATATAGAGATTGTGAGGAGTAAATGCCAGAAGAGTTAAATTGCCAAACTAAAGTATCCTCCTCACCAGTAAAAGAGATGGTTGAGGCCAGCTGCACAATTTCTAGCCACATATTATACAGCCACAGAGGTATTCAGATCGATTAGCCTGTGCGCATTTCAGAAAAAGTTCAGTAAGACATGCTTGTGCTGTTGTGCAGAGCAGGTGAACAAGTATACACAGAAGAGGAGCTTGGGTTACCCGGCTGAGGAACTCTTGAGCTGAAGGAGGCAGGAAGAACAGTATGCTGCAACGGGCAGCCAGCAATGCCTATTCATGGTGGTGGACGAGCCATGTCCGCACCAAGCAGTCCAAATGGCTCGACAACAACCTCAGAGGTTCGTCTTTCTTGAGAACACATCCCATCCATGCATGTTGATTCAGCCATAACACCTGGGTCCTGCCGGTTTCCCTTTTTGAGCTACTCTATGCACCTTGCTTCATATGCAGATTTAGTTCCAGACATTTTGTTACAATGAGTGATAGGATGATTTCTCTGAACTATTTCTTTTCTTCCTCCAAGCTTGGATAGTTTCCTGCAAAGATCCCAAATATATGAAAAATACATGGTGTGCAGTCTGTACAGGATTGTACCAGGAACATCTGGTTTCTAGCAATAAAAACCTTAGTCCAGGTGACAATCAAAGTTATGTATGGATCATCTAAGCATAGAGATGTACTATTCACTTTGGAAATATCTGGTTACTCAGAACAAGTACAATGCTTTTCATTCTAGTTCGATTGAGGTTGGCCTAGTAGTGAGATATACACTATAGTTTGTCATGATTGTATATCATTTTTCTGCAAATGAATTTCCACAGATTAAAGGCAGTAAAAAAGAAAGAACAAACTGAAACCCCATAACCGTTACAATTGCTTTGAAGTCTACACATTTTTACAGAGTATTGTGGAACATCCTTCAATATGTATTTCCTACTTTGTTTCTTGATTGACCTCTTTGTTTACACCATTAATTTTTTTATTAACATATTTACGACTCCTGCTTCCTAAAATAATAATTTTAATCTTTCCTAATGCATCTAAATAATAATTTGACCAATTTTTTCTGAACATCTAATGTCTCAGCTTGGTTCGAAATTATGCTTCCTTTTTAAATTGCTCGTCACTGGTTTTTAAACTTGGGTTTCTACTAGACCGCCTGCCTAATGACTATCGCTTTTTAAACACAGTTTTTTCACAATCAAAACGCTGCATATCATTCTGCACAAATAATTTGACCACAAAATTGAAGACAGTAATAGTAGAGAAAGAACAAACTGAAACCTCTGTTACATATCAACCAATTAACAGTTACAGTTGCTTTGAACTTTGATACATCCTTCAAGACATACTTTGCAATCTATCCAATACATTTAGACAATGGCTGAGAATTCTTTTTTCTTTGTGGATCGTAGATATCCAGTGTCTCCAATTGCACTTGCTTTTTTCATTGTTCAACGTTATTATATTTTGGGTGTTAAAAGATTTCCATGCATGTGCACTCGTGCAGATATGGAAGATAGGGTCAAGTGTATTCTCTTCCTCCTTGGGGAGGAAGCTGATTCTTTCGCTAATAGGGCAGAAATGTATTACAAGCGGCGACCGGAGGTGATCAGTTCAGTGGAAGAAGCAGACCGGGCATACAGGGCCCTTGCTGAACGCTATGACCATATGTCAGGGGAGTTACACAAAGCAAACCACAGCATTGCAACTGCCTTCCCTGATCAGATTAAGTATTCACTGTTAGAAGAGGACGATGATAATCTCCTAAAGGCTTTTACCACAGTTGATCGTCGCAAAATCCACAAGTCAACGGTGGAGGGACTGATGAAGAAGAAGCATGGTGAGAAATCAAGACTGAAGGATTCATGCAAGAAATCTGCAGCTCCAATCAGCAAGGATAATGCACAAGCTGAGATTAGCAGGCTGCAGAAAGAGATATTAGTCCTGCAGACTGAGAAAGAATTCATCAAAAGCTCCTATGAGAGTGGAATTGCAAAGTACTGGGATCTTGAAAAGCAAATTAATGAAATGCAGGAAGAAGTTTGCTACTTCCAAGATGAGTTCAATGAAAGTGCAGCGATAGAGGATCATGAGGCCCAGGCTTTGATGACAGCCACTGCTCTTAAATCTTGTGAAGGTGCCATTATCAAAATGCAGGAGCAACAAAAGTCATTTTTCAGGCAAGCAATGATTGAATCGGAAAGAGTTTTCTAGGGAAAAACTGAATGGTATCTTCAGAGCACATGGTAAATCACTATCATATTCAGGAAATTCTGCAGATCAGAATGTCAATAATGATGCCAGTGCTAGGAAAGATGAATTGTTCTCCATGAAGCAGGAGAAAACTGAACTACAAGAACTGGTAGATAAGATCAGGGGAAACTTTGAGATGAGCTCTGATCTTTCTGCAGAAGATATTGCAGAGAAAATTGATGAATTAGTTAACAAAAAGTTGTGGATTTGGAACTCATGATTTCAACACAGACTGCAGATAAATAGGCTGTGTCTAGAAAACAATGAGCTGGAGAAATCATTGCAGAAATTGGAGGAAGAGAAGACAGAAGAAACCCGTGACACTAGTGGATTAAATGGAAAGCTCAAGGAGGTAGAAGAGGAGCTTATTAGGGTGCATAACCTTGAGGCATCCTATCGTGCAGAAGAAAGAATTGTCTATATAAATTTCGAGGAAACAATAAATAGTTTCTGTGATATTTCACATATGCTGCAATCACCTCTCATTGATCATCAATCAGTTTCCAGGTGCATACTGACTGATGAAGCAACAGCATCCAGTGACACTGAGCCATCAAGTGTGCATGGCAAAACAAGGAAGATCCTGAGATGGATGAAACTGCAAGGAAGCCACATGTGGATGGATGTCCTAATCGTCCAGATACATCAGAGCCAAGTATCTTCCATGACGATTGTCAGTCATCTAGTTGCCACTATGAGATTAAAGCAGAAAAGCATTCTCATGTAGATAAAACAGTGGATTTGTGGTGTTCTGAGTTTGAAGATAAGTTCAGTATATCTGCATTAGTGGATGTAGGAACAACAGAAAATGCAGACCATAATTTGTCTGCTGATTATAATAATGGAGGAGCAGAACATGTTGATGAAATCACTAGTAACACTGAAAGCAGTGTGCAACCATATATTGTACACTCCCATGAGAGTGACCCATTTAGAACAGCTGCATCACATTTCAGAAAACAGATACATGATAAAATAGCATATTTTTACTAACCAGCTCAAAAGAGATATAGTTGAGAAAATAGATATAAAATTCAGCTTCCGTTTAACATTGAGGCCATAACCAACGATCCATTCATTGCAGGGTTGTTACTGAGCGAACAACTCTGCGATTCTTGTGAAGGAAGCTCTTATCTCCTCCCGGTCCTTAGGATCCTCCCACAGGTTGAAGTACTCCTCAGAGGGAATAGGAAAAGGATAAGGCTTCTCCGCAGCAGCTTCGGCCGCTGCCGCCGCCTTGTTGGCCTTCTTGGTCGCCTTCTTGTTCGCCCGAGCCTCCGCCGCCGACTTCTTGTTCGCCCGAGCAGCTCCGGCCTCCGCCACCACCACCTCCGCCGTCACCTTCTTGCTCGCCGCAGAAACTCTGGCATCCACCGCCGCCACCTTGCTCGCCGCAGCAGCTCCACCGAAGTCGCTCCAGGATGCCGACTTCACCATGCTCTTGCCCGGTGCCAGGCGCTTGGAGACGCCGATCTCGACGTTGATGTCCTTCAGCGGATTCGAGATGCGCCTGGGCAAGACGCGAGCGTAGCCCTCAACAGGATTCTCGGCCCACGCCTCCGTCTTCGCCGCCAAATATATATTTATAGGCCCATGTACTGAGGATATCGGGGTTTTCCCTCCGACTCCGATCCGTCGTCTCCCAGTTTCACGAGCGCGGCGCGGATCCATCGATGCTGATGCGGACACGGATCCATCCAATTGCGTCGGACCAGGCTATTGGCCCAACTCGGACTCATCCCTTACTTTCAAATCCGTGCAAGCTTCATTGGACCACGTATCTCGTCCATCCGATCATACTTTTCGTCCATCCTATGGTTACGATTGCAGCCATGGTTACAGCTTCAACAAGAAAATAACATTTCTAATAAATATTTTAATAATTATTAAATATATAAAACTACAAATAAATATTTATTAATAAATGTTTAAAAAATATAAATAAATAATTTCATCAATATCTTAAACTTCTTATAATTAATATGGTTAGACATGTTAAAATTAACTAAAATTAAATGTTATATATTGTTAGCAATAATCAAATTAATATAATATTATTAGCCGTATAGATAATTTTTATAAATAAATAGACGGAGGCGTGGGCCGAGAATCCTGTTGAGGGCTACGCCCGCGTCTTGCCCAGGCGCATCTCGAATCCGCTGAAGGACATCAACGTCGAGATCGGCGTCTCTAAGCGCCTGGCACCGGGTAAGAGCATGGTGAAGTCGGCGTCCTGGAGCGACTTCGGTGGACCGTGGAGCTGCTGTGGCGAGCAAGGTGGCGGCGGTGGATGCCAGAGTTTATGCGGCGAGCAAGAAGGTAACGGCGGAGGTGGTGGTGGCGGAGGCCGGAGCTGCTCGGGCGAACAAGAAGTCGGCGGCGGAGGCTCGGGCGAACAAGAAGGCGACCAATGCCAACAAGGCGGCGGCAGCGGCCGAAGCTGCTGCGGAGAAGCCTTATCCTTTTCCTATTCCCTCTGAGGAGTACTTCAACCTGTGGGAGGATCCTAAGGACCGGGAGGAGATCAGAGCTTCCTTCACAAGAATCGCAGAGTTGTTCGCTCAGATTATTGAATGCATGCAGATATTGGGTCACAGTCTTCGTGCCTTGATTCAGTGCCAGTAATTCTCTGAGCTTCATTTCTGTCAGACCAGGTGGGATGTAGACTCCACGAAATGCTTCAGTGAACTCCCTCCAAGTGATGTGGCCATGGGGAGAAAAAGTGGTGCGGTGGTGCTTCCACCACATTCCCGTCGGACTTTGAAGTTGATGAGTTGCATACTCGGTCTTCAACACTTCGGTCATCCTCAAAACATGAAACTTGTCTTACATGGTGTTAATCCACTCCTCTGCATCCAAGGGTTCAGCTACTTACTTAAAAATTGGTGGACGGGTGTCCATGAAATCCTTGAAGCTGCTATACTGGTTTGCTTCATGCCCACCCGGGTTTATTCCACGACGGGTGTTATCCGCAATACTGCGCAATGCAGCCTCCATATTCTGCTGCATGCTCTCTATGTTGCGTTGGCTTTTGAGGAACTGTGCGAAGAACTGTTCCGGGGTGTACGGTGGAGGAGGAGGCGGTGGTGGATCACGGTCATCATTTCCAGCTGCACTGCCACCAGCCTCAGTGGCGTCGTACACGGTACGGCGAGTGTTTGGCATCTGCATATTTCAGCAACAGTAATTATTAGGTGATGTTGTAGAAATCGCGAGTGAATGAAAAATTATGCCGTACTGAATTCACTGGAGAGAATAAATTCATACAATAAAACAGGGGCACAATAAGTCATTCCAATTAACACAACATCACTAATTAGATTACTTAAAGCGCACACATCGCATCCATTACAACCAAATTGCCAGCATACATACACTGGACTTTTGACGTTCGGATACCGCCACGAACACATCCAAGTTTTCCAACATTACATCAAAGCCTTAGTCTTGCTACTCATTATTACATGTCCAACATTCCAACAAAGCAAAAGATCATGCAAACAGAACCCTAGTAGCTAGCGCAACAACTACTAGCCTACTCATCGTGGTCGCTGTCTAAGTCAGAGACGTTGGCGTTGTTGTCATCTACAGCGTCATCGTCATTCTCAGTGGGTGCCTCGGGCTCTTCGGGATCTTCGTCCTCATCTAGGTCCATCTCTGCCGCACCAGGAGGAACATAGGGGTAGAGCTGGTTGTTCAGTCGATGAACTTCCTCATACAGGTTGTCATAGTACTCCTCTGCATTGGCCAGCTGCTGCTCTATTTCAAACTATCGAGCCCTCAGAACATCCTCTGCAGACCAGGCTTCATTCCTTTGATGGAGCACATGGGTCAACATGCGCTCAGCGTTCCTGTTGGCGGTGGTCAGACGTCCAACCTGCTCTCTCAATGCACATACGTCTCCCTCAAAGACCACAGTCTTCTGGGTAGCCTGATCCCTCTGATGAGTCAACTGAGCCATCTCTGCGGTGAGCCTCTCAATCTCGGCGTCGTGATCCCTCTGAAGCTAACGTCGGTCGTCATGAGCCTGACTGAGAGCACCAGACACACGTCGCAGGCTACCTTCCACTCCATCGAAGGCCATCATCACTGCGAACATGGCACTCATGGTGGGGTTGTCACTGTTCTATGCTTCTGCTGCACTAATCTCCAGGGACCTTCCTCTTGCCTGCTGCCACGAGTCAGTAGAGGGGTTGCCCCTCGGAAAGACTCCAACTATAGCTGCTGCCAACTCCTGAGAAAAACGATCTATGATATCCCTCAGGATCCCAAAGGCTGCCCTCTCAGCGGCTTCTTCAGCGGTCCTGCCAGTTGACTCATAAAGCCAACCAGTCCACTCAGAACCATCACCTCTGGGATGAACAACTGCTTCCACAGTCACCAAAAGACCTTTCCCCAACTGCTCATTTGCCCAGAAGTAGCGGGGCTCCATTCCATCAGGATAGCCTACATAGCTGAGCACTCTCCACAAGAGCGTAGGCATCCCAAACTCTCCAAGAAACGTGTGACGCTGACGAGTGTGTGGAGCAAGCTGATGACGGGGAGCTCTGCCTGTGGACTTGTGAGCTGTCTGCTTGGTGCGTGCCATCTGTAGTAAAATTTTATTACCGTAGTGAGAACAGATTTTAAGTTGACATTTTTATCAAAATGAGATAATCAACTTATAAGGGGAGGAACAATGCCATGAATGAAATGCACAAACATGATGCATGCACGTTTCGTACGTCCTCACAAACTTAGAAAATTAATAATTACTAGCGGTATAGACGGTGGCATACAACGATCTCTCGTAAACGTAGCTAATACGTACTACTCGATAGCGCTGTTATGTACCTACAGAAAGTCACTTCAGCCCAAACCTCACAGTATGAAAAATATGTAAGAAAGCAGTAAAGTAAGCTACTCGCTCTATACGCATGCCCAGATACGAGTATAATGGTAGTAACTACCCGAATCGTCGTCCTATTGACGGCATCGTCACCACATGATGGAATTCCCACACATTGGATACCTTTATACAAACATGCGTATGGCACGTAAGTGTTTCGGCATCACACAAGCTCTTCCCTAGATCGGCAGTGTATCCGACCATGCTCTCATAACTCTTACTTACCAAGGCGTAGAGGTAATTGATCCATACATTACCACTCAAGTGAATGGCACTCATACAATAGCACGCCGTATGAGCGACGAAATAAAATATGATACAAAACCCCCAGTCAGTACTTAATTAAGCCACCTAGAGTCCTTACTAGGCATAAAGGATATGACCACTGACACACTCTTAAGTTTTAAAATTTGGATTAAAACACAATTTTGTTTTTAAATACCCATGTGAACAGTAACATGCTAAACCATGCTCTGATACCAGCTGTAACGGATCAACATGATTATACGAGATTAAGTAAGAAAAATCTTCCACCGAGGCAGATAATTTATCAAACTTAAGTCCGTATAACCCGAGATTTTGTGAAATCATGAAGGATTTCAAACCAACCAACATTCAACCAAGATCGTACTGATTTAGCAGCCACAGTCACATGCTACATAAAGTTCGCAATGAAAAATTTAATACATCGGACTTCAGAATAAAAGTTATTACAACACAGGTTTAAATTAACATAGCGGAAGCAAGTAGTTTTAAACCACACACACTTAGTTCAAATACAGTGCCAGCAGGTAGTCATAGTCCACAAAAGCATTAGATAAGACGAACGGAGTGACCATTGCCCTTGGTCCTAGTTGTCGCCCATCACCGGATACAAACAGTTGATGCAATAACCATAGTACATCTGGCCATCTACAACAACAATGAAAACAATGCCCTGAGTACGAGAAGGTACTCAGCTAGACTTACCTGTCATAAACCAGAAAGAAAAGACTCCAAGGAGTATGCAAGGCCTTTTAAAGTGGACTGGCTTGACTCTTTTGCGAAAAACATAAGTTATCATGAATAACTAATTTAAGTAATTTTGCATCATTTTCATTATAACCTATTCAATCTAGGTAAGCACCTATAATAAAGCAATCACTTGATTAACCATTAACATCAAGAGTTACCATATCAGGTTTAACATTTCCAACATCATTCACTTAACCATCCGTGTTCCATCATTGTTACTACGATGCCATAGCTCAAGTCAAGTGCTCACTATCCAGGAGCGATGGCGATTTGAATCGATTCCTAACCAGCTGGTGATTTATTCCTCACACAAACCATGCTTCCCCCGTCAGGGTTGCTTAGATCACCAATGACACTTTCAAAGAAGCCGCGGGATAACAATCATGGACCGCACTACCCAGAGACTGCCCGACTGCCAGGACGCATCTTGGGCTCACTCTTCGCATCCCCATCATACCCCCTTCAGCACCAGTCCGCCAATCTGAGTTTATCCCGGTTTAAAATAGTGTCACTAGCTTTGCGGTCGAAAGGTACTTTATTCGGCCAGCTAAATGTGAGGCATGCGTTCAATATGACAAGAGGGACGAGCAACGATCGGTCCTTAATCGACACAGACGGAATCACTATAGTCCAAAACCCTATAAGACTCCGCCCGGTCTTCTTTTATATACCAACACTTGGTTACTTTCCATGATCACAATTATAGCTAACTATAACCAGGTATCCACCTATCACTCGCAGGTGACAGAAAATCACCCGACTTCTACCAACACTTGGTTACTTTCCATGATCACAATTATAACTAACCATAACCAGGTATCCACCTATAACTCGCAGGTGACAGGAAATCACCCGACTTCTACCAGTCTAAGCATGGCTAAGCAATTATTCGATCCTGACCTAACAGGGTAAAAGGTAACCATGTGAACAAGGATAATAGATGCAACAATGGTTTCACTCAACTCCTATAACTTAATGCAATAATATATATAACTCATATAATAAGAATTGCTTTTATAAAGTAGGAGACTTAGAATGCTCCGGGGCTTGCCTCTTTCGAACGAGCTAGGCTGATGGTCTACGCACTCGGGTAACTCCTCACCTTGTTCCTCTTCCTTGGGCACCTCCTGTGCCTGGGGCTCTTGCTGATTGTTCCAAGTCTGCTCCTCCGACACTGCTACCTGTGACTCGTCCTGCGATCCTGTATGATGCAAGTGCATAAGTAACCATGTAGACGGTGCATCAGATGCAGTGGAATACTATGATGACATGATATGCAGATGAGCACATTGAACCGATAGTATGGATTACAACAAAATCTTCTACAAGGTAGTCCACATCATCAAAGAACATGTACCACAAAACATGCCATCGACTCTTCTACTAGTTAGCAAATAGTACTCACACAAGTGCTATCACTAATTACTAAACCCTAATAACTTAACCCATCAAGTAACATCAGCAAGGTATTTTGATGCTTCAAAGATACACCAAACATTTTTTATTACTTTTAATTATTCATAAAGAATAACCTTTTATTTCCTATTTAAACTAGGGTTACACATCAACACCTATTTCTATTGTAGGTAAAAATCTACAAAAATTACAGTAGCACACTTCTACTCCAAATAGCATACTACAAAAATTTTATGAAATTTGGATAAGTAAAACTATCTGTACAAAATAAACAAGCTACAACATATTAATGAGCATGAAAATACTTTGTACTAGAAAAAGTATCAAACAATAGATTTCATATTTTTCCCATTGTTACCCACAATAATTAAGCACATCACAAAAATTATCACATGCATGTGTTATACAATTTTTGCTCTCTACCAAAAATAACAAAAATCATCAATTAAAGGCATTTGAACTACACTTCAATATTTTTCACAGTACATGTCTCATAAACATTTTTCCTAGAAAGTACATCACTAAGGAAGACTAATGAAACAAGAACCATGTTTTTTTCATCATTATTCTATTTACTACACATTTTCTAAGATATCAGCATTTATACTAATTAAATAAATCTACACAGAAAAGTATCGCAAACCTAACATGAAACAATTTTAAATTATAGATCTACTCAAGAGAAATACTACCAAATTTGTTTCACAATTTTTGGAGCTAAAAATCTTGAGTTATAAATTTTAGAAGCTTTTTCACAATTTCTGGAAAATCCTTTTCTTTAAAAACCGAAAATCTAACCGGCCCTAAACGCTACGCGCACCCTGGATCTGCACACTGCGAACACACACGAGACAGACAGGCGGTACCCCGTGGTCAAACGGGCCCACCCGTCAGCCGAACCGGCTAGAAGCGGCGCTGACCGCCGGGATCTCGCCGCCGGCGGATCCTCCGGCGATGGGGAGGGCACCACCGTGTTCCCCGCTGCGAGGCGAAGCCAGGGGTGCCTAGCAGGTGGCCAGACGAGCTCGGCATCGAGCTCGCCGGCGTGCATGGCAGCGCAGTGGCTCGGCTCGCCGTCGGCTGGCCAACACCGACTGAGAGGGGCCGCGCGGTGTGGTCAGCGAGCTTCACCGCGCGAATGCGGTGCTCGTGCGCTCAAGAAGTGGGCGAGAAGGTGGATGGAGGGGTGAGGTCCACGGAGCGGCTCACTCCGCTGAGCTCGGCTGGAACTCCGGCGAGCATTTACCGTGGCTAGGGGCCGAATCCTCGCGGGCCGTGGCGAGCACTGGATGCGCAACGAAAAGGCAAAACGAGGAGGAAGACAGAGGCGGTGGAGGTGAGCCGGAGCGGCGGCTAAGGCGGTGGCGGAGCTCGGGAGCCGGCAATGGCGTGGTGGCCGCGCGACTGCTGCTGGCGCGCTGCTGTGGAGCGAGGAGAGGGGAATGGAGGTAGCAGCTGAGGCGGGCGAGCGCGCGGATGGAGTAGGCAGGCGCGGAGGGGCGCGGGGGCCACCGGAGGGCGCGTGGCGCGCGGTGTCGGCGACGTACGGCCACGTGGCGGCCGGCTTCTGCCGTGGCGCCACGGCGTGTGCACGCACACGGGCGGGAGGAGGCAGACGCGGGCGCGGGCCAGGCCGGCTTGCGCGAGCGGGCCAGAGCGGAGGCGGCGGCCCGTTAAGGCCGAAATTCCTTTTCCATTTATAAATAAATTTCTAGATTTTTATAGTTTGATTCAAATTCAAATTTAAAGATGAAAAAGACATTTTCACAAATTTTTCCCAAAATAAAAGTTGTTCAAAATTTAATTCTCTACAACTTTCATGTAGGGCACATTTCAAAATTCTGAATAGATTTTGAATTAATGATTTAAAGTCAATTAAAAACTCATTTTTCTAGAATATTTTTAAAAACAAAATTTGGGGAGATTTTGAATACAAAAGTTGCTCCAAAAATCATGTTAATTAACTCTAGATTATCTAAAATTGTAGCTAAACAAGTTCTACCACTCTTAGAAAGCAATTGCAACAGTTAGGGTTTAAACAATTGTTTTTCGCATTTCAATTTAAATGGACTTATATTGCATGTGATGATAAACTTGTATGTGATGATAATGCTCATGCTTTGGATGATAATGCTCTAGTGTATTTGGTCTTAACAGGTAGAAAATGAGCTACCTTAGTTAATCGATCAACTATTACCCATATCGAGTCATACCCTTTCTGGGTGTGAGGTAAACCTACTATAAAATCTATACCAACTTCTTCCTATTTCCACTCTGGTATTTTCATAGGTTGCAGTAGTCCTGTGGGTCTTTGATGTTCTGCCTTAACTCTTTGGCACGTATCACAGACAGCCACATACTCTGCCACATCTTTCTTCAATCCATACCACCAGTACTTCTCTTTGAGATCAAGGTAAATCTTTGTACTTCCTAGATGAATAGAATACGCTGATTTATGTGCCTCGCTAAGGATCTTGTCTTTGATAGGCTTCGAATTAGGTACACAGATCCTCTTTCCATACCACACTGTTCCCTGATCATCCATCCTGAAACCTGGTGCCTTGCCAATTACGATACGCTCAGCAATATCTATGATATCCTCATCTTCCAACTATCCCTTGCGGATTTCACACTCTAAAGTGGGCTCCACTTCTAGCTCCACAGTATTTGCCACTATTGATAGGTTCAACCATGCTAAATCTTCACGTAACCCCTTCGGTAGTCGTGACATACATGCCATGTTAGCATAACTCTTGCGACTGAGAGCATCTGCCACCACATTTGCTTTTCCCGGGTGATAATGTACCTCAAGATCATAATCTTTGATTAGCTCTAACCATCTGCGCTGTCTCAAATTCAAATCTGACTGTGTGAAGATATACTTTAAACTTTTGTTGTCAGTGTAAATCTCACTCTTATGTCCTATCAGGTAATGCCTCCAAATCTTTAAATCATGTACCACATCTGCCAATTCTAGGTCATGTGTTGGATAGTTCAACTCGTGCTTCCTTAACTGCCTTGATGCATAAGCAACTACTCTACCTTCCTGCATAAGTACTAGCCCAAACCTTGTCTAGATGCATCACAGTATATTGAAAAACTTTTCGAGATGTTTGGCAGAACTAGCATCGGGGCTGTGGTCAACCTCTTTTTCAACTCCTCAAAACTGGCTTGACATTTTTTGGACCACACAAATTTGGCATTTTTTTCAAGCAAAGCTGTCATTGGTTTCGCAAGCTTAGATAACCCTTCAATAAATCTGCGGTAATAACCAGCCATAGCAAGGAAACTTCGTATCTCACTCTCATCTTTAGGTGGGTTCCAACTCAACACTTCTTTAACTTTCTTTGGATCAATTGCCACTCCTCCATTTGAAATAATATGCCCAAGGAAAGACACTTCTTTCAGCCAAAACTTGCATTTGCTCAACTTAGCATAAAGCTGATGCTCTCTGAGTTTCTGTAATACTAGCCTCAGGTGTTCCTCATGTTCCTCCTCATTCTTGGAATACACCAGAATATCATCTATAAATACCACCATGAACTTGTCAAGGTATTCCATAAACACATGGTTCATCAAATACATGAAGTATGCTGGTGCATTTGTTAGCCCAAAAGACATCACTGTGAATTCATAAAGCCCGTATCGAGTTGTGAAAGCAGTCTTTGGAATATCAGATGAGCAAATTCTTAGTTGATGATACCCCGACTGGAGATCAATTTTGGAGAACACACAAGAACCCCTTAGCTGATCGAATAGATCATCAATTCTAGGCAACGACTATTTATTCTTTATGGTCACTTCATTAAGCGATCGGTAGTCAATGCACATTCTCTATAATCCATCCTTCTTCTCAACAAATAGAATAGGTGCTCCCCAAGGTGAGGAACTAGGACGTACATAACCCTTATCTTGCAACTCTCTTATCTGTTTCTTAAGTTCTTCTAACTCATTTACCCCCATTCTACAAGGTCTCTTTGCTATTGGTGCAGTGCCAGGCAAAAGTTCTATTATAAATTCAACTTCTCATTCAGGTGGCATACCTGGCAAATCATCGGGGAATACATCTGGAAACTCATTTACTATCAGGATATCAGTGACAGCTGTACCCTTCATCTGATTAATGTGAATAACTCCCAAAATAGGTGCCTTTGCCTGAAACTCAATTCTTTCCCCTGTATTAGTTTTTAAGAGTATAGTTCTGGTTGCACACTGAATCACAGCCTCATGTACCATCAGCTAATTCATTCCCAAGATGACATCAATTCCGGACATGTTCAGAACTATAAGATCAGCTATGAACTCTATCCCCCTTATATTAAGTTTGACTCGGGGACAAAGTAAAGTTGCTCTCATATCCCCTCCAAGTGAACTAACAAGCATGGTATTCTTCAAAGTGTGCATGAGCATAGTGTGTTTCTTCACGAAATGTGCAGATATAAAGGAATGTGATGCTCCAGAATCAAATAAGACTAAAGCGGAATGAGAGTTGACTGGGAACGTACCGATCACAACGTTGGGCGCTTCCTGAGTTGAATCTGTAGATACATGATTCACTTTTCCTCTAGCATAGTTTTGCTGCCCCTGCTTGCTTGGGGTGTGAACATTCATCTTCTGGCTACTTGCCTGCCCCTGAGGACCTTGAGCTGCATTCTTAGGACAGCTATAGGAAAGGTGTCCTGGCTCCCCACATACAAAGCATCTATTGCTGTTGGATGTGTTGGGGGTGTTGGGTGTATTACTCTTCATTGGGGTGTTTCCCACCTAAATCTGGTGAGAAGCTTGAACACGGTATTGACCCTGCTGTTGCTGCTGTTGTGGTGCCTTCTGTTGAAATTGAGTGCGGTTCACGACATTAGACTGTCCCTAAAATCTCTGCTGGTTGTTCTAGCCTTGGGTGAAACGAGGTCGACTGCTACTGCCAAGCTGTTGGTTCTGGAACTTCCTCTTCTTAGCTTGCATGTCATGCCTCTTGCTCTCAATAACAAGATCTTTGTCAACAAGCTGCTGGTAGTTATCAAAAGTATGAGAAAGTAGCTGATATTGCAGCCCATCATTCAAACCCTCCATAAAAAGTTCATGTTTGTCCTGATTAGCCTCTACATCATTTGGTGCATAGCGAGAGAGTTGAGTGAACTTATCTCTGTATTCACTCACTAACATACCTCCTTGCTTTAGTGCAAGAAATTCATTTCTCTTGAGCCTCATAATCCCTGCTGGCACATGGTGTGAGCGGAAGTTTTCTTTGAATATCTGCCAAGTAATTTGATTTGCATTTGGGTAACCATTGCGGAATGATTCCCACCAATCAAGGGCTGCCCCTTGGAGCTGACCCGAAGCATACAACACCTTTCCACGTTCATCGCATTGAGCTATCTCAAGCTGTCGCTCCACAGCACGGAGCCAATCATCGGCTTGTAGTGGATCTAGGGCGCTATTGAAGGTAGGTGGACGACCTTCAGAAACTCGCCCTGCTTGTCCCAGACCTGATGGGTTTGCTGTGGGGGATTGTTCTAATTATTTTGCATGGCCTGCGCCATCTGCTGCATGAGCTGTGTCTACATCATAAGAAGTTGTTCCATTGATACCGGCGGTCGTGGTGGTGGATCCCCTCCACCTTAGCATTCCTCCTGGTGTTAACCATCTGTAACATATATGTACCACATGAGCTTTACTTTTCCATGACCCATATAACGCTTGAGAATGATCAGCATGTTAACAATTGGATGATACATGATAAAGAACAAAAGTGAAGTAGACATTCTGAAATTTCTGGGGAGATGCAGGAACAGAAGTACAGTAAATCGGTCATATCTCCCTGTCTGATTATCATCTGACTGCAAACCTTACCTTTCTGGAAAGCTAACAAAAATCTCTACAACTTTTATTCAGATCACTTTCTCAGATTTAGTATTAAAAATGGACAAAAACTGATAAAAAACAGAACTGTTTCAGAACTCTGACAGCACAGTTACATCATAATGTTTCAGCCGTATCTCCCAAACAGTAACAGCTATTGACACGGTTCTAGTTGCAAATGACAGGTACAGAAGTCTAGTTTTATCCATGTAAATTTCACAGCATTTGGATAACTAGATTTGGAGATATAACAAAAGTAAGACAGATTGCTCAGATAAGGACTGATTTGAGAAACAATATATGAAAACCCAACTATTTATTCATTGACCTTATGCCTTATATTAAGAGTACTAGTTGGATGTGGAAAGCCCCACAACTCAACTCAAATCATGCAAAGATCCAAATCAAACATTAAGCATCATAACAAGCATGAAGGCACATTATTATCACATTGTTCTCATGGACTTGACTGACTCAACAGACTGACTCCAACCGACTTGACTCGAATACTCGCATTATTACTCGCTCTCATGCATAGGGATGGACTCCTATGGGTCAACGACAGTGCGGGTGCAGGTGCAGCCAGGGTGGTGCCTCTTGCGCGAAGTGATGATAGCATGGTCCACAGCAAGAGTGGGTGGAAGTGGGTCTGGCAGTGGTCCTCCCTGCTCCTGCTGGCGCTCGTACGCATCCACCTTGGCGCGCAGCTGCTCGATCTCAAGCCACAAGTCCCTCTGGTCAAACTGGGACCTGTCCAAGGCACTGTTGAGAGCCACCACCAGGGGCACTGTCTCAACAAGTCTAGCACTCTCACCCTCCTTGATCTTGGCAATCCTACAACCTGATGCCTCAGCACGACGATGTGGGAAGTAGCAGTCGTCGTCATTCTCAATCGTCAGGAACACCAATTCTCTGTGGGAGTAGTACGCCTGCCTCATGGCGTCCTCAACACCTGTCTCCCTGGTGAAGGTGGGGGTCATGGCGGTGTGGCAGGTGCGAACCTTCCAAGCGTGGTCATCAGCACACCAAGTCTTCACAAACACCTTGGTCATCCAGTGTGTGGTATGCAAGGGTGAGTGTACTACCTACTGCGGTACTCTACCATAGCTCGAGTGGGGTCATACTACACCTGAACCAATGAAAACAGCCTCGAGTGGTAGAAGTTGTCAGAGTATACGGTGGTAAGGGTCTCCCGAGCCCACCCAGGAGGTGTCTGCTCGTCCTGCTCCTCGTCTCCCACATGGTACTACGGTGGCTCGTCTCCCACACGGGTCCTGGGGGTCCTGTGCCTGGCCCTCGCCCTAGCCCCCACCGGCGTTGGAGCTCCTGGTGCGGCTACCAGAGGGGCTGTCAGAGCGGCTGTTGGAGCTGTCGGAGCTGGAGCTGTCAGAAGAGTCACTAGGGTCTCCAATGGCGGCCTACTGCTGCACAGGCTTGGGCTCCTCCTCGTGCACGACCCTCCATGGTGCACGTCCACCGGTGCTCTTGCGGGCAGTCTTCTTAGTGCGAGCCATCTACAAAATTTTTAAATACGAATTAGATCCAAGAAATTTTCATAAAGAACAATGGTAAAGTACCAGAAAAAGTTTATAAAGTACCAAAAGCAGTAAAATTTTTGGAATTAATCCTTAGAGGGGTGTCCAGTCTATCTAGGGTGAGCATCCTGCAATCAGTTCAGCTTTGATACCAATTTATAACACCTGATTTTACAAATAAAACCACAAAGAGAGTATATGTGGGCCTAGGAAGTCCCAAACCACATATACATACAAATTGAGAGATATCATAGCATAAACCATGATTAAACTTTATTACAACTCATAATAAGTCTTACACATCATTGCTAATGGCTTTATTACAGCGGATACGTAGAAAACTAAAAAGAAGACTCTAGCCCACGGGGACACAGACTGGTGGCACGCTCTCCTCAGAAGTCCTAAACATCCTCGGGAAACTCCATAAAACCTTCACCATCTGGTACCCATCCGGGATTTTTAATTGTTGACAACAAGTGTCAGCTCATCCAGCTCAGCAAGTATAACTATGGGGATGCAAGGCTCAAAGGGTTGACACGGTTAACCGGTTAGCATTTTAGTAGATCATATTTTATTTTAACCCTAAGTCGCTAACTTAGTGAAATAACCCTTTCCCTGGTGAAAAGTAATTATAACCATCAATATTAACATTATTCCCAACCATCCACATATCTGGCTATACATAAAGGATCCAGGCTGCTCGTGTCCATGAGCACGGCTGATATATCCGATTACCAAAACTTTGCAGAGTGTGTACACTTTCACTATGAGTCGTGATTCCCATTTGCCCAGGGCCCGTCGACCCCCTAACACTTTCAAGGTGAGTAGGCAAGGTTGCCATGGGGGCGGCCCAGAGCTCGCCGGTGAGCAGCCGGTATGGTGCTCCCAGCCTTGGTTCTCGACGCAGACTGCACCTGGGGCAAGCGGGGGCGACGGCGAATGCGGTAGGTGGCACAACACCAGCGGAGGGGCTCACAATGGTGAGGGCGACGGTGGCGGGATCTGCAGAGAGAGAAAGGAGCTCCAGTGAGTTTTTTGCTCCCACAAAACAGAGGGGGAGAGCATGGGGATTCTTCGGGCAGGTGTGACTTGACCTTCCAAGGCTCGTCGACGCAACAACGATGGCAGTGGGCTGCCGGGACGGCAACTGTGCGGTGGGGGTGATGTGGTGGCGGAAAGGGGAGAAAGGGGAAGCAAGGGAGGCCTCGCCCTCGGCTTTATAGGACGAGGTGAGGCGGTGGGAGTGCGCCACCAAGGTCAGAGGACGCGGCTCAGTGGCCATCAAGGCCACTAGCGCGGCGACGGTTACCGGTGGGATGAGCGGGTGGCGGCCGCTTCGGCTGGAGGTAGGGGAAGGGGCGTGGGGTCGCTGCCAGGTGGGCCAGGGCGATCAGCGGCTAGGGTGTGGAGCCGAGCTAATAGCAGGACTGGGCTGGCGGTAGCGGCTGCTGCGCTGCGAGGGCGCGCTGGGCCTGGCGGCCTAAGAATGCAGACGGTGACATGGAGCTGAGAGCAGGCCAAGCAGGCCACGGCTATGGGCCTCAGCGGGCTGCTGCGTGCGCGTAGGAGGAAGGGAAGAGCTGGGCCAACTCCAGCTGCGGGCTGAAAGGGGGAATGGGAAGAAAAGGAAAAGAAAAGTTTTTTCTATTTTCTAGCTTTTACAAACTTGCTCAAATTCAAACCAAGTTTGAATCCAAGCCACTCAACACTATCCCTATACTCAAACAAAATACTGTGCACCAGAATGAATGCAACAAAAATATTTGTAAAACCTTATAGTTGATTTTAATATTCATGAAAAAGATTATTTGGCCTAGATAATTCATGGAAAATTAAATAAAAGAAGCAAAATTAATTATTATTTCCAGGAATGATTTTTAGGGTGTTACACTTGCAGAGCAAGGAGTGTCTACGGAGCCGCGGACACCAATGAGGCCGCTGGGAGAACTGGCTTTAGTTGGTAGCCCTCCGGATGTTCCTAGCAGCCAAGGTTCCACTGCAACCACAACCGCCGTCGATCGCATACGGGAGACAACTAGTTGCATCTTGGGGGTTCTCATCAGCAGGCAAAACAAGATGATTGAGGTGGCAACGGGTGTGGCACATCCTCCGGATGGCTCGTGGCACAATAATGCCATCCCGAAGGACTACACTACGGTCGAGGTGTACACCGTGAAGCCCAAATTCATGAAGTGGAAGATAGAACACCTAACTCCCGAGGGGCTGTATTTACTAGGAGACGTCATGAACCAGTTCATCCTCTGGCACAAAAAGGACATTGTATTGACTGCTTGTTCGCCAACTCCGAGTGATGTACATTTGGAGAGAGTTGTTGAGGACGGGGAGGTATATTCATTGACTCATGACGACCACACGCCTGAGATGCCACATTCTTCCCCGAATCCTCACCACCACACGCCACAGCCTTCTCTAGCTCGGACCGAGCAAGGGCATGACGAGACACCGCATGTGACTCACAAGCCACAACCTTCTCCAGCTCGTACAGAGCAAGGACATGATGAGATGTCACATGTGCCTCACAAGCCACAGCCTTCTCCAGCTCGTGCCGAGCAAGGGCATGACGAGACGCCGCATGTGCCTCACAAGCCACAACCTTCTCCAGCTCGTGCCGAGCAAGGGCATGATCAGATGCCACAGTCTTCTCAAAAAGCGCAGCCAACACATGAACAACGAGTGTCTTCTCAAGAAGGTCATGCACGAGAAGCTAAGGACGTGCCTAAATGGGAAGTTTGAAAGAAGATTCCCAAGAAGATAAGGCTAGTTTTTGTGGAGATACCGGACGTCGTGAGTGTTCATAAGTGGTATGCCCATGACCAGTTCAAGCCTAAGAACCAAGTTAAGGAAGTACCAGCACAAGGTTCTAAGGAGCTCGTCACTAGCAAACTGCGCCAAGCGGTAAAGAAGTATCCAGATGTTGAAGCCATCAAATGGTCAAAAGATTGTCGGAAAAATATGAAAGAGGCAAGAATTTTCTACCAAACCGGGTCATCTGGCAACTTCCCCTACACATGAGAAGGTTTCATGATTGGTACTTGCGTGTAATCCCAACAAAGCTAACGATCATACATGCAATCGTACTTGCCGGCACATTTGGAGCCTCAGAGGGGACAATTGTCTTTGACTTCAATGACATCCACACATGCTTTCACCTCGGATCAATGGAAATGAATCTAATTCGCACGTGGTGCCTGTAAGTCCTTGCCCTCTCGATATGATATGAATGTAACTTACTTGGATTTTGTTGTAACTAACCCACGCTGTGATTTGTAGAATGCAAGCGTACATTGTGAAAAAAATGCCAAGCCTGAAAGCTGGGTATGTAGACCCTCAACCTATAGCACAAATAAATTTTGATTGCCCCAAATAGTGGAAACTAGATTGCAAAGAGCTAGCTGTTGGAAAGACTGTTGCGGAGAAAGAGGCTATCCGAAACAGGGTAATAAGGACAGAGTCGCTTAGGGTTGCGGCATACATTGCCGTATCTTTTACGCATCTCCAACCTAACGATGTCATATGGGTACCATACAACTTCAAATAAGCTCGACTCTATACTTAAAGCTTGTTCAATATATCTTTGTTCGATGCAAAACATCTTATCCGTTTAGTTCTATGATTGAATTCATGCAGCAACCACTAGATTGTTATAGGCGTCGCTGTCGAGAAGAGCATGGCATGGGTCTCTGATTCTACAAACTTTGACCTACACACATACAAAGACTTCATAGCGATTCTTAAGACGCATACATATCAACAATCCTCATTACCTTATATGCTTGTATATATACTTTAACGTTCACTTTTGCATACTAACAAATTCTATTTGCTAAAACCATTCGAACAGGGCATTCAGGGACTATGTCAATGAACATCACGGAAAGCATTGTTCAGAAAGGAAGCACAAGTTGGCTATCAAAACTCTATGTTTGGTAAGTGTAACTTACTTTGGCACTACATTACGTGGTTGTCAATAGCATTATTTAACATTTCCATATGCGAAATACAAACAGTTCCCTAAGCAGAGGCCTGGGAGTCTATTGTGGACATTATGTATGTGCCTTCATGAGTAACACCAGTGCCTATAGGAGACACCCTTGTTTGGTAAGTTTGAATCTCTTCGCTTGTAGTATAAAAACCTAGCTTATGTTATGAAATAATAGATCTAAACTTGTTCTCTTGTAGTGGAAAGACGAGAAAAATGAGAAAAGGGACACGTACAAGGATGACCAACTCTTAGAGCTCGTTGGTGACCTTTGCGGCTTCGTATTAGATGAGATTGTGCATGTCAAACACTACAACAGCCAGTGGCTTCCCCGAGTGCCTGTTGCACTCGGGGAAGGCCCAGTTGCACTCGGGGAAGCCTTCCCCGAGTGCAACACTCGGGGAAGAGCCTCCGGCTAATCCTCTAACGGAAAAGACGCCTTCCCCGAGTGCCAAAAATCGTGTACTCGGGGGAAGGCTTCGCTGAGTGCTGTGCTGGCACTCGGGGAAGATTTGAGGCCGTCAGCCGCCGGCCGACGCCGTTTTCTGTTTTTTTCTTCCCTGAGTGTTTTTCTTCCCCGAGTGCAACACTCGGGGAAGATTTTTGTCTTTTTTTTAAAAAACCCTCTTCCCCGAGTGCCGCAGCCCAGGCACTCGGGGAAGAAATTTGTCTTTTTTAAAAAAAAACCCTCTTCCCCGAGTGCCACAGCCCAGGCACTCAGGGAAGCCACCTCTAAAAATTCTTTTTTTTGTTTTTTGCTTTTCCATGTAAACAACAAAGCACAACAATATATCACAAACCACATTTATATATCACAAACGACCAAATTTGTCAGAAATCCACAATATATTACAAACCACACGTTCAAAAGTGCACACTATTCCAAGTTCACAAGTTCAATACATAAAAACGACTCCGCACGCGGCTCACGGCAACTGTGAGGGTTAGGACGCCCCAGCGTGCGATCCCAGCGACGTTCCAGGTGGGGATGGCCCGACGTGCGACAAGTCAAGTAACTGTGGAGGTTGTGAGAGTAGCTCCACGGCTTCCTGCTTAACACATACTTTATGGTCAACTACATGTATTACTGCATGTATTCTGAATTGTTTGACCAAATAAAATAGAAAGCATGCTTTCTGATTCTCACATCAAACCCAAATAAAATAGAAAGCATGCTTTCTGATTCTCACATCAAACCCAAACAATTGTAATTGCAAGATATAAACAGACATTATAATGCTATCTGATTCTCAGCTGCATGGAGTAATTGTTTAAGCTAAATAAACATTCATAAATCTGTAGCCAAATAAACATTGAGATCTTAATTTTGTTTCAGCTAGGAAAATACAGTGTCATTGGTGGTGTTATCCTGTGCCTACAAATAGAATATATATAAGATCAAATCACTTCTTGCCCATTGATAGCAACAAAAATAATCAATTTCCTGTAGTAAATGCAAGTGGATGTTCCTGTTGTGAAGTTATCTAAAATCAGAGCTAGCAATCTCGGCAAAGTGAATTATCTAAAACCAATGGCTCTTGCTGTCACAGACTAGAAAGAGGAGAGTGCAGGGATTGTCTTACCTGATTTGTTGCATGTAGTCAACCTATCTCCACAATATTTGCACACTGCCTTCATGACACTAGCTCGGGCTTCTTGAAAAGAGTTAGAACCTGTCGGTACCAATAGTATAGGGGTACCCACATTTAACGATAATCAAAATCAAAACGACTAAGCCACGGCCAAGCTCGGCTGCACACCGGGTCCGCCTCGTACGAGGGTAGCTCGACGGAGTGCCTCGATCGCGCTCCGGCTCTGACTCGTACGAGGCACCCTCGACGAGGGTGCCTCGACCGCGCCCCGCCCCGTACAGCAAGGTACCTCGACCGTACTCCGACTCGCGTGAGCCCGGGTCGAGCGTCTCGACCCCTCCTCTTTACCTACCCCAGGACAAAAGCCATAGCATTTAATGCGATTACCTACTACCACCTACCGGCATGGCTGCGATCAGGGTCGACGTGGGAACAATGCCAGTGTCAGTCCTCACTGTTTTACCACCCATCCCGTGATGGGAGGTGAAAACCGTCACTGTAC
This sequence comes from Saccharum spontaneum, assembly GCA_022457205.1. NCBI lineage: Eukaryota > Viridiplantae > Streptophyta > Magnoliopsida > Poales > Poaceae > Saccharum > Saccharum spontaneum. Next base: position 9,089,709 of record CM039613.1, read on the forward strand.
CCACCTTACCGTGCACTGTACGTCACTAGTTACCCTCGAGGGAGGACACGACAAAGCCCGTACACCGCAATCCCAGGGATTCGGACTTATCCGCTCGGTCTCGACCCGGCCTCGACCCGGCCTCGACGCCCAGCACGACTCAACAGGGAAGAAAGGACGGTATGGCACGGCGCTCCGGGTCATTTCAGTGTCCCGTCCTCTACGTCACCACGGTGTCCAGGGATGGCCTTCCATTCCTAGGGCACGTCGTAACAGTCACCTTAACAGGGATCGACAAAACATCATCTCAAGGCTCCCCGTCGTCTTGGCCTCCACTCGCCCTATAAAAGGGCAGGCCAGGGCTCTACAACGGGGGGAGAAGACAACGGACAACAAGCCAGACACAAGATAGAGATCAACATCTCAAGCAATCATCCTTGTAGTCTTTTTTCCTCTTTGAGACTTGGGCTCGCCGCTCTCTCTCTCATAAGCTTGTAACCCCTACACAAGCACCTCGGTGCAAGGAAATACAAAACTCTCTCCTCCCCGCTGGACGTAGGGCCTTCTTTTGCCCGAACCAGGATAAACCCCCGTGTGTTCTCCTTGCATCACCATCCAGGAAAGGGACACGCAGCATTTACTCGTTGGTTTAGGGCCCCCTCGGGACCGAACACTGTTGGGCATTCTTAACGTCATTACCAAAAGTAGACTTAGTTTTCTAATTCTGATAACGGCGCCAAAAATGTCGAACCTATCCCTCATGCCACTTAAGCCAAGTTGTCATCCCCAGCATGACATAAGAGACGCGGTATTGAAATATGCAACTGCTCTTCTAAATAAATAATAAATAAGATCTGCAAGCGCACAGATTAATACCGATGTAGCATTTTAACCGGGAAGTATTCCAGGTATCGTTATTTATATTTTTACCACTGGGAAGGGATTACTAACATCAATGTTGATTATGAAATGGAATATAGGAATGAGTATCAATCATTTCATGTATAAGTGAGAGCATTCATCTATCTCTTGCATACAGGGGTAAGTGTCACATAAAATATGGATAAAGTATGAATGGTGACAAAGATAATTAATCTGATCAGCTAGCCACATATAATAATGATAAGCACCTCAACAGATATTCTAGCAAGTCATTAGCATGGTATTAGGACGAACTACAAGGATATTTCCTAAGTTATTCTTAACTATAAAGTCTAGCATATCATAGTTAGTGCAAGTACACTTGGCAATCATTGCGAGAAAGGACTACGCCCATGCATAGTGATATTATCAAGGAAGATGAGAAACATAGCAATCACTCCCCCGTAATAATGTTGCTCTGCCTGCCTTACACACGGGAGGGGGACTATATAAGAACCAACGAAGCTGTCACCATCGCGGACCACCCCACGATCCGGCATATAAGGTGCAATCACGGATAAATATGGTCTAAGCACCACGCCTACACAATATTTATCATTTACCCATGGATCCGATGGATAAACGCTATACGATCCTAAACATGTATATAATTCCAATCTAACTAAGCCAAGCGTATAACTACGATAAACTAAGAACAATATAATTGCAAACATAAACAAGTAGAGCATAGTCATAATCAATATATTAAAATAGAACAAAGTTGTATTCATAATATTGAAGAACAAAGATGAACAATGAAGAACAGTAGAGGAATTACCAAGAATCCTCTTGACAGATCCGGAAACCAATCGAAGATTGACTCCTTCTAGTTCTAATCCTATGTAGCTATGCTATACTAGAGATCTAGTTGATGTGGTGGCTCTAGGGCTTGATCAGAGACTCTCCTCCTGAGATTAGGGTTTGAAGAATGAGAATGAGGGAGTGCCTCCTCCAGGGGCCAGGGGTCCTGCTTATATAGCCCCCTCAAGTGAACGTGGGCCGTCGGATCAAACCGACATTAATCGCACGATTTTCCTTGATCCCTTAGGTCGGTGGAGCATAATCCGCGAGACGGAGCCTGATTGGCTCTCAGGCGAGGGCGGGCACCCTAGGGAGCAGGGCGGGCGCCCTGCCTCCGGGCCCGTTCGGCCTCCCGTTCGATCTCGTGGCTTCTGGAGTCTTCTAGATGATAGAAAATCGGTGAACACGTTATTATCTCTATGTAAACCCGACGTGTGGGCCTTTCCTTCGTATTTTCTGATAACCCCCTGCAGAAACAGACAAACACCAAAACTCGTGGAATTCTGTCAGATAAAACCCTAAGTCTAGGTGTTGGTTGCATTTGGATCCTTTTCTTTATTTATTTGATAACTATATTTGGTACTTAAGGACCATCAACAAACTCCCCCAAGCTTACCTCTTGCTCGTCCCTGAGCAAGGATAGACTCATTATGGATCAGAAGTTGCTGCAATGCCTTTGAACGTTGACGGTACATATGCTTTCAAATAAGGTCTCATCCCTGAGTTAGAGTAAACTGTCAAGACTTAAAACTTACTCATTTTACCTTTCACCATGGGGCTTGCAACCGTCACCTGCATCTTGAGTGGTTAAAAGATAGAACGGTCTAGTCAAACGCCATGTCTCTTATTCTTGATCAGCTATAGCTCTGGAGTTTTTTGTAGATTTTTCAAATAAAACTCAGAGATTCCTTGTATGACTTTCTCGGGTCTCTCTTTTGTGGTATTTCTGGATCCTTACCAAGGCAGTAATGGTATATGCCTTCTCTCTCAAAGTATGTGGTATTTATGGTATAAGGCGTAGTGACATTGCCTTCTCTCTCACCCTACTCTAATAAGGCTTTGATATCTGGAGCTCATAGGTGGGAGATACAGTATACATACTCATAGAACATTTATTGCATAGTCAAACCATGGATCCAGAGAAACAAGTCAATAAGTCAAATCAAGATGTGCATGTGTGGTGAATGAGTGGTGTATGGTGATGATGGTGATAACAAAAGTCTAATGCTCTTTTTGAGGGAATACATACCTTTCTTGCTTTTTAAAACTTTTAAGGGGAATGAGATGCTCTATTTTTTTTCTCTCAGGTGGGTATCTTGTACCCCTAATTCTACTGTCGGACACTTGTCCATTTTTACCTCTCGTCTCACTTTTTCTTTCTTCGAGGTTCCGAGCACTTGCTCCTTTTTATTTCCTTGTTTTTTTAGAGCAATCTCCCTCTTTTGAAAATATAGCAAGTGGTAGTAGAAATGACTTGAGCATTAACTTCACAGGGAATAACAGGAATGGGATAATGTTTTTGGCTATTCTCTCCCGGGTCAGGAGTAGAATAATTTTGGGTGAATCTGGAGATGGAAATGAGTGGATATATGTGGATGCGTACTTCCGGAGTAGAAGCAGCATGTATGAGTGAACGTGCAAGTGAATCTTGATTTTAACCACATGACAAGTTCCTAAGGGTCTACACAGCTTGACCACACTCAATGCCCATAAGCAGTAAGTAGTAAAAGTGCGGCTCTTATTCTAACAAGCATGTATATATAGCTGTGGTAGGAATTTAAACTCTTATCATACAGGAACTCATCATGCAACATTTTAAAGATTTTCAAAGATAAAATTCTCCAGAATTCTAGCATCTCTAGGAACAGATAAACAACAGCTCAACCTTCCCATATCATATCCGCTAACAACTTAGACTTCAGATCAAGTTCTCTTCCCACTAGTTCAGGTTTAGAGCCAGTTTTAAATTATAACAGTTATGTCTAAACTAGAGAGAGAACAAATTTGAAAATTAGGCAGAGCAACTATTCATCATATCCATGCTAGAGTTTTATTTTCAAGATTCAGTTTAGCATAGCTACTTTATTTATTTATTAAACTAAGCAAATATATATAAACACAAAATATTTATTTGGGTTTTCATGATTATGCATCTTTTTATTTTAATAAAGCATAGGTGTAAATGTAGATAAAAATACTTATCGGGATAAATGGGGGTGCTCTCCCCCAAGCTGGATCTTGACGTAATTTCTTCTGATGTAGCTAGCAGGTGCAGAGGTGTATTTGAATGTCGGCAGTACCCTAACAACGATTAGGATATCCTCCATCTGGTAGTCTTCCTGAATTCTGTGGAGCTCAAATAGACAACAAAGCTTCGTGGAACTTGATTAAGCGTTAGCATAAATATCTAGCCTTTATCATGTTTGAGCTTCCTTGATAAATGTCACTCTCTATTTTTATTTTCATTTTTATAGAACAGAAAAAATATATTATTATTTTTTTTATGCCACCACAGTGAATGTACTTATGGGTTTTATGCCACTCGCATACTCACATGGGGCTTACTGTTTTCAACATTTTTTTAGACAGAATGAACATGATTAACTGAGCAATAATTAAAGGGAAAATGATAACTACCAAGTTTACCTCTTGGCACGGCGTTCAGTGTTTTTAAGTCCTCCGAACAGGACTTCTTTTCTTCTTAGTTGTCCTGGGATTTGGGTGGCGTAGACGGTGGTTCCAGCAGCGCCTCCTCTTCTTGTGTAACTGTCTTCGCCTTCCATACCCGACTTGGTGCTTCGGTCTCCTGTTGTGTATCCTCGGGCCTTATGACCTCGCCTTTATAGTCTGCCCATACGTCCTTGATGGTTTGCCTCCTTTGGTTACGGTTACGTCGCCTTCTTCTTGTCCTGACCTGCTTAGAATCTTCAACTATATAGTTAGGGTCATTAAAGTAGCGGCGTACCTTCTCAGAGGGGAAATGCATATGGACTTCTCCGGTTCCAATGTAGATGATTGCTTTGACGGTGCCTAGGAACGGTCTTCCTAGGATGATGGGTGGATCGTACTCGTCGTCTCCCATGTCAATGACCTGAAAGTCTGTATGGACAAAATGATCGTTAATTTTAACAGGGACATCGGTTACTATACCTTCGACCTTTCGGGATGTCTGATCTGCCATCTGGAGCTGAGTGTATGTTGGTTTTCAGGGCATGGTCCCGTACAAGAGCTGATAGGTGACTGTGGCCATTATGTTGACGCCTGATCCAGTGTCGCAGAGCGCCTTCTGAAAGGAGTATCCATTGATTGAGCACTCAATGCTTGGCATACCTGGGTCGTCCTTCTTGTTCAGGAAGGGCGACTTGAGTTGTCGGTCTTGACCTCCTTGAACTGCAGTGACCATCTTAGCTGATTCGGTCCATCCTTGGTTGTTCTTGTTCTGCTTGATCCTCCTGTTGGTCCTCTTCCTTGGTTCATGTTGGGGTTGCTCTGGGATTTGTGTAATGTTGTTCTTGAAGGAAAACGTCTCCTTCCTCCCCTTGATGTTGAAGTTGATCTTCGCAGCGCTGGCGTAGATGACAGCTCTCAAGGTGTTCAGGAATGGCCTTCCCAGAATAACTGGTGACCTCTCATCGGACCCGGTCTCTATCACTACGAAATCAGCTGGAGCATACGAGGTACCAACTCGGACACACATGTTCTTTAATATTCCTTTAGGAAAGCTTAGTGTCCGATCTGCAAGCTGCAAATACATAGTTGTTTCTGATAAAGGATATGTAAAGAATTTTTCATAGAGTACCCTGGGCATAATGTTGACGCTGGAGCCAAAGTCACAGAGTGCTTCTGGGAACTCCACCATGCCGATGGAGATCGGGATGACGGGGCGTCCTGGATCGCCTCTCTTGACTGGCAGAAGGTCATTATGTACTCCGACAGCGGGATTACTCCAATAGTTACCTGCATCAAACATGTCTACAAGATTTGCAGATTCTAATCCTTCCGGTTGTGATGGTATACCGGGGTTAGTAGCAGGAACAGCAGCAGCTATTTGATTTAACTGCGATTCAATCATTTTATTAAAGCTAATTTGGTTTTTGATGGCAGTAGAGAAATTATCCATTCTATTATTTATGTTTTCTAGTATTTTTATCATTGGATGCCAATTTCTTAGACAAGTTATCCATTAGCTTTCCTTGATTAGACACTAACTCTCTCAGGGGTGGAAAATTATTATTGTTGTTGTAAGAGTTATTACCTTGATAATTACTTGAGTAGTTACCTGAGTAGTTAGGCCTCTGTCGATTCCAACCTTGATTTTGTTGAGGACGGTTGTAGTTGTTGTTGTTGTTGTTGATGTACCTTGCATCCTCAAGCATCTCAGGGCAGTGATTGCCTGAGTGTCCAGTGTCTCCACATTCCTCACAAGTCATGTGAGAGTCGTAGACGTTCATGACTTCTCTTTTGTCTCCAGCTTTGTCATCAAGCTTTTTCATGAGTAGGTCTAGCTTTGCAGACAGCATGTCTACCTCCTTGAGCTGGTGCATACCTCCACCCTTCTTGCGTGTTTGAGTCCTCTCTTCGTTCCAACCTTGGTTGGACGCCATCTTCTCCACAAGGGCTGTAGCTTGTGGTATGGTGAGTGATAGAAATGCGCCTCCAGCTGCAGCATCCATGGTCTCACAAGCACTAGTGATGAGCCCATGATAGAAAGTCTGCATAAGTAGCCAGCTTTCCATTCCATGATGGGGACATTCTAGGATGTAATCTTGAAAGCGCTCCCATGCTTCTGGAACGGATTCATCATGTTGTTGCTGAAAACTTGTAATCTTCCCACGGAGAGCATTGGTCTTGCCCATGGGAAAGAACTTAGCCAGAAAGTTCGTAGAGCAGAGTGCCCACGTAGTGTTCTTATCCTTTGTCGCGTAGAACCACTGCTTCGCTCTCCCCAATAGTGAGAATGGGAAAAGGCGAAGTAGTATGGCGTCTCTGGGAACATCTAATATAGTGAATGTGCTGCAAATCTCTAGGAAGTGTTGGAGATGAGCACTTGCATCTTCGTGCGGCTTCCCACAAAACTGGTTGGCTTGTACCATGTTGATGAGCCCTGGCTTGAGCTCAAAGTTCTTGTCGATGGCCGCGGCAGGTCCAGTGCGGATGTTGTCCGTAGTGGGAGCTGAGAACTCGCGGATCGTCTTGTTCGCCATGGCTGCGAACTCTGTTGACAAATTCCGGATGAAACTTCGGCGGTCTTCTGGATTGGATGAAGTGTTGCGTCGAAGTGTTGACTTCTTGAGCTTGGCTCTTGCCTCTCTGATTAATGCTTCGGGGTTGTCAACAATTTTTTTTTTGGAAGATGTCCTCTATTCATACATCACCCTGCAAAACAATAAGAATGGAAAAATACAGGGGTAAATCTGTATGGGAGAATTGATGATCTCAATCACTTAATGATGCGAATGATGACTCAAATTCCGTATTCATTCCATGTTAGTAAATCAACCTTCCCCGGCAACGGCGCCAAAAATGCTTGTTGGGCATTTTTAACGTCATTACCAAAAGTAGACTTAGTTTTCTAATTCTGATAACGGCGCCAAAAATGCCGAACCTATCCCTCATGCCACTTAAGCCAAGTTGTCATCCCCAGCATGACATGAGAGATGTGGTATTGAAATATGCAACTGCTCTTCTAAATAAATAATAAATAAGATCTGCAAGCGCACAGATTAATACCGATGTAGCATTTTAACCGGGAAGTATTCCAGGTATCGTTATTTATATTTTTACCACTGGGAAGGGATTACTAACATCAATGTTGATTATGAAATGGAATATAGGAATGAGTATCAATCATTTCATGTATAAGTGAGAGCATTCATCTATCTCTTGCATACAGGGGTAAGTGTCACATAAAATATGGATAAAGTATGAATGGTGACAAAGATAATTAATCTGATCAGCTAGCCACATATAATAATGATAAGCACCTCAACAGATATTCTAGCAAGTCATTAGCATGGTATTAGGATGAACTACAAGGATATTTCCTAAGTTATTCTTAACTATAAAGTCTAGCATATCATAGTTAGTGCAAGTACACTTGGCAATCATTGCGAGAAAGGACTACGCCCATGCATAGTGATATTATCAAGGAAGATGAGAAACATAGCAATCACTCCCCCGTAATAATGTTGCTCTGCCTGCCTTACACACGGGAGGGGGACTATATAAGAACCAACGAAGCTGTCACCATCGCGGACCACCCCACGATCCGGCATATAAGGTGCAATCGCAGATAAATATGGTCTAAGCACCATGCCTACACAATATTTATCATTTACCCATGGATCCGATGGATAAACGCTATACGATCCTAAACATGTATATAATTCCAATCTAACTAAGCCAAGCGTATAACTACGATAAACTAAGAACAATATAATTGCAAACATAAACAAGTAGAGCATAGTCATAATCAATATATTGAAATAGAACAAAGTTGTATTCATAATATTGAAGAACAAAGATGAACAATGAAGAACAGTAGAGGAATTACCAAGAATCCTCTTGACAGATCCGGAAACCAATCGAAGATTGACTCCTTCTAGTTCTAATCCTATGTAGCTATGCTATACTAGAGATCTAGTTGATGTGGTGGCTCTAGGGCTTGATCAGAGACTCTCCTCCTGAGATTAGGGTTTGAAGAATGAGAATGAGGGAGTGCCTCCTCCAGGGGCCAGGGGTCCTGCTTATATAGCCCCCTCAAGTGAACGTGGGCCGTCGGATCAAACCGACATTAATCGCACGGTTTTCCTTGATCCCTTAGGTCGGTGGAGCATAATCCGCGAGACGGAGCCTGATTGGCTCTCAGGCGAGGGCGGGCACCCTAGGGAGCAGGGTGGGCGCCCTGCCTCCGGGCCCGTTCGGCCTCCCGTTCGATCTCGTGGCTTCTAGAGTCTTCTAGATGATAGAAAATCGGTGAACACGTTATTATCTCTATGTAAACCCGACGTGTGGGCCTTTCCTTCGTATTTTCTGATAACCCCCTGCAGAAACAGACAAACACCAAAACTCGTGGAATTCTGTCAGATAAAACCCTAAGTCTAGGTGTTGGTTGCATTTGGATCCTTTTATTTATTTATTTGATAACTATATTTGGTACTTAAGGACCGTCAACAAACACCGACAGCTAGCACGCCAGGTAGGGGATCGCTGCGTGCCAACGTCGCTTTCCTGCCTTTTATCCTGGATGGCTGACCCCAAACGCCCTATCCCGTTGGCCACGGTGATCTGGTTTGGGAGTCTGGAGTTCATGTCGCTTGGCTATGGCTACGATATGGTCCTACTCCCGCCCAGGCACCCAACCGACGAGGATTATGAGCTCTCCCAGCCTGGGGGAGCAATCCGCCGGTACCGTCGCTCCAGGCAGGCGCGAACCGCCCGACGACGACGAGCCCGGCGCAACCATCGTCTTCACCTCACGAAGGGTGATGGGATTCCCCGATCCGGCATCCCCCAGCCAGGCGCCGGCCCAGATTTCCTCGTGGAAGGTCTAGGTAGGATGAGCTTGACTGAGGGTAACATGCCGACGGAGAATCCTGCCGCTCCCCCGCCCGGTGAGACACCACTGCCCGGAGCATCCGTTCCGGCGTGGACAGCGACATCTCCATCACCATTCCCGTTTGGGCTAGACTCGGCTGCCCGGACCTATGCTTCCTCCGTAAGCGCTAGCATGAGTGCCTACGAGGAGCTCCCCGGGCACCATCTACGCTCCACTCTGGACCTCGTTGCGTCCACGCCGGAATCTGATTATCTGGATTCTACGGAGACTCCGGAAACAGGGCCCCGTGAGACCGCTTCCCGGCGTCGCGATCATGGGAGCGACTTGCGACGGTCTCACATTCCCCCGTCATACTACTACTTTGGCGCTCCTGACTCCGACTCGGCTGATGACACCTATGATCTGACCCGCGAATGCTTCAACATCGATGTTGAAAGCACGTCGGAATCGGAGGACGAAGAGCCAGTCGAAGGAAGGCACACGCCACCTCATGTCGAGCTTCCTACTGAGCAAGACGACCCTTAGTTCCTTGCGGATCAAGGAACGCAACTCGAGCAGATTCGTGAGTTGCAGGACAGGCTTGACGAGGAACGAGAGAACCTGCATCTACTCCAACAAACCCTCGAGCGTGAGCGCGCGGAACGCGCACTTGGTGGGAGAGCTCGCGAGAGAGCTCGCGACGTCAACCGTCGCATCAACGAGGACCGGGTGGTCGACCCCCCGGTTTTCGCTCGAGCCAGCCAGAACGTCGTCGCCGCCGCCATGCTCCTCCGTAACATGCCCGAGCCGTCAAACCCCGACGCCCGTCGGGCTCGGGATGAAATCCGAGAACTTCTCGAGACCGCTGCCATGCAGCAGGCCAAGAGCTCTGCCTCGAGGCGACGCGAGCCAGCCTCGGAGCGGATCATCGAGCCCTCCTGACAGGAGAGAGAAGCCTCGGTTCATCCCGAGCCTGCCCGGCGAAACCGGGTAGCTCCAGCCCCTGAGCCCACCACCAACGACCGCGAACCTCGAGACACCCGTGGCAACATCGTCGAGCGCTGCACGCGCAAGCACGGTGACGGTGTGGCTCGAGGCTACCACGTGCACAGGGGCGGACGCTACGACAGCTCAGAAGATCGTAGTCCTTCACCCGAGCCTCCGGGCCCTTGGGTCTTTAGCAAGGCTATCCGTGAGACGGTGCTCTCGGCTCGGTTCCGCCCTCCTACGACTCTCACCAAGTACAACGGTGAAACCAAACCCGAAGTCGATATCCAAAGCGTGCCAGTCGATTTGACCTGTTAATCGACAAGGACGAAGATACGAGCACTTTGGTCCTTACAACAGCGATACGCCCGGAAGTCACGGCCAAGAGGTACTCACACAGAACTCGAGGATCATCGAAGATTGCACTTAGAGCAATGCAACTCGCCGAATCGATGAGAACTCGTAAAAAGGAAAATATGCAAATTGACGAAGTCGCCGAAAGTAGATGTAAATAAGAGTAAAAGCTGTTTTTTGATGTATTGATTGATCTCTTATTACATTGCCCTTCACTCTATATTTATATCCTGATCTATAGAAACATAACCTAATACGACTAGGACACTAAATCCAAATCTAAGGAAAAAACATGACTTTGATACAACTCAGACTCTACTAAACGTACACAAGGAAATTAACTCCTATTTTACTCCATAGTCTGCCTCAATCACGATGGTATTCTCATCGACCTCCTTTTCAACGGCATAGTCCCTATTCCATCGGCAGCAGCCTTCGAGCTCCTTCTATCGGTACATTCCCTGTTTCATCGGCTGCAGTCTTCATACCTTCCTTCATCGGTACATCCCTTGTCTCATCGGCAGCAGTCTCCAAACCCTCTTTCATCGGCATCGGCAATAATACCCTTAACCACATCGGCAACCCTCCAAATTAAATCCATATGCTGCCACCACTCAAAAACAAACTTATTCTCCTTGGCTATCAATCTACACGGTAATCTTTCCTTTGTTGATTAACCCTTCCTGATTACCTTGACACGTGCTAAAAACGATGTCAACACATGCCCCCCAATTTCGGAGTATAAGATACTGATACTCCGAAATTTACTCCAGCTGATGCTTGCTGTTATCTATTTCTTCAACCCATTCTCCAAGCATAACATGATTTGTTACTAGATTTAATCAAATCTAGATCTAATCCATGTATCTCAATAAATATCACACATTTTCCAACCTTCTTTACCTTAATTACGGTTGAGATACCAAAATAACAATCCATCAGCAAGATCTTACCACAACGCATCATTTTTTTAGAACCGAAAAATCCTGTATTGAGATATCCTTCAAGTCATGATTACTTGCCGTCAAATCTTCTGTACCATCCCTTGATTGTCGTGTGAACAGTTACCATATCCAACTGAACCACCTCGATCTATCCGCATACGGCATAGAGATAAGTCAAGAATACCCCTACCCCAAATGGCCTATAAATAGATTTCTCCGGGCTGCTCATCTTCTATCTTCAAACTCCATCCTTTGGCATTCTCACTCCGGCGGCAACCCTAACCAACAACCGCGCATCTTCGACTCACCAGAGCCACCGTCATCTTCAAGTTCCCAGCTCGTGCCCTCATCCGTTCGAAGCAATGGCTGTTAACTTTGATGTCCCTGCGGTTCGTTCTTCTTCTTATTACTTTTACTTTAATCCTTTTGGTTCCCTGCGAGTTCTTACAGTCAACATTTTCCTATCTTCTCCATTTTCTCGGTCCTCCAAACTCAGGAACTACGCAACACACTGGTGATTCCAACCCATCAGCCTCCTCTCCATTGCCTAGGTCCAATGGGCGACCCAGATCCAACTGACCTGATTAATGCAGAGGCAAATCGTATTCCCTTCAAATCTCAAAATTTCTCTTTGAATCTGTGGAAAGACATGTTCCGTTCTTGGCCCAAACCCACCAAAGGGTGGAAAAACTGGTTCTTGAGGGTCAACAGATCAATGCAAGTGTTCTAGGCAGAACGGAAGATAGATCAGTGTATCAGGCTATCCATTGTCGATATACAAAAGAATGAATCCATGATGATAGCTGCCGCTCAATTTTGGTCGGATACCACCAATACCTTCATGTTTGGTCATGGCCCATGTGCCCCTACTCTTGCTGATGTATATATGCTCACAGGCTTGGACATCTCAACTGTCGATGAAGGCCATATTTTTGGCAGAAAAGCTGAATACAGAGTAAATACATGCAACATCGGCGGCTGGACGGGATACATCCAAGAGTACCAAAAGACTGGCACTGTCAATCAAAGGGAACATGCCACATTCCTGAACATGTGGCTGGAGAAGTTTATTTTCTGCGGCCGATCGGTAGGACCAACTAATGCTTTCCTCCCAGCAGCAGAACTCTTAGCCAACGGTGTCAGATTCCCACTTGGCCGATATCTCCTGAGCTCAACCTACCACCTTCTCCACCAAGTATCTTAGAAGCTTATACTTGGCGAACCCATCGGCAATCTAGGAGGCCCATGGTGGTTTGTCAATATGTGGTTAAACGCTCACATGCACAAGCGTTTACAATGGGATCTCTTTGCTCAAGAATTCCCACGAGAAATTCCCGAAGATCACGTCCTTAGAGACGATGAACCGGCAACACGCCCTCCTCTCAACTTCGGTGAAGCCATAATTGTCCTTCCCGGAACAGAAGCTAATGAAGACCAAATCGGCAGATTTTTTCAGACTTTCTACCATGGCCTCCCTCGTGACCTTAGGGCTTGGGTACCTTACATTGATGAGGATAACAAGTTCCCTCTCCTCTTCAATTTCGCCGATAGTGATATGAACCAAGACAATGACCTTATGATGGCCATTATCACCCCCAGAGCAATCCCAGTCAACACATTTGGTAGCGGGAAAGCTTCCCATATTACTTATGAATTCTACAATCCATCGGCAGTATCCCGCCAGCTGGCCTTTGGGCAACTACCAATCAAGTTATGTTATGCCGATGTGATCAAGCCCAGAGAAATCATTACCGCTGGAACTGAATGGAGCAGGATAGTAAGGCTTGCTCCCGATGCCGATATCTCAAATGTTGATCTTTCCACCTGGTCACCAGCATCTTTCATAACATAGTCATATAAGCAATGGTGGCAAGAGTGGAAAGAACAGCTGTTTTCAACATCTGTTCACACATATCGGCATATGATCGATCCCGATTATGCCATTCCTGACAATGCAGTAAGTTTCTTTTAACTTTTGTCTCTTTTCTTCCTTTTATATGCATATCGGTAGCTAACCTTCCTTGAAACAGGCTGATGATCCAGTTCCACCAATAAGCAAAAGTGGAAAACCCTTCAACCTCCTTCCAGCCTCTCCAGTCTCAGTAATCGGCTATAACGCCCCCACCTTAGAAGCCTTGACCTTCCAAAGGGCTCACACCAAAACCATCACTTCCAGACCAAGACTGGGAACATCCAGGGTTTCTCCAAAGGCTGCTGCTTCAAGCCTAATCAAGGCTTTTAAGGTAATAACCTTGCTTACTCTGTTTTCTGCCGATATACTCTACATTAACACACAACTATCAGGGTGTGCAAGCTGCAGCTGGATCGTCATCGGCAACTTTACCAAGCACCACGACCTCTACTCCTCCTTCAGAGGTATTCTCTTATTTTTACATTTTTCTCTGTTAAATATCCAATCTTATACCCGTTTTTGCAGCAACAAACGGGCATATCGGCAAGCACGCTAAGCATGCAGGCTCCCCAACCAACAGATGTCGATGCCCCCCAACCAATTGTCGTTGAAGCACAAACAAAGTGTAAAGCTTTGACCGATGCTGAAGCTCAACAAAAACGACAGAAATCTACACCAGCCCCTGCATCTGCTCCAGCACCCGTCGGTCAGCCCACTGATGTAATTGAACAAGCTGCTCCTTCTGCCCAAGATACATCATCGGCAATTATACCCCAAGGGCCAACTACCGATGTGATCATAGAAGACATTCCATCGGAATCCTCTGCCGATCCCTCATATGATCCTCTACAAGCCGCTCCCTCAAGCCAAGCTCAAGAAATTGCTCTGAAGCAGGTAAACTGATTAATTGTTTGGTTTATAATATCCCCAGATATCACAGACAGGATTTCTAATTCTCTTTATTTCACAGGAACAAGATTCTCCCGATAGCTTATTCTCTTTTGCTATCGATGTCTCCGATGATGACGGAGAAGAGGCGAGTTCTTCCCTGGCGTTGGGAACAATATCGTCAGACACCTATGGCAAGCTAGAAGCCCTCCTAAATCTGCTGCAGCAAGACACTGCCCAATTGGTGATCGACTCGGACCCTGCGAGGGCTATCTTCAAAACGATCCGCGGCCAAGTCCCTGCCAATGTTGAAGAGACCATCTTTCCAGCGGTCCATCTGGAGAGCAGACAACTTCAATATCAAAGGGCCGTTCATCGTATTGCTGACAGAGTAGCTCAGACTCAACTTAAAGAGGAAATGCTGCAGCTGAAGCAAACTGCCGACGAGAAGCACAAGAATATCAACAACTTGCAAGCCTCCAGTGCCGATCTTAGGCAGAAAATCTTAGATCTATTGGCAAAGAAAGCAGCCCTGCTAGCTGAGCTGGAAAAGGTTGAGACAGCTCTGACTCAAGCTAAACAAGAAGAAGACCAGCTTCCCGACGCCATCAAGGCCCTTCAACAGGAACGAGATGCTCAAGCTCGCAAGGCCTTGGTCCTAAAAAAGAAACTCAAGCCTGTGGAAGGAAGTGCCGATGAAGACGCCAAAGAATTTAAAGAAGCCGATGAAATTCGCCTGCGTGCGATATCAGCCATCCAGGCTTTGTTAAATTAGCGCATCGGCAACAATTGATACTTTATTTTATCTCCAGCCGATAGGATTGTTATCGGCAACTATACTCTTATGCGTCTATCCAGATACTAGGATAATATTTCTTTAAATATTTTCCATTTAATGCTCTGGGAAACACAACTCCTTCGAGAGTTTCAAGAATATACGCATTACCAGGAACAGATTGATTTATCCGATATGAACCTTTCCAATTAGGTGACCATTTGCCAAACTTAGAACTTTTAGTCCCAATCGGTAAAATCAATTTCCAAACCAATTCACCATCGACAAATTCCTTTACCTTCACTTTCTTGTCATACCATCTAGCTACCCTTTTCTTATTCTCCTCGATGCTAACTAAAGCTTTTAACCGATGACCTGCTACATCTTCCAATTCATCTTTCATAAGAATATCATAATCATCGGCTGTCAGTTGATCCTGAAAGCGCATTCATCTAGAACCAATCTTAATCTCCCAAGGTAATACCGCATCATGTCCATACACCAATTGATAAGGTGATACCTTGGTTGCACCATGACATGCCATCCGATATGACCACAAAGCTTCATTTAATATTGTATGCCACTTTTTAGGATACTCTTTAATCTTGCGCTTAATGAGTTTGATAATTCCTTTATTAGATGCTTCAGCCTGGCCATTAGCTTGGGCATAATACGGTGAAGAATTCAAAACTTTAATTCCCATACTTATAGCAAACTCATCAAATTCACCCGATGTAAACATAGTGCCCTGATCGGTAGTGATGGTTTGAGGGATGCCAAATCGGTAGACAATATGCTCCTTCACAAAATCAACCATGTTAGCCGATGTCACCTTTTTTAAAGGAATTGCTTCAACCCACTTTGTGAAATAATCGGTAGCAACCAGAATAAACTTATGCCCTTTACTTGATGGTGGATAAATCTGACCGATGAGATCAATAGCCCAACCCCGAAACGGCCAAGGCTTAATTATGGGGTTTATAGCCGATGCGGGTGCCCTTTGAATATTACCAAATTTTTGACATTCCTGACATCCTTTAAAATATTTAAAACAATCCTCAAGAATAGTCGGCCAATAATATCCATTTCTTCTGATCATCCATTTCATCTTGAAAGCTGACTGATGAGCCCCACATACTCCTTCATGAATTTCACTCATCAGGCTTTTTGATTCCTCTATGCTAACACACCTGAGTAAAACTCCATCTATGGTACGGTAATACAATTCATCATTGAGGAGTACATACTTGGTCGCTTGGAACCTTATACGTCTTTCAACCTTTTTAGATGGATTCTTTAAATAATCAATAATTTTCTTTCTCCAGTCATTGGTATCAGCCACTGATATCAATGCTTCTTGAACAGGTTGATACCCTGAAGCATGCTGAGCCAATCGGTTAGCCTCTTCATTATGCATCTAGGAAATATGCTCCAGATGAAAACTCCTAAACCCTTTCAACAATTCCAAACACTTTTCATGATATGAAATTAGAATTTCACTTCGGCATTCATAAACCCCAATCAACTGATTTATAACTAGCATAGAATCACCAAAGACTTCAACAGCATCAGCCTATACTTCTTTAAGCAATTCTAACCCTTTTATCAGGGCTTGGTACTCAGCTTGATTGTTTGTCGATGTAGCAACGATCGGCAATGAGAACTCATACTTCTTCCCCTGAGGAGAAATTAACACGATACCGATGCCTGCCCCTTCACCACAAGTAGACCCATCAAAGAAAAGTGTCCACGGAGCAACTTCCAGAGAATCCACCGTGTTGCAATGTTGAGTAACAAAATCGGCCATAACCTGTCCTTTAATTGCCTTAGCCGATTCATAACGTAGGTCAAACTCTGATAATGCTAAAATCCATTTACCAATCCTACCATTTAATATCGGCATAGATAGCATATATTTGACCACATCATCTTTGCATATGACGGTACATTCAGCCGATAGTAAATAATGCCTCAACTTAATACAAGAGAAGTATAAGCATAAGCATAATTTCTCAATAGCCGAATACCTGGTTTCAGCATCTATTAACCGTCTGCTCAAATAATAGATAACACGCTCCTTTCCTTCAAATTCTTGAATAAGAGCTGAATCGATAACAGTATCTTCAGTTGATAAATACAATCTGAAAGGCTTTCCATGTTGGGGTGGAACTAACACTGGAGGATTTGTTAAATAACTCTTAATCTGATCTAAGGCTAATTGCTGTTCATCCCCCCATTTAAATTCCTGATCGGCTTTCAATTTCAATAATGGACTGAAAGCCTTGATCTTACCTGACAGATTAGATATAAATCTTCTGATAAAATTAATCTTACTGATCAATGACAGTAATTCAGTTTTATCGGCAGGAGCAACAACCTTGTTGATTGCCTCAATAGATTTTCTACTAATTTCAATGCCCCGCTGATGCACCATAAAACCCAAGAATTGTCCTGCCGATACACCAAATGCATATTTATTGGGATTCATCTTTAACCCATGTTTTCTTGTGCACTCTAATATCTTCCGTAGATCGGTTAGATGCTTTGTGATGTCTCCAGACTTAATCACTATGTCATCAATGTAGATTTCTACCAACGTACCGATATATTCATGGAAAATAAAATTCATAGCTCTTTGATAAGTAGCACCGGTATTTTTCAAACCAAATGTCATAACTATCCACTCAAATAATCCCACATGACCTGGACACCTAAAAGCAGTCTTGGAAATATCTTCTTCAGTCATGAATATTTGATTATAACCTGCATTAACATCCATGAAACTAATAATCTGATGCCCTGCTGCAGCATCAATCAACAAATCAGCAATCGGCATTGGGTAACCATCCATTGGTGTGGCCTTATTGAGATTCCTGAAATCAATACAAACACGAAGTTTCCCATTTTTCTTATATACAGGAACCACATTAGAAATCCACTCTGCATATCGGCACTGCCGAATAAACTTTGCCTCAATTAATTTGGTTATTTCGGCCTTAATATCAGGAAGTATATTAGGATTGCATTGGCGAGCCGGCTGCTGATGTGGCCGAAATCCAGATTTAATAGGCAACCGATGTTCAACTATAGATCGGTCTAATCCAGGCATTTCAGTATAATCCTAAGCAAAACAATCTTTATATTCCTTTAACAAATCAACTAATTGTTGTTTACACTTGGAATTTAACTTAGAGCTAATAAAAGTGGGCCTTGGCCTATCGCCTTCACCAATATCTACTTCTATTAAATCATCTGCCGATGTAAATCCTTGACCTAATTTTCCATCATCGGCAAATCTATCCATTAAAACTCTTCTTCAGAACCGACTGCTTGGATCGGTAGAATTTCGTAATCGGCAATCTTGAGGAACTCTTTTTCCCAGGCTTCTCCCGATATGCACTTGGTTCGCTCATAAGTGTCTGATTCTGCCGATGCGATAATATAAGAAGAGTCACCAGGAACAACTTCAATCTTATCTCCAATCCATTGTGCCAGACATTGATGCATTGTAGAAGGAACACAACAATTAGCATGAATCCAATCCCTTCCTAAGAGCAGATTATATGCACCCTTGCCATTAATAACAAAGAAAGTTGTCGGTAAGGTTTTACTACCGATGGTCAACTCAACACATACTGCCCCTTTAACTGGTGATACATTGCCTTCAAAATCTTTTAGCATCATATCGGTCTTAGTTAAGTCTTGATCTCCCTTACCAAGCTTCCGATACATCACATAAGGCATAATATTAATTGCAGCTCCTCCATCAATAAGTATCTTATATACAGGCTGCCCATCAATTCTGCCTTTTACAAATAAAGCCTTGAGGTGTTGTCTCTCATCACCGGCAGGCTTCTCAAAAACGGCCATCATTGGATCTAGCGTTAATTGAGCTATTTGGTCAGAGAAAACAGTCTCTTCTTCGCTATCAGACAGAGCCAAAAATTCCATCGACAACATAAACACCATATTGACATCTGCCGATGGACCTTTATTCTTGTGCCTTATCTACCACTGCTGGTTACCAGATCTCTCATTGGAGGGACTTTCTTCTTGATATAAATCTTTTTGACGCTCTCGCTGCATTTTTTCCTTCTGTGTCTTTGTCAAACCCTCTGGACACCATTGAGGAAGCTTAGTTTTCCAAACTGGCTGATAAGTCCTAGTTGTCTCCACACGACGTATATTAGGATCCCTGTAAAATATTTCTTCATCAGGAACTCTTGCATTTGCCATCTCTTCAAGTTCCTCTTGGCTCCTCGGAAAATATGCAACGCGTTTACCAAGCCTTTCATGTACACTGAGCCTGCCCCCAGCCGATCATGTACTGATGCTCTCCCTCTGATCGGCTCATTAATGAGCAAACCTTGATTACCATATTGAAACCTTCTTACAGGATGATTAACTCCATAATAACCATTGCACTCTGGACAATCTTCAACAGTAGGTAACTTAATACCTTCCTCCCAACAATGAATAAAAAACGGACAATTCCAATGATCCTTATGCCAATTCCACTCTTCTTGACGCCTTTCCTCTTGTTGTCGTCGATACTGGTCCCTTCGCTGACGCCAGCCTTCTTATTGTCTTCGATGAGTAATCACGATGCCAGATCGAGGAGGCCTCCCAGAACCGCCACTTTCCGTCAATAGCCCCTTGCCTTTTGCATCATCGGTAGTTATCCGATGTTGGAGATCTACTGATGCATTCTTTTCAGCAGCTTCCGATGTCAACACCTTAATTTTCCCTTCAGCATCCAACATATTTGCTGGAAAAGGATGTTGATCAATTTTCATCGGCTTTTGAATCTTGGAATTGCCAGATTTTATTCTGCCAGACTCAATAGCTAACTGCAATTGCTGTCTAAATACTTTGCACTCATTGGTACTGTGTGAAGTTGCATTGTGCCACTTGCAATACAGCATATGCTTCAACTCTTTTGCCGATGGGATCACATGATTAGGTGACAATTTAATCTAGCCCTCCTGAAGCAAAAGATCAAATATTTTATCGGCTTTGGTGACGTCAAAAGTAAACTTTTCTGGCTCTTTGTGACCAAAGGGACAAGATATCGGCTTCTTATTCTTAACCCACTCTGCCAAACCGATAACTGGTTCATTATCTGAATCAGAATCTTCCGCCTCTTCAACAAATGAAACTTTCTTGTTCCAATTTCTTTTAGGTTCAAAAACCCTAGCGTCTTGATCAGAAATCCTTTGCACTAAATGACTTAGGCTTTCGAACTCCTGAGAAGCATATCTGTCCTTAAGGTGTGGTAACAATCCCTGAAAGGCTAAATCGGCAAGCTGCCGATCATCCAATACCAGGCTATAACATTTGTTCTTTACATCTCGTAGCCTTTGCACAAAGCCTTCTACCGATTCATCATTGCGCTGTTTCATCTGTACCAAATCGGTAAGCTTCTTTTCATGAACTCCAGCAAAGAAATACTTATGAAATTGCTTTTCCAGATCAGCCCAAGTGATAATAGAATTTGGCGGTAGTGAAATAAACCATGTAAATGCTGATCCGGATAGAGATGATGAGAACAGACGAACTCTCAATTCATCTCTACAAGCTGCCTCTCCACATTGAATAATAAAACGATTAACATGTTCCATGGTTGATGTATCATCTTGCCCAGAAAACTTAGTGAAGTCTGGCACCTTGTAACGATTTGGGAGAGGAATTAAATCATATGCCGGAGGATACGGAGTCCGATAAGAATAGGTATTAACTTTGGGCTTGATCCCAAACTGATCCTTCATAATTTCTGCTATCTTATCGGCCCAAAAAGCATCGACATCTTGCTGACGATATTGTTGAATCTCCACTGGAGGTATCTGCTGATACCCTTCTACATACCTTTGTGGGCCACGATCTCCAGCAATTGGCACATTTGCTACTATCTATGGTCCATTAATCTGCTGAAAAGGGTTCATCGGCTGAGCTGCCGATGCTTGATTCTAAAAACCAGCATGCATGTGACCTTGATGAACACCTGTGGCTTGCTGATTTGGCTGAACTATATGTTGAGTGGGAAACTGCCCTGACCAATTATTAGTATTCATCAGCACAAAGTTTGCCGATGGCTGGTAGCTTGTTGGCATTGCTGGATAATTACATCCAACTTGAGGCATAACCTGGACTCCAGGCTGACTGGCGATAGGAGCCTTCTGCTGCATCGGTAACAAATTTGCCGATGGATTTGAACTAGATGTTTGACCCAAAGACGCCTGAAAACCTCCTAGATTTGGTTGTACAGTAGTTGTAGTATATTGAGGCGCTTGAGCTATCGGCAAACCAGCCGATGGCATAGGAGTTTTTCCTGCTGCATCAAACACTTGAGATAATCCATGATTGGAAGCAGATGGCTCTGGAGGCATACCATATCCCCACCAATTAGCAGGAGTTTGATTATTCTGTGGTACAGGACCTGATAGAGCCGATGCTGATAGATCCGTACCAAGCTGAACTCGTCCTGATAATGCTGAATTCGGACGCACCGGAGTAGACTGTACGTTAGATAAACCTGCTGATACTGGAGGAGAAGAAATCTCTATACCCGCAACGGCTGGGGGAGCCGATGGAGCAACAACAGATGCTACTTCTGGTTGATGATAAGCAGGCCCAACGTAACGAGGTGACACTTGCCCTTCTTTAAAAGTTCGAATCACAGCATTATGAACAGTATTGGACAGCACATTGGAATGATTAATTAAAGCATGATTCACCGCAGAATTAACCATCTCTTGAAGTTTACCCGGATTAGGATCAAAGGTAACCTGCCGAGGCAACGATAAGTCCTGCTTCTGGATGACTTGTCCACTTTTGTTCAAACTGAATGACTTCAAGCAAAGCTGTCTGTATTCTTCAATAGCCCTCTCCATAGCCTGCTTCTGATCGTCCTTAAGATCTTCTTCTGTTACTGCGATGATGTTTCCAGCATCGATCTCATGATTAGGCATCTTAACTAGATCTGTCCCACCGAGCGTGCCAAAAGATGTGTTGATGCAAAAGTGAATCTGCAAACACAAAGGGCTAATACCCGAAGTCGATATCCAAAGTGTGCCAGTCGATTTGACCTGTTAATCGACAAGGACGAAGATACGAGCACTTTGGTCCTGACAACAGCGATACGCCCGGAAGTCACGGCCAAGAGGTACTCACACGGAACTTGAGGATCATCGAAGATTGCACTTAGAGCAATGCAACTCGCCGAATCGATGAGAACTCGTAAAAAGGAAAATATGCAAATTGACGAAGTCGCCGAAAGTAGATGTAAATAAGAGTAAAAACTGTTTTTTGATGTATTGATTGATCTCTTATTACATTGCCCTTCACTCTATATTTATATCCTGATCTATAGAAACATAACCTAATACGACTAGGACACTAAATCCAAATCTAAGGAAAAAACATGACTTTGATACAACTCAGACTCTACTAAACGTACACAAGGAAATTAACTCCTATTTTAATCCATAGTCTGCCTCAATCACGATGGTATTCTCATCGACCTCCTTTTCAACGGCACAGTCCCTGTTCCATCGGCAGCAGCCTTCGAGCTCCTTCTATCGGTACATTCCCTGTTTCATCGGCTGCAGTCTTCATACCTTCCTTCATCGGTACATCCCTTGTCTCATCGGCAGCAGTCTCCAAACCCTCTTTCATCGGCATCGGCAATAATACCCTTAACCTCATCGGCAACCCTTCAAAATAAATCCATATGCTGCCACCACTGAAAAACAAACTTATTCTCCTTGGCTATCAATCTACACGGTAATCTTTCCTTTGTTGATTAACCCTTCCTGATTACCTTGACACGTGCTAAAAACGATGTCAACAGCTTCATTTGCCTGCGTCAAACAACGTCGCCGAGTACGAAGCACTCGTCACAGGGCTGAGAATTGCCATCGAGCTCGGGGTCCGACACCTTGACGTTCGAGACGACTCCCAGCTCGTAATCGATCAGGTCATGAAGAGCTCGAGCTGCCGTGACCCTAAGATGGAAGCTTATTGCCAAGAGGTGCAGCGCCTCGAGGACAAGTTTCACGGCCTCGAGCTCAACCACATCGCACGCAGGTATAATGAGGCCACCGATGAACTGGCGAAAATCGCGTCCAGTCGAAGTACGGTCCCACCAGACGATTTCGCAAAAGATCTCCAGCAGCCATCCGTCGACCTTGGGCCAGACGGAGGGGTCGACGGGATGTCACTCGACCCCCCACCTGAGGCAGAAGCCCCCTCGACCGGGGCTGAAGCCATGCAGGTGGAAGGTTTGACCCCACCACCTGACCTCGAGCCGGACTGGTGCGTCCCGTACCTCAACTACCTTATCCGAGGGGACCTCCACTCGGATAAGACCGAGGCTCGACGGATCGCTCGCCGAGCCAAAACCTTTATGATCATTGGCGACAGTAGGGAGCTGTACCACCATAGCCCTACTGGCATCCTCCAACGCTGCATCACAAATGAGCAAGGCAGGGACCTGCTCAGCGATCTTCACTCGGGGGCTTGCGGTCACCACGCAGCACCTCGAACCCTCGTCGGAAATGCCTTTCGACAAGGATTCTATTGGTCGACCGCGGTCTCCGATGCTGTCAAGCTAGTACGCTCCTGCAAGGGTTGTCAGTACTATGCGAGACAAACCCACCTTCCGGCACATGCCCTGCAAACTATCCCCATCACATGGCTGTTTGCCGTTTGGGGTCTCGACCTTATCGGACCCTTGAGAAGGACAACTGGCGGCTTCACCCACTTGCTCGTCGCAGTCGACAAATTCTCCAAGTGGATCGAGGCCCGCCCTATCACCAGCATCAGGTCCGAGCAACCTGTGCTCTTCTTCACCGACATTATTCATCGTTTTGGGGTCCCCAACTGTATCATCACAGACAATGGCACCTAGTTCACTGGCAAAAAGTTTTTGGATTTCTGCGACAACCACCACATTCGTGTGCTCTGGTCAGCCGTGGCCCATCCAAAAACAAACGGCCAGGTAGAACATGCCAATGGCATGGTCCTACAAGGCCTGAAACCTAGAATCTTTGACAAGCTAAACAAACATGGCAAAAGATGGGCTGCCGAGCTGCCCTCGGTCCTGTGGAGCCTAAGAACAATGCCGAGTCGAGCCACGGGATTCACTCCGTTCTTCTTAGTCTACGGGTCTGAGGCGATGCTCCCAACAGATATAGAATACGGATCCCCAAGGTTGAAGGCCTACAGCGAAAGAAATAACGACGCCGCAAGAGAGGACGCCCTCGACCAGCTCGAGGAAGCCCGAGATGTGGCCCTATTACATTCTATCAGGTACCAGCAGGGTCTCCGACGCTACCACGACAAGCACATTCGCAAGCGTGACCTCAACATCGGCGACCTGGTGCTACGGCGGAACCAGAACACCAACGGGCGCCATAAGCTCACGCCACCATGGGAGGGACCGTACATCATCACAGAAGTACTAAAGCCGGGCACCTACAAGCTATCCAACGAGAAAGGCGAAATCTTCACCAACGCTTGGAACATTGAACAGCTACGTCGCTTTTTTCCTTAGAAAGCCTCGAGGCCCTGTAATTTCTTTTTCACCAATAAAGAATACAGCGATGTTTCAAACTTTCGTTTCACAATGAGGAAGGATCGACTCTGCACTTCCAGAATCGACCCTCCCTCAGGGGCTACAAGGGGGGAACCCCCAGTCCCCGAAAAAACTTGCACTCTTTTTTAAATTTAAGAATCGCTTCTTAGATCAACGGCGCCGCAAAAGCACCCTAAGGGCTCTTGAGCCAGGAGCATTGCCTACGCCTCCAAGGCTAAGGTACCTCCGCTCACCCCTCACGCCTTCTAGGGGCGCGACTTCATGCTAGAAAGATCTAAATAACGGTTCCTAACTTTGAAAAAAGAACACACCCCATGTCGCTCAGATCAGGCTCTCACACGATATACAAGGCCGCAACATCACCCTGAAGCTCGAGGGCAGTTGAGCCGTGAGATTACTTACGCCTCCGAGGCTACGGTACCTCCACTCGCTCCCTTACGCCAAAGGACGCAACTGCGTGCTAAGTAAATCACACGAGAACACAATCCAAGCGATAAAGGGAAGAAAAGCTCGAATAAAACTAAATTCACCACAAACCGGTTTATGTTTTGAGTTCTCAGGGCCCCCGAGGCCACCACGACCAAAATTCAAAGTACTAACTTATTACATGGGCCTTTGCGCCCAGATTTGGCTCACAGGCCCTCGTCGTCAGCAGGCGGAACCACCTCAGCTTCAAAAAGCGAGGCTAGACGGCTCCCAGGCTCTTCCGCGGCTTCAATCAACTCCAGGAAGGCGTTCCCGTTCTCGTCGTCCGTCCGATCCGGGTCTGTGATGAAGCCGTCAGCAATGAGCTCCATGTCGAATACAAACCCAGAACAGACGATGGCCAACGCCCTCTTTACACCGTGATGGAGGCTGTCCCGTATCTTCTCCCGGGCAAGGCGGCCCAGCGCCGCCATCCGACAGATGAAGGAGTTCCCCGGAACATCTTCCCCGGTGTCGGCATCGGGCTCGACCCCCAGGCCGTCACACACGGTGGTGATCGTGCCCTAGAGCAGCTGGGTCCTCTGGGTCTCGGCCTCGAGGAGGCTCTGGAAAGAGTTGGCAGATGAGTGGGCCGCCTGATTCTCCCTCTCCAGCTCTGAAACACGATAAAACAAATTAATATCTAACACGAGGCCTCGACGCCGTGGCCGTAACAGTCACACTTACCCTCGATATGGGTCTGCAGGCCCACGACCTCGTTGCGGAGCCCCCCGCACGCCCGCTCGAGCCCTAGGAGGGCGCCGTCCTTATCACTG
Source organism: Saccharum spontaneum (assembly GCA_022457205.1). Lineage (NCBI taxonomy): Eukaryota > Viridiplantae > Streptophyta > Magnoliopsida > Poales > Poaceae > Saccharum > Saccharum spontaneum. The sequence continues at coordinate 9,115,643 of CM039613.1, forward strand.
ATGGTCGCCTTCAGCGCCTCGATCTCCTGGCGAGCGGACTCGAGAGCCGCGTCCCTCTCCCGGACGGCTCCGTTCAGCGTCGTCACTTCGTCCTTCAGAGCACCAAGACGAGCAGCGGCCTGCTCGACCTCAACGTTGAGGGCGTCGCGCTGACGGCTGACCTGGGAGACGTCCTCCTCGAGCTCCTTCACCCGTGCCAACAGGGGCTCGAGGTCCCTGCGGGCCTGGGCAGCCTCCTCCCGGGCCATGTCCATATTAGTGCGCATCACGGCTTCGGCCGCCCAAGCCTGCATCGCCTCCTCCTTCACCGCCGCGTATGCGACGCGCAGCTCAGCCATTTCGGCGTTCCGATCGGAAAGCCGTTTCTGGGCCTCCTCGACCAGGACCCGTTGCTGAGACAGCGCGGCCCACACGCCACTCTCATCCCGGATGAAGAGTGACTTGCGGTGGGAGTACTCCTTCAGCTCCTGAACACAATGCGAAAAAACCAAAAAGGTCAAAAAGCCGAGGGAAAAAGACACCAAGAAAACCACGAAGAAAGCCGACGGGTCGATCATACCTCAGTGGCATCCCGTATACTCCGCGACACGGCCTCGGACGCCACATGGAGCAACCGATAGAGGTGGCGGCGGACGCCCTCGAGGTACTCCCAGCGGTGCACCTCATCCCTGTCATTCAGGGTGAAGATGGGCTCGGCGTCGGGGTTCGCGGCGTCCCTAAACTGGAGATGTCGGGCCACGACGATGACGACCCGGCTGGGGCGTCTCCCGGTCCCACAGAAGGACCGGCCTCGCCCGCACTTCCCGCCTCTCCAATGGCCGTCAAGGCACCGGCCTGATCCGCGGCCTCACCCCCCTCGACCCCCATCACTTGTTTCCCTTTGTCCAGGGGGTATCCTCGAGGGTAAGGTCCACGGTCACGGGCGCCCGCCCTTCTGAGGGGGCCGGCCCCTCGACCACCAGCGCCTCCGGAGCCGGGCCCTCGATCGCCGGCGCCTCCGGAGCCGGCGCCTCGACCGTCGGCGCCTCCGGAGCCGACGGCTCGACCGTCGACGCCCCCGGAACCAGCGCCCTGACCTCCGGTGCCTCTTCTTCTAGAGCCCCGGTCGGGGGCTCGACGGCCAAGCCCTCCACCGTACCTGCCGGCTCCGCCGGCGGGTCTTGCTGTGGCCGCGGCCCCCTCGCCAGTGCCGCCTCCTGTCCCGGTGCCGACGCGACCTCCTCTATGGTCACGTCAGCACCCGCCCGCTCCGCGCCGCGGACGGATGCTTCGCCCACCACGGCCTCGATGGCAGCCTCGGCCGTCGGCGACGGCTTGGGCTCCGCCTCGACCGTCGGCGACGGCCTGGGCTCCGCCTCGACCGCTCTGGGCGCCACCGCCTCCGCTGGACCGGACCCCTCCGCGGCGGAATCGGGGCCAGCGACCACCGGGGCACCTGCCGCCCCCTGCTGTTGTCACAGACGCCCCTTCGCGGCCTCGACCTGGCGAACCCAGGCCGCATCCTGCTCCGCCGTCCGGTTAAGGACAACGGCGCTAGCCCGCAGCGACTTCACGGGGGTAGGCCCCATCGGCTCCGCCTTCCGCTTTAACCTGCAAAGCAAGAAAAAATGTCAGCCAACGGATCCAGAGAAAGACAAAATAACCAAGCAGAAACACTTACCCGGAAATTGGCACCAAGGGCCTCGACCCCGCGCGATCCGAGCCTCCCGGGGCGGCCGACGGTGGCCTCGCAGCGACCCCACCAGCAGGCCGGGCGCTCCTTGGGGCCCTGGCCTGCGCGCTGCCCTGCGCCTTCTGTGCCTCCGAGGCCAGCTGGCCTCGGGTTCTCACGCCTGCCGGCGGTGGCGCCAATGACGACACCGGTACCACCATCCCAGCCCTCGCCCGAGCTTGCGGGGCCTAGGCTGGTACAGGCACCCCCGTCGACCCCTCTTGCTGGGTCCGGGGTAAAGCGGCCCCTCCTGTCGAGGGGCCCGCCTCTTTCTCCTTCTTCTTCTCCTTCTCCTTTTCCTCCTCCTCCTCGGTCTCCTCGACCACGACGACCGAGGAGGACGACCCCCCGATGGGCTCCAACAGGGGGCGAATATCGGGGAGGTCCCCCAGTCCGGTCGCGGCCTCATACCGCGACAGGGCGTCGTCATCTTCGCCGCTGCTGTCGTCGTCCTCCCCCGAGATCGTCTCGAAGGGCGACGGCGCCAGAGGGACCCCATCGATGGTCTGCTGGCGCCGGAGCTTCTTCAACGCCTCCGCCTCTTTAGCCTTACGGATTGCCCGCTTCTTGGCCGTCTCCTTGGTTTTCTTCTTCTTGGAGGCATGCTGGCGTCGAGCCTCCCAGGCGGGCCGGTCCTCTAGGATAGGCGGACGCGTCTCCCGCAGCGCCGACAAATCCTACGCGTCGGCCTCGACCAAATTAGCGGAATCCAAAAACAAACAAAACTAGCAAACATACCAGCCCAAAGATACTCACCACGGGCTCGAATTCTTCGGTAGGCCTCATAGGGACCCGGTTGACCTCCTCCACCTTGGATTTCCCAACCATCCGGCGCGCTCGCCGGAGGACCTCCTCGAGGGTAAGGGATTCGTGGGACATCCGGGTCCCCTCCAGAGATGCCTTCGGAGTCATCTGGTCGAGGCGGAGATGACGCCGGCACAGCGGCATCACTCTACGGCGGTGGAAGGCCATAGCCACCGCCGCGGCCGTCAAGCCCCGAAGGCGAAGCTGCTGCAGCGCCGCCAGCAGCGGGTCCAGGCGCGGCTTCTCGGCCTCTAGCACTCCGTACGTCCAGCGGTCCTCTCGAGCGGTCAGCACACGACCGGTATACCTCGGCAACTGATTTTCATCATTGCGGAGGTAGAACCAACCCTTGTGCCACCCGCTATTCGAGGAGATGAGGCGAGCCGGGATATACAGATTCGCCCGGCTCGACCTCACCTGCAGGACGCAGCTGCCCACTCGAGCCACGCATAGGACCCCCTTCTCCCCTACTCTCTTGGCGAAGAGTTCAGCCTTGAAGAGGTGAAGCCACAGGTTCCACTACGGCTCCACCCCAAGGTACCCCTCGCAGACCGCCGCAAAGATGGCGGCCTACGCGGCGGCGTTGGGGGTGAGGTGGTGAAGCTCCACCCGGTAGTAGTGGAGGAGTGCGCGCATGAAGGTGGACGCAGGAACACCAAACCCCCGCTCGTGGAAGCAGACGAAGCTCACCACGTACCCCTCCGGGGGCGCCGGCTCCCGGTGGGCAGGAGGCGGCGCGATCCACTCCGGCTGCGACCGACTCGTCCGCGACCGCAGCAGACTATCCTCGACCAGCTCCTCCAACCTCCTCTCCGTCACCGAAGAGGCGGCCCAGTCGTCGGCCGGGAGGATTTGGCTCTTCCCTGCCATCGGTGTTGTCGGGAGAGGGTGGGCAAAGAGGATGCGGTGGCGGCGGCAAGGTGGGCGGAGAGCGCAAGAAGGCAAGGGCTGTCTAGGGCTAAAGATGGCAAGAGCACAAGGAACTGGTGGGGAACACAGACCCCTAGGTTTCGCTTTTATATGCCCGGCGGAAGCCCAACGGCCGTGCGAAAAGGTAGGAACAGTTTCCTGCATTAAATGCGCTCACCTAACTGTTCTCCCACGTCTCGCAGGAGCCGGGCACGTGGCTGTCCCCCACGCCGTAACCGAACGCCACGTCGCCCACTACCGCGCCGGTTTTGCCCTAAAAAGGCGCGCCTGGCTAACGGGCGGGGCGAGATCCACGGACGGATATTCCTAGATGCCTTGTAAACGGGCCCCGAGCCCGTCATAAGTCTCGAGGGAATGGGAGCTGGCCCTCGACCCGGGTTCGACAGTCGCCCTCGAGCAACAGAGTTAGGGACGACTAAGGATGCGCCCGTGCATGGCCAGGGCTCGAGCCACGCTCTCGAGGCATCCCAAGACGTATTCGAGGCCAAAGGAGGAGGTCGACATAGGAATCCCATCGAGGGAGGCATCGAGCCCTCGGATCCCGTCAAAGGGAACTGACATCCGCACGACCACTCCTTAGCAATTCTTGAGAGCGCCCCCGGGCCACTAGCCGACTCCTAACGACTGGAGCACGGGCTCGCACTCGAATTCCCCCGCTAGCAGCTCACCGGAGATCATCGGAACTCGCCCAAACGGGGTAGTACGGTGTTCCCCACCCCTCCTCCTCCTCTCTGCAGGAGGAGCGTGAGGGTCGCACAACAGAGGACGGCCAAGACTCCGATCGACCTTGTGCGCACGAGGCTCGAGGGCTCGACCGCATCAAACTACTCCCCGATAAAACACGAAAAAGACCTCGGAGGAGTCTTCAACACTCCACCGAGGCCTCGGGGGCTACACCCGGCGGGTGCGCTCGCGCGCCCCCACCAGAGAAGTCAACGGCGCTACGACTCTAGTTCATCAGCGAAAAAGCCTCTAGGAGAGTGATCGCACACTCACCAAAAGGCTCGGGGACTACTGTCGGTACCAATAGTATAGGGGTACCCACATTTAACGATAATCAAAATCAAAACGACTAAGCCACGCCCAAGCTCGGCCGCACACCGGGTCCGCCTCGTACGAGGGCAGCTCGACGGAGTGCCTCGACCGCGCTCCGGCTCCGACTCGTACGAGGCACCCTCGACGAGGGCGCCTCGACCGCGCCCCGCCCCGTACAGCAAGGTACCTCGACCGCACTCCGACTCGCGTGAGCCCGGGTCGAGCGTCTCGACCCCTCCTCTTTACCTACCCCAGGACAAAAGCCATAGCATTTAATGCGATTACCTACTACCACCTACCGGCATGGCTGCGATCAGGGTCGACGTGGGAACAATGCCAGTGTCAGTCCTCATTGTTTTACCACCCATCCCGTGATGGGAGGTGAAAACCGTCACTGTACCCACCTTACCGTGCACTGTACGTCACTAGTTACCCTCGAGGGAGGACACGACAAAGCCCGTACACCGCAATCCCAGGGATTCGGACTTATCCGCTCGGTCTCGACTCGGCCTCGACCCGGCCTCGACGCCCAGCACGGCTCAACAGGGAAGAAAGGACGGTATGGCACGGCGCTCCGGGTCATTTCAGTGTCCCGTCCTCTACGTCACCACGGTGTCCAGGGATGGCCTTCCATTCCTAGGGCACGTCGTAACAGTCACCTTATCAGGGATCGACAAAACATCATCTCAAGGCTCCCCGTCGTCTTGGCCTCCACTCGCCCTATAAAAGGGCAGGCCAGAGCTCTACAACGGGGGGAGAAGACAACGGACAACAAGCCAGACACAAGATAGAGATCAACATCTCAAGCAATCATCCTTGTATTCTTTTTTCCTCTTTGAGACTTGGGCTCGCCGCTCTCTCTCACAAGCTTGTAACCCCTACACAAGCACCTCGGTGCAAGGAAATACAAAACTCTCTCCTCCCCGCTGGACGTAGGGCCTTCTTTTGCCCGAACCAGGATAAACCCCCGTGTGTTCTCCTTACATCACCATCCAGGAAAGGGACACGCAGCATTTACTCGTTGGTTTAGGGCCCCCTCGGGACCGAACAACGACAGAACCTTTCTGGAGACCAATCTGAAACCAAACAGAGGCAGATATAAGTGATGTGTCAATGAGATACATAATTTCAGTGATCTGTCAGTTTGTTCAGTGGTATACACATATAATTTTCCTCATCTTCTTGATACGATTTCAGTGATCTGTCGGTTTGTTCAGTGATCTATCAGTTTGTTCAGTGAGATACATATTTTTTTTCCTCGTCTGCTTGAGAGTGAGGTGCACACCCTAACTAGATCGACCAGGAGCCACATCGAGGTTCAGTGACTGCATCAAACTATTAATTTTCCACGCCAAGACCACAGGCCTGCATATGCTCAAAAGCTGTTCGGCGAAATGCCGCAGCAGAGATTCTTCCAAGTGCACGCACAGTGTGGTATGGTAGCTTTTCCACGTGACGCAGACAGAGGAGGTGATAACTCTGAACCCTATTCCAAGTTAATATGCAATCATCGAGTACCTTTTTTCTTTAAATTTGTCATCATGGATCATAAATGTATAAACTAACTTATCCTAGTATCTTAAAAGTTAAATCTTACTTTGTTTTTTAAAGAGGTCCTGTTAATTTATCATTCACCTTATCGATGCCCACTTCGGATGGAAAACTACATATTTTTTCTCTGGATATAGTTCAAATGTAGATCTATTCATGCCACTCCACTCACAGCCGTGCTCAAGCATGTTTATTCACTTCCATTTTTCTCGTTAAGCCGATGCTTCCTATTATCCTTAATTTCATGAATTAAATGTCCTAAATAGCATGAGATTCCACTAAACCCTTTTGAAGAATACAGAGCACTGTATGCATTTCTACAAGGAATGCAGCTACCAGTTGTGCATCTATGTACCGTGCCAGCGTGTTACACTGTGACAATGATTGTAGTGTAGTGCCTTGGCGCTATCTTCAAACAATCGAGCTTGATCTGCAATTATAGATTTAGCTATAGAACATATTCAAGTCTGACCTCTACTTACATGAAGCCCTTCTTATCATCCTTTGCTTCACAATATCTTACAGGTTGCATGATTGAGTTGAAGGATGACAAATTTTAGGTATATATATATGAGATCTATCAGGAGTTGTCTCAAAAGAGATAGTGATCTATTGGGAGTGACCCCCTATTAAACTTCACCAAGATTATTTCTAATTTTCTGAAGCATGGTTCACAGATTAAATGATGACGCTACAAGGTCCATACAAACTTGATCATTTATAACTTTTTCTCAGCTTGTCAGTACTCGATCTTGCATTTGCTAAAAAGTGTGCAACTAAATAGGAACCTGCCAGTATTCTCAGCTCGCAATTGTTACTGCATAATTTAGCATATCGCCACAACAGTACAGGAGGATAGCATATTCTCGGCGTGCCCAATTCATAACTTTTTTCTGAAATAATATATGGTGGCAGGAAACAACGTATAGGAGGGTAGTTGAGTTGAAGATCTGTGCATCGATCTGGGCTCTAGGTCCCGTGCCGCCACCGGACTTCATTACAACATATGTGTTCAAAGCGCTAGCCTTCTCAGAGCCAAACTTGTATCCCTACGTGACCACAAAATGAATAAAAAGTTACTACTGAGAACATGCAGAGTTCAATACTGAGCTTATATGAAAAGACATCCAGAGTTCAATAGCCATTACAGATCACGATGGTACACCTAGTTTCTCCTTTCTTAAGGTGATAACATGCATAGTTCAGATCATTGCACAACATCTTCATATTCTTACTCCGTTGTTCAGTTTCAAAGACCAACTGTAAGTATGACAGCTGAGCCTATCAATCTAGCTGCAAGAGCATTCTTCTTTGGTTATAAGAAATCAAACTCACCATCAGACAAGAAGGGCAAGATCATCTCAATCTGTCCCTGATGCTATGGAATACAAGGGCGAAGGTTATGTACTGTTTACTCACAGTATAATTAGCTATCCTGTAACTGCAGGTTCTCCGGAACACAGGGATATATTGATAGCTAATTTCAAATGAACAAAGCTATAATAAAGAAATATGTAATAATAGGCAGCCCAGGAAGTTGTTCGAGTGGTGTATGTGGGACCTAAACAAGGGACAATGACTCGCCATTAGATCCCTAATTTACCCTGACAGTAACAATGTCCTGCAGTACTACTGTCTCCCTCACAGCAGAATAGACAAATAGCACCTGTTGCATAGTAGACACACAAGGCACAACAGACACGGTTCCATATTCCACCTAGCCCAACTCATTATCTCAGTCGTTGGGTTCTGAGTCCTCTAGAAACCACTCCAGTTGGTTCTTGGGCTTCCGTGATTCGCAAAACAAGTTGGTTCCTGGGCTTCTAGCTCATATGCGTGCCAAGGATCCGAGATGAATGCAGGCAGGCACAGCTATTGTTTAGTCGATTAGCTAGGAAGTCCACTATTACTTACATGTACAAGAGCGAAGGTTGCCGTGATGATGCTGACGGATCCCTGCTGGCCGCCGAGGTCGCCGACTGCGGATCCAGCCTCAACGTCGCCGGAGGGCCGCGCCCCATGTCGATCCGGGCTCCAGGCATCGCGCTGCCACTGGAAGCCATTTCAGTGCCCTGTGTCGATCCGGGCTTGCTGCAGGCAACGCTCACACCGGAGGGGTCCTAGGCTATGCTCCACCGCCACCGGAGGCCGGGGAAGGCCTGGGGCTGCAGCGAGGGTGGGCGGGTGAGGGTGGCCGAGCGAGGGTGTCGGGCGTCTCAATCTGGATACCGAGAGCTAGCAGCAGGTTAGGGTGATGAAGAGGTGCATTATATACTTGTGTGCTTTCAATCCAACGGCTCTGATTCATCAGGGGTTCATCCAACGGCTGAAATACATCGGGCCACATAGTGCCGGCCCAAAAAGCGTTGAATGGGCTGAATTATACTCTTTTTTCCAAAAAAATTATGAACTCTAAATTGAATAAGACATAATTTTAAAACTATAAATGAATTCAAATAAAAAAGTCATGAACTACAAAATTTTAGAAATAATTGAGATCTACAATTTTTGTTTTGGTCATTTTGCAATTCGACTTTGTTTGAACAATTCAAAATTTAAATTTCAAAATATGAAAAATTCAAATAATATTTTGAGAAAGTAAATTATTTCAAATGAAAAGTTATAAACTATAAAGTTATATAACTTTTCCCGATCTACAACTTTTATTTTGGTCATTTTTTCATATCACTTTGTTTTATTAACTCAAAATTTAAATTTCAAAAAATTTTAACTTGAAACAATATTTTGAAGTAGTAAATGATTTCAGCTGAAAAAGTTATGAACATAAAAGTTGTACAACTCATCAAGATCTACAACTTTTATTTTGGTCATTTGTTCACCCGGTAAAGCGATAGTAACATTGTTCACAAATTTTACATCTCTTTCCTATCATTTATGAAACTATAAGAGAGAGATATAAAGTTTGTGAACAATGTTATTATCACTTTGTCGGATGAATAAATGACCAAAATAAAAGTTGTAGATCCTGATTGGTTGTACAACTTTTATGTTTATGACTTTTTCAGATGAAATCATTTACTGCTTCAAAATGTTGTTTGAAGTTGTCATTTTTTGAAATTCAAATATTAAATTGATAGAATAGAGTCACATGAAAAAATGACAAAAATAATAGTTATAAGAACACAATAAATTAATAGAGCATGATTTTAGAAATATTTAGAAAAAAGAATCACCACATTTGGAGTTAGCATGAGTTAGAAAGACTAGTTACAAAATTTAGCTACAGATTAAAAGGAGAAAACGTTTGTTCACGCGTTCTTGAAAGACCAATGATCATACGTGGAGATATCTGGGTTTTAGGTATCCGACGTCGCAACTTACTCGAAACATTCTCAATTTTTTACCATAGCCTCTACATGCGATAACATGACGCCCAGACAAGTTTCGTGATTTTCAGACTTCGTTTGGATTTTATATAATTTAAATACACTTTTTCCGCAAGTTGTTCATCATGTTATGACAACAAGATGCTTGACATTTCATGTGAGTTCCTGGATACGGCCTCAACATACACCAAATATCATGAATATCATTTTTTGAATCACCAAATTCTATGTTTTCACGCACCTGCAGTTCAAATTTGAAGTATGCAAAAAAATTCAACAAAACAAAAAAAACTAACAAAATATAAAAAAAAGTCAAAATTGTCCCAAATTTGAACAAAGAGTTTCAAATAATGTGGGAATGCCTCAAAAAAATGGGACAAAAAAAACTAAAAAAATTCTTTCCCGAGTGCCTTCCCTGGCACTCGGGAAGAGACCCTTCCCCAGGTGCCAAGATAGAGCACTCGGGGAAGAGGCTGGCTTCCCCGAGTACCAGGGAAGACACTCGGGGAATAATTTTTTTTAGTTTTAACGGCGTGGGCGAATTGGACCGTCAAGTAACATTTTTCTTTCCCGAGTGTCGCTCTTCCCCGAGTGTTGCACTCGGGGAAGAGGGACTTTGCCGAGTGCTGCTCTTTACCGAGTGCCAGGCACTATGCGGCACTCGGGAAAGCCTCTCTTCCCCGAGTGCAATTATTCTCCGAGTGCAACACTCGGGGAAGATTGGCTTCCCCGAGTGCCCGATTTTTGGCACTCGGGGAAGCCTGCGACACTCGGGAAATTTTGCCTCTCCCGTAGTGAAAGGCGCTTACCATGACCCAGAATCCAACTTAGGTAGTAATCCTATGTACCAACACCTCCGTGAGCTTGAAAGGCTAGCTCAAGGCCGTTGATAACAATTTAATGGACTTGTGAACTTATGATTTGGACTTGTCATTTGGACTTGTGATTTGGATTTATATAATTTGGACTTGTAGTTTGTGGATGCATATTGGATTCATATACGTGGACTTATATATATATATATATATATATATATATATATATATATATATATATATATATATATGTGTGTGTGTGTGTGTGTGTGTGTGTGTGTGTGTGTGCGCGCGCGCGCGTGTGCTGCTGTGGTCAGATTTCATATACATTTAATTATTTTTTTCTAAAAATTCACTGTAGGGGCGGCTAGTACAAGAATCACCTCTACAAATGGATTCTATAGGGGCGGCTGGTTCTAAAACCGCCCCTACAATACTAGCCGCCCTTACAAATACAGTTGTAGGGACGACTAAAAATACCAGCCGCCCTTACAAATCCATTTGTAGAGGTGGTCAGGCAACCGCTTTTATAAATCGTTGAATTGTAAGAGCGCCTAGGCAAGGGCGGCTGGCCCAGCCGCCCCTGTAGAGCATTTCTAGCCGCCCCTGTGGAGCTTTACTGCAGTAGTGCCCAACTCGAATTTGTAACCGCGACCTGCTTGGACATGCTTTTTGTTTGCTTCGCATCGCATGGGTCCAGTGTCCCAAGTTCGTGAGAGATCAAACCCTTGTCCTCGATGGGTGACGAAGTTGAGAATTGTTGCTTACGATATTGATGATTTACTACATGAAGTCCACCTAGAATCTGAGAAACAAAAGGTGAAAAATGACGGTGACCAGCATGTTACACGCACCCGCTTCTTTCCAAAACAAAACTCGCTTCTGTTCAGATTCAAGAACAAAACTCGCTTCAGTTCAGATTCTGTGCAGAGCAGAAGCAGGACCGCTGGTGAGCTGTCTTTGTTGGGTAACGTCGACGAGTCAAAAATACCCATAAGGGATGTGGAGATGGCACGAATCATGCACGTACGTAAGCTTCTAGTAGAATCTAACGAATGATGACATCGTCCGTGACCGGCTGACTGCAGATCCATTGACTTGGAGGTGTTTTGGTGTGGTGGTTGGTGAGCTCTCCGGCCCCATATAACCCCCACCTCCTCCTCCCTTCTCTTCGCAGCTGCACACGCCAACACTTGCCTAGCTCTCGCCGTCTCGCGTCGCTCAGCTCCTCAAGCTAAACCGCCCAGTCTTCTTGTATCCTCCTCTCCACCGGGCACCGGCCGGCCGGCCGTCGTCAGCCATGGGCTCGACTGCCGAGGACGTGGCGGCGGTGGCGGACGAGGAGGCGTGCATGTACGCAATGCAGCCGGCGTCGTCGTCGATCAGGCCCATGAAGCTGATGAAAGCGCTGGAGCTGGGCCTGCTGAAGGTGCCGCAGGCGGATCCGTCCCACATGGAGATGGAGCTGATGCTGAATAACGCACTGGAGCTGGGCGCCCTGCTGGAGGTGCTGCAGGCGGAGCCGTCCGGCATGGAGCTGTTGCCCGAGGAGGTAGTGGCGCGGCTGCCCGACGAGGTGGTGGCGCGGCTGCCCGTGGCGCCCACAAACCCCGGCGCGGCGGACATGTTTGACTGCATGCTCCGCCTCCTGACCTCCTTCGGGGTCGTCAAGTGCCAGATGGAGGACAAGGACGGCAAGTACGAGCGACGGTACTCCGCCGCAGCGCCTGTCGGTAAGTGGCTCACCCCCAACGAGGACGGCGTCTCCATGGTCGCTCCTGGCATCAGTCTCGTTGATTGTTACAACCTCCCTATTTTGGTAGAGCGGCAGGGAGCGGCGCCCGCTCCTGGCGGAAGCTGCATGCCGGCGGCATGCGTGCGGGACCTGGAGAGCGCCTGCCTAGTGGAGCTGCGGGTGACGACGTCCGCGGCCGGCACCGGCGCAGCCGTGGCCGCGTGGGCGCGCCCTTGGATCGATCTGTTGAAGAAGGCCTGCCCACTGGCCATGACTTATGCCTACGACTCCGACGCCGAGTCCGTCTTCACCAGCCGCGACGCCGGGGAGGACGGCATTTGTGACATCACCACCAGGTATACATACTACGCCCATGCAACCTCAAGCGCCTCGTTCTAGGCTCTGGTTTTTCATTTACTAGAGATCAAAGCCCCAGTCAGAATTACTATATATCATTCATCTATTTTATTTGATTGCAAATGCAGTGACCCGGAGACGGGGAGCAACCAGCCGACGCGGGACAACGGAAGCAGCGAGGAGGTCGGCAGCACTGCAGGTTCCGATCCGTTGCACGTCAGCCTTATTGTTGCCGTGCTGGGTGGCGTGACAGCAGTTATGGGTCTCGTGGCTGCTGTATTGGGTGTCTGGAAGAGCTGCTTCACCTAAACAAGTTTATCTTCTGTGTTAGTTGTGTTGGTTAGCCATATTTGGGCAGCCAGCTTCTTTTGTTAGGGTCATATTTGGGCAACCAGCTTCTTTTGTTAGGGTCATCCGGACGTACTTTGCCACTTTGGGGTGCGTCGGGTCTATCTGGTTTGTGATCGAGTCTATGGTGGTTGGTACTCTCAGAGCTGTACTGAATCTTGCTGTGTTTTTTTTAATGAAATCTATAAAAGACGTACGGGGGCATCAGCCCTTAGTAGAACTCTAAAAAGTTGCGCGGATCACTCCCTTGGTTCTCTATCAAAGAACTACGTTACGTACATATCTTGGGATGTAAACTACTATGTACTGGTTGTTGTTATGGCCTTACGTACATATCTTGGGATGTAAACTACTATGTACTGGTTGTTGTTATGGGGCTCCGTTCGGCTGTGCTGATAAGACGGCTGAAAAACTCTATTGGCTGATTTGTTGTGAGAGAAAAATACTGTTTTAACTAAAAAAATAAGCTGAAAAAGACGGATTATAAGCCGGATAGCCTGTAACATACATTATTGCTGCCCCAGAACGACCAGATTTGGCTGCGCATCAGCAGTTACCTGGGCGGGACGACCCATGCACATGCGATGCGGAGAACGAGCCCACGGTCCCACTCCCTCTGAGCCCACGGTCGGCTCACGGACCCACCATCAGCATGTGATGAGACTGGATTTACACGGTTCCAACTAATGATGATCTGCCGACTCTCTGAGCCGAGCTTTACGGACCCACCATCAGCATGTGATGTGACTGGATTTACGCGGCCGCATGTGATGATCTTCTGTTCCGATTAGCATGTGATTTAGACCCACCATCAGCATGTGTGTGTGGACACAACAGCATGGCGCCGCATATTAGGGGGGTTGTACTGTAGTTGATGCTATGATTTGGCCGGCCAGGTTTCTTGTTAAATTCGGCTTAATTTGTAGCTTATTTGTTTGTTAGACGATGAAAGCTGCCTGAAATAAATATATCCTCCACTTGTCGTTGCTGGTCCCAGCCACCCAACGCCGCCACGGAGTAATTATAAAAAGTAGTACTAGTAATCGAAGCAGAGCATCTCCAATAGCACCAGCAATGGCTGAATCATAAGCTAGCTCTTAGCATTTTTTATATATTTTAATAGAAGAGAGAAAAAAGCTAGCTCTTAATAAGAGCTAGGCTCATACACACACATTCCAAGATCATGTGAGAGTATCATGTAGGTCTAATCTTACTATGAGCCATTGCTAAGAGCTAGCACTATTGAAAAGATTGACTTAGGCCAGTCTCAGTGGAGAGTTTCATTTTGTTGTTTCCAAAACTGCCATGTCATATAGAATGAAATGAAACTCGGATGAAACACCCACTCTCAATGGAAAGTTGCATTCCATAGTTTCATAGACATTTAATTCTATGACTCATAGAGAGTTGGTAACTGTGCCAAGAGAGTTTCATCCCCATGAAACCCAATTCTTCTCTCTCTTCATTAAAACATTGACATGTCATCAAAAATACATACTCCCTCCATATTGGTAAAAGAAGTCGTTTTGGACAAGATTTGGGTCAAACATTGGGAATATAAATCATGAATAACTTTTAAGTTATTGAGTTTGGAAATGTGAAAACTATATGAATAGATTTGTCTTCAAATATACTTTCATAAAAGTATACATATATTACTTTTAAATAAATATTTTTATAGAAAAATAAAGTCAAAGTTATGCTTTGGAGACCGTGTCGTTGTCTAAAACGACTTCTTTTACCAACATGGAGGGAGTATGTGGCAGGCTATTAAATGCAAATAAAACTCTAGTGAAACTCCCACTGAGACTGGCCTTAGAGCTACTAACTAACTTCTACATTGTGAGTGCCCCCAATAGATGGCCCGCACTTCCCGCGGCCGGGCGTTCTCCATATCCAGCAACGGCCAACTACCGCTTTGATGATCAGCACGACTACGCATCTTGGCCAGCGGCCGGCCGCATCTAGCCACCGTGCCCACCCTACGTAGATGGATTTCTGACGAGCGTGCGATGGCCGATGGCTTTCTGACGGTGCGACCGAAGGCTGGCGGTGGACCGCGGGCAAATATGCAGGGCCTAGCGATCGATCTGTTTTCAAGAAAATCAGAGAAAACTTGATGGTACGTGTGGCGACCTCGGCCGGATACAGAGAGTTGGCCGGCGTGCACGCACGGCGATGAGCACGGCGGAGCCGCCTCGAGCAGGAAGCACCCGTGAGGGCGAAAGGGAAAAGGGATTTGGTTTCTTAATTTTCGCTGTCCTCCCAACCACCCACACAGCGAGTACTTAGTTCAACGGTACATGGGCCGAGCCCGATACAACCATGCGGTCCATAGCCGGCTTACTGGCCCGAATAGAAGAAAGCGTAATCTGTAAATGTAAACACGTAAACGCCTAGGCTCTGGTATGTGACATCCCCGCTCCCTTAAGCAACAGCGCGTCCTCGCGATGTCGATGGAGCAGATGTAGACAGCGCCGGAGGCAGGGACGAAGAAGGTTCCCAGGTTGCCCAGTGCGGAGGACACGACTGACGTTGCACCAGGGCAGCTGGGACAGCATGACGGCCCACCAGCTGCAGTCGAGTCGCCAAGACCTGTGCTGGAGGTAAACTGTGAAACAAGGTTAGAAGATTGAGCTCAGTATCATCAGACAGAGAAACCTGAGGTGGCAGAGCCTTTTTGAGCTGTGAAACATGTATGACCGGATGAATTTGACTGGAAGCTGGAAGCTGGAGTTTATATGCCACTGGACCAACTTTCTGGAGAATCAGATATGGTCCAAAGAACTTGAAACTGAGCTTGTGATTGGTGCGACGATGTACAGATTGCTGGACATAGGGCTGGAGCTTGACATAGACCCAATCACCCACCTGGAATGTGCGTTCTTGTCTGTTCTTGTCAGCTTGATGTTTCATGCGGTTTTGAGCACGCTGCAGGTTCTGCTGTATGTGTTCCAGCATGGACTGGCGGTCTTCAAGCCATTGTTTCAGATCATGCACAGTGCAAGTATCATCAAGTGTGATGCCAAAATGTCGGGGTTTGTGACCATATAGAGCTTGGAATGGAGTGAGGCCATGAGCCGAGTGGTAGGTTGAATTGTACCAGAATTCAGCCAGAGGGATCCATTGAGCCCATTTGGTAGGACAGGATTGGACCATGCAACGTAAATAAGTCTCGAGGCACTGATTTAATCTCTCAGTTTGGCCATCGGTTTGAGGATGGTAAGAGGAGCTCATGTTTAAGGTTGTGTCAGTGAGTTTAAACAATTCTTGCCAAAATGCACTAGTAAACACTCGGTCTCGGTCAGAAATGATGACAGTTGGCATGCCATGAAGTTTGTAGACATTGGCTAAAAAGGCTTGAGCTACAGTGATGGCCGTGTATGGGTGAGAAAGGCAGATGAAATGAGCATATTTGGTGAGTTTATCAATGACTACAAGGATTGTGTCAAAGGTTTTGGATTTGGGCAGTCCTTCAATGAAATCTAGGCTGATGGTGTGCCAAGCAAATTGGGGAATGGGTAAAGGTTGCAGTAAGCCTGGTAATTTGCTATGTTCAGACTTGGCCTGGGCACATACCTCACAAGCTGCAATATAATCTTTCACGTCTTGTTTCATGTGGGGCCATGCGAAGAGAGCTTTAATCTTCTGGTATGTGGCTGTGATGCCACTGTGACCACCGAGTCCACTAGAATGGAGAGCCAGCAAGACAGCGTTGTGAGCCTCCTTGTGGACGCCCAACCATATACGGCCTTTATACTTGATGATGCCGTCAACCAACGAGAAGCCCTTGTCATTTGTACCAGTGAGAGCTAACTCGGTGAGGAGCTGTTTACTGTTGTCATCTTGCTGATATCCGTCAACAATGATTTCTAACCATTTAGGAGTTGTAGTAGACACAGCCATGAGTGCTGGCGGATCTGGTTTCCTTGACAGGGCATCAGCTGCGGGGTTATCAGCACCTTTCTTGTGCACGATCTTGTATTGGAGACCGAGTAACTTGATGAAGGCTTTCTGTTGTAGTCCCTCGAGCAGCTTCTGATCGCCTAGATGAATGAGACTGTGGTGG
This sequence comes from Saccharum spontaneum, assembly GCA_022457205.1. Classification (NCBI taxonomy): domain Eukaryota; kingdom Viridiplantae; phylum Streptophyta; class Magnoliopsida; order Poales; family Poaceae; genus Saccharum; species Saccharum spontaneum. The sequence continues at coordinate 9,132,345 of CM039613.1, forward strand.
TCGGTTGCAATGATGAATTCCCGATGTTGCAAGTAGGATTTCCATTTGGTGACTGCCATGATTAATGCCATACACTCTTTCTCGTATGTGGACATTGCTTGTGCTTTGGGACCCAAGGCTTTGCTAATATAAGCAATGGGATGGCTGTTCTGCGATAAGACTGCTCCAATACCCGTAGCAGAGGCATCAGTTTCAATATGAAATCCTTTGGTGAAATCTGGGAGGGCCAGAACGGGAGCGGAGACTAAGGCTTGCTTCAATGTGTCAAAACTGAGTTGCAACGGTGGTGTCCACTGGAAAATGGCATGCTTCTTTAGCAGATCAGTGAGGGGCCTACTGATGCTACCATACCCTTGGATAAATTTGCGGTAGTACCCTGCGAGTCCCAAGAAACTACGCAGCTGTTTGGCATCAGTTGGGGTTGGCCAGTTGGCAATTGCTGCTGTCTTCTTTGGGTCGGTAGACACACCTTGATGACTGATAATATGGCCGAGATACTCCAGGGACTGTTGTGCGAAAGAACACTTTGACTTCTTGAGATACAATTGGTGCTGGTGCAAGATACTGAAGACTTGAGTCAGATGGTCCAAGTGGTCAAGCATAGAGTTGCTGTAAATAAGGATGTCATCGACAAATACTAGCACACACTTCCTGAGGAGATGCTTGAAGATGGTGTTCATTAGAGCCTGAAAGGTAGCTGGGGCGTTTGTAAGCCCAAAAGGCATGACTCTGAACTCCCAATGGCCATGGTGTGTTTTGAAAGCGGTTTTAGCTTCATCCTCAGGCAATACGCGGATTTGATGATACCCGGAACGCAGGTCCAATTTGGTAAACCAAGCTGCTCCATGAAGCTCGTCCAGTAACTCATCGACTATGGGTAACGGGTACTTATCCTTGACAGTGATGTTGTTTAGCTGCCTGTAATCCACGCAAAAACGCCATGCACCATCTTTTTTCTTGACTAAGATAACTGGAGATGAAAACGGACTGTGGCTGGGCCGGATGATTCCATTGGCCAACATTTCCTTGATTTGACGCTCGATCTCGTCCTTTTGTGTCGGGGAATAACGGTAAGGCTTGACATTCACCGGCTTGACCCCAGGCAGCAAGGGTATCTTGTGATCGAATCCTCGTGGTGGCGGCAATCCATGTGGTTCCTGGAACAAGTTATCATTGATGGCAATAAGCTGTTGAACTGCAGGTGGAATATCCTCCGGTGCAGTGGTCTCCGATAAGATGGGACACAAATGAACCACCTGAGCAATGCCTCCTCGGCGCAGTAAACCCTTGAGTTTCCGAGGTTTGAGCTTGGGGCAACTAGACAAGGAATCCTTGATGCCTTTCAAACTGATACGAGTGCCATTATGGGTGAACCGCAGCAATTTGCGCTTCCAATGGATCCACATAGGGCTGTGTGCCTCTAACCAGTCCATACCGAGCACAAGATCAAAACAAGATATTGGCAAGACGCGGGCCGAATGAGTGAAAGTGTGCCCCTGAGCCCACCAAGTGAAATCAGACACCTGTTGGTCACTAGTAATTTTCTGTCCATTGGCCACAGTTACTGACACGGGTGGAACTGCTGTGATCTTGCACTGTAAGGTCGCGGCTGCTGTCTGACTCAGAAATGTACAAGAGCTCCCAGAGTCAATGAGAATCAATATCTCCTGTTTGTCCACGATGCCAGAAAGTTTGATTGTTTTCTTGCCTTGGACACCTTCAATAGCACACTGAGACAAAACAAACATGTCTTCGTCGTCATCATCACTGGAGGCATCAGTAGAGACATCCTGGGATTGCTCAGGTTGGATGACATCCAAGAATTCCTCCAGAACATGCAAGGCAATCTTGTCTGGACATTTATGTTGCTTGCCCCATTTTTCCCCACATTTCATGCACAGACCTTGTGCTCTGCGTTGAGAGCGTAGAGCAGCCAGCTTGTCATCCCACTTGGGTTTGGCTTCATCAGTGGTTGGGTTGCCCAAAATGCCTGGCTGCCGCGCTTGGTTGCGATTGAATTCGCGGCCTGGCCTCTTATAGAATGGCTTGGGCTGACTGTCGAGGACAGTAACCTGCATGAGGGCAAGCGATAACGCAGCATCAACTGTTCGTGGTTTATGCAAAACGATAGCGGAGCGAATGTCAGGTTGGAGTCCCTGCAGGAATTTACTGACAAAGAAGACATCATCGAAAGATTTGTTGTGCACGAGCACCTTATGCATGGCATGCTGAAATCTATCATAATACTCTTGCACATCAGCTGTTTGTTTAATTTGCAAAAGGTCATGCATGGCATTGTGATACAAATCCTTACCAAACTTAGACTCTACCGCAATGCACAATTCAGCCCAAGTGATTTCGGCATCAGAATGTTGAGCCTCATAAGTTTGCAACCAGAGTTCAGCACTACCCTTAAAGTGTATGGTGGCAAATTGAGACCACAGATGCATAGGAACATGGTACATGTTAAAGTATTTTTCACATTTTTCACGCCAAACCTTAGGATGAGAGCCATCAAACTTGGGGAAAACTGCCTTAGGTAATCTAACCTCCTTATGGTATGGATAAGGTAACGGAAAATTCATGTACTGGTTAGAGTCACCCAGATCAGTGTGATGAGGTGGGGATCCATTGTACTGACCATTGGCCAGGGGAGGCGGAAGGACCAAAGTCCCACCGACAGTCCCCTGTGTAGTCGAGGCATCGCCGAGGCCCTTGGCCCGCCCCTCTTCCTCGCGCGTCGGGGCCGGAGGCGGAGCAGATCTGGGTAAAGCTTCCAACGCCTCGATGCGCGATGTGAGATTCTTGACGTCGCGGCTCAGCTCGGTGGAGGATTGGTCGACTTCAGGGCGCCACCGGTTGAAGGACTCCATGAGCAACAACATAGATTTCATTTGCACGGCAAGCGCATCCAATTTGTCCTCGGCGGTCGCCATGCGGAAGGTTAGGGTCGGAGGTTTAGGTTTGGGCGCCAGTGGATGGATTGGTGGCGGATTGGTGGAGGGGAAGGTGGTGGTGGAGGTGGTGGAGGTAAGATCGTCGGACCAACCGTGGAGATTGCGAATCAGATCGGCCGGGTGCGGACTGAATCGATGTCGCGGTCTCACAACGGGATTTTACGGATCCAGACGATCGATAGGTAAGGGATGGCTCTGGTACCAAATGTGGCGACCTCGGCCGGATACAGAGAGTTGGCCGGCGTGCACGCACGGCGATGAGCACGGCGGAGCCGCCTCGAGCAGGAAGCACCCGTGAGGGCGAAAGGGAAAAGGGATTTGGTTTCTTAATTTTCGCTGTCCTCCCAACCACCCACACAGCGAGTACTTAGTTCAACGGTACATGGGCCGAGCCCGATACAACCATGCGGTCCATAGCCGGCTTACTGGCCCGAATAGAAGAAAGCGTAATCTGTAAATGTAAACACGTAAACGCCTAGGCTCTGGTATGTGACAGTACGCTAGTTCCAGATATGGAGAAGGGTAAATTTAGATAGCCTGTTGCAATACTGTGCTTCTTTGAGGGGTTTTCTATTTTAGATAATAGCTAAATCACTAAATTTAGATATTTCTTTAGGCTAATCTCTTAGACATCTCCAAAAGATTAGGTAAACATAAATGCTAAAAATCCATGATTTAGCCATTTTGTAAAATATAAGTCCCTCGAAAAAAACTGGAGTCCAACAGCCTTTGTATATTTCACTTTCTCCAAAATCAAAACTGCGTCCGTTGGCCAGGCTGCTCGAGCTATATTTGTATAGATTAATTTCAGCACTAGACACTATAAAACTAAACAAAAGATGGTTATTTTGTTAGACGTGAAGACTGCAGAGCATTGAACGTGGACTTGTTCTTCCTGGTGACGGCCAATTGAATGATCCAACCCACAATCGTAAAAAAAACACATCTACTACCTCTCTCTCTACCCTCTTTTCCTATCTACCTCTTCTTCTCGTTCTTCGTCGGTGCTACATGACTAGAGGATCGACGATGACGACACTCTAGAACGGTTAGGCTGGCTAGAGCAGCCCATAGCCGCTGCAGGCCCCGAAGGGGTCTCTCCCGGGCGTGTGGGGTTTCGGGTTTCAAGAGACCTCGCCGGCGTGTCTTGTGTATCGTGCTCCCGGCGAGGCTCCTCCGGCATCGTGTCTTGTGTATTGCGCTCATTGCTAGAGGCAAGGTCCGGGTGCAGACATTACCTAGGCGCCGGCCAACCTAAAAGTCGGCTAGGCCTTACATCGAGCGATCTACCTCCTTATTAGTGTGCTGACCTAACTCGGCGTCAACACACTTTTTTGCGACTCCGCTGGGGATGATTGGTTTGGCTATCTCCTATAGCCGATCTTTCTGAAACCAGCCAATTTGTCGGTTCCAATCTATCTTTGTTGTGTTGTCATTACCGTTGTTTCATCTGGCCCAAAAGGCCGATAGCATCTGGTCTTGATATTCTCTTTTCAAGATGTGGAACAACGGTCACAACAGCGAGTTCACCGATTCAATGGGTCAGGAGAGCATTGTTAAGTCTTCAACCATAGCTGAGGTAAAGGCACATGGGTCTACCGAAGATTCCCCTCTTTTTCATGCTATGAATAAGATTATGTCTAAATTTGATGAATTAGATGAAAGGATGTTTGGTGCTCCTATTGTTACTTTACCTCATGTTGTACATATTAGTGAGTCGGCCCCGGCTTTTAGTCAACCTCAATATGAGAGGCCATTTCACTATTATTTTGATCAACATGGCAGGGTGATTTTGAAGAGTCAATCCAAATTGGCCTCTTCAGTGCCTGAAACTGCCAGTTCAGTCCTTCGGAGGTACTCATAGGGGTAGGGTTTGCGTACGTGTGTTCATAGGGGTGAGTGAGTGTGCGTGCGTGTTGTGGGCGTCTGCGTTGTACTGTGTGATTCTAAAAAAAAGTTCCACGAGTTTTGGTGCTCGAAGTCGTTTTGTAGGATCTACTCAAAACTCGCATAAAAAGGATATTAAATAGTACACATACAACTCGACAGAGATTGGACATGAAAGAAATTCGAAATTTGTTTCATAGAAAAACAGTCTTAAACAAAATTTTTGAGCACACCATTACAAAGAGCTCGTCGAGACGATCGAAACGAATATATTTTTTTCGTTATATTTTGAACTCAGAATAAAAAGATATTAATTTTCTAAATAAACAAAAGAAGTCAACGTACACCAGTAGCATGCATGTCCGTACAGCAGTCCATGCGTTCGAACTAGAAATCCACGAGCAGGAGCCGGCCACGTGCAGCGGACAACGTGGGTCCTATGGTCCCCCACCAGCTAGCAGAGCAGGCCGGCAGCACCAACAGCTCAGACAAGCAGCGCAGCAGGGAACAAGGCAGCCAGGCGGCCCGGCATCTGCTCCTCACGCAGGGAACCAGCGATGGGCTTAGCCAATCGGCCCTTGCCAGGCGGCGCAGGGCGGGCCCCAAGCCAAGCAGCTGCCGGTTGGCCACCCAGCAGCCCAGGCAGAGGCGCGCTGCCCACTCCCCCGCGTCACATGACGAGAACATGGAGTGCGCACGTGAGAGCCGAGTCAATCACAGGATGAGGAGTACGGCTTCCAACTGCCACCGGATGAGCGCATGCCGTACATGTGGTTGCTTTGTTCACGTGACAGCAGATTGACACATGTATGCACCGATCCTGGATGCATACGTCCTGGAAAAACCGTCGCCGGAGGATTCAAAATTTTCCCAAAAGAACGTCGTCGGAGAGCACTTCAGGGCGTCCCCAACCGTGACAAGTCAGCGAGCTCATAGCAGTACACATAATAGTCCTACGTGAAAGAAAAAGAGACGTGAAAACTAAACCAGCTAGCACCGGATCTTGAGTTAGTCTCGCTCAAAAATCAAGGATGGATTATTGGTGCTAGATGCTAGCTCTTCTCCCTTAGCTCGGATCGATTGTTCCCGACCCCAAAATCTTGCGCCCGTCTGCCTCCCTCAACTGCGCGCGCCACCTCCCTCCCACCCTGCATTCGCGCGCGCAAATCTCCTCACGCTCGCCTGCTGCGCACCAATAATCTGATTTCTTCTCCTTTGCGCGCGAAAGGAAGGGCACTATATCTCCTTTTCCTCCATTTCCCTTCTACTTTTTTGCTGCCCAGATCCGCCTTGAACTAGATCGAGCTTTGGCCCTCGCCCAAATCCAATCCCATCTCGCGAGATGAGCTCCAGGTCCAAGCGAGAGGTAGCTCCGTCACCATCACCGTTCCAAGCTGGATCCGTGGCCCCTCCTTGGTGGCCTGAAGTCGCACATGCTGCCGTTCCATCTGCTAGCAACGCCATGGCTCCTCTTGCATGGTGGACTGGATCGCTGCCACAAACAACCTCCTACGGTGTTGCGCCCCCATATTGGTAAGTTCTCCAACCTTTTTTTCTCATCTTGGATTGATTGTTGTATAAGGTCGATTCATCAGTGATGATTCGTTGCTCGTCCTTTTTTCCTCATATTTTACAGTGGTACTGATTTGTGACTGTCTGGTGGTTTTCTAAGCTATTTTCAAACTGGTCAGCAACCAATGATTCCACCCCATGTTCCGTTTCCAGCACCCTGGCAACCTACATGTGACAAAGAGTATTCCAACACCAAGTACTAAATCAGGCACTAAACGTGCTAAAAAATCAAAAGGCAAACATATCATCGACATAGATGATGGTGACGATGCTAGGTCTGCAAGGCGTCTTGTATGGGTTGAAGATGAGGATTTGCGATTGGTAAGCAAAAAAACATGCCTCAACTGTCATCTTATCTTATCTATACAATACTACTAAAGTCGTGGAACCGGCACCCTCCGTCCCTCCTCACATTTCACTGTTCTCAGCACAGTAAACGCCCGCGCCTTCCTCCCGCCCTATTCCACGACTTTAGTAGTATTGTATAGATTTGGTTGCTAATCTTTGTTTCGTTCATTGCTTACCTCATGTTGTTGCCTCTGGGACGAGCGCATTGTTTGTACAACGGTTGCCTCAGTCAGTTCGATAAGTGCTCATACTAGCTGTTACGTGGTGCTATTGAGATCGAGAAGGGAGAGTCGAGGGGAGCGACGGCTAGAGCTATGAGGGGCGCTAAGAACGCCAGCCGCGGGGCTTCGCCTACGGCCGGCAAGAGAGAAGGTATTTCCTTTTAATCTCTTGCTTGATTCTAGATTGATATATCTCCTCTCATTATACAGAGAAGAGGTCTTGCTTGGCCCCTAAGCAAAAGACTAATTAACCCTAACAGGCTAAGGCCCAATAGGCCCTTAACTCTTCTAACACTACATCCCACCAAGACATACAGCTTGTCTTCGAGCTGCAACTTAACGATGACTCTGCTAGACACAAACCTAACACCTAAGAACAAGCCTTTTACATCTCGGCTTATTTTATTGACCTGAAATAGACTATGACACTTTATTTTTGACTCCTGAAAATATGGCGGATACCCTCCGCGTGATGGACCTGCACATGTATAGCCACCTGGATCCCATGGAGCCTACCAGAACGAGAGGGGTGCACAGGTATAGCTACATGGAATTAGTCGCGATAGCGACCAGCAAAGACGTCCTCGCGGTGGTCGGTGGTGGAATGCGGTGGCGCTAGGCAGTGCGTCCCCGCCGGAGACAAGGAGGGGAGCTACTCCCCTACCGTCACTCCCGCAGAGTTGGAGGTCGTTACCCGTGGGAAAATCACTATGGTCGTGCCTAAAGACAGTAGCGGGTCGGCGCAGTTGCTGGTGGCCATCCCACGGGGCGAGGTCCCGCTCCGCTAAGCTGAGGTCGACCGTCGCCAAGGTTGTCTCGTGCATAGGCTGGCGCATCTCCTGTAGCAGCCGGCGCGCTAGGAGGCCGCGCGCCGCAGCCTGTAGCCACACCGCCGCAGACACCTTGCAGGTAAGCATCTTCCCTGCCGGCTCCGTTGTGATGTCCATCGCCTGCTCGATCTGCTGCATTGTTGGCTGCACCGTTGGCTGCACGTCCTGGAACGGCAGCAGCGTCGTACCGTAACCTGGCATCCCGTAGGGGAAAACCGGTGGCAGAGAGGCCACGACCGATTGCGGCAGCGGCCAGCTGGCTGGTCGCAGCGACGGTATGCCGAGGGAGGACTGGATGGCGGCGACGGAACGGGCGAGATCGGTGATGGCCACGGTCAACTGATCTGGCGTCATCAGTGAGAAAGTAACCGGCAGCGGCTCATCGTAACCTGGCATCTCTGATACCAGATTGTTATGGACGTCGTTGGGTTGAGAGGATTGAGGAGGAAGAGAGGGGCGGCGGTGGAGCTACACTACAGTACCCACGGCTAGGGATGAAAACGGACAGAATTTTTCCCGTACCGCCCCGTTCCGTTTTCTATATTTTCCCATCCGTTTCCGTATTTGCAAGATCCCGTTTTCGTATTTGCGGGAGTAGAAAATGGTGTTTTCCGTTTGTTTCCGAGTAATCCCGTTTTAATACAGAATAGACCCGTATTTATCCCGTTTTTATCCTGTTTTCGATCTATGCTCAACATGTTCAACAATTACATGTCCTTTGTTATATTAATATAACTATGAATCACCAAATATGCATGTTATGTTCACGTACATAGCATGTAAATGAATATTAAACTTTGTATATATTATTACATGACTTTATATATGTATACTTTGAGAATATTAGATTATGTGATCTTAATTTAATTTTCCGGCTCTCCATCCATATTTATCCGTTTCCGTATGTCCGCATATTCCTATTCCGTTTTCGAACCCGCTCCCGTTTCCGCAAAAAAATATAGAAACGGAAGTAGAAATAAGGTTTTTCCGTCCATTTTCATCCTTACCCATGGCCGACAAGAGAAGGTTTTTCCTTCTAATCTCTTGCTAGATTGATACATCTCCTCTCATTATATAGAGAAGAGGTCTTACTTGGCCCCTTAGTAAGCGACTAATTAACTCTAATGGGCTAAGATCCAATAGGCCCTTGACTCTTCTAACACTAGCGATATTGTTGTTAGCGCCTGAATTTTCTTCTAGATCGTTATGGTCCTATTTCTTGATCCTACCTGTGCAGATTTTTTGGGCCCAGCATGGATTTATATGCTGTTATGATTGCAGTTAGTTACGTTATTTTAGTAGGCCATAATCTTTTGGTACCAATTTCAGAACCGGTTGTTCCTTCAGTTCATTTACAGTAAATTTGTCTCCTCTGGTTTCTGCTTTTTCAGGTATATCACAAGAGGTCAACTGAATGATGGATTTCCTTTATTTCATACTGAATCATTGAAATATCCTGCCTTTGTTGAGTTTGACGATGTCAATGCAAATGCATGGCGTGATTACTAGGGAGGATGGAGAGCTATGCACGTGCATGCAAATAATTTTCATCGGATGCTGGATCAACATTGCCATGCGCCCTCAGTTGACCTGTTGCCGTGCTGCTGTTGGCCGACAAGGCCGCTGGACCCTTGCTCCTTCGAGCTGCACGCTTTGCTGCTGGTCTGCTGAGCGCCCAGCCCGATTGGCCAGGCCTGCTGTTGCTTGATGCTTGCTGCTTGCTGCGCCGCCTCCTGCTGGCTTGCCTTCCTGCCGCAAGCTGTGCGCCCTGCTGGTGCACGATCAGGCCTCTGGCCGATCGGCCTGGCTGGGATGGAGAACGGCCAGGCCGTTCCTGGCTAAGCCGTGCACCTTCGCCTGGCTGCTTGCTGTGTCCAACCGGCTAGGCCTAACCGGTTCCAACTGGCGGCTAGGCCAGTTTGCCTGCTGCCTAGTTATTTTGGCTCTACTGAGGTTTGGGAACCGGCTAGGCCGGTTTTACTGTCCTAGTCTGACTAGAATTCTTTTAGATTGGGATTTGCACGAGTATTTTAATAGGAAACTCGGAGATTACGATATGAGGATATTTTCTATTGAGATAAGACCACTCCCTCTCTCTCTCTATATATCCCTCTATATATATATGAAAGGATCACGGCCGATTGAATGATCCAACCCATAGTCGTCAAAAAACACATCTACTACCTCTCTCTACCATTTTTTTTCCCTATCTACCTCTTCTCCTCATTCTTCGTCGGTGCGGCATGACTGGAGGATCGACGACGATGACGCTCTAGAGCGGTTAGGCCGGCTAGAGCAGCACATAGCCGCTGCACGCCCCGACAGATCCCTCCCGGGCGTGTGGGGTTTCGGGTCTCAAGAGACCTCGTCGGCGTGTCTTACATATCGCGCTCATCGCTGGAGGCACAAGGTCTAGGTGCGGACATTACCTAGGAGCCGGCCGACCTAAAAGTCGGCAAGGCCCTACATCGAGCGATCGAGGTCCTTATCAGTGTGCTGACATAACTCGGTGTCAACAAGTGCTTCAGGCTTCAGCAGCTCGATGACGATATCAAGAAACCAAGCGTGCTCTCCCCGCAGCATCATGGGCTGCTGCTTCCATAGCCACAGGAGATCCAGCCACCTCCTCGACAGGATCTTGGGCTCCACGTGCAGTGAGTCACACCGGGGAAGGCGGCACGAGAAGTCGCGCAGGAGGAGGGCCGGGCGACGTGCAGTATTCGGTGGGGGCTAGCACGATAGCTAGCGGCGCCCGCTAGCTTTATGTAGCGAGCAAGAACAACGGAATGGATGGCAGAGTATTTTAGAAATCCAGATATAATATCTGTTGAAGGCGTTTTTTACTTAAAAATAGCTATATTTAGCTTTACAAAACAATTTAGCAATTCTCTGGGAGGTGCTCTTAGCAATGCCCCTATCTTTAACTTGTTAGCCTATTTTTGGGCATGCTAACTTATTCGAACAGTACCTGTAAAACAGGTAAACGAGACCAAACAGAGGGACCCTAGAGGAACCAGAGCAGAGCAGACTCTCCGCTAGAAATCTGTTAGACTAGCTTATATATAGTAATATATCTTGTATGATGAAAATGGAAATGGCATGTAGTGCTCACTGCAGTATATATGCATTGCCAGCCAGATAAAGTAATGGGTCTTTTGACGTTACAGTTTCATGTGTCATCATCGCTATTTGATAACTTAATTGTTGGAGCAGAGTACACTACTGTTATTAGTCTTTGTTGCGAGGAGTGTACAATTGTAAGTTTAGAAATGAGCCTGATTACTTTTCTATCTTAGTTATTTGTGAGACATTGGAGGTCACCAAACTTGGAAATAGGTTGATTCACATAGCAACCACCAAAATCTTTTTTCAAACCGAGGCTTTCTCCATTTCCATTATAGAATAACGAAAATATAAGACAGCAGAAGAATGGTCGGAACAAGCCAGTGGAGCTAACAGAAGATGGCCAATACTACACGAGAGCTACCAAGTAAACAAACTGAGACCACCTATCAGCTTACAACCGATCACTACCAACAAAAGTTTGGGGCAAACATACAACTTTCAACCCGAGTGACTTTAACTTGCTGGCTCTTGATCAGCATCACCATCCTTCCCCCTCGCAAATAAAAAGCATCACCATCCTTCCGAGCATCTTGGATCAGGTTGGTCTTCACAACAGCTCCTCATGGCTTGGACAGCAGCTTGATAGCAATCTTGAGCATCACCTCAGGTCCATTTCTTGTCATTTAAGGTTCTCAATTAATGACCATCGAACTATTATAAGGCATATTCAAATATAGGAAAGGATATTCAAACATAGGAATAGGCAACATGTAACCATAGAAAAGAGCATTAGTGATATTCGAACTGTGTGTTAGCTCAAAGTCTTTGTCAAATAGTAAATCACAAGATACTCCAGGGTGCTTCTCAACTAATAGGGGGTTTCAAGCACTAGTTAGCTTCTTGTCATCAACTTTGACAAATACAATGACATTATTCTCGGTCCTTTTTTTTCTTGCCCAATGCAGCCTGAAAACAATCAAGTCAGCCAAGGAATCTCAGACAATGCTCAAATAAAAGTTACAATGTGGAAGTGAAGTGTTCAGGGGTAAAGTCCGTAAATCTGTGAAAGGTGATAACTATCATCACTAGTTTGCAAGAAACCATGGCTCCTAGCTTCACTTCTTCACCTGTATGATTAAAATCAATTCTTTAAGTTAGTATTGCAAGCAAAGAATAAGAAATAGAAAGGAAAAACTAGCTACTTCATCCACTTTCTACTAAATCCAAACAGTGATTAAAAAAAGCAAAGCAGTAGTAGAAAACTTAGCTACCCAATATCAACAAGTGCCTATCAACCAATCTTTTATTTATAATAGGTTGCCTATGTCATAAATACATTAGAGACATAGAACAAATAGCACCATACTGGTGGACAACCACAACAAGCTGACCATATCTTTCACCCATGGACAACCACTAGAGTATCATATGGCGGGAAATATTCTAGAATATTCTTAACTAGCCATTGAAGGAAGCAGCCAGCATATTAGAGCCACCGCGCGTATGATCCAACTCTATGTGCCTCCGAGTCAGGGAAGAGTTATGTGTCTGCGTCGCCCATGGCTCTGTGCCACACGCTTGCTAGCTCCATGCCCTAGACACTCTCGTGCCATGACCAACCTCGTGCCCCAACCAAGCACGCTTGCTCGTCCACCCTGCTCCCTCCTGCTCCTCTCCCTCGGCGCGTGGAAGATAGGGAGGGTGAGCATGTGGAAGACAGAGAAACACATGTCTTTTCTGCATATACAAACACTTGGAGGCTGAATGCACATGCCACGCGGTTCTAGGTGCCAAATAAAGGGGTCAACCTCCGTTGAACCATTTAAAAGTTTAGGGACCTAAAATATAGTTTGAGAGTTGCTAGACCTAGATCGACCCCCCCCCCCAAGAAGTAATGGACATCCGATGCGTTTTACTGCATTAGCTTCTACAAATGTATTATTGAATATTTAGGCCCTTAAAACAATATCAAATAAAAATATTGTATTTTACTCTATTGACCATTTCCAGATTCGGTGTAGAGTGTCTCCAAAGGTAAAATATTATGCATATTTACCAACTACAAAGTTCTAGATTTCGTTGAGCTTTACATTTCAATATAAAGTTTGTCTTCATCTGATTCTATTTGAAAAATATGCGAGGGTAGTTATTTGTAGAGATGCGTCACCTTGCCAACTGTTTCTGAAAATTGAGTTCTGACAGGTGATTGATAAAGTGGTCCATCTATGAATATGCCTTCATTTCTAGGACAAACAGTGTCATCAACGGTCTAAACTCTCAATGGGTCAATTTCTAAGGGTGGTCCATTAGTTGGGCCCTTCTGCAACTGTTTGCAGGAGCGGCTAGAATTTCAACAATGCAAAAAAAGGGCACCTCTAAAAATCATTTGATGGTTGGTTCGAGAATTTGCTTCGCAGAGAGTATTTCTAGCTGATTCAGGGTAGGCATTGATGAATCTGCTAAAAGATACATTATAGTGATGGATATCTCCATCACTGATTGGTTAGTGGTGAATTAGTTAGCACTCAATTCCGTGATATTGTAATTCTTTTGAACTATAACCGCATATTATTTGTGGAAATGCATCATGAAATTTGTTGTTTCCCTTTTTTTAGGTGCCAATTTCTGAACTTGTACATGCTTTTCATCAATTATCTAGCACTCAGTCTAATTGGCTTTTTAGGGCATGCCATTTATCCGTTCCTACAATACTGTCAAATAGAGCTGATGAGAATGGTTTTGATTTTTTTTAATTGGCTTAGAATCGTTTTATAAGGTGTTTGGAATCAGTTTTGACTTTTGAGGAATAGTTTTGAGGCCCTGGCATGTTTTGACTTGATCAATGCAGAGTGCAAAAGGTGCCGGGAACTCACCACGTCACAGTTGTTTGGAATCAGTTAACTTGCTCGGTTGCTTGTGTGGTTGTGGAGCATGACCAATATAAGACTCATTTTACTCACTAAAATGCTATCACAACTCATATACGCAGCATGATGGAAATGGGAATTGCATGCGACGATCGCTGCAGTATATATGCATTGTTAGTTTGTCAGGACTTTAGGAAACAAAAAAACTAGTCATTTGACATTACAATCTCACGCAGCTTTGTTATCAGTGTGTCTTTATTGTTACTAGTCTTTGTTTTTTTTTATGCGAACTACGGGGGAGAGCTTCCCTATCTGGATATATTGATTTATCATCAACAGCCTCGTTTTTAGGGAACGAGGCCAAAACCCTGATTGTCCAGTTAATTATGGAAAACCGGACTAAAACCAATACAACAGACCCAGAGACACGTTCACAAAAACAACAAAAAGAAAGAGAAAATTACAACACCAGCACATGTACTCTCCAACGATGCCTCCAGGGAGGTGGATGACGCAGCAACGTAATCATCGTCGGTCAAGCAATAGGAGAAGACGCCGCTAAAGCTTGGTAAGGCTTTCGCCCGAGTCTTGTGCTAAGAGGTTGCACTGGTCGACCATGTGGAAGCAGCACATGAGATTCTTCAATGACGCCTTCAAGAAGCAGAGCATCGTCACTGGCCCAGACTAATCTGATCTGAGCTTTCGCTCAGAACCGCCACACGTCGCAAAGCCGTACGGACTCGCCCCCGACGACGGGAGGCGCGCACCGACAGCGCCGGTCACCGCCACACGCCGCGGAGCCGTTCCGACTCGCCCGCGACGACGGGAGGCGCGCACCGACAGCGCCGGTCGCCACCACACGCCACCGATAGCGCCGGTCGCCACCACACGCCACCGATAGCGCCGGTCGCCGCCACACGCCACGAGCCGTACGGACTTGCCCGCGACGACGGGAGGCACGCACCGACAGCGCCGGTTGCCGCCACACGCCGCGGAGCCGTTCGGACTCGCCCGCGACGACGGGAGGCGCGCACCGACAGCGCCGGTCGCCGCCACACGCCACGGAGCCGTACAGACTCGCCCGCGACGATGGGAGGCACGCATCGACAGCGCCGGTCGTCGCCACACTTCGCGGAGCCGTATGGACTCGCCCGCGACGACGGGAGGCGCGCACCGACAGCGCCGGTCGCCGCCACACGCCACCGATAGCGCCGGTCGCCACCACACGCCACCGATAGCGCCGGTCGCCGCCACACGCCACGAGCCGTACGGACTTGCCCGCGACGACGGGAGGCGCGCACCGACAGCGCCGGTTGCCGCCACACGCCGCGGAGCCGTTCGGACTCGCCCGCGACGACGGGAGGCGCGCACCGACAGCGCCGGTCGCCGCCACACGCCACGGAGCCGTACAGACTCGCCCGCGACGATGAGAGGCACGCATCGACAGCGCCGGTCGTCGCCACACTTCGCGGAGCCGTATGGACTCGCCCGCGACGACGGGAGGCACGCACCGACAACTTCGGTCGCCACCACACTTCGCGGAGCCATACGGACTCGCCCGCGACGACGGGAGGCGCGCACCGACAGCACTGGTCGCCGCCGCAGCCATAGGCAGCCCGGGACGCGCACCCACTGGCCGTCGCTGTTGTACGTCGCAACGCCCATGGACCGATGAAGCCCACAGCCCTCAGGTCCGTACGTCGCCGCGCCGAAACTCACGCCCCTATGCGGATCCGCCTGCGACAACACGCTGACAGGAGGAGCAGCATCAAATTACCGGGCGGACGCCGGAGAAGCTGGCCGCCACAGCCACCAGTCAGCAGCCATGGCCGCGCCATTCGATGCCGTGCCCGGCACCACAGTCACCGCAATGCGGCGGTCGTCCACCAACGCCAGCACGGCTGGGAACGGTTAACGCCAAATTCAGCTGGTTTGTTTGTGGAATGGTGGGCTGGCTCCAGGAGAGAGGTGGCCAAGGAGTTCAGGAAAGGTTTCGATTTTGTCGCCTCGCTCGTTGCATGGCATCTATGTAAAGAGCGCAACAGCCAGGTCTTTGAAAACGCCACGTCGCCGGTGCTCGGGGTGCTCGACATGGTGATTGAAGAACCCACCAATGAATGGATTGCTGCGGGGTCCATGGCAATCGCGTCGCTGCTGGCTAGAACAAGCTTCTAGTGCTCCCCATAGTTCTTTCTCAGTCGCCCAGTTTTATCCATTTAGTCCTTAACTTCTATATGTGTGTAGGCTTTTCTGGTTTTTGTGTTGTGTGCCTGAACATCATTGGCAACTCTCCATGGATGGATCAAAGCTGAAATTAGAGGAATCCGGTATATGGTGTTTGTGGTCATTTAAGCTTCACAATTAATGAACAAAGTAACAATTATAAGGTGCAATCCTATCAAATAATGATCGATGAGTAATGAGACATGTCCTTTAAACCTTTGCAATGTTTTGTTCGAATAGGCCTGTTTGATTGAATGCCATAAATAGACTCAGCTTAAATAGTTGGTTATTGTGTGAACCTGTTAATCATTACTCCGTTTGAGGTTAAGAAATGTGGTAGGCGAGCTACGTGCTCGCGCTTGTGTGGCAGTAACCGGTAGAGACTCTAGCTAAGAGCATCTCCAAGAGTTTGCCAAAATTCACTTGGTAAATATCATGATTTGACAATTTGCTAAAATATATGGCAAGTGAAAAAATAGACTATCTCCAAGAGTTTGCCATTTGGACTTGGTAAAATAAGAAGAGGCCCGCTAAGCGAACGAAGAGCCCCGCTAAGAAACGAAGAGCCCCGCTAAGCGAACGAAGAGCCCCGTTAAGAAACGAAGAGCCCCGCACACGAAGCCGGATGCGCGCTCGCACTCAGCGCGCAAATATGCGCGTGGAGGGGGGAGATTTGCCAAGTTGCTAAAATTTGCCAAGTTGGATGCCAAACTGTTGGAGCACAATTTTTCCTATTTTGCCAAAAATAGATGGATGCCAAGTTGATTTGGCAAACTCTTGGAGATGCTCTAAGGTGGCCAGACTAAGACATGGTGGTGTGCTGCTATTGAATACTTTTTTTCAGCTTCAAACTATAATCGATGCAGTGTTATATTGAGAAGAGAGGTGTGGGAGTGAGGGATAGACGGATGGTGGAGTCACACATACTTAAGTCGTATTTAATTTAGTAACGGGTGCATGACAACATTTTCGACCCGCAACAACCATTAGTGGAATAAATACTTCGACATATTTTTTTTGGTGTAACGGCTTTATTATAGTTCACGTGAGGTGTACTTAACATATTTGTGTAATGACATGTTAATATATTATAAAAAGATGTACTCTATCTGTTTCAAATTTAAAACATTTTGACTCTTCTAGATACATATCTTGTGCTATGCATTTAGGTATACGCTATATCTAGATACATAGTAAAAGTAGTATATCTAGAAAAAACAAACCATCTTATAATTTGGAATTGAGAGAGTACATGATAGTAAGTTGCATTATACATATGTCACATTTTTTAATGACAAATGCAGTGAGTAAAATTTTGTTTTTTTGAAGTATATAACAAATTTTAACCAAAATGGATATTCTATTTTTTCTTAGAAAAGTGATAATTGCATTATTATGTGTACACTGGCGGCGCCCGCAGACAAGCTTGTAGCTGCCATGCCACTGCCATGCTCATAGCTCACATGATGACAATTGATACGGACAAAACAAGGAAGCTGAGCCGGTGTGGGGGACATGCCATGATTTCAATTTTTAATTTCTTTATTTTCTGATTATTACTTTCTCTAACTTGTTAGCCTTTTTTGGGCATGCTAGCTTATTCGAACACCTGTCAAACAGGCAAACGAGACCAAACCTGGAGCAGAAAACAGAGGGGCTCTAGAGAACCCGAGCAGAGGAACCAAGCTGATGGGGAATGGTTTTGATTTTTGAATTGGTTTGGAACCTATTTTGAGGATGGATTGTTTGGTTTTGTAGGAAGGATTAAATTGTTTGACTTATATATATGGTGGTGGTGTTCATCATTACCATGTTTAGGCCAGAAGCCTCCAGTTCTCCAACGGCTCATTAACAATCGACATACAGTCTAAACTCCAGAGTCCAGGCCAGACAGCCACGCGAACTCACCAGCTAGTTACAGTTAACTTGTTTATGTGTTCGTGAGTCATGAGACACACATTTTAACAGTACCGATCATAGCAACTTGCTAAAATGATATGACAGTTCATATATCTTGTATGATGAAAATGGAAATGGCATGTAGTGCTCACTGCAGTATATATGCATTGTCAGCCAGATAAAGAAATGAGTGTTTTGACGTTACAGTCTCATTCATCCTCGCTATTTGATAATATTAACTGTTGGAGCGGAGTACATGTATTGCTATTAGTTTTTATTGCAAGGATTACAATTGTAAGTATAGAAATGAGCCTGACCACCTTTTCTTAGTTACTTGTGAGATATTGGAGGTCACCAAACTTGGAAATAGGTTGATTGACATAACAATCACCAAATTCTAGAAAGTGCTTTACTTAGCCACACTCAAGGTCTATTTGGATGCAACCCTAAGTAAAAGATGCTTGGCCTATAGACTGTAAGGAACCTCCCTCTACCTTGCATGGTTGTGGTTCTGGTGAACTAGATGTAACCGTTGTCATCTGCTATGCTTAGGCAGATAGAATGGGTCGTCTGGCAACTCCTGTTGTCCTACTTGTAGCATCACCAATCCAATCAAAGCTTACCCGATTTGTTTTATATTATTGTGAGATCATGTCTGATGAAAATTAGTTTGCAATGATACTGGCATTACAAAGTAAATGTTCAGTGCTATGATATTTACATATGTGTTGGGATTATGTTGTTTTAAGATTGATGTAACACACTCACGTGAGTGGTGTTGCCCAGACTAGTCCTGAGTCAAGTGTGGACTTGTGCTCGTATATGGTTCGTTGTTCATGCGCAGGTGTTACTTGAAGTGGAACCTCATCGGTGACAGGCTATAGGTTCGGGTGTGTCCTTTTGGTGAGAATGCAGAGTGCATGCGTGTGTGGTAGCTGTGTGTGTACGGTTGAATTCTGCAAATGCATATATGGTGGGTGCGTGAGTGAGCATGCTAAAAAGAAAAAGGAAATGTGTGTACTAGCTTGTGTGCTTTTGATTTTGAGTGCATGCAGATGAGGGCTTCCCAACGCACCACCTTGGCGTGCTGCCTCAATGGCCACCTCGACTCTAGACTTCCATGACATAGGGAGTTATAGCCTCGCAGAGTCTCATGTTGTCTTGCAGAGGAGACCATGGCCTCATCTAACAAAAGTCAGAAGCAACAGCTAGGCAGCGCGCTGTGGTGGGAGTAGTGGCTCTAGACTATTGGGACCACATCTGGTTCGTGCGCTTGGCTCCAAATTTTCTCTGGTTAGGATTAAGCAGCATGCAGACAGTGGGACCCCGAAGAGACAAGACACATGCGGCTTGCGATGAGTGAACGGTGGTCTTAATCCATCGGGCGTACGTGGAGGGTGACCTTTTTTTTTTTCTGGGGCTAACGCTGCTAGGCGCCCGCGTTGCGGCTGCCCTGAGGAGCTCTGCTGTTGTGCTGCATGCATACGTGATGATTAGAATGACTGGCTTGTGTGGAGCACAAGAAAAAGGAAGTTGTGGCTTGCTTGCCTTTTGCCTTTGCTTAGCACATTGCTGTGCTGATTTGAGGCAGAGAGCCAGAGACAGAGACAGATCAGATGCAGGGACGAGAGGCTATGGTCTGAGATCTGCAAGAGTAGTATTTTGCTTCTTTGGCTTAGTTTAGTTTAGTTCTTTCGTGAGTGAGAAAAAAATTGTTTGTGTGACTTTGGGAGGGTTTTTATGTGTTGATATGAATATTTTAAAAACCTGTTCAAGTAATGAAGTTCAAGGTTTGAAATTACATTTTTCATTTTTGTCATCTCTACTTCACTGCCTATTATTCGATGGATATTTTGTTTCGTCGCAACTTTGTTTAATCTAGCCTTTATCTATAAACTCTATAAAGCTAAACCCCATTAGCTATTTCTCTAAACATGCAAGCTGTCCACCTAATCAGTCCACTATCGGATGCATTTATGACCAACTAGCATTTGCAATTATGATCTACATGTCAGCAAGACATATCATCCACTAACATGCATTTAGTTGTCCACATCAGTGTGCCACGCCATCCACTAACATTAACTTATAATTGTTGATCCCTTTGTATAAGTAATTTTATTCCAAATTATCAGCAATTTCCGCGGCAACGCGCGGGGTATTCACCTAGTATCTTAAGCTCCTAAGCCGTTTCATATAAATCAGAACATCCATAGAGCAGCCTTTTTGCATCAGATATATATGGTTCGAGGAGAGATAAAATTTTCTATTAAAAGGGAGCAACTACAATGAGATGATAATTTAATTCATCTATGCATGGCATTTCCTATTGCTATTTCTAACAACAAGGGTGATTTGGAATTTACTTGGGTTGTTATGTTAATTGTAAAAAATAATAATTAGCTTCCGCAATCATTCACCCCCTCTCATTACCTATCCTTTAGTAAATTGATCCTATAAGTGGTACCAAAGCGGGTTATCTTTTTAATCATTCGTAACCAGTACCGGGAGAGAACTCACAAAATATGTTGATCTTTGGGAGGCTATCCATCAGATATTGAGGAAGCCAAGAGGTTGGGGATTCTATTCGATGGCGGTGGATAGTGGATGGCAATTGCATGACTAGTAGTGCATACAACATACAATTTACAGGGATTTTCAGTAAAATAAGACTTACCCTAATTTGGAAAGCACGGACAGAACAGAAATGCAGGTTTTTTTGCCTGGAGTCTACTTCATCTGAAGATTTTTACTGCAAATAACTTGCTCAAGAGGGGCTGGCCTAATGACCCTATTTGCAAGTTACATGGGATGGAGCATGAAACGCCACAACATCTATGTAAACACTATATCACAAAGGAAACATGGGCAGTAGTACAAACATGGTGTGATATACCCCACGTTCGGAACATAAGTCAAAGCAGCTCCATCTATAGTTACGGGAGGAGATGTAGATCTACCTTTGACAAACTAAGAAAAACAGTTTTTGACGGAATCATAATCTATTTCTGGTGGAATAGAAGAACTTTTCAACAGAAAACAAGACGCCCAAGGGAAGTTGTGAGCCTATGTAAGAATAACATCACACAATACAACTAGACAATGCATAATGGTGATACTGTAGTTTAGCCAGTGTCCAGTCATTTCGTCGCCCCTTGCAGGGGTTGGTGGTGGGGCGCTTCAGCTGGTTTTCATTTCGTTTCGGAGTGGTTTCAGGGCCTGTTGTCTTGTTTCAATATTTCGTAGACTCCGGCTGAGGTCGCCGTTTTCTTTCTTCTCTTTCTTTTTTGAGTTGTGTTTGTCTCCATTTTTTTTTGTTTTTTCCACGTCTAATAAAAATCATAGCAAATCTCTTATCATCCTTTCAAAAAAAAGTTTACAGCGGTGGCAAATGCAAGATAACAAATTTAACGAAAAGACTATGCTCTATGAATACAAAAATGGATATGTAGGGTCTGTTTGGTTACATGCTCAACCCCGTATTTAGGTCCGGGTAGTGCAGTGTTTGGTTACCTGCACAAACCCATATACGTAGGCTAGACTGTCCTCAGAGCGAGCTTAGCCCGCATCCCACGATTCAGCCAAATCCTACCTATGCAGCTATGAACCCTTCCTCCTACACCCGCTCTGCAGCCCGAGGCACAGCCTAGCCACAACATTTTATAGCTTTCTGTTGTGTTTCATTTTAGGTATGTTCATCAGATCGGGATACTTAGCATTGTAGTAATAGATGTTCGGGATCACAGAGAGGCAGAGCGAGAGGGTTGATAGGTTGCAAACCATCAAATGCCGTAGTTGTCGAAGCTCCGGCCGGGGTTTCGTTGACGGACGCCATCTGTGCGCCGGCAGCGACGGTCGGTGGAGAGGGAGTGACGCTGTGACGTTCTCGGTGGTGGCGTGAGCGTCGGGTGGCGTTGCCGGCGTCGGTGGCGCTTCCCGTCGCTGGCAACGCCCCTTCTCAAGATCGGGTCTAGGGTTAGGATATCGGTGGGGTGACTGGCGGCGCGGTGAACCTCGTACCTCGAGTCCCGGCCCCCACCTTCCTTTTTATAGCGTTGTGCGACGGGGGCCCACCAACCATATCGGGTTGGGCGCCCCCGATCAGGGCGCGAGATCAAGGCCCAAAGGCCGTTGGGCCTACTGGAGAAGAGATCAAACCTAACATTCTTCCCCTTGATCTCTTATCATTTTCTTCGTTCTTTAATTTCATACTCAATCTTTCGATTCATATTTTTCTTACTTCTATCCTATTCCATTGCAGATCAGTGCATTGAACTGTTTCATCGTCACAACAATTAGTGCTGTTAGATTAGCAGCCACAACACATTTCTCTGTTTTGGAATGAAACTTTCTTCTGGACCCTTCGTATGTTCGGGAATCATAGGCTTTCCCTTAAACCCATGCCGGCTACGTGTTCTCTGAACACGTTGGGTGGTAAGCCCTTTGTGAGCGGATCCGCGAGCATTTTCTCTGTACTTATATGCTCAAGATTTATAATATGATCCCGAACTTTATCTTTCACAACATAGTACTTTATGTCAATGTGTTTGGCAGCACCACTTGACCTATTGTTGTAAGCATATTGTACCGCTGGGTTGTTATCACAATACAACCTCATCGGTTCATTTATATCATCAATCACTTTCAATCCGGGTATGAATTTCTTTAGCCAATTCACCTGCCCCATTGCCTCATAGCATGCTACAAACTCGGCATATATTGTCGAGGATGTAGATACGGTTTGTTTGGAGCTTTTCCACGATATAGCCCCTCCTGCGAGAGTAAATATATCCTGACGTGGATTTTCTTTCTTCTCCCGCATAATCGGAATCTGAATACCCCTCTATCTGGAGGGAATCAGATCTTCTATACGTTAGCATGAGGCCTTTCGTACCCTGCAAATAACGTAGGACTTTCTTCACCAATTTCCAATGTTCTATTCCTGGATTCTTTTGATATCTGCCAAGTAACCCGGTAACAAAAGCCAAGTCAGGGCGTGTACACACTTGAGCATATTGTAAACTTTCAACTGCTGAAGCATACGGTACCGCTTTCATTCGATTAATCTCATATTCATTCTTGGGACATTGATGTTCCCCAAATCTATCGCCCTTGACAATAGGAGCAGGTGATGGACTGCACGCATGCATACAAAATTTCTTCAAAACCTTTTCTATGTATGCCTTTTGCGATAATCCTAGTACCCCCTTTCTTCTATCTCAGTGAATCTCTATTCCCAAAACAAACGAGGCCTCACCGAGATCTTTCATATCGAAGTTTGAGGACAAGAACTTCTTCGTTTCCATTAGTAGATTGACATCACTGCTAGCAAGCAAGATATCATCCACATACAAGATTAGGAATATATATTTTCCATTCTTGAATTTTGCGTAAACGCAATTGTCCTCAACATTTTCTTTAAATCCAAAACCTTTTATTGTTCTATCAAATTTCAAATACCACTGTCTTGAGGCTTGCTTCAATCCGTAGATTGATTTCTTTAGGCGACATCCTATATTTTCTTTTCCTTTTACAACAAAACCTTTCGGTTGTGCCATATAAACATTTTCTTCCAAATCCCCGTTAAGAAACGCCGTTCTTACATCCATTTGATGTAACTCCAAATCATAGTGGGCTACAAGTGCCATTATAATTCTGAAGGAATCTTTACATGAGACTGGAGAAAATGTCTCATTGTAATCAATCCCTTCTCTTTGCGTAAAGCCTTTCGCCACAAGTCGTGCTTTAAATCTTTTCTATATTCCCTTGGGAGTCATATTTTGTTTTGTAGATCCATTTATAACCTACTGTTTTGGCTCCCTTAGGAATAATTTCTAAGTCCCAAACTTTGTTGGTACTCATTGATTTCATTTCATCTTCCATGGCCTTAAGCCACTTTGATGAGTGGTCGCTTCTCATGGCTTCTTCAAATGAGGTGGGATCATCCCCCATCTGAAATTCTTTTGTTTCATAAACTTCATAGTCATTAGAAATAGCTGACCTTCTTGTTCTTTGAGACCTTCTAGGGGCCTCTGGCACTTGTTTCACATTGGGATGTTGTTGTTCTTCCTCATGTGCGATATTCGGTTCTATAGGTTCCTCAAGGACAGCCTCCTCAAGGACAGGTTCCTCATGTTCATTCACTGTCACCACGGGATAACTTGCAACAGGTGTTGGTACTATAGTGTCCTGCACTGTCGGCTCAACAACAACATGTAGCGTAAAGAATGGTTCTTCAACCATCGGAGTGGGTACATGTACCCGTTTCTCCTATAGGCTTATTTCTCGTGCTACCATGCTCCCCCTGATCATGTTATCCTCCAAGAACACAGCGTGTCTTGTTTCTACAATCTTCGTATGTCTGTCAGGACAATAAAATCGATATCATTTCGATCTTTCTGGATAGCCAATAAAATGGCAGCTGACTGTCTTGGAGTCTAGCTTTCCTATGTTTGGGTTAAACACTTTTGCCTCAGCTGGACAGCCCCACACACGCAAATGGTTAAGTGAGGGTTCTCTTCCTGTCCATAATTCATATGGTGTTTTAGGCACCGATTTGCTTGGTACTCGATTAAGTATGTGAATGGCGGTTTTCAGTGCCTCCATCCATAAACTAATCGGTAAAGTGGAGTAACTTATCATGCTTCTTATCATATCCATTAAGGTACGGTTACGTCTTTCAGCCACTCCATTTTGCTGAGGCTCCCCCGGTGTGGAGTACTGAGCGACTATGCCATTTTTCTATAGAAACTTTACAAACGGTCCAGGAATCTGGCCATTTGGGGTATGTCGCCCATAGTACTCTCCACCTCGGTCTGATCGTACTATCTTTATTTTCTTATCGTGCTGATTTTCAACCTCAGCTTTAAATATTTTGAATTTATCCAATGCTTCCGATCTTTCTTTAATTGGATAAATATAGCCATAACGAGAGTAGTCGTCTGTGAATGTTATAAACGAATCATAACCATCCACGCTTTTCACAGGAAATGGACCACATATATCAGTGTGGATTATTTCTAAAGTTCCTGTGCTTCGTTTGGCATTTTTCTTGATTTTCTTGACATACTTTCCTTTGATGCAATCAACGTATTGTTCTAAATCTGAAAATTCTAAGTGCGGAAGAATTGATTCTTTAATCAGCCGTTCCATTCTCCCCCTCGAAATATGGCCCAAGCGACAGTGCCATAATTTCGAAGAGGCATCATCAATTCGCTTCCGCTTCTTAGTTACATTCGCAGATGGGGAATCATTCATATTCTCATCGCATACATTGTTCGCATTTTCATCAAGAGATAACAAATAAAGCTTGTCTTGTCGGAAGGCAAGACCAACACATTTATTGTTAACAAGTATCTTACATTTGCCATCACCAAAATGACAATTAATTCTGTCATCATCAAGTTTTGAAACACTTATTAAATTTCTACGCAAAGAGGGAACATAAAGTACTTCTTTAAGTCTAAGTACAAAGCCATTGTTCAATTCTAAAGATAAATCTCCAATCGCTTCAACATCGGCTTGTACTCCATTTGCAACTTTAATCGTTCTTTCTCCTCTTTACAAGGTTCTCGTCCCACTTAATCCCTGTAAAGAATTTGCAACATGAGTGGTTGCTCCTGAATCAACCCACCAAGTGGATTTAGCATAACATAAATACAGGGATTCATCTACAAATGTAATAAATTCATCACCTCTCTTTAGTAGAGATTTCAGAAAGTCTGGACAGTCTCTCTTATAGTGTCCCTTCTTGAAGCAGTGCTTGCATTGATCCTTTTCAGCTCCACCATAAGAGTTGCTCTGTTGATTTTTAGATTTCTGGGGTTTCTTTTTCTGTGAGTTTGAGGAAGAGGCCTTGTCCCACTTGGGTTTCCCTTGTGGTTTAAAATTCTTGTTATTAAAGTTCTTTCTTTTATTATCCTTCATAAAATGAGCGGACTCACTCTGTGAGGACTTTATCCTCTCCTCTTCTTGAGCACACATTGAGATAAGTCTTTCTATGGCCCATCTTTCAGGCTGCATATTGTAGTTCACAATGAAAGTATCATATACTTTTTGGCAGGGAAGCAAAAATCAAATGAATCAGGAAATCATCTTCCTTCAAATTCATTTCTTTTAGCTTAGATGACGTAGTGTTCATCTTTAAAATGTGCTCTCTAATGCTACCACCAGTATATTTTTCATTCACAAGCTTCTTTATCAGTGAACTTGCTGTGGCCTTGGTAGACCTAGTAAACTGACTCTTGATTTTATCAAGATATTCTGTGGCAGTAGCACATTCAGAGATTGAGCCCCTTATCTGTTCTTCTATGGTGACCTTAGCTACCAATAAGCACTTGCGGTTGGAGAGGGTCCATTGCCTATGTTTAAGATCATATTTCATTCTTATCTCAGCATGATCACGCTTTCGAGCAGTGAAATCAGCGTCAACCTCATTTTCTTCTCTCACCGAATCCACAGGTTCAGTGGGACACGGTGAGATGATGGCAAAATCGACCTCTCCCAACGCAAGTTCAAGTTCATATTTTTCCCGTGACACACGGTAATTGGTCCCGTTGAGTGTTGGGATGTTCGCGATGTTCACAATGCATTTGCCTCCTGAAACCACATCAGAGAAAGTGAGAAATATTTATACATAAAATCATATGCTTTAACTCAACGTTGGTCAAATTAAAACATATAATTCATCTATGCAATAATTTTACATCACCGTTGGACAGAAATAAAATTAATACACAATTTTCATGAATCAAAATTATAATATTGTTATTAACAACGTTGGTCAGAAAATAACAATACTACAATTCATCTTCAATAATTATTCAATTTTCAAAATCAAATTCTCCCGTTGGTTCGAATTTAATAATGAAAATAATAATATCAAGTATGCAGCGGAAACAACAATAAAGTTCTCATAATGTTATTTTCCAGAAGCACTAAAAAAATTTCATTATTTTCTGAGCAAAATGTCGTTGGACAAAATTACACGGAAACTTCTTATTCAAATTCTATTCAAATTCATCAAATATTCATCAAAACATGTCACAAGTATTGCTTCTAAAAAAATGAAATTTCTCTTCTTCTTCAATTTGGCCCGCAGGCCTTTCTTTTCGCGCGGCCCCGCCAGCTCGGCCAGTGGCGCACGGCCCGACCAGTGGCGCTCGGCCCAGCGGCCCAGCCAGCCCGGCCAGTGGCGCACGGCCCAGTCAGTGGCGCTCGGCCCAGCGGCCCAGCCAGCCCGGCCAGTGGTGCGCGGCCTCGCCCCCCGCGCCCAGGCCACAACCTGGGCCTGGGTCGGGATTCCAGCCCGAGGCGCGCGCCCGCCTAGGCCAATTCAAGCCCGCCTTGCTGCCGGCCGATCTGAGCCATCCATCATCATCCGACGGCCACGAGCGAAAATCGCAGTATCAAAACCCCTGAAGCCGTCGGTAGCCCTAACCCTAACCATTTCATTTCG
Source organism: Saccharum spontaneum (assembly GCA_022457205.1). NCBI lineage: Eukaryota > Viridiplantae > Streptophyta > Magnoliopsida > Poales > Poaceae > Saccharum > Saccharum spontaneum. Next base: position 9,159,672 of record CM039613.1, read on the forward strand.
TTCTCCTTCTCTCAGCTGCAGCCGCACGAGACAGCCGCCGCCGAGCAGCCGCGAGCGATTCTTTGCACCGTCGCCAGCCCCCTCGCCGGCGCGCGAGCTCCCCAACGGGTGAGCACGCCGCCGTCGAGCGGCCTGGCCGCGGCGCTACCTTAGCCGAGCCCGGCGAGCCCACGCTCCGGCTCGGCTTCTTCTCCGGCGCCGGCAAAAATTCATCCGACGCACCCCGGGAAAAGGTTGGGTTAGGGTTTGTTCTTGCCGATTCATTTTCTTTGCCTTTCATTTCTTTCTTTTCGTTCATCCGAATGAAAAAAATGGGATTAGGGTTACGGTTCGACCCTTCTTCTTTCTTCTTCCCCTTTTCTCTCTTTCGGATTTGCGTCTAGGGTTCTTAGAATCTGACCCTCCCTTTTTCCCTTCTTCAATCCCTTCTTCAGATTTGATTTGGGGAATTAGGGTTAGGTCTTTAGGGTTCGGTTTTCTATTTTCTTTCCCGATCCACAACAGATCGGTCGGATTCACTTCCCCGATCTGCTTTCTTGTCGAACCTGGCTCCGATACCAATGTTGTGTTTCATTTAGGTATGTTCATCAGATCGGGATACTTAGCATTGTAGTAATAGATGTTCGGGATCACAGAGAGGCAGAGCGAGAGGGTTGATAGGTTGCAAACCATCAAATGCCGTAGTTGTCGAAGCTCCGGCCGGGGTTTCGTTGACGGACGCCATCTGCGCGCCGGCAGCGACAGTCGGTGGAGAGGGAGTGACGCTGCGACGTTCTCGGTGGCGGCGTGAGCGTCGGGTGGCGTTGCCGGCGTCGGTGGCGCTTCCCGTCGCTGGCAGCGCCCCTTCTCAAGATCGGGTCTAGGGTTAGGATATCGGTGGGGTGACTGGCGGCGCGGTGAACCTCGTACCTCGAGCTCCGGCCCCCACCTTCCTTTTTATAGTGCTATGCGACGGGGGCCCACCAACCATATCGGGTTGGGCGCCCCCGATCAGGGCGCGAGATCAAGGCCCAAAGGCCGTTGGGCCTACTGGAGAAGAGATCAAACCTAACACTTTCTACCTAGGCAAACCAAATAACAACAAATTGTATTGCCTAGGTTAATTAAAGGTATGTTGCATGGTGTCTATTTTCTTCAATACAATCTCACCTATAGATGGTGATCTTTAAAATTTGGAAGTTATAGATATGATTTTAAGGGGGGAAATTCAAGTTTTCATCACTTAGCCGGCTTATGCTGATAAGCAAAACGATAATGCTCACACTCAGGTGTCCGTCCGTCTGGACCCGAAAAAATCAAAACTCCCCACTCTGCTCTCGTCTCCCCACTCTGTGCTCGTCCGTCGCGCGGCTGTCCACCCACCCTGCTCTGCCACGCCGCCATCCCCCGTGGTGCCTCCATCTCGCGTCGTGGCCCACTCCGGCACGCCACCGCCACCATCTCCCGCGACGCACCCCATCCCCCACGGCGCCTCCGTCCCCCGCCGCTCCCAGGGCCAGGCGGCCAGGAGAGGGGGCCGTTGCTGGCTGAGCCTAGGCCAGGTGCACGCCACCATCCTCGGCAGTCGGCTGGCCGGAACTAGTCGTTCCCCCGCTCTACCCTGTGTCGTATGGAAGAAGGGTGAAAAACGGATGTTGCAAGCCTTATGTTTCAAGTGTTTTAGATGTTTCATAGATATGTTGCAAATGTTTTATATGGATGTTGCAAAGGTAGATTGAGATGGTGCATATGTTTCAATGGTTATACACGTATGTTGCAAGCTTTTATTCCCACTATTTCATCTGTTTTTCCAGACGTATGTTGCAAGTGTGTTTATTTGGATGTTATATATATTTTACACTATACTGCAAGTGTTTTATCTAAATATTGCGTATATTTTACAATGACTTTTCATGTGTTTTCGGGTATTCTTACAAGTGTTTCAAATGCATATTTCAAATGTTTCATCTTCTTCAGACGTATGTTACAAGTGTTGCATCTAAATGTTTTAAAAGTAGATCGGATGTTCCACATGTTTCAATAGCGCCAGTAGCTGGCAAACAGCGGCCTGCCGCAGGGTTTCAGCACCTAGCTCGCGAGGCGTGCCTCGCCCTCTCCTCTCCCTCCCCTTCCTTCCCTTCCCTCCATCTCGCCTCGGCGTTGGCGGGGCGTGGGTGGCGTGGGATGGGATGCGGGATGCGGGGGCGTGGGATGGGATGCGATGTGGGCGTAAGGTGGTGTGGGATGGTTGCATGTACGGGAGGAGCATCCAGATGAGTCCTGCAGCCATACATCCGGATGCTAGCCCTTCCATAAGCAAAAACATAACCATTGTGCGTGCGGTGTGCCAGGCCTGCCATGACCTGCAGCCTGTTGGATCCTCTAAATTTACCCCAAAATTTATGAAAAGATGAACAACCCAACCACAACCAAGAATCCAACACAAAATCTGGCGAGGGGAAAACTGGAGCTTTATGAATTTGATAAACTCTGATGTGCCACGTGCCCACGTTTCTGTTGGAACAGATAGATCTGGGGCTTTCTGCACGAGCCGTAAGCTCTCGGTTTACAAGAAGCCGGGTGCGCAACATTCAGCACAGGATTGATCTAGATGTACCAGAAAACCATTGGTAATGTTTATTTTGCTCTCAAGGGCATGTGCCACATATGCATCCTGCACATGGGTCCTGAACTCCTGAAGCCATTAGATTTAACGAGCGTGTTTATTTTACAGAATGGAAGCGCTACCTGGCGCCTATGCCTCCGCAGTTCAGAATAACCATACATTTGTCTTTTATTTTTCTTTTCATTTCCTTTCTTTTAATTTCTTTAGAAATGCAAACAGGTATAAAGCATGCCTCCGTCGCATCCGAATTTCATGAGCCAATCAACACGCCGACGTGCTGCCCAACACCAGCAGATGCAGTGACCAATGACGAGCTCACAAAGCCAACGGGCCCACCGTTCAGCGACCACTTCTTCACCACTACAACCTACCAATGACTCTCGTGTGCTGACAACTAAGCACAGAATCCGCGTTCCTCCTCGTCTGGTTTAGAGATGGCTCATCATCAACAGCAGATGCAGGCACCGGACATTGACCATTATTCATGGCATTCTTTGTCCTGCTTTCTTCCTGCTTCAGTTTCTTTGTTCCGCAACGAGGGACCTAACGATCAAGGACCACCAAGATCATAGAGGTATTCAGATCGATTAGCCTGTGCGCATTTCAGAAAAGTTCAGTGAGACATGATTGTGCTGTGTGCAGAGCAGGTGAACTTATATACACAGAAGAGGAGCGTGGGTTACCCTACCCGGCTGAGGAACTCTTGAGCTGAAGGAGGCAGGAAGAACAGTATGCTGCAGCGGGCGGCCAGCAATGCCTATTCATGGTGGTGGGCGAGCCATGTCCGCACCAAGCAGTCCAAATGGCTCGACAACAACCTCAGAGGTTCGTCTTTCTTGAGAACACATCTCATCCATGTTGATTCAGCCATAACACCTGGGTCCAGCCCTTTTTGAGCAAGACTTGAGTGAGAGGCTGGTTTCTCTGAACTATTTCTTTTCTTCCTCCAAGCTTGGATGATTTCCTGCAAAAGAAAACAAATATATGGCATATACATGGTATGCAATCTGTGCAGGATTGTACCAAGAAAATTTTGTTTCTAGCAATAAACACCTTAGTTCAGGTGATTATCAAAGACCATCTAAGCATAGAGATGTACTATTCACTTGACAATGTCTGGTTACTCAGACCAAGAAGTACTATGCTTTTCATTCTAGTTTCGATTGGTACTGGCCTAGTAGTGAGATATACACTACAGTTTGTCATGATTGTGGTTTTTAAACATGGGTTTCTACCAGACTACCCGCCTAATGCCTGTTGCTTTTTAAACACTGCCTTTTCACAATCAAAACATTGCATATCATTATGCGCAAATAAATTGACCACAAAATTGAATACAGTAAAGTAAAGAAAGAACAAACTGAAACCTCTGTTCCATATCAACCAATTAACAGTTAGAATTGCTTTGAACTCTACATTTTTATAGGGAGCACTATGACACATCCTTCAACACGTATTTTGCAATCCATGGCAAAAAAAAAAGACAATGGCTTCTGAGATTTTTCTTTCTTTCTGGATATCCAGTGTCTCCAATTGTACTTGCTATTTTCATTGTTCAACATTATTGTATTTTGGGTGTTAAAAGATTTCCATGCATGTGCACCCTTGCAGATATGGAAGATAGGGTCAAGTGTATTCTCTTCCTCCTTGGGGAGGAAGCTGATTCTTTCGCTAAGAGGGCGGAAATGTATTACAAGCGGCGACCGGAGGTGATCCGTTCAGTGGAAGAAGCATACCGGGCATACAGGGCCCTTGCTGAACGCTATGACCATATGTCAGGGGAGTTACACAAAGCAAACCACACCATTGCAACTGCCTTCCCTGATCAGATTCAGTATTCATTGTTAGAAGAGGACGATGATAATCTTCCGAAGGCTTTTACCACAGTTGATCGTCGCAAAATCCACAAGTCAACGGTGGAGGGACTGATGAAGAAGAAGCATGGTCAGAAATCAGGACTGAAGGATTCAGGCAAGAAATCTGCAGCTCCAATCAGCAAGGTTAATGCAAAAGCTGAGATTAGCAGGCTGCAGAAAGAGATATTAGTCCTGCAGACTGAGAAAGAATTCATCAAAAGCTCTTATGAGAGCGGAATTGCAAAGTACTGGGATCTTGAAAAGCAAATTAATGAAATGCAGGAAGAAGTTTGCTACTTCCAAGATGAGTTCAATGAAAGTGAAGCGATAGAGGATCATGAGGCCCAGGCTTTGATGACAGCCACTGCTCTTAAATCTTGTGAAGGTGCCATTATCAACATGCAGGAGCAACAAAAGTCATTTTTCAGGCAAGCAATGATTGAGTCCGAAAGAGTTGAGGTTTCTAGGGATAAACTGAAGGGTATCTTCAGAGCACATGGTAAATCACTAACATATTCAGGAAATTCTGCAGATGAGAATGTCAATAATGATGCCAGTGCTAGGAAAGATGAATTGTTCTCCATGAAGCAGGAGAAAACTGAACTACAAGAACTGGTAGATAAGATCAGGGGATACTTTGAGATGAGCTCTGATCTTTCTGTGGAATATATTACAGAGAAAATTGATGAACTAGTTAACAAAGTTGTGGATTTGGAACTCATGATTTCAACCCAGACTGCACAGATAAATAGGTTGTGTCTAGAAAATAATGAGCTGGAGAAGTCATTGCAGAAATTGGAGGAAGAGAAGACAGAACAAACCAGTGACCCGGGTGAATTAAATGACAAGCTCAAGCAGGCAGAAGAGGAGCTTATTAGAGTGCATAACCTTGAGGCATCCTATGATGCAGAAGAAAGAATAGTCTATACCAATTTCACAGAAACAATAAATAGTTTCTGTGATATTTCACATATGCTGCAATCACCTCTCATTGAGCACCAAGCAGTTTCTAGGTGCATGCTGACTGATGAAGCAACAGCATCCACTGACACTGAACCATCAAGTGTGCATGGCAAAACAAGCCCATCAGAAGATCCTGAGATGGATGAAACTGCAAGCAAGGCACATGTGGATGGTTTTCCTAATCGTCCAGACACATCAGAGCCAAGTATCTTCCATGACGATTGTCAGTCATCTTGTTGCCACTATGAGATTAAAGCAGAAAAGCATTCTCATGTAGATAAAACAGAGGATTTGTGGTGTTGTGAGTTTGAAGATAAGTTCAGTACATCTGCATCAGTGGATGTAGGAACAACAGAAAATGCAGACCATAATTTGTCTGCTGACAATAATAATGGAGGACCAGAACATGTTGATGAAATGACTAGTAACAATAAAAGCAGTGTGCAACCATATATTGTACACTCGCGTGAGAACTCAACACAGTGTAACAACATGTCTGAGAGCAGGTCAGAACAGAATATGGACTTGAACGAAGCTGAAGCTTCATATATCACTAAAAATCCTAGTTCTTCTAATGGGGAAGTTGCAAATGTTGGAGATCAAAAGGATGCCATGATTAATCTGCAGCAATTGCTTATGACTGGACTCCAAGATAAGGAAAAGGTACTATTAGATGAGTACACTTCCATCCTCCGAAACTATAAGAATGCAAAGCAAAGGCTTGCAGAAGTGGAAACAAAGAACCAGGACTGCTTGAATGAGATGAGAGCCATGATAAGCGAACTAGAGTGTGCCAACGGAATGAAGGATGCTGAGATTCGGTCACTTCGTGAGCTCTTGGAATCTTTAACTTACAAAGATGCATCACAAAGAGGTCATCAATTGAATTCAACCATGTCTCTAAGTGAGAAGAATGGAATGGTTAGGGGCCACCGAAGGACTCAAAGTATTTTGCAACTTCATCAAAGAGCACAAAGTGTCTCCTCTATTCCTAGGAGAATAGAAAATAATTCTAGCCTGAAAAATAACCTGAGTACCAATTCTTCCATGGAACCTGATGCAGCACACAATGCTGTTACCAATCAAGAAAGCATTATTCTAGAGGATCTCACATCAAAGAATGTAGTTGAGATGGAGAAAGCATCACCACTTGAAGAGAAGTTCAGAAGAAACATTGACGCATTTCTGGAGGAGAACCTAGCGTTCTTGATGAAGCTGAGCATGTCTTTCCAACAAATACAAGGGTTTCAGACCAAGCATGATCAGCTACAATCTGAGATCAGTAAACTAACAAATGGCAAGCTAAAGCCAAACAAGGATGATACAAATGAATACCCTGCAGACCCAGAAATGGAAGCAACAAAAAAGAGGCTAAGAGAACTCCAGATTGAACTGCAAGTATGGTCAGAACAGAATATGGTGTTCAAAGATGAACTCCAGTCTAGGTTGGATTCCTTATGCAACCTACAGGAGGAAATTGAAGGAGCTACGGAAATGGATGAAGACACTGAGCACGGAGCTAGATTCACTTCGTATCAAGTTGCAAAATTCCAGGGAGAGGTCCTGAACATGAAGCAAGAGAACAACAAAGTTGCTGATGGACTGCAGGCTAGTTTGGATCATGTCAAAGGGCTCCACACAGAACTTGATAAGGTTCTGGCAAAGATTGACAAGAGCACTAGCTTATCTGGGCCGAAAGCTAGCAGCACCTGGAGGAATGCGCCCTCTAAATCAAAAGTACCGCTGCGGATGTTCCTCTTTCCAGCCAAGAAAAAGAAGACATCGTTGTTTGCATGTGTGAATCCAGCATACCTTTCGAAGCAGCACAGTGACATGGCATTCTTCACTAAAATGAGCTAGGTATGCACGAGTGCTTGTCAAAATGCCTAAACTTTCAAATATGCTAGTGTGTGATCTGATAGTCTAACATATTAATGTGATGATCAGGTCTTCTGGATGGAATCTCATTCATCATGGAGCAAGCAAACAAGACTCAAGATTTGATGTTTGTGGCCTAATAATGCCAGAAGGCTATATTTAGCTTACTTTTGAGGAATCTTGTAGCATTTACTGGGACTTAATAGCCTATTCTTACTAACCAGCTGATTCAATTCAAAAGAGACATGCATATGTTGTACATTTTTTTTTTACATTTCTAGATAGTTTATTAGAAAAATAGATATTTTGAATTCGCAGAGAAGTCACTGTGTGCTGAAGAGAACGACTGTGCACGATGAAATTCAGCTTGTGCCGTTTAATATTGAGGTTGAGGCCATAACAAGTGATCCATTCAGTACAGGGTTACTGCATTGCGTTGGCAGAGTACTAGTCTTGCTGACCAGAGTTGAGTAGTACAAGAAAACATCTGAAGAGTACACATCAATCAGACAAGAGATATGGTGGTAAGCATGCACCTGAGTGAGAGAGAGCCTGACGGTGGTGTCCTATCGGTGTGGCATTCCATCGAATAGTTCGCGGGCTGCGGGCACGACGAAGCAGTTCAAGCACACTTGCTGGCTTCAAAAGAGCTTCAGCGTTGCCGCAAACGCAGATCCAGGGAGTCAGCTTCCCAGTCCAGGTGCAGTCCCGGCGCCATTCTCAGCCTGAGAGAGCTCGCTTCTCCAGCGGAATGGCGGACCGGGCATGGGGGGAGGACGGGGGACAGAAGGCTAAACCATCAGCCCATGCAGGATGGCTAATCTATATCTAAATATATTTACATCTATATATCTTCGGAAATACTTAACGCAGGCGTCCTCTGCCTCGCATGTCTCTCTGTCTCTCTGCTCCGTCTCACCCTTCTCATCTTTAGGTCTCTCTCGCGTTGGCTGGCAGCAGTAGAGCCCCGTGCCACCACCATTGCTTCATTTCTCAACCCAAGCCGACCATGTCGTCTCCTCTCTCAGTTCGCACAGTGCCTCCTCGATCTTTTCCCAACCTAGCGCTGTCAGGATGTGTCGCCGCCCCGGGCCACGCCGCTGCCCCTGCCGCGGCGGCTGAGCGCAGCTGCCAAGGTGCCTCAGGTCATCTCCAGCTGAGCCAAGCGTGTCTATGATGCTCGCACGCCGCCGGCTCCCACCCTGATGGTCGGAATTGACCAGCCTCGCTCTCTCCCCCTATGTTGCAAACATATGTTTTAATTATTATAGATGTTTCAAAAGTATGTTACACGTGTTTTATATAGATATTATAAAAGTAGTTCAGGATATTGCATATATTACCATGGCTATACACACAAGCATCTGTTTTAAATGTTTCATCTATTTTTTTAGACGTATGTTGCAAGTGTTTTTATTTAGATGTTGCATATGTTTCACACATATGTTTGTAGGTGTTTTTGTCGGGACGTTGCATATGTGTTGCAATGTCTTTTCAAGTGTTTTTGATGTTTTCGTAAGTGTTTCAGACGCATGTATAGTGTCTAATCTTTCTTCAGATATATGTTGCAAACGTTTCATCTGAATATTTCAAAACTAGATTAGGTGTTGTACATGTTGCAATGTGACTCACCTGCCACAACCGCATGTTGCAACTGCTAGGGCATCATGCATGCGTGTGAGAAGTGGAGGGATGGAACATTGCGCGGCTGTGGGCGTGAGAAGCGGTGCGGGTAGTCCCCGCCTGGCGCGGGCATGCAGCAGCCGTGGGCGTTCGGATGCTAGTACAGTCCATATATATCTTAATAATCTCTACTAGTATTCTATCTCATAAATGTAAGTTGTCCATGTCAATATTTATAAGCACATCTAAAGATGTCAGCTAAGTAGGTTTAGACCTGAAACCCGTAGACTTGGGGACCGGAATCGGGGCGGGTTGTGATTCCCCCATGGGTGCTTCATGAGGACCCGAAATTTTAATAGCCCATGTAATAAGGCCCAGCCCAAGAGTAACCCTAAGTATATAAACAGCAGCTACCGTGAGTTTCTATCCATCTGTTGATATGTATCCATTCCTAAGCTATGGACTACTAAATATAAATGTTGCTAAATTAGTAATTTTTTCTGTAAACCAAGTTAAACTTAAAAAAGTTTGACCAGCATAAATATCGTAGCTAACACTTAAAAAAGAACATCTAACTAATGAATGGCCTGTTTGGATCCGTATTTGTGTCTGACAATAAAATAGTAAATAATGACATTCATTCATATCTGATTTCAGGCGTTATCTGATTTGTTTCCACCTCTATATGCAAGGGATCGTAGTACAACGAAATGAACAGCTATTTTCGCTCTACTGAATTGTACGTGCAATGCTCTCCACATGATCAAGAGAGACGGAGAAAGAACTGATTGTCTAATCCTGTTGACTTACAATATATATAGTAGGCACCTATCAAAATGGGAAGGACCATGTGCTGTCATTCGTATCTGATCTCATGTCTATTAAATAATTCTGTCATTCGTGATGCTTAGCTTGTTAGCTACCTGGCCTGGTGACGACCACACGAACATATATACAATTGATTTTGGCTGTGTATAAATTGCCATGCCTGTCCAGAGCTTATGGGAAACGATTAAGCTAAGCAGCTAGCTAGTTCATAGCTACGACATCTTTGCCGTCTTATCTCGTCTTGCTAGCTTGTTGCCAGCCAGCCGCATCAATGGCTTCTGGTGATGCATCTGTAGTTGTGGTTTTGCCAGCCGCCCTAAGTAACCGTGGCTATAAATACCCGGTTTGTAGGGGTAGTTGGCCAGCCGCCCCTAAAAACCGATTTATAGAGATGGCTAACGATTTGCAGAGGCGGCTGAATATTGAGCTGTCCCTACAAATCAACTTCCAAAAATCACGAAAAAATTGTCAATTTTTTTTTAATCCGAGGAGGCCCCCACTTGTCACCCACATGCCGTGGCATTTTTTGCACAATTTTTGGAGACATCGTATCAGCTGGGGTTCGAACATGCAACCTCAGCCTCGCGCACTCCCTCCTCTAAACACTGCACCACACTTGTATTTATATTGCATTTTCTTTCCCCACATATTATCCTAAATCGAGCATAAATTAATTGTTTGAGGCTCTAAACGAATTCAAATGAAAAAGTTGTCAACTACAAAGTTTCATAACTTTTCGAGATCTACAACTTTCAATTTGATAGTTTCTCCATCCGAAGTCATTTACAAAATTTGAATTTCAAATTTAAGAAATTCAAACGTAGTTTTCCTTGACAAGATGATTTCAAATAAAAAAGTTGTCAATTACTAAGTTTCATAACTTTTCGAGATCTACAACTTTTGTTTTTACTGTTTGTCCATTAGAGGTCATTTAAAAAATTCAAATTTTAATTTTTTAGAAATTCAAACGTAGTTTTCCTTGATAAGATGATTTCAAATAAAAAAAGTTATCAACTACAAAGTTGTATAACCTTTTGGGATCCGCAACTTTTATTTTGGTTGTTTCTTCATCCTAGGCCGTTGAAAAATTTGAAATTAAAATTTGAGAAATTCAAACGGAGTTTTCCTTCACAAAATGAATTCAAATAAAAAAGTTGTCAACTACAAAGTTCTATAACTTTCCGAGATCTACAATTTTTATTTTAGTCATTTGATCATCTAACATAGTGGTAGTAACATTGTTCATAAATTTTATATCTCTCTCTTATAATTGATGGAATTATAAGAGAGATATGCAAATTTTGTGAACATTGTTACTACCACTTTGTCGGATGAAGAAATGACTAAAATAAAAGTTGTAGATCCTGATGATTTCTACAACTTTTATGTTCATAACTTTTTCAGCTAAAATCATTTAATGTTTTAAAATAACGTTTGAAGTTGCCATTTTTTGAAATTCAAAATTCAAATAGATAAAACACAGTCACATAAAAGATGGACAAAATAATAGCTGTAAGAACACAATAAATTAATAGAGCATGATTTTAAAAATTTTTAGGAAAAATATCAAATTTGAAGTTAATATGAGGGAGAAATATTAGTTATATGTTTTAGCCAGAGATTAAAAAGAGGAATCAATGTTCTTTAAGAATTTCAAATAGTATTTTGAAGCAGTAAATGATTTCAAATGAAAAAGTTATAAACAACAAAGTTTCATAACTTTTCGAGATCTAAAACTTTTATTTTGGTCATTTCTCTATCCAAGGTTGTTTGAAGAAATTCAAATTTGAAGAAATGAGCCGCCCCTACAAATTCGATTTGTAGGGGCAGCCGGATATAGAGCCGCCCCTACAAATCAAGTCATTTATAGGGATGACTGATAACACCAGCAGCTCCTACAAATAGATTTATAGTGACGGCTCGTTTGGGCACCATTTGTGAGTCGCCCCTAAAAAAAAGAGAGTGTTGCTATAAATCATTTTTGAAGTAGTGAAGCCAACACATGTTCATCTTTCACAGATGAGAAATGCAGGCAGTTGATGTCCGTGCCGTGTGTGACTAGCTGCTACACAGGCTGCGTTGCAGCCGTGTCGTCTTGCCTTTAATTAATCGATCTGTTCTTCTATTTCCAAATTTATTGTTGTTGCTATTCAATTTTCGTATATGCATGCATGTGTGGTCCATGTACGTTTTACAATTTCATTTCAAGTGTTCAGTTTGATTGATGTCGCGTGACTAGCATGAATGGTACCTTGATGCGCCTGTGGAATGTTTGTATGTGTTCTTGTCGATCTCGTGGTTATTTTGTATGTGTAAACATCACGTGTCCTCTATCATGTCTTAGCAGATAATTCATGCATGATCTATCAAAATTCCTGAAATGCTGCCTACCTTATGTGTGTATATATCATCTCTTCATTGTGAATGACTAAGTTTTACTTGTTTGCTCGACGTTCTTATCACTTTTGGATGACCTCTAGGATCATTACTAGAGAAATGACACTATAGTTTGTAGCCCCCCTTCACTGCCGAGTTATACTCATATAGGAATCACATTCAACTTGGTTTATGTCGTCACCAAGCATATGCGAGTGATTCTTGGACTATCACAACAGGTTGTTAATACAAAAACTGAGTGTTCCTTAGGGCATCATGTTTGGATTGTGCCACCTACCTATTTTAAATGTTACTCCTAATTCAATTCAATCCAAATCATTGATTTGAAATGCAGCTTTAAAATTAATTTTAAATGGGTTGAAGGCTAGAATTTAAGTCCATAAGAGAATTTTGATATGCCATCGCGCGACCTTTTTAACCTTAATGAACAATCATAAGGCTAATTATCATCAATTAACGAACACGTAACAATAGACACTACTATTATTTTCCCCCCACATCTCATGACACTCACCAACCACCCAAATTAGTATAAATGATATATGAGTCAGACATGTTATAATACTATACACAGTAGCATAAGCAAATCTCTTGGTTTATCGGAAGCAGCACATAGACACAAACTTAACAGCAACTCCATCCGGGGCAGGCCGGGGCCGCCGGCGGGCTATAAGCATACGTTCGCTGGGAGGTGCTTCAGGTGTCTTGGTAGCGACCATAAGTTAGCCAACTGCCGTGACCCGCTCCGTTGCTTAGCTTGCCGGCGTTCCGGCCACCTCGCCCGCAACTGCCCGGAGAAGAAGGAGGGGGCTCACCGTCCCAGTATCCAATCCAGGCTCCGTTTCCCTAAACCCAGCATCCACTCTCGGCTTTCCTTCAACCAGCAACAACCACCTTCCATCCACAGTCGTCTCTCCTTTCCGCCTATCAACGAGGCCGGCGCTGCTGAGAAGGGACCAGCTGCTCAGTGTGGTGGGGAGGGAGGCATGGCCTACTTCCCTGGGATAGCGGAGAACCGCCCGGAGGAGGGTGCAGCGGTGGTGATCTCGTCTGCCACCATGGCCAACGAGGTCGCCAAGTTCCGTTCCAGGGCGGTCCTGTTGGTAGCCCGGGCCGACATCAAGTACCTTAACATCACGACAGGAGAGGTGGCTCTGGCCTTCGGTACCAGGCTCCGCATCCAGCACTACGAGGCCAGGGTCACACGCCACCGCCCGGAGCATTTCTTGGTCCTCTTCGACTACCCGCCGCAGCGGGACATGGCGGTGCAGGCTGGAGTGCTGCGCGTCCGCGGCATCGACTTCGACATTCTGCCGTGGACTGAGACGCAGCATGGGAGGGACATCACCTGGTGGTACCGTGTGCGGGTCGCCATCGAGAACCTGCCGGTCCACGCGTGGAACGCCCAGGTTGCCCAGTGCGTGCTGGGGGACGACTGCCTATTCGACAAGATCGAGTATGCCACATTCAGGCAGGACGCCACCGACATCTTCTTTTGCTGGGCCTGGATGGGGAATCCGGACTTCCTCCACCGCACCAAGCGGATGACCATCTTCCCGGCGGGGGCAGGGCAGTCCCCCGATCTGGGTGGCCTACTGCAACAGAACAGGGAGGTGGCCCCTCCTCCTAGGGGGCACTCCCACAACCTGATTATACACCTGGACCGGATTGAAGACTGGAGCCCCCCGCGTGATCGCACGCCGAGCTCAGCCCAGAGCGGGCACCCATCCTCCGGGTCGTCTGAGTCGGAGGAGTACCCCAGGATCTTTGACTTCGAGGACTGGGTGCCGGGGGTCATCGACAGCCACCGCCCGAGATTTCGTGCACAGCCATGCCATGCTCCGCCGTTGCTGCAGCAGCGCCACCACCTTGACCGAGATGACGACGACGGCCATGGCTCCAGGGGGCCATCCCAGGGGATACTGGAGCGCGAACGCCAGGCTTTCGGCATTCTGCGCCGAGCTGGAGGAAACGCCGGTGCTGGTGGTAGCAGGGAGCGGACTCGCTCACCATCGGAGTATAGGCGCAGGGACGCTAGTGCACAGGAGGTGCCTGTGGACAGTGATCGTGGCAGGAGCGCCGAGCGGGGTGTCCGGGGCTCGCCTAGAGCTCGTGACCCCCCTCGCAGAGAGGACGCGGACTGGGAACGCCGCCGTTCACGGTCGCCATGGAGAGCGGCTGGTCAGGAGAGGAGCAATGGCAAGAAGACTGATTGGGATGCGGCACCGGTGATTGGTGACCTAGGCTCGGCGCTGCTCTCGGGCGCGCTGCACGTCGCAACCGGGGCACCGTCACCGCCCATGCTGCACCCAGACCCCATGATGGAGTTCTACAAGGGACTTTGCAGTGACGACTTTGGTGGTGTTGAGGTGAAGGGCGCTACTATGGGATGGGATCCCATGCTTGGAGAGGCTTCAGCCATGTGCCGAAGGATGGTGGGCAGGCCCCTGTCCTTCTCACTGCCGCCATTCCCACCAGAGGAGAGCCTGGGATCGCCTACCTATACCCCGGACTCCGCTCTCTTGGCCGACCTGAATGAGGAAGCCGCTGCACTCGGTTACAATCATGTGGTTCACTTCGACCCCAGCGTGCAGTTAACTCAGGAGGTGGGTGGTCAGCTGAGAGAGACGGCAATCACTGCGCAGGTGGCTGACGTGATGCTTGAGGAGCGCAGGAATAGCATCATGGAGAGTATCTTCGTGCCTTGCGAGCAGCCACTGCTGGAGGCTCCAGAGGCCAGCAAGGACAAGGGGAAGGCAGGACAAGGCAAGACCGCAAGGAAGGAACCAACCAGGAGGAGCACCAGGCAGCAAGTGATGTCCAACTAAGTGCCAGTCTCCAAGAGGGCCACCCAACGACTCATCAAGGCCTTTGAGGTTGTTGGACCATCAGAGCCAGTGGGGGAGCAGGCCTTGGAGGCGTACATTAGATCTTACGACGCTCCGATGACTGACGAGCGCATCAAGGCGGTGCGCATGCTCACTTCCCTGGACAGCGGCCCGGCGCTCGCTGCAGCAGCTCAGCTTGCGGCTGAGCAGGAGATGGCTGGGGCCGAGGAGGTGGCTGCCTGACTAGGAGAGACAGTCCAACAGCACGTTTTCTAGTTACCATGATTATCAGTACTTTGTTTAGCGTCTGTAGTAGGGAAGTATGTGAGAAACCAGTGGTGACCAATGTAGCAGCATCTCGCCCTGCAAGTATCAGGGGCATATGTATCATTTCGTCGGCAGGAGTGTTAATGCTCCTGCTTGGTGTGTGCGTGAAGCTGGAAGTCTGTGGAGGCAGTAGCCAAGAGGGTCAGTCTAGTAGTCATGAAGGTCAGCCTTGTCTAGGTCAGTTTGGGAGCAAGTTCGATGGCGCACAGGCCTGTTCATGTCGGCATGTGATGTTGTTGTTACCCTATGTTCCTAATGAGTGAAAACTTATCAATATTGTCTTGGAATGTGAGGGGGTTGAATGATGCGGCGCACAGGGAGTTAGTAAGGGAAACAATGGTGTGCGCCAAGCCCTGCGTGGTATGTCTCCAAGAAACCAAGATCAGCTCCATGAGTCGTTCCATCCTAGTGGACACTCTGGGGGAAAGTATGGCAGGTCACTGTACGCTGGACGCATACGGTACCAGAGGGGGCATCCTTGTTGGGTGGGATCAGGAAGCAGTGCAGATAACGGATGTTGAAACCAAGCAGCTCACGGTTACTGCAAGGGTTAGGATGCTGAATACCGGTGCCTGCTTTACGCTAACCACATGTTACGGCCCGGTTGACGATAGAAGGAAAGAGGAATTCCTCCAGGAAATGATCTCCATCAAGCCAACGGCTGGGACACCATGGCTCATCATGGGTGATTTCAACTTGATCTATAAGGCGAGTGACAAGAATAACCTGAACCTCAACCGGAGACTGATGGGCAAATTCAGGGCCACGCTGGATGAATGTGAGTTGATGGAAATCTGCCTCCAAAACCGGAATTTTACTTGGTCTAATGAAAGGGAGAATCCAACGATGGTGCGCCTCGACAGGGCCTTCAGCAACTCTGATTGGGAGCTGCTATTTCCAAACTTTGCTCTGCATGCCCTATCAACCGGTGTGTCTGATCATACTCCTATACTCCTCACCCGTCAGGACACTGTGCCTAGAAAAGCAAGCTTCAGATTCGAAGATCACTGGCTGCATACTGAAGGTTTCAGCGAAGTTGTACAACAGGCTTGGTCCAAGCAGCAATTGGGGTCCGCACTCACTGTGCTCAGGAAGAAGCTGGCCGAGACAGCGCGGGCGCTACGGCAATGGAGCAAGCCACTGTTTAGTAACGTACGCCTACAGCTGCACATTGCAAATGAGGTCATCATGCGCTTAGAAATAGCACAAGAGAGAAGGCAGTTATCTGATGCTGAGATCTCACTGCGTAGCGAGCTCAAAATCAGGGTGCTTAGCCTTGCAGCGGTAGAGAGATCCAGGAGAAGGCAAGCGTCCAGATTCGTTTGGTTGAAGGCAGGGGACGCTTGCACCAAATTCTTTCATCTAAAGATGAGTGCCAGAAGGAGGAGAAAATATATATCATCTCTCAAGCGTAACGACGGCAGCCTGACATGGAACCATGGCGAAAAGGAGGCCGTGCTGAATGGCTATGAGCACTATACAAGAAATACCTAGATTGGAACTGGATCGACCATTCACTGAGGAGGAGGTAGGGCAGGCCATCAAATGCTTGCCAAATGACAAGGCGCCGGGGCCAGATGGCTTCACAAATAATTTCTACAAACGGTGCTGGGAAATCATCAAGTTCGACGTACTTGCCGCCTTTCACAACATGCATATTCTTCACTGTGGAGCCTTGGAGCACATCAATGGTGCTCAAATAGTCCTTCTACCAAAGGCGGATGTGGCATCAGAACTGAAGGATTTCAGGCCGATCAGTCTCATCCATTCCTTCGCCAAACTATTCACCAAGGTGCTGGCTATCAGGCTGGCATACTACATTGATGGTCTAATTGCGCCGGCACAAAGCACTTTTATCAAGAAGCGCTGCATCCAAGACAACTATGTTTATGTCCGAGGCCTGGCCAGGCACTACCACCGAACTAAGACACCTGCATGTCTCCTCAAATTGGATATCAGCAAGGCGTTTGATACAGTCTCATGGGAATATCTACTTGAAATGTTAGTACAAAGAGGGTTCAGCAACCGGTGGACAGGATGGTTAGCGGCCCTCTTCAGGACCTCCTCTTCTGTAGTAATGCTCAATGGTAGCCCGGGCCCAAGCATCAGTCATCAGAGGGGACTGCAGCAGGGAGATCCGTTGTCGCCCTACCTTTTTATTCTTGCAATGGACGTGCTCAACCGGATCTTCGATATTGCAACTGAAGAAGGGAGGTTAACTCCCCTTAGAGGACGCCAAGCCAAGTTGAGACTGTCTTTATATGCAGACGACGCTGTGATCTTCACAAATCCAAAGAGGGAGGACATTAGATGTATCATGCAGATTATGGAGGCTTTTGGGGATGCCACCGGTCTGCGCATTAACATGGCAAAGAGCACGGTGGCCTCGATAAGATGTTCAGGGATTGACATGGACGAGGTGCTCAGGGATTGACATGGACGAGGTGCTCAGGGACTTCTTGGGAGCTAGGGTCCAATTCCCAATCAAATATTTGGGCCTCCCGCTCAATCTAGGGCGGCTGCGTATGGTTCATCTTCAGTACATCCAAGATAGGGCGAAAGGCAAAATAGCCGGCTGGCAGGGGAAGCTGATCACCGTTGCGGGAAGGAAGGAGCTCGTTAGGTCGGTGATTAGTTCACTTCCTGTCTACCTGATAACAGCCATCAAACCCCCGAAAAGGTTCTTAAAAGAGCTAGACAAGTTGAGACGGCGGTTTCTCTAGGCCGGCGACGGACAGCTAACTGGTGGAAAGTGTAAGGTGGCATGGACAAAGGTGTGTACACCTACAGAAAAAGGTGGTCTGGGAATCAAGGATTTAGAAGCTTTCAGCCGATCGCTACGTTTACGATGGTTGTGGTATGCATGGGACGACAGGGACCGTCCCTGGAAGGGTCTGCAGCTGCAAACTGACAACGAAGACAGACGTTTTTTCGACGCTGCAAGCACGGTGGACATCGGTAATGGGCGCAAGGCTTCGTTCTGGACATCAAGATGGCTTAATGGTCAAGCCCCCAGTGACTTGTTCCCGGAACTGTTCAGGCACAGCAAGAGGAAGAACCGCACTGTGGCCGATGCACTGACAGGCAATACGTGGGTAAGAGATATCGATCATGATATGAGTCAGTGAATCATCGAAGAGTACCTCCAACTCTGGGATAAACTAGAACACGTAGTGCTAACACAATCAGATGAAGACAGAATAATCTGGACTCATTCATCCAGTGGTGAATATTCAGCTAAGTCAGCCTATGACCTGCACTTTCATAATCTTGACAGATGTAGTGTGGCTGAACTCATTTGGAAGACCAAGGCACCCCCAAAATGCCGGTTCTTCATCTGGTTGCTCCTCCAGGACA
Organism: Saccharum spontaneum; assembly: GCA_022457205.1. Lineage (NCBI taxonomy): Eukaryota > Viridiplantae > Streptophyta > Magnoliopsida > Poales > Poaceae > Saccharum > Saccharum spontaneum. The sequence goes on from CM039613.1 coordinate 9,178,334, forward strand.
GGTTATGGACAGCAGCAAGGCTGCAGGTGAGCACTGACCGAATGAGTATTTCTGCCAGCTTTGCATTCGTAACCTGGAAACTGCAGACCATCTATTTGTTGAGTGTCCAGTAGTCAAGACTATATGGCACAGACTGGGGCTATGGGTGGGAGCACCGAGTCTGCAGCCTGAAAATTGGGAACTCGTGGACAATGTCAGTGTATGGTTCACTCAGATGATGAACAGATTGCCGTCGCAACTGAAGGAAGGGCTGAGATCTCTGATACTGCTGACCATCTGGGAAATATGGCGTGAAAGGAACGGCAGAATTTTTAAGAAGGAATGTAGACAGGTGCAGAAGATTGTCGAATCCATATATGATGAAGCCAACACATGGGCGCGTGCAGGTAACAAAGGACTGTGTCTCGTATTGCAAATGCAGATCAATGCGCAAGGAAATGGCGCTGGACAAATGCAGATCAATGCGCAAGGAAATGGTGCTGGACAGCCGTCTTCGGCAAATGTCATGGTTGTTTCTCCTTCGTATGTAATTTAGTCTATAAAGTAGCTAGGGGTGGCTTGGACCTCATTTAGTTGAGCTCCGAGCAAAATGGGGGGCGGCGCAGCTTGCGCTAAACAATTGTTGTAATTATATTCTCCATTCTTATCAATGAAAGCCGGTAACGGATCTTTCGAAAAAAAAACTCCATAGACTGGGTAAATGTAGTCGTGAAGCTATTTATAGCTATTGTGCTAAAAAAATATTCCAACAGTTTGTCTATATTGTTTTCTATTTTTCCCAGCTGGACATTCTCATTGGCCATATTTCCCTAGCGAGTCCTGCTTGCTATCTATGTTTTCCAATTTAGCTAAGCTGTTGTAAAACTCTACATTTTAGATGGACTTTCTATTTTACAAAATGGCTAAATCTCACAATTTAGCATCTAATTTTAGCAAGTCTCTTGGAGTAGCTCTTACAACAATACAATATTCGGCTTTTCCTACGCGTAGAAAGGAAGGTAATAATTCAACATGTAGGACTATTGATATTTATTAACTTGTTATTTGTTTTAGTAGCCACCTATTAATTACCTACACCTCTAGTATTACTTAAACTAGGTTGTCATCCCCAGTGATGGTGCCAGAAATATTTGTTGGTACTACCTAGCATTGTTACTAGAATAATACTAAGTAGATGTTTATCATTTTATGTGACTAGAAAGAATATAGAATATGAACGAAAATGATTCTACAAGCGGACAAATAATTATATCATTGTAGTATTTTACCTAAAAGTATTTCAGGTATCGTTATTTATATTTTACTACAGGGAAGGTGTAGCTTTGGACATGTATTGATAACTTATAATATTGATAGAGAAATAAACCATAACAATCTCTCTACTCACACTAGTAGATAACCTACCTTTAGTCCCGGTTCCTAACCCCCTTTACTCCCGGTTTTGGAACCGGGACTACGAAGTCGGGACTAAAGGTCTCGATTTTTAGTCCCGGTTCTGTTTATTGGGTAAAAAAAGATGTATTTGTGGAGATTCGAACCAAGACCTCCCACTTCAGCCCTTGCACGCGTTGCCATCTCAACTCCCACCACACATCTGACTTAGATAAGATACGCTCTTCTTTTAAATTCACTCTGGGGACACCTTTAGTCTGGGTTCGTGTCTAAAACCGGGACTAAAAGTCACACTTTTAGTCCGGGTTCGTGTCTCAAACTGAGACTAAAAGTTTCTCGCACTGACATGCCTTGGTATACCGGGACTAAAGATCCAGTCATCTTTTTAGTTCCGGTCTGGGTTATCAACCGGGACTAAATATCTTTTTGTCCCGGGCGCAGATTTCACCGAGACTATTGCAAATTTTGGACATCGACCAAAGGTCCGTTCTCTAGTAGTGTCATAATAAGGGTAAGTCACAAGATAAATGATATATATGATAACCATTAATCAAGTTCATAATAATGATAAATAAATCTCTCAAAGCACTCCTATCTATAGCATTAGCATGGTCAAGTTAGAATATTAGAGGAATAATTCCTAAGTTATTCTTAATTATAAGTCAAAGCATACGTTGATTAGCGCAATTACTCTTAGTAGTCACTGCTAAAATCACCATTGAATCTACACATAAGGGGCATTACTTTGGGAAGTTCGAGAACAGAGCTTTCCCTTTCTTTACAACCGGGCCCTTCTTCTATGACCTATATTCAGGGAGTGGACTACAAACGACTCAACGGTAGTGTCATACCCGCGATCTACCACATAACCCGGAATATAGAGTGTATTCGCAGGTAAATAATATCTAAGCACCACGCTTATATGATCTCTACCACCCGCTCTGTGATCATTGGAGTGAGCGTTATATGAACTTATGCATAAACACAATGATAAACTAACTATACTAAGCATATAATCAAAGTAGACGATGAACATTGCAACCTTGAACATGAATAAGATGAATACTATATTGTCTTGACAATTGTACCAAAGCATATAAAAATAATGAAGATACAACGAGAGAGGGGTATAAGAATTATACCAAACCAAGCTCTAGACGATGTCAGGAATCCAAGCGAAAATCTGCTTGCCTCCCTCTAGACATAGCCTAACTAGCTAATGCCCTAGAAACTAGAGGAGCTCTGAGGAAATTAGGGTTTCTAGCTCTGGATGACTTGATCTCAAATGACTTGATGCCTCCAGAGGGGGCTGAGGACTATTTATATAGCCCAGGGGTGCAACGTGAGCCCTTAGATCAAACCGACTTGAAGGACGGCGTAGATGCAATCTTAGGAGACGGTAGAGGAATATTCCAGAAGATGCTGATGAGAGGGGCCCATAGGGGGCCGGGTGGCAACATGGTGGGGCCGGGTGGTCCCACCAGGCAGCCTCTCGGGGTCTACCTCGAAGGGTCGCCTCCTGGTGTCCTCTGGAGTCTTTTAGAGTAGTTTTATCGCGGTTAAGTTTAGTTCCTTTTCACGTTTTGATCCCTCTTTCCGGTTTTCTGGAATAACCCTGCTAAAAATATAGATTCACCAAAACTTGTGGAAATTATCAGTTTAAAGTCCTAAGTTTCTACTGGTGATCTATTTCAAGCATCTATTCAAGTTATGTTGACGGTTTATGATGGACAATAACTACCGTCAACAAGGACTTAATTGTAGTTCTGACCTATGTTATTAGTTATGGTTTTGCCATTAGACTCGATGATGCCTTCATGTAGCTTAACGAGATACTAGGATCGGCGGGAGCCAATTGGCCTGAGTACCTCTCACTTTTGGCACTTACTATAATCCGGCAAATTATCATACATTAGAGACGAATTCACTTTTACACAACCTTACAATCATACATTTCAACCATTTCAAAGCCACACAAGGGCCACAAAGAGCCAAGGTATAAATATCCGATGCTAGCATGTGTAGCTAAAACTAGCAACTCTACTCAACTATAAATGCACGAGTGTAGATAGCAAATCAACGGGGCAAGAGGTAGACACAAGATTTATCCCCGAGATTCAATTTCTTGCCAATAATCTATGTCCTCGTTGAGGTGAGTCTCAAAGTAAATGATTTTTGCCCTCTAATAAGTGTCTTAAGCTCGACCCACAACTTGAGTGCCACATGAATCAACTCAAAAAAGAGCACTCCAACTAGCCTCTAGCATTTTGCTAAACTTGCTCTTCATGATCTACCGCTAGGATGAGCATAAGAGCCCCTCACAAATCAATCGGAGGCACCCAACAATCACCAATAGGGTCCTCAACAATCCCCTGCTTCTTGGCCGCGTTGCCTTCGTCTCCTCGGGTATATAGCTGCCAGCCGGGGAAGGGGAGCGGCCAAACCAGCACTCGTTGCCCACAGGAACATCTTCAAGATCGGCTACTTCTAGGCTACTCTTGGAGGTAGGGGCAGCTGTGCCTATTCTCCCTCCATGTAAAAAGGCCCAACGCTTAATTAGTCCGAGGACATGTATGTAAATTTGTGAACCAAATGGGGTAGGGAGGAAGATTGCCTTCTTCCCACCTCCCTTATAAATAAAAACCCAAGGGGCAAGGGCAAACGCGACTCTCTTGATTTTCCCCTAACCTTAATCTTTTGGTTGGTGAGGGTAAGGGTACAAGCAAAGGGCTACAATCCCACATGAAAGGCTACAATCCCACGTGAAATAAAATTGATGTTATGAGGAAGTTACTTTATGAAGAATTAGATAAAATCCTCCTATAGACTGTATATGCTGAAATGATGTAAGTTCCTATTGCTCTCTTCTAATATGTTTGGCTGACAAGAAAAACACTGCTTAGTGAGCTATATAGGTTTTTGCAGCCCCTATAGAATAAATATTCCGCTACTACTTATAATGCAGGTACATAAATTGGTAACAAAAATATCGTTGTTTTTGTACTGGTATGAGTACTTAAGTTAAATTTGAAGGGAGCGAAATGTTTTTAGTTGTCATATTGTACATATTTGTAGAAAAACAAATCCAATGCGGACCACAAATAAGTAAAATTAATTCCACATATTGGAAGGTTTAGGGTTTGTAAGGTTAACTAACATTGCTGGAGGGACCTTGCTAAATATTTTCTGGAAAAGCTCCTCTGATTTTCATGCTGATGCTGCTTCTGTACCAAACATACAATAAACTTGGAAAATAAGTGAATATCGTGCTATTCCATTTGGAGAATGAGCTGTAAGTGAAGAAGTTGTTGCCTTATGAGGAATCTATTAGTAGAGGTTGTTAATCTTAGTTCTTGTTCTTATGGCCTTTCCTGTAATGTCTTGTGTGTAACACTTTTTGCAATGTCCTCATTTTTAGTAGGAATGATTGATCGTGTTCTCAGGGTTTGTGCCAAGGTGTATCCTAAAGATTAAACAGAAGGGATCCCTTACTTTTGAGATGCCCGTGGATCTAAAGGAGGCCCTTGCCTTCATCAGACCACCAAACATTGCAACCTTGCTTTTGAGATGCTCGTGGACCTAAAGGAGGCCCTTGACTTCATCAGACCACCAAACATTACATAGGTGTACCTTCGCACTATCAAAAATTGTTTGAGCCCTTATCTAGACTTTATTTCTATTGCTAGATTTTTGATAAAGTAAGACGTCGTTCAATGGTTGTTTTATCCTGGAACAATTGTTGTATCCTGCTAGTTGTACTGATCTTACTGAGATAATCTTGCCTTCATATTATTCTACATGGCAAGTAAACTTAATAATTTATTTTGTTGAGGCAATGAAACTGAATTGCTATTTTTTGTTTACCTCAGTAACGCTTGAAATCACATTTGCATGAGGTGCCTGTGGTGTCTAATTCTGTTAGTATTAAAAAATGAGATTTATTTTCAAGAAAATAGAGTCAATCGGTGCAGAGTAGAGTTTAAGGAGGAATTTGTTAAAGGCAGTTGGGTATGAATTGTTGTCGGTTTAAGTTTTTGACTTGAAATATGGCTATTTGGTTGATAGCACTATGCTTACATAAACATCAATCAAAGAAAGTGTGTACCTATGTATTGTTATTCATAATGTTTGAATGTATAGTTGCAAGGGAAGTTGCACGTGCAGCTATATCGGCCGCATGGGAGGTTTCTGTGGTGTAAGATGGAGTTGTTTATTTTTTAAATAGAAATTATTTTCAAGAAAATAGAAATATGTTGGTGGAAAGCAGAGGTTAATGATGAACTGGTTAAAGCCAGTAACACATAAATTGTAAATTTGTTACTAGAAACATGTTTTTGGTTGACTGTTAATTTTTTGTGTCTTTAGGAATTGCAAAAGAAAGCAATGAAACTGATGGCACTATGTTTAAATGAATAGTGAACAAAGAAAGTGTGTGATAGCTAAAAGGTCTGTGCTATCTGTGACCCGGTATTCATATGGTCTTGTAGCGTGTTAACTATCATCTATATTTTAATCTGGTTAGAGAAAAGTGAGTGTTAGTGGTGGCATAAGGAAAGGCAATTGTTCCTGCCTTTTTCGCCAATTGGAATTTGAAATGTTGTTTCATCAATACACTCTGTTGTTTGATATACAATTTCACTGATTCGTAATTTGGCCTTGAGTGTTTTGTTCTTTTGTTACTATTCCTGTTGTTGGTACCATAGATATGTGCCCTGTGTATGCTTGGTCAACATATTTCTCATGTGCTATGAAATCATAATCTTTGATGTCAAAATGTCTGTCAAGCAATGTATGAACAATGCCTTCATTGTATAGATATGGTGGAATGCCACAAACAACAATTAGCACTTTCACTTTCCATGATGTTGAAACTGAGCCATACTCATTTGTCCATGGCATGAATTCTAACTGGAAAATGGGTGTTTAGCATGTTGTGTGCAAGCAACCTATGCTGCATTTGTTTTGTTGGTAGCACTGAGAGGAATCAGATTGAAAAGAGCTAACCAATCACAGCTTAGAGCTATGGAAAGCGAAAAAGGTTACCGTCCAACATGTACACTTATACTATATAAGCAAACAACTGAATCACAATATATCAGCTTCCTGTTTGGCTGCTTTGTGATTTCTTACACTTGAGCTTGAGTAGCTTCCACTTGTAATTTTCTGTGCACAAGAATGTAGTTGACTAAATTTGTGCACCTGGAAAATGTGTTTTGGATAGAAAAGTTTTTTTTGCGCTCGTGCACTGCTCACGTCTGCCTTTTCAAGCCATAAGAAGAACGAACATCACCGGCTAGCCTGATGACATGGGAGTTTGGTTATGTGCTAGTATTTGAGAATGATTGCATCCCATTTACTGAACAAGGCGAACCTTTGTCAGAAGACGAAACAATTCGGGAAACAAAGGCCAACACTGGTAATGAGAATTGAGAACGTAGCTCAAAGTGCACATCCTCCGGTAGAGATTCCCCATAATCATGTGCACGCTTCAAGTTCTAAGGTGGAAGAAGCAAACGTTGACCAGTCTCATTTTCTGATTGGTTGATGCGAGGATTAGTCATGGTCATCCTCTCATTTGTACGCACTAATAGAACTGGCATTGTAAAATGTAAATACACTTTTGGAGTAATTGCCGCAGCATAGCTGTGATGTGCTGCTGGTGTTAAGAGTTTGTACTATTAAGAATTTGTACTATGTAACTTTTGTTTCCTAATAATTCCTTGGCTGTTGCCTCTTATTTATATGATTGACCGTTTAAGGAGTGATTAACTATTTAAGTGTCAATTGATATACCAGTTTTGAGCAGTGATTCAATGTTATCACATTGTAACCCTGAATTTTTCGTTCTCTTGTACTGCAACCAGCTCTACCATTATGGGAATTTGATTGCTTTCTCACTAACTCAAGTCATCCTGCTGTTTAGCAACCTTTTTGGTCATACAAAGTTAAAGATTGTCTTTCAGAGATGAAAAATTAAACAAAGATGGTGACTGCCAATGGCAGTGGTACAAAATCCATGGAAAGCATATGTAAATGATTCATTTTCAGTGGATGCCAATGATAGTGGTACAAAATCCATGGGATGATACACTATGCTCCTTGCATAGAATTCAAAAAAATACCTTCATTTCAAATTGTCAGCTCGAGTATTTGTATTATGAACCAGACTTTTAAAAAATTCACACCAAAGGAAAAGAAAGAGCTGATTACACATTCTAAATTTGGAGTGATGTTAACTGCCAAACCCTATCCAACAAAATATGATTATGAGGTATCATTTGTTTTAAAGACAGCTTCCGAGGTATCATCCTATGCTGCACTCTTCATAGACTAGTTCAGATTCTCGGTGAAGGCGAAAAATAATGAGCTGACATGTTACTTCTCCAATGATTCTATCAATAAAACTAGGATATCCTTACTCTTTCATGCTTTAATGACCTGCAATCAATTGAGACAAATTCTCAATATGAAAACCTATCAGATCTCATAGCTGCTAGGGCAGCAAACAGATGTTAGTGTGAAAAACATATTAGAGCCCATACTGATGATGATGTCGGTGCGTTAATAGCAAGGATGTTATCATAGCAGTACTATAAGCGTCATCTCCAAGTGAAAGTGCAGTAGTTGAGCTAACCATCATGCTGAATTTTGTACTGGTTCCGTAGTACCATGTTTTAAAATAAAACAATGTACCCATGATATATCGAAAATAAAAATGGAAACATGATTATGAAGCCTATGTTCGCCTACATGGCCGTGTAGGCCGTTTACACGGCATGTAAACGCTACTCGATGGGTAACCGTGTAGGCCGATTAGCCGTGTAAAGCCGTGCAAAACCGTTTTGACAGTTTAAAAGGCCGTTTAAACGGCCGTGTATACCGATTTTTTGCTAAACGATGGGTAACCGACCGTTTAACGTTTAACGTTTAGGCTAACTAATAGCAAATAAATCTGAAAGTTGCACCTAACAAGATTGATGTATAATAGCAGGTCATGTTCACAAAATCTAGAAATTCCTTAGGGCTTGTTTGGTTCCTCAGGAATAGAGCCTTGGACTAATTCCTAGTTGGATTGTTTCACAAATTTGTACGTACTAATCTTGAGAAGATGAAATTGTTCCCGGTCCATTCCAAGGAAACCGAACCGACCCTTAAAGAGAAGATGTAGACATTACCTTTTCGGTCGTCCACCATCTTCAAGCTCGGCAGCACCAGCTCCGGCGTGGTGAGTGCCATGGCGGAAAACCACAAAACTGTCAGCTAACCAGAACGGATCTGTGCAGGATCTAGTCAATGCTTGGAGGGGTACCTTGGTCGAGGCCCGACTGTGATGGCCAAGGCCCGCGCAGCGGTGCAAAGCTGCTCAATGCGTTGGGCTCCAAGCTCCACCCGGACAAGGATGAAGAGGAGCGGAACAAGTCGGATCGGACGGCAGGGGCCAGGAGGAGGAAGAAAGATTCGATGCCTAATGGCTAATGGTTTTTAGCGCGAAAAAAAACCTGCACTCGTTGATAGATCATGGATGTGTGTGTGCCGGTGTGCGCGGGGCGCGGCTGTCCGTGTCACCACTCACCTTTGAACCCGGTCACTTGCCGAAGCAAAGCGGCGCTGCTTTGGTCAAACCAAGCTACGACGCTTGTTTCATTCATGGCACGTAAGAAAAGGGTTGTGCGTAGGCTCTCTAATCGCTTATATTACCCAGAGGCGGAAAAAAACAATTATCAGAGAAAGGTTTATTTCTATCAAAGCACGTTGTAGTTATGACAAATCAGCGGATAAGTCTCTCGAAAGAAGCCCTACCAAACATCTCCTAAATAATAATCCTGTCCTCTTATTAGTCTATTTGTCCTAGGAAGTTATGTCGCCACTATTCACACCATACTTTGAACCTATTTGTTAGTTCAACTTCATTCAATCCTAGCGTGATCGTGACCATCTCCTTTGTGCCGAGTAAGAGTCCCCAGCCGTCGTAAGTATCTATACCTTTATTTTTATATATAAGTAACGAGCAAAATTTCTAAAGGCTCGTTTGGATTCTTAGAATTGAATTTATTATAATAATCATAATTGAGACATATATTAATTAAGCTAATATGGTTACATATAGATTATATTTGTATATTATTGTTGGCTATACGAGAGAGATACTTATGTGTTACATTTCTACTGTAGGAGAGCGGGATGAATAACGTATTATAAGTTGCAAAGTAGAAACATAGAATGGTGATATATAGAATCAGTTTCCATCTCACGCCCTATAAATTTAGGATAGACTTACATGTGAATTTTAAAAAATAGTGGAATGCTAAATTCTAAACTAAATAGCCTAATTTATTAAGTAGATTTCAATTTCTCCAAATGAAAGAATCCAAACGGCCTCTAACCGTATATCTTTCCCATAATTTCATCCTTCACTCTATCGTGAGTCTGTATGTCCTTCCACACCCTTGAGCATAAGAGTCTTATCCAATTTTACTATTATAAAAGTAATATGACGAATTAGAGATAAAAGTCCTAACGATCCAATGTCCGATGTGTGACTTGAACTCACGATCATATTTATATATAGGAGTTAGAACAGTGCGCGTCCATTTATATAGTAGAGGTGTGATTCTAAAAATATATTAGAACAGATGACATAATCCGTACATTTAACTAATGATGATAAAAAAGATAAAATTTCCCCATAATTTTTTCATTTGTCAGCCTATCCTACCACGTACCTCACTCTCCCCTCTCTGCATCTCACCATTATCATTCACACGTTTGTAGTTCAAATTCAATATGAGACCCCATTTCTAATCCAAAACCAAACCACGTTGCCAACAGGGTGTCTATCCACACCGTGGAGTCAAGTTTTAAGATGTACTAAAATAGATGACGTGATTTCCCTAAGAAAAAAAAATAGTTGACGCGATTGATGCATAAATCCGTGAAGTTGTCGAGTGACTGCGCACCATGTTGGCACGTCTATACCTAATATTTAAAAGGGAAAATTTCTGTGATTTTTTTGTTTCCGCTTCTGTCTGCCTAATATTTAAAAAGTTTTTTTCTACCTCCCCTCTAACTAATCCTCCTGCCTGACTTGTACACGGTAAAGACCAGATCAACTAAAATTGAGACCAAATCGAAATTCGAAACCACCATGAACAACTCGACCGAATCGAATCAAAATAGACCAAATCAAAATTCAAAACCACCATGGACAACTAGAGAAAAACGAATCAAAACATATCGAGACATAAATTATTTAATGAAGCAAGGCGGTGGGTAGAAATCAAATTTGAGCCGATAACAAATTAAAAATCCCTAGATTGCCTAATAGGGGAGGAGGATCCACCTAGGAGATGACATGCGGGAGTTCTCCATGCGCGAGCGAAACGGTGGCGGCCTCCCACGACAGCCACTCACGACGAACAACGGTGGCATCCTACGATGAATGGCGTCGACCTCTCGTCCTCCCGTGAGTAGACAGCAATAGTGGCCTCCCGCGAGCAAACGATGACAAAGGTTTCCCTCAGGGATGAGAAGCCAAATCGGAGCTCCATTGATGCTTGAGCTACGCCGGAGGAAGCAGAGCAGTGTGGGTGGCACCGGGACCGGGAGTAGGAGGCGGCAGCGACGGAGTGGGGGGCAAAATGTAGCGCACCCGAGCGGGGAAGCTACTTGTGGAGGAGCGGAGGCGGAGCAGAGGTGCGGATGGCGAAGTTGTTGGGGCGCTACAGGATGGTCGCAGTCGCCGTTGCGGGAGGCTTGCTGGTGGAGGCGAGGCGGAGTCGCGAGCACGGATGGAGTGGTTTTGAGCGAGGCAATGTTCCTTTGCAGCTTGGAGAACGAAGGCAGGAGGTTGGCGGCGTGCCTCTCCGTGTCTCCTTCGTTTCATGAGTTCCCGGCGTGCGTGGCATGCTTGGGCTAGGGCAAAGGCCCAATATCTACAAGGCTGGCCCAGTGGCCAATAAGTACCTATGTAATTTCTTTTGTTTTTATGTAAGGTTAAATTTTGTGTATTTATGTTATATAAGCAAAAAGACTAGAATATATTGAATAAATCTAGAATGCTACGGAAAATCCGGAATGGTACGCCGGAATACACCGGTACCGAAACATGTCATTCCAAACGCTAAATCCGGATGGTCAGCAAAATGGAATTGATAAGTATGATCCTGACGGAGCCGATAGGAAGTTTGAATCGAAAGGATTGTTAAGGTTTGGAAATAGAAAAAGAAATTTGATGTCCGTTAGAACATATTTTTCTTCCGTTGCAACGCACGGGCATATTTGCTAGTTGTAACTTAATAACGCCTTTTTTCTGTTTTTTTTAGGAACCAATAACGCCTTTTTTTCTACCTTGCGTAATTTTCAACAAAAAAAATAAACATCGCATTGAGTAGAAACAGGCCCAACTCGAGAGGAGAGGCCAAATGGGTCCAGCCGGTCCAGTTCATCCGCATATTCTGGCCGACGCGTGGGGCCCTGGCACGCGTGGATACCACGCAAATATGGCGGTCCGCTCGCCGACCCGGGTCACTGCGCGGTGGGCCCCGCCAGTGGTGTGGGTGGGATTCGGTTCCTCCGTTGCGTTGCTTCCTTTCCTTTCCTCCCTCCCACGCGCTCGCGACGCGCAAAGTCGGAGGCGGCAACCGCCTGCCCCGGGCCCGCATGGCAGCGGCGCGGCGCCTGCAGGTCAAAGCCTATCCGCCCGCGAATAGCTCCTCCCCGGGCCCGCATGTCAGCCTGACTCGCCGCCACGCGTTTTCCCCCACCCGAATCCATCCGCCGCGTTGCGTTGCCTCCGTCTCCTCGGCTATATAGCCGCCAGCCGGGGATGGGAACGGCCAAACCCACAGGAACATCGCCGCCCGAGATCGGCTACTACTTCTGGCCGGCGCCGGAGTTCGCGTCCTCGTTCGGTATGCCCAACTCTCCTCCCACCTTCTTGTCTCTCTATATTATACCTGCGCGTGTCTCGGTTAGATTTTTTTTGGTTCCACAAGTTTAGGGATACATGAATATACATGTGGTGTGTGTAGATCGATGATTTTTGCTTGTTATCATGGTGCTTGAGTTCTGTGGTTGGTGTGTGATCTGTCGATCTGGAGTGCGTGGCTGTACTTGTAACTTGTAAGGATCCTCCTCCCCTGTTTGATCGAGGTGGAGAAGGGGAATTTATCGTGCATAGGGCATTTTGTGGATCCAGCAATGATTAGGGTGGAAGATTTAATAATAAATTAAAATGTTTTAGGGTTGGAATTTGGGCAACCAGTAGATCCTAGTACTTTTGGTGGCGAAAAAGGCAACGCTTAGGGTCTGTTCTGCTTGCCAATACAGAGTATGTAGAACATGTATATTCAGTTATCTAAGGCCGATACAGTAGCATGCTGAAGTGATGTGCAGTAGGAAATTGGAATGATTGATACTCGATCATTATGATAGACATGCAATTCCATTTGTAATTCTTTTTATAGGAATCGTTTGGCTTGCGTGTTGCAATGCACAATTAGCTACTAGTATGTCTTAGACGCATCGTTTTTTCTTCCTTCAGCAATTATACACAGCAGTCTTTTTTTAGCTGCTCTGTTTTAGCATTCTTCTGATCCCCACTAAGCTTGGATCACAAGTTGTGTAAGGAGAGGGCAGTAGAACTGTAGAAGCGGTATTCAGATAGAAACAACCTTTTTATTTTTTCTACGCGTTTCTGTTCATTGAATGCAGTGTATGGATCCAAAATGTTCTTGTGGAGAGGAAAGGCCAAACTTCATTAATAAAACTGACTTCATCTAGAAAAGATGTTCTTACAGTATTACTACATTCATCCTGTTACAATATACTAGTATACCGTTCGATTTCATCAGTACACTACCACATCCAAACTAAAGCTAGTCTACTTTTGTCCCTGCATCACCTGTTTCATTGCCGTGCATTCTGTTGCTGATATATTGAATTTACTGAATTTACTCACTCCATTCTTCCATCTTGTTTCAGTCTGCATTCATCTTGTTTCAAAATACACTTCAGCTGGCTCACAGTTTGATATATATACTCTTGCATGTTCTTTCTTCAGGTGACTTGGGGAGACAATGGGAGGAGGGAAGGACAAGCATGACGAGAGCGACAAGGGGCTCTTCTCAAACATGATGCACGGCGTTGCCGGTGGCCATGGGTACCCCCACCAGGGATACCCTCCGCAGGGCTACCCGCCACCACCAGGAGCATACCCGCCTCCCCCAGGGGCGTATCCTCCTCCGCCAGGGGCATACCCACCTCCCCCTGGGGCGTACCCACCACAACATGGGTACCCTCAGCCGGGTGGCTACCCACCGCAAGGTGGATATCCTCCTGCAGGCTACCCCGGCTCATCTCACCAGGGTATGATCTTCTCTTCAGTTCTATACTAATCTTTTAAAGTAGATTGTGATCAGAATGGCTAGTAGTAGCATCGGTACTGACTCAACATGGTGTGAATTTTATATGCTTTGCCTTCTAGATCATAGAGACTTGGCCATAACAATAGCTAGCACAGCAAAAGGAACAGCCATGAGAGTATCTAATTTGTCCAACTCCAGCAAATACTTGTGCCTTTTCTATTTACAAATAATAATGATATTTAAACAGTTTATTGAGGACTTTGAGATTGCAGAACTGTACTTTCTCATACACTTGCACTAACATTATAACCTGATCTCGTTGTAATGTTGGAAATTGGTATTTCTGTTCCACTGATCCAGTAAAATGTTGGAGCTCATTTCATGCTAATGTCTCTTGTGATTTCAGGTTATGGAAGCAGCCACGGTGGGAGCCACATGGGGATGGGGACAGTTCTAGCTGGAGGTGCCGCCGCAGCCGCCGCTGCTTACGGAGCACACAAGCTTTCTCATGGCCATAGCGGACACGGTGGACATGGGGTCTTTGGAGGCTATGGTCATGGTGGTTACGGCCATGGCTACGGTGGCCACGGCAAGTTCAAGCATGGTCACGGCCACCACGGCAAGTTCAAGCACGGTCACGGCAAGTTCAAGCATGGCAAGCATGGGCACGGCATGTTCGGTGGCAAGTTCAAGAAGTGGAAGTGATGTTTCTCTCCATGGTTGAATCATAACTGAACTCGTATGCAGGCTTCCAGCACATCTGTTGCCTGGAACGCCTTTGCAGTGTATTTAGCAGGGTGATCGCTTACTCATCCTTCATCTATATTTGCAGTAATCTAGCTTGTGGCGAGTGACATGATTGCTAATAAGTGACATAATAACCATTTGCTGTCTTGCTGGTACGCTGTACTATGTTGATGTTGTGGATGAAGCGCTCTGAGCCTCAGAAGATTATATCCTGTGTGTTGGAATGGTCGTACCCTGCGTTTACCCTGCTCATGCAGGCACTGAATGTTTCTGTTGCCAGTAATTCATTGCTGAAGTTGTTCTCTTGGTACTTGTTGCTGGTGTCCGAAAAGATGTGCGAATATTATGCGCTGATAAGATCAACTGTTTCTGTGCTTGAAATGCTGAATAGTAGATGTCAGGGTTTAGAGAGTACGATTATGAGTGAATAAGAGCATCTTTAGCCGTCTCTCTTTTCTCACCTCAATGAGAAAAAACTGTTATTTTAAAGTTCTTGTAGCTCCAGCGGCTCCTCAAATCCAACCCTAATAAGAAAAAAAAAATTCACTCTCTCAAATCATAACCTCCCATCCCTCAAATAAAGGGTAGATCTTTACTCTCTAAATTCACTATTTTTCTCATTGGGGTTTGGATTTTCTCGTTTTGGTGGAGAGAAGACCTTTAAAATCTCAAAACACGTTTTGCGTCTCCCCAATAACTAGTTTTTGAGGTTGGAGTTTTCTCCTACTTCTGGAGACGTTCTAAGTATATGTATCATGTATGTGTGTCCGTATATGTTGTATGTATATGTGTGCCGGGTGAGAAAAAGGAACGGCTGCTTCCATGCTTCCCACACCCCTCCACGCCTGCTGCACCGCTCCCCTCCATGCACGGTGCCCTTGGCAAGTGGCTCACATTACAATGTGCACAACATCCCTGATATACTTCTGAAATATCCAACTGAAACAATTGCAACTTACATACGAAACAGCTGAAACATTCAAAACATGTGCCTGACACATGCAAAAACACATGGAAAAACAATTGCAAACATATGCAATATCCAAATAAAACATTTGCAACATATGTGTGAAACATATGCAACATCCAGATAAACACGCTTGCAACATATGTCTAAAAAACCGATGAAACATTGGGAACAAACACTTGCAACATACGTGTACAATCATTGCAACATATGCAATATCCCGATCTATTTTTGCAACATCCGCATAAAAACAATTGAAACATACCTACAAAACATGTGAAACACTGAAACATACGCTTGCAACATGGTGGAGCCCGGGCCCGGGCAATTCTAGCCGTCGAGGTCGGAGCGGGCGCCGCGTGAGCACCACCACCACCACCATCGCTAGCAGCACCGGGCTTGGCTCGGCCGGGCGGGCGGCGCGCGTGATGGGCGGGAGCAAGCGACATAGGATGGGCGAGTGTGACGGGCGGGAGCGAGCTGGATGGGCGCGTGGCAGCAGCGAGCTGGAGTGGACGCACGGCGCCCGAACGGGAAGGCGGCGGCTGGAGAAGGCCGCCGCATTGGAGATGGCCGGCGGTGGGTGGACGACGTGGTGGATGCGCCCACCGCGGTCGGAAGAGGCTCGTTGGGCCCGATCATTGGGCAGGCTTAGGAATGAGCCGTCGGAGAGAACCCTGTTAGCATTATCAAAAAAGAACAAGAACAGCCAAATTTTACTTTCGTTCCTCTCTAGTTTCTCCTTTTCTTCTCGAACCCTATCTTTTCGTCCTCATCCCCAATTTCTAGTCGATTTAAGCCCAATTTCTAGTCGATTTATTACTCAGATCTTTTTGTGAAAAAGCTACTCCGTCACATCAAAATTCAAATGCAATTATCAGCACCGAAAGTAGCCATTTTCGACTTGGCACACGAACGGGTAGGCATGTTCGGCACACCTACCAGACACAGGATGGTGGGTGTCGCGACTCGCGAGCATGGTTGTCAAGAATCTTGATCTCATCCGATGCGATGCGATCTTACCAAGTCAAAACAATATTGGTCCTACTATATGTTCGTACTATTTCTAATCTAAATTTTATAATTTCCAAAGTTTGTGTGTGTTAATTGACGCAGAAATGTGCGACACAGGGCTTTTAATTTGTGAAGTTAAAAACCATTATTCTTGCTCAAGGTCTGCATCACTTTAGGATTCCTCGCACGTGTCGCGTGTGACTGCCTTCTTCTGTACTACTCCCTTCGTCCCAGCGTAGCGGACGTTCTGACGTTCGAATTTTGTCTCGCAATGTTTGACGTTTTAGGTTGTGTTTAGTTGCCTGTAAAATTTTTAGAAGCACAATAACTCTTTTGTTTGTATTTAGCAATTAATGTTCAATTATGGACTAATTAGGTTCTAAAGATTCATATCGTGATTTACAATTAAACTATGTAATTAGTTATTTTTTACCTATATTTAATGCTTCGTGCATGCGTCTAAAGATTCGATATGATGGGGAATCTTGTAAAATTTTTTAAATTTTGAAGCAACTGAACACGTTAGGCCTTGTTTAGATACTCAAATTCACCCCAAATTTTACTATGCAAAAAGAAGATTCCCCATCACATCAAAATGTCGGCACATATATGGAGTACTAAATGTAGATGAAATCAAAAACTAATTGCACAGTTTTGTTGTACTTTGCGAGACGAATATTTTAAACCTAATTAATCAATATTTGGATAATTATTACCAAATAAAAACAAAATTGCTACAGTGTGACGGGACATTTACTATACAAAGTTGGCTTCCCAAATTTGGGATCTAAACAAGGCCTTAGTTCCTCCAAAAATGCACTATACAAAAAAAGATTCTCCATCACATCAAACTTACGATACGTGCATGGAGTACTAAATGTAGATGAAATCAAAAACTAATTATACAGCTTGGTTGTACTTTACGAGACGAACGTTTTGAACCTAATTAGTCAACGGTTGGACACTATTTACCAAATAAAGTCAAAACATGCTACAGTGTATTTTTCCCCTTTTCAGGAAACTAAACACAGCCTTAGCCTAAAACGTAGGTCCACACTAGCCCATCAATCATCTATCGCCCATCACTTTACGTCCACAAGCCTGAATGTTAGGCCTCGTTTAGATGGCAAACTTTGGAGGCAAAGTTTGCATAGTAAGTGTCCCGTTACACTGTAGCAATTTTATTTTTATTTGGTAATAATTGTCAAAATATTGATTAATTAGACTTAAAATGTTCGTCTCGCAAAGTACAACAAAACTGTGTAATTAGTTTTTGATTTCATCTATATTTAGTACTCCATATATGTGCCGACATTTTGATGTGACGGGGAATAGGAATTCTACATAGTGAATTTGGGAGGCAAACTTTAGAATCTAAACAAGGCCTTAATAGGAAAATGAAAAAAAGTACCGTGTTGGATGCCGGAACCGTGAAGGAGCTAGGCCGCGTTGGATGCTGGAGCCGTGAAGGAGCTAGGCCTGGAACGGAAACAGAACAATAAATGTGCATGTCATTTCAAACTATCAGCGGCTGTGATGATTGTTTTATAGGGATACAAGAGTCTTTTATCCTCGACCTTGGTTACCGGTTCTAATTCCAGAACGTCAAACATTTTGGGACGGACGGAGGATGTATATATCCATTGTGATATTTTTGTGAGCCAAAACAAGGTGAACTGGAGCACGAATCCGACGACGGCCGCCGAGAGCTGCAGAACGGCCGGCGGCGCGGTGGCGGCCCCGGCTTGACGAGGCACAGGATCTCGCTGCCGATGCCTTGGTCAGAGCCACTGAAGTCTCCGGCCGAGGGGAGAGTTCTGGATAAACGTTTTTTCATGCTTTGCGCGAGCGTTTTTTTTTAACCATTTTCATGCTTTGCGCGAGCAGTAGGCCCAGCATGGCCCAAACGTCTCTCTCTTTGTTGCTTCTTTAACAGGCCCCATCTAGAACAAGGGTACAGTTCCTGTCGGGTCGGCTCGCAAAAAAAAAAAAAGGTTCTGTCGGGCCTGATAATGCTGGCACAATTAAGGATACCATGCATTTTTTTTTTTACTTTCCTCTCAAAAATGGAAATGCTACGTACAGGATGTCCATTCGTCCGAACGACTCATGTGGACATGTATAACTGCCCAATAAACCTTTGTTCCGCTCGTTTTTTATTACGGTATCCGCGTCCGTCTCTTCCGTTGCGTCGGTTGGATAAGGAAAGGAGAAGGAGACGAGAGACCTACTCCGCACGTCGATGGGTGACCCGCTTGCTCCTGCTCCGCTGGCCGCCTAGCTGCTCCTGCTCTGCGGCCCGCTCAACCGTCGACGGTCACCCCGCACTGCTCCTTCCCCTGCTCCACCGCGCCGCCTTGCTGCTTCTGCTCTGCGGCCTGCTTCGCCTGACGGCGTGGACACCGCCACGCCAACATGTGGCGACCGCTCCCTCGGCCGCCAGCTAGTCACTGAGGCGGCTACGTAAGATGCAAGTGTTTTTATAAGGATGTTGCAAAAATAGATCGGGACGTTGCACATGTTGCAATGGGCTATACACGTATGTAGTGTATGTTTCAAATATTTCATCTGTTTCAGACGTATGATGCAAATGTTTCATTTGGATGTTGCAAAATTAGACCGAGATGTTGCATATCCGGGATATTCTTCTTACTTTTGAAATTCATTCCGTTACTATACTATGGTTATGTAATTAATGATTAAACCTGCAAGTTACTCCTAGGATTACCATCAGCTATGTGAACGCTAGAATCTGTCCCATCGGCTAAGAACTTTTGCCACTAATTCCTAGGATTCAGGGTAGCCTTTCACGAAATTTAATGGAACCATTTTAGTCAAGGAAAATTCCAAATTACTCCTCTAAATCTGGGCGACGTCTAGATAACACACTAAAGTAATATTTGATTTGGTTTATTTACTCCCTGAAGTCCTGAACTGTGTCAGTTGGTCTGATTTACTTTTTAATATTTTTTCTTTTTTTTCACCATGTTCAAGTTAAATTTTTATTTCAAATTTGTGAGGTGATACCTAACACCATAAGTTATGTTTGAAAAATGCATCATAAATTTGTATCATTACTTTTACAGGTTAGGACATCTAACAACAAATTAACACTAGATATAGAAATTGTACGAAACATAATTATGAAAAAAAATTACGTTTCGAAATAAGTTGTGATGTTCGCTAGCGCTTTTCTAATTTTGAAATTAAAACTCAACTTGTGTATGGAGAAAAAAATAACTTTCGCGAATGGGTGAATGGTATTGTGGACCAACTTAAAAAGTTAGTGAACTAAATCGAACCAAATGTTAGTCTAAGAAGTTATTTGGACATTGGCCAAATTTGAGGGAGTAATTTGGCCTTTTTCTTTTTGAGTAATGTACCGAAGGTTTTAACATGCGGCATTGCTTCACCAGACTTTCGCCCGTAGGAGTCGTCTGGGCGGTGTCTCAATCCCCATGTGGCTAATCATCCTGTCGAACCAACTACTAATCATTGTCTTGGTAAAGCTACTGCATGCCTCACCAACTAGCTAACCGGACGCGAGCCCCTCCTTGGGCGGATTTCTCCTTTTGTTTAGCCTACGGGGTATTAACAACCATTTTCAAATGTTGTTCCCCTCTGAAGGGCAAGTTCTTACACGTTACTCATCCATGCGTCACTAGAAACACCACTTCCCGTTTGATTTGCATGTTGGATACCGAGATTGAAATTCAGAAAGGTTCTTGGAGTAACTCTTAGAGCATCTCCAAGAGTTTCAAAAACTCACTCCCAATCTTGACTTTTTTGCAAGATTGAAGAAAATCTGCTCTCCAACAACTCCCTATCTCAACTCTCAATCTTTCCACACATGGGAAAATCGATCCAATCGTGCGGAAATATAGGCGCACGTATCGATGAGCCAATCTAGAAGTAGAAGGATGTGGGAAGAATAAGGAGTTGGACAGGATTCCCAATGCAAATGTAGAAGAGGAAAAAGTATAATAGTGGTTGGAATGATTTATAAATAGTTCGAGATTCCTGATGTAATTTTTTTCAATATTTTAGGAGTGAGATTTTAAAAATTATTAGATAAACCCAACAAATATGCTCATAATATTTTTTAGCCACTTGTAAAACTTTTTGATTTACTAATTATTTTTTGGGAACTATTGGGGATGCCCTGGTTAGCTGAGTGGGTTCTACATGCTATACACATTGGTCTCTAAGTAAAGATATCAAGATCGAATTTTTTGAGAGGCTCTTGGTGTAGCTTTTAGATGGTTAGCTAAGTGGGTTCTAGATGCAATACACATGGGTCAAGCCTTAAATTTGACACCATATGTCTCATTATTGTGGGCTATTTGCCCTCGTGATAGCGCGTGTATTCGTATCTAGAAAAATAAGATCTTTATACATAACAATTAATACTAATATATAGGTCTACACTACTCTAGGTCAAGGTCAAGGTCAAGGTCAAGCATAATCACAAAACAACCACGGCGTGGTTGTCCCCAGTTGCTGTGAGATTTCTCATCATATTCTTCTCCAGCGGAGGAGGATAAAAAGGAGATTTTATTTTACTGTGCTGAGATTTGTGTTCGGTACGGGTTATATTTTAGTTGCCCAAGCTTATCTTTTCTGGTATCTAATGCCATTACCATAATATGAGCACCAAATAAAAAAATGCAATAATTAACTCCACCAGTGATAATCAGAACATTCAGAACAAAACGAAACAGGCAAACTACCCCGGGTATTGATGCGGCCGATAAATGTTTCTCTTGTGCATTAATTGCTGATTCAGCCCAAATCGGCTTATTCCCTCCATCATCCCCTCGTGCGAGCATTTCTTACCATCCACTACAAAGCTGGAGTATTGTTTGATGACATACGAGAATCAAGGGAAAGGGCTTTGGACTGGCCTAGACATTCCGTGTGGTAACATAGACATAGATTTTTTTTATGGCAGTGCTAGCGCCCGAACGTCTGGACAGACGCTCGTGCACTGCACTCCGTTTTCACGCACTCCACATGTGGCCCGCGCCGCCCGAGCGACAAGAGGGGAAGGGGGCGGTGCCTCCAATTTGGAAGGAGAACATACCGAGACGATGCAGTAGAAGACGAATAGAAGAGATGTAACACATAATCTGCTTTCGAAACATCCAAATACAAAGTTGCAACATATGTCTGAAGGCATACGAAACACTTGAAACATACTTCTGAAACACTTGAAAAAACATCTGAAAACATTTGAAAACCATTGCAACCATACGCAATATCCAGATAAGACACATACAACATATGTGTGAAACATATGCAACATTCAGATAAACACACTTGCAACATGCGTCCGGAAAACACAGATAAAAGATTGGTAACAGACCTTTGCAACATACATGTACAACTATTGCAACATATGCAACATCCTGATCTACTTTTGTAATATCCATCTGAAACACTTGCAACATACCTCTAAAACATCTGAAACACTCGAAACATACACTTGCAACATGCACTTTCAGCAAAACATGACTGTTAGGCGGGCGGACCACGGCATAGCAGGATCCCGGCTGTGCGGTCGCATTGGAGAAGGAGGATGGTAGCGGGCGGGCGGTTGTGCGGCACCTGGCGATAGGGCACGATAGGGCGCACGCGGTGCCTGCGGTGGAGGCGACAGCAACAGTTGGGTGGTGCGGCCTAGTGCGGCGAGCACGCTGCGGCGGTATGGTCGTGGGGGAGCACGCCGTGGCGGTAAGGGCGCGGCGACGGTGGAGAGGAAGGTCGGCGGGAGGTGTGCGGGAGCCGCGGCTGAGCCAGTTGTGGAGCGGATGCGTAATTTTTTTTAATCTGCGGTGGCTGGAGGGGAGCGGAGGGAGCAGATAGGAATGACAGCTTCTAGATGTCAGGTCCACCAACGGGGGCGTTCAGCGCGGATGGACGTTTGACTCCCAGCATTACTCCCTCAGTCCAGAAAAAGAACCTGGACACACGCAAAGCTAGAATTGTGTTTTTTTAACGGAGGGAGTACTGTTTTTTATATGCATGAACAGTGGTCATAGTTGGGAAAGGAGACATGGAAAAATTCTGGTTATTGTCAGAAATATTGCACCAAATCTATATACTTTTTTTTGGAACACCAAATCTATATATTAAAGCAATAAGAAAGAACATAACAGTTCAAGAAGATCCCAATAGCAACAGATGGGTTAGACACGTGCTGCCTATCGCGCGTCGGACAATGAGATTAAAGAATATATAGAATTATGGGAAACATAGGAATGCACATGATGTCCTGATTTGTGAACACCATACGTGATGACGTTCTCCAAATGTTTTCAAATTTTTACCACCGCATATGCATGTGATATCACGAGATCTCGCCAAGTTTCATGATTTTCGAGATTCGTTTGAATTTTATAGAATTAAATAACCACTCGCACGCAAGTTCGCAACGTTGCCCCGTGAGCACGTTGATCGAAATTTGGAGACAGTTCCTAGATTTAGCATAAAGTGACACTAACAAACAAGAATAACATTTTTGGAATGGATCAAAACTAACCTGTAGTTCAAACCTACATTTTTCGGAAAATTGCAAGAAAACGAAATAAAGCGAAGAAATATAGCAAACAACAATGAAATTGTGTCAAATTTGAACATGTTATTCATGGTACAAATACAAATCTAAGAAAAAAAGTTGATGGCAAAAAACAAAAAAAAAATATTTTGCCGAGTGCCAAGGTTTGGCACTCGGCAAAGTGAATATTTTGCCGAGTGCTAACCCTAGGCACTCGGCAAAGCCAGAACAGGATTTTTTTAATTTTTTATTTCGCCGAGTGCCAAACAGAAGGCACTCTACAAAATACTTTCTTTGCCGAGTGCCCCAGATC
Organism: Saccharum spontaneum; assembly: GCA_022457205.1. NCBI lineage: Eukaryota > Viridiplantae > Streptophyta > Magnoliopsida > Poales > Poaceae > Saccharum > Saccharum spontaneum. The sequence continues at coordinate 9,201,688 of CM039613.1, forward strand.
TGGCACTCGCAAAGAGGTTTGAAATATAAAAAAACCCGGACACACGCACACACACCACACACACACCACACACGCACACACACGCGCGTGCGCCCGCCCCGCCGCTGCGCCGTAGCCGCTGCGCCGCCGCCGCCGGCTCCCCGGCCCACGCGCCCGGCCCCGCGCCCGCCGCGCCCGTAGTAGGAAGGAGGAGGAGGTAGGAGGAAGATGAGGAAGGAAAGGAGGAAGGAGAAGAAGGGGAGGAGGAAGAAGAAGAAAGAGAAGGGAGGAGGAGGAGAGGAAGGAGAAGGGAGGAGAAGGAGGCAGGGGAGAAGAGAGGAGGAGGGGAGGAGAGAAGGAGAAGGGGAGAAGAGGAGAAGAGAGGAGAAGAAAGGTGCCGCCTCGGTTCGTCGACCCTCACGCCGTAGCGGTCGTCCCCGTTGTCGTCGCCGGCCCTGGGTCTTCGCATTCTCGCTGGCAAGGTATGCCCTAATGTTAGTATTAGTTAGTAAGTAGTAGTGTTAGTAGTAGTTAATTAGTAGTGTTAGTATTAGTTAGTAAGTCGTAGTGACAGTAGTTGTTGTTCATAGTTTTAGTGTTAGTAGTAGTTATTGTTGTATGTATGTGGTTGATGGCCTTCGTGCCTATGTTTGGTATACATGTGGTTGTTGGCCTTCGTGCCAATGTTTTCTGCAGGTTTTTGGGAACCTCTCCGTGCAGGGCAGGTGCTGCCGAAATTTTCAATGGAGTCTAACCATTTGCCTTTTCTTTGCAGGATGAGGACCGTTGGGAGGCACTCGGCGACCCCGATCGTCTTCGTCAGCGTTGCGGTTCTGCCTGCACCGCGTCGCCTCGCCACTACAGTGACTCGCCACTGCCCCACTAGCCTGATCTCACCGACACCCTAGGTATAAACCCATCTTCCATACTTGTATCTCGTGTAACCCCAGTTAGGCGTCTCCCGTCCGAAAGAGATACGGTCATTGGTATGCAGATCTTTGCATACCAAATTCCGTACATGTTTCGGATTGTCCATGTTTTTTGGACAGCCCGCGAATGCGTAGATGGGTTGGTTTCCGTGGCTCGCTCCTGTCCGAGACAGAGTTTCGGCACCACCTCCTCGTTGTTCTCCTGATACACAATCTCCCTGCCAGGACGTGTATCGGGAGAATAGCGGGGAGGTGCTGCCGAAATTCTGTCTTGGATAGGAGCGAACCATGGAAGCCAACCTCATCTACGCATCCTCGGGTGGGATTAGGACCTATCCTTCACCTATTAGATGTATAGTAGGAATGCCTTGTGGATTTACCTGCAGTTTTTATTACTCGCTTACATATGCATGTGCCAGAGGATGGATAATCGTGAGTGGATGTACACGGGCCACGCAAGTATGACCCTAGAATGGATGACCAAGACCAATGCTTTCCTAGAGCATGCATTTGGCGAGGCTGCTAAAGGGTCAGCTCGGATGTCGTGTCCGTGCAGCAGATGTGGCAACAAGAAAAGAAAAATTAAGAGGCTCGTGGGGGAAGATCTTATCAAGTATGGATTCACGGCAAACTATACCCGCTGGATCCACCATGGTGAAGCCGATCGTATTAGAGAGGAGGTGGTGAGATAGCGTCTCAAGGATTATGATGGAGATGGCGGGGTAGCAGACTGGATTGATGACATTCAGCAGGCATGGTTCGGTGAAGGATTGGAGGAGAAGCCAGAGGAAAGCGCAAAGGCGTTCTATGATATGCTGTCTTCAGTGTAGAAGCCCTTGCACGAAAAGACAACGGTATCACAGCTGGATGCAATTGGACGCATCATGGGGTTGAAGTCGCAATTTAGCATGAGTCAGGACAACTTCGATGGTATGTTGGCAATTTTTGGATCCCTGCTTCCGGAGGATCACATCCTGCCGAAGAACTTGTACGAGTCACAGAAACTTCTTCGTGCACTTAAGATGCCGTATGAGCAGATCCATGCTTGTCCGAATGGATGCGTCCTTTTTAGGAAAGATCACAAGGGAGCAACGCACTGTCCAAAGTGCAAATCCTCTAGGTACCTGGAGGTCGACACTAGTGATGGCAAGAAGGAACAGCTGAGTATCCCTATGAAGGTCCTACGGTACCTTCCTTTCATACCGAGGATCCAACGGCTGTACATGACAGAGGAGTCCGTGAAATAGATGACATGTCATAAAATTGGCAAAAGGTACAATCCGGACAAGATGGTACACCAATCGGATGGCGTTGCTTGGACCCATTTCGATGGCATACATCGTGTTAAAGCAGAGGAGGCTCGCAATGTACGTGTAGGGTTGGCAACAGATGGGTTCAACCCGTATGGATTGTCTGCGGCCCCATACACTTGTTGGCCCGTGTTCGTGATACCCCTGAATCTCCCCCCTGGTGTCATCTTTCAACCCAAGAACGTATTTTTATCACTGATAATTCCTGGAAATCCGAGGAACAATATGGGTGTGTTCATGGAGCCTATGTTCGATGATTTGATCGATGCTTGGGAAAAGGGGTACTGACATACGACCGAGCTACAAAGAGGAACTTCACAATGCATGTGTGGTACCACTACTCCCTGCATGACTTCCTGGTGTATGGCCTATTCTACGGGTGGTGTGTTCACGGGAAGTTCCCATGCCCAATATGCAAGGAAGGTGTGAGGTTCACTTGGCTGAAGTGTGGTGGCAAGTTTTCTTCGTTCGACCAACATCGTCAGTTCCTCCCCCTTGACCATCCATTTAGACGAGACATCAATAACTTCACGAAAGGTGTTGAAGTCACTGATCCTGCACCTCAGATGATGACCGCTGCCGAGATCCGCGCTGAGATAGAGGCTCTCAAAGTCGATAAAGAGAAAGGTCGTTTTGATGGATATGGTCAGTACCACATGTGGACTCATAAATCAGGCTTGACTAGGCTTCCCTATTTCAATGATCTTCTTCTTCCACACAAGATTGATTTAATGCACACAGAGAAGAATATCGCCGATGCGCTTTGGGGAACACTCATGGACACAGAAAAGTCAAAGGATAATGTTAAGGCAAGAGTGGACCTGGTAGCACTGTGCGATAGACCAAAGCAAGTGATGAAGACTCCCGCGCCTGGCAAGAAATGGAAAAGGACTTCGGTCGATTACATTTTGAAGAAGGACCAAAGGAGGGAAGTATGTCAGTGGGTTCAGTCGTTAATGTTCCCTGATGGGTATGCGGCGAATCTGAGGAGGGGAGTGAACGTGTCCACTTGCCGAGTGTTAGGGATGAAGAGTCATGACTTCCACATATGGATTGAGCGGCTCCTTCCAGCGATGACCAGAGGTTTCGTCCTGGAGCATGTGTGGCGCATCCTGGCAGAGTTGAGCTATTTCTTCCACCAGCTTTGTGCCAAGGAGCTATCTCGGGCCGTGATTGATGACTTAGAGAAAATGGCACCTGTGTTGCTCTGTAAGATGGAGAAGATCTTCCCACCTGGCTTCTTTCTCTCAATGCAGCATCTGATTTTGCACCTGCCTCATGAGGCACGAATGGGGGGGCCGTGCAAGCCCATTGGTGCTATCCAATTGAGAGATGTCTAAAGGTTCTTCGGAAAAAGTGTAGAAATAAAGCTAGAATTGAGGCATCCATGGCAGAGGCATTCATTCTTGAGGAGGTGTCAAACTTCACAACATCATACTATAAGGATAGCCTTCCCAGCGTGCACAATCCAATCCCTCGTTACAACACCGATGAGAGGTCATCAAATCTCAGCCTTTTCAAAGGTCAACTTGGCAGGGCAAGCGCTTCGAGCACCAAGACCTTGTGGAATGATGAGTGGCCTATCATGTTGTATGTGTTGTTGAACCTTGACGAAGTGAACCCTTATGTGCAGTAAGTTCTCAATGAGCTTGTTACATACACCGTCACGATCGTCTATCTATCCAAACCCCTTGTCTCTTGCTTTTTCAGGGAATTTTTGAATACATACTAGACAGGAAATAGGGATCTTTCCCCTCAAGAACAAGATAGTCTTCTCAAAGATGGTGTACCCGATTTCATTTCATGGTTCGAAAGGAAGGTACCATCCAATTTACATTGTTCCATCTGTGACATCCCACTTTGCTCCTACGAGCGAGTAATGATCTATCCGCCCTCACCTTACCGGCACGCACAGACGCAGAAATGGATGAAGAGTTGAAATAGGTTGTCAAAGGCTTCCCCTATAGGGTCAAGTCATTCACCGTATATGATGTGAATGGCTATCGCTTCCACAGAAGAAGCCACGAGCTCAGTCGGCCCAATCAAAAAACCATAAATACTGGAGTTCATACGCCCGACACCGATGACCGCGACTACTACGACATAGTCAAAGAAATATATGAGCTCAACTTTGAGCTTCGCAGAGGTCATAAGCCAGTCGTATTCAAATGCCATTGGTTCGATCCTAATGTCACGAGAAGAGCCCCTGAGATTGGACAAGTTAAAATTCGACAAGATTCCCTCTATCAAGGAGACGATGTCTATATTGTGGCTCAACAGGCCACGCAAGTTTATTATCTTCCATGGGCGTGCCAAAAAGATCCCACTCTTGAGGGTTGGTACCTTGCGCAGTTGGTATCACCGCATGGCAAAGTGCCTGTCCCAAACGATGAGGATTAAAACTTTGACCCAAACACATATACAGGTGAGTTCTATCAACCCGAGGGGCTAGATGGCACGTTTGACATAGACATGTTTTCGCTGATGGGCATGGAAGTAGACAATGACATTGATGAGGATGATGGAGAAGAGGTGCAAAATGCCAAAGACTTAGCACTGCTTGAGCGATTACGGTTTGGCGTTGCCATTGATGACAACGATGGAGATGAGGCAGAAATGTTAGACAATATTGATAGTGATGACGACACTTATGATCTGGCCGCTGCCGATCTTGAAGATTATTTCTAATTCATGTAATACTATATTATTATTATTTTCTAGTTATGTTTCGTTCATTTTGCATCTCTATATTTGTCTATATTGTGCTAACTGGTTTACTCTTTGTATTTGCAGGCACTCGACAAAATGCCGGGCGAAAGGCGGATCCGGACCTGCAACTCGCTCTACGCGAGGACGACTCAGGAGACGGAGGCAGAGGTGGAGGCGTCGGTGAGGAGCCGTCCGGCCCGCTGCCCCCGCGGCCGTCCGAGGAGGGCGGTGCAGTCGTCTGCCATCCCCCCGCCCGAGGAGGACCGGATGACGACCACTGACGACGAGGACCAGCAGCTGGCCCCCCAGACAGGACGGGGTGACACTTCCTCTGGGGAGGTGGCGGGGGGTGACATTTTCTCTGGGGGGTGGCGGGGGGTTCCACTTCGAGCACCTCATCGGTACCATACATGCGTGGGTCCTCGCAGCTCCCGGCGCGGCCGATCCCGTTTCAGAGGAGGCCGGTGATTCGTCCCAAGGGCGACAAGTAAGTATCCGTTCATTTTGCATCTCTTCTTGTTCATATGCTGAAAACTGAACTGCGGACTAACAATTCTTCTTACTGACTCCTGTAGGAACTGGGAACTTGTGTCCGGGGGCAATCATCAGTAGTGCAATGGGATCCTCGGCGTCCTGATCCGCCTGCACTACCCTGGTTTGGTCACCCACGCCCAGGTTGAGTCGCCTCCCTGGACGTGGGACCACTTCAACTCCGCCGTGGACGCCGTGTACGGCACCGTACAGGAGTGGATCAGGCGTGAGTTCTGGGTGAGTCTACATCACACTACATTGCTCAATACTATGAATTCATTAGACGTTCTTGAAATAATGAAAGGACACATGATGTCTGTATGTAGGACTTCTTCACGTTGGAGGAGGGGCATGACCCCGCCTGGGTGACGAAGGTGCAGGACAGGGCATGCAGGGGCCGAGTCACAGACCTGTACTATGAGGCAAGGCTGCAGTGCCACATCAACCACTCGTGCGACGTCCTTGGTCGGTACCTGGGGAAGAGCGAGGCTAGGACCATGACACTCACCAGGGAGCAGTACCTCGTAGTAAGTTATAAAACATTGTTACTGACTCATTCCATGAAGAATAGGTAGCCTTTATTTTATATTCTAACATTTCTAATACTTGATGGCATGCAGATGTATCCTTCTTGGTGCGCCACCCACAGAGACTGTTGGGCGGCCATCGTGGACAAGTGGGTCTCTGATGAGTGGAGGGAGAGGCACGCCCTCCGTCGGGAGTGCCGCCTGCAGATGGGTGGGCGGCGCACCACCAAGGCAACCGGCCCCTCAGTTCGTACGCCCAGGCCTGGGTACACGCTACACACTTATTTATTTATTTGTTCTAACGCTCAATTCTCATTACTTCTAATCGTCTTTGTGTTTTCCTCGCAGTCCCAGTCGCATGATGGCCAGGAATGCAACGAGTTCATGGCGTACGCCATGGCACACAAGGGCAAGGTGACAGCCCCGGACACCGTCTACAACCCGGAGGACGGGCCTGAGGCGTACAGCAACACAAGCGTCCACAGCAAGCTCACCGACTACGCCTCAGCGACCCGCGAGCGGCATGGGGAGGACTTCGACCCCGCCACCTAGCCCATTGATACCGACCTCATGATGAGGCTCGGAGGAGGGAAGCAACACGACCGGTATTGGATGGCCTCCAACATGGTCGACTCGACCTCTGTGCCCAACCTCGCCCAGATCCGAGCACAGAGCACGAGCTCCTCCGTCCCCATTCGACCTCGGCAGGCGAGCACACTGCAGCAGATGGCGACACTCCAGGTTAGTTCTATTTCATTTGCCGTTCATTACTTTTACACATGTACCTTGCCTTTTTCATTCGCTAGAGGGCCGAGTGGGAGGTCCTAAGGGCCCAGAGGGCGGCCGAGGAGCAGAGGATGCAGGACATGTTCTCATTCATGTCGAGCCTCGGCACCACTCTCCCGGGTGTGGTGGTGCCCCAGTCGCTGCTCGCTCTAGTTGTGCCTCCTACTCCTCTGGCTCTAGGCACTCTGGTGAGTATATATATGGTTGATCAAGTCCTTTACCTTGTGTAGATACTAATGAATTCAATTCTCCTTTATGCAGCAACAGTCGTTGGGTTCGAACCCGACTCCTTCACCTCAGCACACACACCCCGGCTAGACAGGTCCACCACCGCACGGAGGTGCCCCTTCAGGCTCCCATTGGGATCAGTGGCAGTAGGTGGTGCCCCTTCATGTTTCATTGACTTTTCTTGATCTAGGACTTGTGTTGGATGAAGACTTCTTAGATGTTGTCATGGATTTGCACATTGGATGTGCGTGTGATGGATTGTGTAGGAGGATGTGCTTGTGATGGATGTTGGATGTGCTTGTGATGTATTATGGATGTATGTGATGGATTATGTATGCGTTTTGTGTGATGCTAAATGCCTGTGTGCTGTCTCATGTATTATATATGAGTTTTGCGTGTTTGCGTCGAAGGAAAGCAACAAACAAAAAAAATTCTCATGTATTATATATGAGTTTTGCGTGTTTGCGTCGAAGGAAAGCAACAAACAAAAAAAATAGCAAATTTCCCAGCTTTGCCGAGTGCCAACACTGGGCAAAGAAGGCTTTGCCGAGTGCCAGGGGTGTGGCACTCGGCAAAGCTGGAAAAAATGCTGCAAAAATAGCCACTTCCCCAGTTTTGCTGAGTGCCACAGCTTGGCATTCGGCAAAGAGGTCAATTTTGCCAAGTGCCAGGTGGTACCACTCGGCAAAGACTATTTTTAAAAATATTTTTTTAAAAAAATGGTTTCTTTGCCGAGTGCTGAGCCTTGGCTCTCGGCAAAAATTCAAATTTTGCCGAGTGCCAGTCCCTAGGCACTTGCCAAAGCTGGCATCAAATGTTGACGGCAGTTATTTTTCTTGCCAAGTGCGGGCTTGGCACTCGGCAAAGACTTTGCCGAGTGTCGATTTTTGGCACTCGACAAAGAAATTTTTGCCGATAAAATCTTTGCCGAGAGACCTTTGCCGAGTGCGGCGCTCGGCAAAGCCTTTGCCGAGTGCTTGGCTGGCTTTGTAGTGGTGATTTAGGATAGTGATTGGTAACTTTCCAGAAAGAATGTTACTCTATTTTTAATGTCATGCCAATTTTATCTCTATCTACACCGATGAACTCCATTTTTCTTTATTTCCTGATGTTTCCTTATGTGCATACCATTTTTTTACTAATTGTAGTTACGTAATACTTAAATCTAGATGAGTTCTTGGTTCTCACATAGGTATTAATAGCTACTTCTCCAAATGCTATTTAGTTTCCTTTATGCAGTACTTGCTGCCTCTAGCTTTGGTTTTGGTGACAGCGCTCTGCCTTTATTCCAGTTTTCGCAACTATCTTTCTGTTTCGATTCGTTCTAGAGCATTAGCTGTAGTATTGTGTCCAGTATGGATTTATTTTGCTCACGCGTAAGGTTTTGCGTGCAACTGGCCTATCCACAGTAGCTCAGTTTTGGCTAGCCGTTCCATTCATGTCGTGGCAGAAAAAATCTGAGCATGTCTCAATGCGCTGTGCTGCTGTTGTAATCTTTTTAGTATATATAAGCATGTGCCTATGGTGTCTAGCGTGTTCAGATATTATATATATATATATATTCAATTAGCCTTGCTGTTAATTAAATCTATCTTGCTTGCTCTACCACTCTGATATTTGAGCTACACCAGAGAATGGTTTGGTGTTGATGCCTTCACCCTGAATACCATTTTCCTACAATTGTCACATCGTTATTTATTTTAATATGAACATACATCATGTAAGCATAGTCTGTTTTTTGTTTTCCAAAAATAAAAAAATAGGCGATGGGATAGCCACATACATACGTGAAGGCTTCTTGGATGATAAATAGCAGTTCATCAAGGTTGCAAACAAGAGTGGTAATGTCCTCTCTATTAACAACGTCCCATTTGCCTACTTCTTGCAAAGGATCCTTCGTTTGCTTTACTAATTATTTCCCCCTTGAGTGCCACAGGGCTTGTTGCCTTGCAGCCTGTCATGGAGTTTGGTTCAGCAACAGTCTCATTATGTCGCTGTTTTGAATCTAATTTATATACTTGCTTAGCTTACGTGCTCAACCAGGCAGCAATCGTAGCAGGTGGGGCTACAGCTAATTTTTATGCAGTTACATTCCTCAAACCAACTTTTGGTTGCTAGGTTCAGAAAATCTATTTGTGGCATGGCATACGCTTAACATATGACATTACCCTGCCCTCTTCTCTACGTTCTCAATATGCAAACAGGGTTTCTGTCTGCTCAATTATATGCACTGATTCCTTAATGTATTTTCTCTGTATAGGGACATCCTTCTGACCTCAGTGTAGCATCTTGCTATTGATTGCAGTCTTCCAGGCTTTCAGTCCATAGGGTCTGCCAAATGACAAAGTGGACGATCCGACTACTAGTGCTGCCTGCCACCCCAGCAGCAAGGTAATATGGAATATGTGCCATTTTTGCAGCATGCTCATGTCATACCTCATAAGAAAGGATGATCCTTTCTTTTTCTGTTTATCTATCTCAATTATTTTGATACAAAATTATATGTGTCGGATGTGCAGTGCTCATCCCTCCCAATGCGCTGCCTGTGCAAGGATAGGTGAAACTAGCCGTAATTTATTTCTTTTTTAATGCAGGTAATGGGAGGACTCCTAATTTATGATTTTTCTTTAATGTTTAGTTTGTTTAGCTTCCAGCCTTATAACAAAGCTTTGTTGGTTCACAGATAATGTATTCCTATTTTATAACAACAATACACCAACCAACAAGTATTATGAATGAATTGGGTTGTACTGCTTCTACAACTATTATCAAGTTATTTTGATTGTATTCACACCTATACCTAGAGATTTCTTCCATTGATAGCTAGATCAACAGATTTCTAGAAAGATTCCCGTGTTACCCACATTTTGTTAGTTTAAAACAAAAGTTGCCTTTCTCTTGCAGGATATATAATATGATCTCTATGTTACGTTGCGGCATATTGATAGTTTATTACGCTTAGATCAAATTTGATGTTGCCTCTCCAACACTGTTTGTGCAGTATGAGATCTGACGCATTACTATCCTGTGAGTATCTTGGGTTAAAAAACCCTGCTCAAATCATCGCTGCTTTTCCATCAGTTCCAAATTAGATACACTTAAGAAAACAAATATATTTAGTTAATTAGTACCTTATGGAGATATTCATTTGCTTTTTTATGGCAGCTATTTCAACTCAGAATACATATACGTTTTTGCTTAGTTCAGTGCCTTTTCTAATTAATCTAGGAGTATGACCATAAAAACTATCGTAGGTACCTCGCTATGTATTCTGAATGAGTGAACTAGCCTGCCTGCCTCTATTTATGAAAATAGTAAAAATCATAGATTCTTAATTCTGAAAATTCAAATATGTTTTTATAAATCTTATGCAGGCCACTTATCAGTGTACTGTGCATGGATGAAAAGCTGTCTATGTTTCACAAAGTAAATTGAGGACAAGGCCAGTAGGTCGCCCATCGTTAGTTTTCTCTGAATATGTAGATTTTCTTTCATCCAGTGTTCCTGTTCCCATGGTTATCAGGATTGATATACTCCATCCTACTATATTATTTCTAGCACTGTCTGATATGAAATGACGTGTTTTGTTTCTGCATATGTAGACCCATATTCTCCAGCTCATGGTTCATTTAGGTCCTCATTATATGTTAATCAAGGTTTGGGTCATGCGAATAATTTCTTTAGTTTTCTTTTTCTTCACAACCAAGGTATCTGCATTAAGGATAAATGAAGCCCGTGCATGTTTTCCCACTCATAAAACATCATTTTGATTATGCATCCATGTTTACAGTTACACCACGGCGCAACTCAAGCGATGATGAACGAGGTTGGGAATCTGACCGCAGTTACTGGAAAGCGGACTGATCACTCCTACCTGTACGGCCAAGCCAAAGAAAGAGCGAATCCACTAGATGCTAGCCTTGTGTAGCAGCTCTGCCAAACACTTCACAATGCTTTTGCGTGCCTGCTAAACTCTCCCGTGTACCCAACCTATTACCCATCACTTCCACGCTATTTTATATCACGTCATGTTCATGCAATAGCACCTTCTATGTTCACTTATAATGTATCAGACTTTATACTAAACCTGATTATTGTATATATAATTATGATCTTCCACTGTCTTTCGCTTGTAAAAATGTGCGCCATTTTCTACTAGTTAACTAATAATTGCAAGCTCGACGACATGATCCAGTGAGGCCTTTCTCTTTTTGAGTAATGTATTGAATATTTTCACACGCCACATTGCTTCGTCAGACTTTCGCCCATTGTGAAAAACTCCCCACTGCTACCTCGCGTAGGAGTCTGGATCGTGTCTCGGTCCCCATGTGGCTAATCATCTTCTCGGACCAACTAATAAGAGTCATCGTCTTGGTAAAGCTATTGCCTCATCGACTAGGTAATCGGACGTGAGCCTCTCCTTGGGCAAATTTCTCCTTTTGGTCAGCCTAGGGTATTAGCAGCCATTTTAGATGTTGTGCCCTCCCAAGGGCAAGTTCTTATGCGTTACTCATCCATTCGTCACTAGAAACACCACTTCTCGTTCGATTTGCATGTGTTAAGCATGCCGCTAGTGTTCATTGAATAGAGATACCAAGAATGAAATTTTGAGAGGCTCTTGGAGTAACTCTTAGAGCATCTCCATGAGTTTTGAAAACTCACTCCCAATCTTGATTTTTTTGCAAGATTGAAAAAAAAACTGCCCTCCATCTTAACTCTCACGCTTTCCGCACTTGGGAAAATCGATCCAATCGCATGGAAATATACACGTGCGTATCGATTAGCCAATCTGGAATTGGAAGGACGACGTGAAAAAAATAAGGAGTAGGACTAGGATTTGTGATGCAAATGTACAAGAAAAAAAGTATAAAAGTGGTTGGAGTGATTTTGAAATAGTTCAAGATTCCTAATGTAAATTGTTTTCTATATTTTAGGAGCAAGATACTAAAAATTATTAGAGAAACCCAACAAATATGCTCCTAATATTTTGTAACCACTTGTAAAACTTATTGATTTACCCATTATTTTTTGGGGAACTATTGGAGATGCCCTTATATGGTTAGCTAAGTGGGTTCTACATGCTATACACATGGGTCTGTAAATAAAGATATCGAGATCGAATTTTTGGGAGGCTCTTGGTGTAGCTTTTAGATGGTTAGCTAAGTGGGTTCTAGATGCTATACACATGGGTCAAGCCTAATATGTATAAAAATAAAATCTGTATATATAACAATTAATACTAATATGTAGGTCTACACTCCTCTAGGTCAAGGTCAAGCATGCTGTGAGATTCTCATCATATTCTTCTCCAGGGGAGGAGGATAAAAAGGAGATTTTTATTTCACTGTGCTGAGATTTGTGTTCGGTACGGGCTATATTTTAGTTGCCCGAGCTTATCTTTTCTGGTATCTAATGCCATTACCATAATATGAGTGCACCATATAAAAAATGCAATAATTAATTAACTCCACCAGTGATAATCAGAACATTCAAAACAAAACGAAACAGGCAAACTGTCCCGGGTATTGATGCGGCCGATAAAAGTTGTTTCTCTTGTACAATGACGCTGACAACGAGTATTATATTGATACCGCTAGATGGTGTAGTATTGGGTTGCTGATTAAGCTCAAATCGGCTTATTCCCTCCATATCCTCCCCTCGTGCGAGCATTTCTCACCATCCACTTCAAAGCTGGAGTACTGTTGATGAAATAGAATCAAGGAAAGGGCTTTGGACTGGCCTATATATTTCGTGTGATAAAATAGACAGATCTCTTTTATGCATCAACCGTGGTCATAGTTGGGAAAGGAGACATGGCAAAATTCTGGTTATTGGCTTTGGTTAAATGGAAAATCAGCAATGCATGTATCCAAAGTCTTTAATTGATCGAAGTCTTAGCTTCATTTTCTTTATTTCTTAAACTCTGCTTGCCTGTACTAACGCTCTTAAATGCTTACTTTCTGTTCTTTAATAAATTTCTGTAGGGGCTGCGGCCCCTCCAGTTTCCTTAAAAAAAAATCAGCAAGAAACATTGCACCAAATCTATATACTAAAGCAATCAGAAAGAACAAAAAAGTTCAAGAAGCTCTTAATGGCAACAGATGGGTTAGACACGTCACACGTGCTGCCTATCACGTCGGACAATGAGATTAAAGAATATATATAATTATGGGAGACGATACTGAATATCCCTCGGAATATTGAAACGAGGATAAGATTCTTTGGAGATGGACATCAGATGGTGATTACACAACCAAGAGTGTTTACAAGATTTAATTCATGGGGGACTATAACAAACTGAAGCTGAACCCTATTTGGAAGTCCAAAGCTGAACCAAAATGCCGGTTCTTTGCAGACTAATACATGGCAAAATTCTCATGGCGGAAAATCTACAATAGAAAGGTTAGAAAAATGATAAAATTTGTAAGTTATGCAACAATGAACAAGAAATCTACCTGCAAAGATTGCTCCTACACAAAAAGAGTTTGGACAATCATCAACGGGTAGTGGAACTTATCATCACAGGTTAGTGCAAACTTACAGGATTCAGTCTACAAATGTTGGAGAAAATGGAGGAGAAAACATTGGAAACTCCAAAAGAAAAGAGTTCAGTGGTATCTTAATTTATTTCTGGTGGAACATATGGAAGGAAAGAAAATAGAGACATTTCAGCGGGAAGAGCGACGACAGGAAGAGGTTGCCTATCTCATCAAAGAGGACATTGAGCAGCATCGTATAGCATTTGAAAAAACCATGACCGATAGAGAAGCTTTGATTTTAGTCTTAAGGTTTTTTTTCTTAGTTTTTTTGTTCCTCTATTGTTGGAGTGACGGTGTGATCCACTGCCGGCGTCAGCGTCTCTTGTCATTTTCCTTCTTAGAGGTGTCGTTCTGGAGGTCTTCACGCAAGGTCGACTATAGAGGATTTGTGCAAGGTTTATTGCGAATTGCCTTCACTAGGGGAAGACAGTAGCTTGCTTGAGGCCTTGATGGTGTAGAATGTTGCAGCAAGTTTGGGTTAGGGGCCTTAGTCTCTCATTCCTTTGTATGTCTTAATTAGCTTTGTGTCACGGTATGGTGAAGTGTGGTCTAAGCACCATGAGTCTGTTCTAAATGTCTACACTCATTCATCTGTGATATTCCTTTATCTATTTTTTTTTGCTTTTGTTCCTCTGTTATCCTTTCATGTTGCTGTTTATTTGATAATTGCACGCTAGAAATTTCTATATAATATGACGTTGTTTCTTGGGAGATCACCGAGAGGGAGAGGTGGCGATAGATACGAGTCTCAGCTGGCGCTTTGCTTCTTGCATTGGGACCGGAATGATGCTTGGTTTGTTCTCATGGTCGCTATTCCAAGAATCCAATCGTTGATGTGGTGATTCTTCCGTTTCTTAATGCTGTACTCCTATTCAGTCATGGTGGTGGTGGTCGTCGTCGTTGAGATTATATTCTTGTCTATCCTTCCCTTGTATTGCAAGAGGTGCCAAATCTCTTTACAACCGTCCAAACAAATCTGAGACAAGCTCACAGCTAGAGTCATAGTGCATGCAGGATAAATCTTTATTAGTCGGTTGGAGATTAATTATTATATTAATAACTAATAATTGCAACCTCGACGACGTGATTCCATTTTCTGGTGCAGGTATGTCTTGATGCCCCATATATTCGCATTCGGTCTTCGTCATCGTCGTTGCGGCGATGACACACAGATTCTATCCTATCGACACATCATTGGAAGGTGAAATCTTTGCATGCAGACTTGTCTGAGGCTGTGAGGCGTTGTTGAGTGCACGCGAACTAATATAAACTCCAGTAGCTGATGAGACCATTCCCCAAGTGTAAAGTATCGTGCACGTTAAATATAATGATTCCTTTTCTATATATGATATTTTGCTGACTTGGCATATATAGTATTGAAAGGAGAAGAGAGTAAAATAGAGAGTGCAACTCAGGCTCGATATCAAGACTAAAAACCATCGTCACATTATAGGTTTAGTCCTATTGTTTTTTTTAAGAAAAATGAATTCATTTTTGGGCAGAAACACAAATCAACTATTTGTTCCAAGTCACCAAGGAAACAATAAAAGGATGCAATGGATGGGTCCTTTCTATATATCTATTTTTTATATAATAGAATAAGATACAACATAATAGAATACACGTGCTCGTAACACTCCACAAATGCAATTAGAGGGTCTCACGAGACTTACAAACCCCAAGTATACAATACTTAATGCACATAAGCACCGGTAGCAATGAGGTATGTAAACATTACAAAACACTAGCCCAACCTAAACTAGGGCAAACACTAAAGCGTCCTCTAACTAGCCTAATAACTAATCCTAGTGTTTTTGTTAATTGCCTAATGTTCTCTTAAGTGAAATTGGTGGCTACAACAAAATAGGATGACCCTCAACTCAGGTACAGTTATATATATATATATATATATATATATATATATATATATATATATATATATATATATATATATATATATATATATATATATATATATATAACCAACTAGTTGTTGGGTGAAGGGGCTGCATCTACGGTGAGCACCGGATAGCGGCACTAACCATACTTGAGAAATCCGATGCTTTGCCGCACGGACTAGCCGTTGCCGACAATTGGAAGTACATCTCTTTGGTGGTCTTGTCCAATGCCCCATCTCAGAATCCTGATGAATTATATCAAGCGGTGGCGGAACTAGGGGGGCTAGCAGGGGCCAAAGCCCCCCTAGCATCTGACAAATTTTAAAATACCTTTGTTGTAATCACTGTAGCAGTAATTATTTTCAAGTGAAGGAGAAGTTAAATATGCTGTCTACATGTGTTGCCTTGATCTCGGCCCGCCCTGAGTTGTTTGTCTGGTTCCGCCTCTAAGAACTGGATCTTCTCTGGCTGCACCTCAAAACTCTAAGCTTCTCCACTGCGCTTCTAATTGCCTTTGGAGTATAACTCCAGTGTTCACTCTGGTGACATACGAAAGCTCATGTGCACCTCTCTAGTACTATTCTGAGTTCTTTGCGTTCATTTTGTCCAGGCTTCACTTGATGTTTTGAGCTTCCTGCTTGTCTTATAGGGTCTTGATGGTTGCTCTTCCATCTTATTTTGAGGTGTTCATTGCTTGATCTCCGTCTTAGCCTAGCTAGCTCAAGTTTGTCCTTGCATCCCTAGGGCAAAAGTATCTAGTATACTAGCAAACATTGTTACTCTTAATGATTGTAACATTGTATACTAGTAAGCATTGTTAGTCTTAACGGTTATGTTGTTTTTTCGAATCAATGGTTATGTTGTTATTTAACCACCAAAACCACTAAGCCTTTGCCTTGCCTAAGTCAAAGTAGCACATGGATGTTTCTTACACATTGCCGGTTAGTGGGTTGTAACACCCCAGATGTTATCCTTGCCTAAGTGCACTTGCATTGCATGAGCATAAGCATCATTCATTCATACATGAGCATGAAACATACTAGTGAAACATGTGAAACATGTATATATGAAATATTGCTTTGAAACATCTGAAACATTGCCTTGAAACATATGCAACGTCCCCTTGTTATTCTGTGTTTCAATGTGTGTATGCTTGATGATCATGCTTGATAATGCAAGTGAGTGTTGAAGGTGCCTCTTTCATGTGTCCCACATCCATCTCTATCTATAGTGATGACTTTAAAAGTTTTATGATGTTTGGAATCAAAAAGTCATATGAAATGATAAGTTATATCTTTGCTTGAATTACTTTGTTAAGGGAATGAGAATATATGTCATCGACCAAACTTTGCAACTTTGCTCAAACAACTCTAATTAAACTCATGAACAAAAGTTATTAAGGGTTCATGTTGAGCATGTGGCCAGAAAATGCCTCAATAGATCAAAAATAAAAATTTAAGTTTTATCATGATGCTACTTTGACTTGAATGAAACTATAGGTTCTGTACATGTTTTGGAGTTTGACCTTAAATGAAAGTTTTAGTTCATCTTCTGTAGAACAAACTTTGTTTAATGACCAATAGCTGAATCGATTCTTAGCTTTGTCGAATAGCACTCACGAAATCGAATCCAGTGCTGTTTTCAGGATTCGGAAATCGGCTAAGTCTGGAATGACTGAATTTCGCGATTTCATTTTCGTGTACCTATCTTTGGTGAATTTTAGTTTGCAAACCATTTCGAATCTGGCCAAACTCCTTTAATCAAAGTTGGAGTACTCTTGTAGCTCTACGCAACGGTGAAATCGGTTGATCAAATAATGAATCGGTTTGAGAGATATACAGGAGAGAAAAGGTAGTTTCAGCTGTAATTTTGGGGTAGAATTGTCATGTTGTTCCAATTATTGGACCGGGATGGGAGATGTCGTGGCCGACTGGGGGCAGGGACCCGACGCTGTGTGGCCCTCGGCGATGTCCGCCGCTCGACAACTCGCACCCACGCGTCGTAGCACCATGTGAGGAGGCCGAGAGCTCGCCTTCATCTCTCACTCTCTCCTATTCTCTCGCTTTTTCTCTCGGTCTCGCTGAGGGCCCTATGGCCGAGCGAGAGCTCGCCGGCCCTGCTCGCCCTATGCCGTCGCTCCCTGGTCCTCCTCTTCCAACACCAGCCGCACTCCCCCTGTCCCCACCTCGCGCCGCTCCACCGCATCTCTTCCCTTGCCGTGGCCTCCTCCCACGCCAGCTCTGCCGCACAGAACAGCCGCCGAAGCCACACTCATTGCCGTTGACCACCGCAGCTAGGCTGCTGCCTGCTACCGCCGGCCGAGCCAGGGTGAGGCGCGGCTCAGGGCTGGTCACAGCTCGGCCGCTGGCCACCGAAGGACGACCACCTCGCTGGAAACCGGCCGGAGCATTTCGATCCCCTGCGTCTGCGTCGAGATTGGAGAGGAATAGATAGAAACTCTTTGTTGTGTTCACTTTGCAAAAGTGCTAGAGACAAAGGGTTTACATATAGGGTCTTATTTAATTAGAAGAAAGTTTTGTGTTCACTTTGCATAATGTTTTTATTTTTCGGAATTATTATTGTATTTAAATTAGCTGAACTTTGAAAATTCATGGTAATTCATAGAAAAATCGTAAAATAGCAAATGAGGATTTTTTGAAATTCTTGTGAGTAGATCTACATAGTAGAGTCATAATATGATATGTGTTAGTAGGAAGTTTCTACTATTTTTATTTATTCTTGTAAAGTGCTTTTAGAGAGGCTTTTCAATAGGATAGATACATATCTTGAGTTATAGAAGTCCAAAAATTGTAATTCCAATTTTGTTAGTCTTGTGATGATATGCTCTAGCTAAAAAAAATATTAAACATACTGGTTGTGTACTGTTTTTATAGTGTTTTGGTTTAATCTTGTTAAATAGGAAATTCTAGCTTGTGTTGCTTGTTATTTTCATATCTGTAGTTGTCGTGCTCAAATTGTTATAAAATTTTTATGGTAGGCTAACGATGCTGGTTAAAATTTCATGAATATTGGATTCAGTATGAGTGAGTTATAGATTTATCTTTCTCTCACATGATTTCTTGCAATAGCAATTTTTCTTTTTCATAGAGGCTTCTATGCTTATTCAAATGGTATGAAATTTATATCGTAGCTTATTGGGGACATGTATGAGCTACTATAATTTTTGTAGAATTTACTGTGCACTTTTCATATATGTTTATTATTTCACCTAATTTTCTAAATAAATGAAGAAATGCATGAAAAAAATTTATTTAGAGATGGGAATCATGTTTTCTAATGATTTTAGGATGCGTGTTAATTGTTGGTAACTTTGCTTTTGCCCAGGCATAAGTTTGGAACATAAGTGAAATGAATATTTGCTCTATTTTCCTAGACCTTGTGAAACTTGTGTCATGTTTGGTGTTACCTTCTTTGCTATCTTAGCATGATAGGTGGTGTGATGTTTATTTAAGCAACATGAAGTGCATATGTATGTGTAGTGTAACATTGTGTTTGTCTTGAATGCTTCTATGTAATGCATCTCTTATTGTCATTCTTCGCATTCATGCACTTGCATCTTGCATCTCATCTAGGTACACTAGATGCTCCATGTGAAGGATATGATGTTGGAGCCGAACCCAAAGATGATGCTTGGTGGATCCATTCCGAAGATGAAAGGACTAAGCAAGTATTAGAACCGAAGATGCCGTCAAGACGGTGCCAGCTAACTGAACTGACTTGTGTCAGATCCCAAGCAAGCCCCGGAGCATTATAAGCCTCCTACTTTATGAAAGCAATTGAGTATATATGTTATATGTGTATTGTTGCATTAAGTATATGAGTTGTCTGGAACCCTTGTTGCATTATATCCTTCCTTGTCTAGTATACATACCCCGAATCCTATTTAGTCAGGACCAAGTAAATGCTTAGCCTTTCTTAGACCGGTAGAAGTCAGGTGATCTCCTGTCACCTGTGAGATATAGGAATCTATCTTATCACGGTTGGCTATATTTGCTATCGTGAAAAAGAACCATGTGTTAATAATATGAAATGAGACCAGGCGGGATGACGATAGTAAAACAATAAGGCATGGAGGTCTTGGGTGTGGATCTATCCTCATCTGTGTCGATTAAGGACTGAGGCATGGAGCCTTTCTTGTCATTTTGAACGCATGCCTCTCACTTAGCTGGCCGGATCCGATGAACCGACTGCGAAGCCGAGTAGCTCCACTTAGGCCAAAAACCAGTAAGTGAAAGTGCGCCTCGGAGGGAAGCCGTTGCTAGTGTCCAAGGGCAGGTGTTTAAAAGTCCTAAATGTCCTGGTGGCATGGTATCCCTGAGAATGCGGCGCTAATCGGGCCTACGATTTCTGAGTTGTACCAAAGGTGACCTGATACTCCTCGACAGGGGACGTATGGGTTTGTGTTAGGAATAATTCCCTAGCTGGGTAGTAATCGATTCGAGTCGCCGTCTCTCTCGGTTAGTGAGAAACTAGACGAGATTATCTCCATTGTAGTTACACTAAATGACTGGATGGTTTAGTAATGATGATATTTGATGATGGCCTTATTATACCCGATATGGTTATTAATATTTGCTCCTTAATCAAGTGGTTGCTATAGAACATGTGCTAATCTAGATGATTAGTTAATGATTATTAACTTGATGCTTAAGCAATAAATGATTGTTTATGTTACTTCAGCTTTTATGCAAAATGTTGTCAAGCGAGCTCCACTTATATATCAGCCTTGCATACTATTTGGTGTCATGTTATTTCTGGTTTATGACGGGTAAGTCTAGCTGAGTACATTATCGTACTCAGGGTTTATTCCCACTTATTACAGGTTATGATGTATCATGGCTACTGCAAAATTTGGATGACTCCTGCCGTAGTGGTGGAGTAAGATCATGGGCATGATTCTTCTTAGTTATCTTGTCTATAATGCTCTTGTTGGACTTGACCTTGGTATTGACATGTATTTGCATCAAGGGTGATGTTAGCTTCAAATTACTTTGCTTCCGCTACTTTTGAACTTAAGTTGCAATAACTATGTTAAACTCCGATGTATCTTAAACTACTTGTGAAATGGACGTAACATGTGACTTGTTATGTTGAATCACTACGATCTTAGCTTGTATGTTGGTTGGTTTGAAATACCTCGTGATTTCGTTGGACTACTAGAGTTATATAGGTTCAAGTATGACAATTGGATCACTTCGGTGATTGTTTTTGTACTTGTGCTCTTATAATTTAGGCGGTTCCATTATAGCTGCCTTGTTCTTTCCTATTTTGACTTTTCCTACTTCTAGCAATGATGTAGTTTTCAAAATTGGTGGCTCTTTATTTAAGCTAAATTAAATCAAGAGGTCTACTATTTCAAGTTTACCATTTAGTTTTGTTACTATTATCTTTTTATTTGCTGTTGACTTGTCTCTACATATTTTGAGTATGTTGTCTCGATGACCCAGTCATGTTCTCACTTACCCAGAGGCGTAGAGAAGTCACACTATATATGTTAGAGCCTTTTACTTGTATGCCATTAAAAAAGATGGTGTAATCGTCCATGTCCCTCGAAGATGGGTTCTAACGCTCTTGTCCCTGGGTCTAAAAAGTTTTCTCTCCCACGCCATTCCGTCTATTTCCAGCACTAACGGTGTGAAAGGTGGTGGCAAAGGACTTCAATGCCCCTGAGATTTTTGTTGCTCATGCGCCACTAGTTGTTGGGCGCTAACATGCTGGCTTTTGGCACCAACAAGGTTGGCCTTGGCGCCAACTATGCTGGCTTTAGGCGCCAACTGCCCTGCTCTATTTATAGCCACCCCTTCCTTTCCATTCACACTCACCTCTCTCACTACTCAATCCCTCTCCTCCCCATCGCCATGACTGAAGCTTCAAGCTCCATAGAGAGGCGGCTGAGTAGGCGTGTT
Organism: Saccharum spontaneum; assembly: GCA_022457205.1. Classification (NCBI taxonomy): domain Eukaryota; kingdom Viridiplantae; phylum Streptophyta; class Magnoliopsida; order Poales; family Poaceae; genus Saccharum; species Saccharum spontaneum. The sequence goes on from CM039613.1 coordinate 9,223,051, forward strand.
TTTTGCCCCAACTGTAGGGTGCTTGCCAATCGCTTCACCTCGAGGACAGAGACAAACACCAGTCGTGTCTTCCACAAGTGTCCCTTCTTCTCGGTTTGTTCCTCTTCTCTGTTCATTCATGCTCTGGTCTTGTTCTTCTAATCTGTGCTCGTGTTCTAATAATCTGTTGCTCAGGCTGGTGGGTGTCAGTTCTAGAGGTGGGAGGATGAGATGGATGTTACTCCATCACAGGTAGGCTATGCTGAGCCATTGCCTAAGTGGGCATGCAGCCAGTGGCTCTAGTGGCCATGCAGACAGTGGCAGCAGCACCTACAACAGGTTCAGCTCCAGTGGCCAACATGAATGAAGCTCCCCTGGCTGCTGGCAGGGGTGAAGTGCAAGATAGGGTAGATGGAGTTATGCAACAGCTTAAATGGATTGAGAAGCTGGTATTTGTTGCAATATTTCTTGCCTTGTATGCAATAATGAAGAAGTAGGTGTGTATCTGTGTGTGTTTGCCAGCTCTTGTATGTTTATGCATGTATGGATGAACAATCAATCAATGAATGAAGGTTGCAATGGTATTTTAGACCAAAACAATGCTTACCAACATGACCAACAAGAATTTATCCAAACTGGATGAAACTAGCATTAACTTGTCCAAACATTACATGACCAACATAAGTTTAGTTCAGTTCACCAACATTACATCACATCACATCATCACTTCACAAACATTGTCTCAGCAGTTCAACAAACCAAAAGATAAGGTGTTCTCCAACAAATTTCCATCCAAACAAAAGATAATGGTTTCCCCACATCACAAACATGTTCTCAGGTTTACCAAGCAAAAGGATATGAGTAGGAGTCACCTGTGCTTCAACCAAGCTGTAGCTTCTTCTTGCCTCTGGTATTAGCAGCTGGGCTGGAAGGGTCAGGTGCAACCTTGCTTACATTTGCCCTGACAGGACTGCCAAGGTCACCCTTTCTTGGTGTGAGCTTCTTCTTCATAGTCATTTTCTTCCTTGGAGGACTAGCAACCTGGACAGACTCCTGTTCCTTCAGTGGTACCATCACTGTGGCACTGCCTATTGCTTTAGTGCTGGCATTGTAAGGGGCTAGGTACACAGCTTGGAGAGGAAGAGGTTGATTGGATCCAGTTCCAGATCTTCGAGAAAAAGATGCATACAAAGCAGTTCCAGATCAGTTACAAAGCAGTTCCAATGATATGAAAAAGATGCATACAACCATACCTGCTAGAGAACTATTTCTGAGTTGAAGTTGATGTAGATGAGGACTTGCTTTTCTTGACACTTGATGCAGATGTAGATGAGGACTTCCTCTTCCTTTTCTAGACCACTGCATTGTCCACAGCCTCATTTGGTGGGTACACCATTTCAACAGGTTGTCTAGCAACCACAATGCTTGTCTCTGTGTTGGCTAAAGCTGCTTTCTTTTGCCTCTTCTTTGGGAGACCCCTGCAGGCAACATTAAACAAAAGTTAGTCAATATTACAATGTGCTTAAAGTGCTTGATGAAACAAGTCATGATGTCTACCTTTCCAGTTCCATTGCAGCTATGTCTGCTGGATCACCATTTTTACAGGTGTACCAGTGGTGCCCTAACTAATGACATATAGGGCACTCATGCCTCTTTATCTTCTTCCTGCTCCCTCCTTCTAGGGCTCCTTTGTGTCTGTTCTTGCTTCTTCCAGCTGTGGACTTCAATAATGGTGGGTGCATAAAAAAGCCATGTGTGGCTTTGGGCCACATGGTCTTGTCTGGAATGGATGGGATCACACCTTCATATGCAGCTCTAAACCTCTCCACTGAGTAGCAGTCATCTACATAGTCTTCCAGCTTTGCACTTGGAATGGAGGTGATGTAGGAAATAGCATGCCTACATGGTATTCCTGTCCCTTGCCACTTTCTGCATGCACAGGTCCTCTCTTTTAAGTTCACCACAAACCTGAATGCCCTGTCACTACTGCCCTTTGCACATAATTCTACAATTCCATCACCTTCAGTATGACATCAATGTCTAAATTATAGCTGTCCTCCCTCAACTTCTTAACAATGTGAGGTAGAATCTTCCCTTCAAATTTCTTTGCAACTTTCTTCCTGATATTCCATTTAATCAATAACTTCTGTCTAAAAGTGTCCAACAAGTCATCAATGTGCTTGCCTTTGTCTTTCTTTATGCAGTTGTTGAAGGACTCTGCCAAGTTGTTGGTTACATAGTCAACTTTGCTGGCAAACCTATACTAGCTCCTACTCCACAACTTCTTGTGATTTTGTTTAAGATACTTCATTGACTCTAGTTTAGCCTTAGCCATTGCATTGTAATGCAAGTCAAACCAGTACAATGACCAAGAATAAGAAGCTTCCCAGAGATGATCATCAAAAATTTTGCCATTATACCTCTTCTTAAAGTTCTGTACTAGGTGGTACATGCACTCTCTATGTTCTGCATCTGGAAAAACCTCACTGACCCCATGCATCACTGCCTGTCCACAGTCTGTACTGATGCAGAGACCATCTGGGGTGCCTATTACTTCCTTCAACCTCTCCATGAACCACACCCAGTTCTCATTGGTTTTAGAATCTATGATACCTACAGCAACTGGGTACATCCAGTTGTGCCCATCAACTGCACATGCTATGCACAACTGTCCCCTGAATCTACCAAACAAGAAAGTGCTATCTACTGCCAAATAGGGCCTACAACCCCTAAGAAATCCATCAACACAAGCCTTCATTGCAAGAAAAAGCCTGCTGAACCTTAGCTTGTTGCCTACAATGTGGTTATCAATCACAACAACTGACCCAGGACTCTCACTCTCTATCTGTGCCTTGAATCTATACAGGTTGTCAAAACTCTTGTTCCATGGCCCATAAAGCTTGTCCATGGCAAGGTTCTTACCATAGTACACTCTCATGTAGGGCATCTCCACATTAAAATGTTCCTTGAGCTTCTTAATCAACTCAGTTGCACCCAAAGTCCCATCTTCTTTCAGCCAGTCAATCACCTTCTCACAAACCCAATACTTGGTGCAGCCTACTGGAACACCAGTCCTCTTCTGGCTCTGACATTCATGGATAGATGGATTCTTCTTAACCTGACAATGGAAAAAGCAATGCAAACAGCTATGAAAAAACCAAGTATGAATATGAAAACAGCAATGCATGATTACAATGGTAGAGAAAATCACATGAATTGTTTTGCCATCCCTCATGGTTGATGCATGTATTCTCCAAGGGCAACCGTCATTCCTCCAGAGGCAGTACACTCTGTACCTTCCTGTATCACTCTTTTGAATGAAATACCAATTCTCTTTTATTGCGGCATGAGTAGCTAAAGCCATCTTAAATTCAAACATGTCTGCATACATGCTTCCAACACATATGGGGGGTTATTTTTGTCATAATCAATAGGTGCCATGTAGTCAGGCTCATGATCCTTCACCATTTCATCTGCCTCATCAGGGTCCATTTCAGGATCATAGTCATCATCAGAAACTGAACTAGCATCACTGTCAGTTTCAGAGTGTTCATCAGGCACAGGACTTGGACACTCCCTTTCAGTGGCAGATGAAGGTGGTGGGATCTCTGCTTGGATCTCAACTTCTGGAGGTGGTGGGAGCTGTGCTATTGGAGGTGGTGGAAGGTCAAGCAGGTACAGACCTTCATCATCAACACCCACATGCTCATTCTCTGGGTTTGGGTTAGCTAGCATGTCATCATCTGCACATGTTGTGCTCTGTGTCTGGGATGGTTCTGCAATGTTAGGAGGTGCATTGGAAGGAATGGCAATGGAAGGAGTGATGGAGGGTTCAACAGATTGCTCAGCAATTGGATCCCAAGAAGGGATGACAGGAGGCCCTTTGTTGGGTTCATAGTAGGCTAAACTCATCAAACAACACTTGGAAGCTTCATTTTTGGCAAACATTTGAACTAAGTCATGGTCATTGGTGAGGGGGATGTTCTTCTTTGTCTCATGGCACCAGTAAAACACACTATAAGCATCCCCATAGCGCCCAGGAAACTTATCCACAATACCTAGAACCACATTTTTGTAGTTTGCATGATCAGCATCCACAACTTCACTCACGCAACACCACTTCCCCCCACGAGTATTTTCAGCAATAATCCAAAATTCTAGGTTGTAGCTACTATTTGGGTCCATCCTACATATGAACAACAATAATCACAAAGGGGGAAACAAACTAGGAAGAGCAACAATCACAAAAAAGACTAAGTCCTAGCTCTCCACAATCACCACGAGCAAGCAAGCAAGGGAAAAGTGGAACTCACCCTTCTTGGAACCAGGAAGGGCACTCGGTCACCGTGATGCGCCGCCAATGCGGCCCACGGTACCAACTTTGCTCCAATATCCCATGCGACCGCCGACGCAACCACGGATGCATTTCTCTCCCCTTAGTTGCAGCAGCCTGCTGACGCTCAGTCGCCCCACGCTGCCGCCCGCAATCGCCGCTAGGGTTACAGAGCTGGGGATGGGAGGAAGCGGAGTCGAGCGAGATGAGGAGAGTGAGAGGGGTCAATACCGGTCAACACAACCTCCACATTTTATTCCAGCGGCCAGGGGCAACCGAGGTCAATTGCCAAAGCGGGCCCCATTTGTCAGGACTGCCAAACGACGCAAATCAAACAAAATGTGGACGAAATGGCGTAGGAGAGAACTTTTCAGACCCAGCGACAAGAGCGTTAGAACCCATCTTCGAGGGACATGGACGATTTCACCATCTTTTTTAATGGCATACAAGTAAAAGGCTCTATATGTTAATCTTTTCTTACTAGAATGATGTGTGGTTTGTTCTCATGGCCACTAGCTATTCCAATAAGCTTGAGTTGATAGATTCTCTTTCGGTTGCCGGTGCAGCCTCTTGATGCCCTATTATTCATATTAGGTCATGGCATAGCCCAAAAAGTTTGAACCGGACAAATCAAACTAAATTGTGTGTCTGTTATAAAATTTATATTTAAATAATATCATTAAAATTATATTGTCCATTTGCCGATAAGCACAGACGACCAGCTGAGTAGCTGTGCTGTGAATTCTCCTCCATAGTCATCGTCGATGCTAGTATTATATTATAAACCTATCCATCCATTCCAAGGTAGATTGTTTATATACTTATAGTCTAACCATCCATTCCAAGGTGGATTCCTTATACCTCTAGCCTATCCATCCATTCCAAGGTGGATTCTATACACTTTTTTTTGACCAAGAAAAGGATTCTTTACACTTGTCCGATCAAGGTTGTGATGCACTCAATTCCATTTAAATATTAGGGGCATGTTTGGTAGAGCTCCACTTCTAACTTTGAGCGGATCATTAGGAGCCCTACTAAACAATAAAAGCACAACTGGATTTTGATGGAAAGTTGGTAAGAATCGCTTCTTCATTTTAACTATGAGCATTGACCTAAAAAAATCACACACCCCACTGCTCCACATTCGATCCCTATCAAAATCACTCCAAAATCACTTCTCACCTACTCCCCCACTAGAATCGCTCCACTAGAGAATCAAGAAGTGGAGCTCACTAGCACATAAACCTTTTACTGATGTGGGCATAAATCCTTTCGAGAGGCAGCTTGGGCCCCCACCTCTATCATAGGGCATGTGTAAATTGAAGAATTACAAATAAACGCCTCTGTAAATAGATTCAAAAAGTTTAAAAGAAAAGTGCATCAGCTCCATGGGTGGCCGCTTCTACTCCTAGTCATAGTCACTTCTACTCTTAGCTCCTACAACCAACAACATCAAACTCCTCAACTTGAACCTAGCATGTAGACCTCACCGACGGAGTTGTGGTCATTGATTGACACATTTGTGGTGCCAAGTCTGTTCTCGAAGTAGGAACAAGGGTAGAGCATGATTGTGGATCTCATCAAAGTAGCCATAAACCTAGCATTGTGAGGTCCTGCCTGCTTCTGGTGCCAAGTTTGCCACTACCTTCGCCCAAAGGAAGGCTGACGTCATTCCACTAGAGAGAGAGAGAACCTAGATGACGTTGTGGACCTAAGGAAGCTCAACTGCATGATTGTCGTCGTCCTTGTCATGGATCCCGCATGTCTTGGCGTTTGAAGATGATGTGATGGGTTGACAAGGTAGGGGATGAGCTTGCTAAAATCAGTGGTGGCGTGGCTCAGAGCTATAAATCCGCGAGGGGTCGAAGGGGATATGAGGAAGGTGCTAGGAGGGAAAGGGAGGGGAGGAGCCTAAGAGGGGGGAGGAGGGGGCTGAGGGATAGATTGGGTGGAGGGGAGGGGAGTAGAGAGAGAAGACGGTGGCGGATGGGGAGTTGGGAGGTTCGGATTGTGTGTCTCTGTGTTTAGCTGGGCTTGGTGGGTCTTTGGTTGTGTGGCCGACCATTTTTATGGAGGCAGTCGTTACAACGGCCCACCTCTGACAATTTATTTTTTAGAGGCGAGGATATCATTTGAGCGTCTTCTAAAATATCATGGCTCCTAAAATCATTTATAGAGGAGGTGGTACAGAAGTGTCGCCTCCGAAAATAAAAGTCCATATCTTCTATAATCGTTTTTATAGTAGTGACTCTACCAAACTGGCCCCAAAGCTAGCTTGAATGAACTTGGATCATAAGTTGCAAGGAAAAGGGTCATTAAGAAACCAATGTACTTAAAACTGATTGCTTTTGAGGTAAATAACCGGCTTTTTGAAGCTTCTCAAAATGTCATTTTTATTCATTATTACTGTTTCAAAATTAGCACACAAGCCAGTAGAAGCCCAAAACGAAAGGAGCCTAACTCTAGTACCATGAGCAAATTAATCAAACCTGTGCATCCACGTTTGACATTAAACTAACCGTAGCAACGTTAGTTTGATTCTTTATGATAAAACTAGCAAAACATGCCCGTGCGTTGCACCGAGTCGGACAACTTGCTGAGTGGTTACATGGATAGCGATTTAGAGATTTATATAAGTATAATGGGTGCGTTATCTACTCTAATACATCTTGAAATCGATGTAATGTGTAAACTATAGGGACCGGTCAGCCTTTTATAAACTGTATATATGGATTGAATATTATATAGTTCGTTTTAAAATTATATGATATAGTAGAAGAAGGTTCCTTATTTTACTGTTGATGACAAAAGAATTTATTGGTCGTGGTTAGTATACTATAAATAAACCAGGTAAAGTGTTTTTCTCAACCATCGGACCAAGACAACCTCTTGGGTGACGGCGAGGGGCTCGATTAGCGATGCGGGTCGGCGCACGTCCACCTTCCCGGACCACGGGATCAGCGAATGGAGCACGGTCTCGTCGTGGTCGCATGTTGACAGCCCCACGCTGGCGTCTTGTGCTAGCTATGTCTTCAGCGTCCGGACAGGCAGCAACAACGCCACCTGTGCATCCACGATCTGCCCAAGTCACTTGTAGTGGACACAATGATGATAGGATCCCCGGGCCGGTGAAGGGCGCTCCATGAGCACGACCCTTGCTGTTGACCATGAACGTATAGGACAAGTAGGCAAAAGAAAAAAAAGTGTCACCTATCTTCCGTTGCAAAGCGCATAATTATTTAGTTATAAGTATATCTTAAGCATAATCTAACAACATTCACTTAACATTTATGGATAGATCACATTTTTATCGAACTAACAAAACTGGTCTGGTATTTTTATAATTTTTATATGATATTTGGTGAATTTTGCAAGATCTCTATTTTTATAAATATCGAATTTAAACATTTTGCATCAGGAACCCTAATATATTTAAAACTAATGGAGGTCCTTGCTCCTTTTTTTTCCTCTTATATCTTTACATCTGGAACCTGTATTACTTTTTATTCTCTCCTCCACACTTCTAACGTGAATCAGCCTAGCCCACCGTGACCTTACATGTCTGCATCGATTTATAATATCATCAATTACTCCTTGCTTTGAGTTGTAATGATAGTGGGCATTGGCGGATAGAAAAAATATATCGAAGGGGCTGAAAAAAGAACTCTAGGCGTAAGACCAATATAATTCTATTATGTCCCGAATTCTCAATTTCTGATACCAAAGTTTATCCAAAATTCATCAGTAGTCTAATCACTAATTTTCACATTAAAGTTTATTGTAGGCTCAAATTGCAAACCTATAGCGACAACGTCTCCTCAAGTCTACACCATCGAATAAGTCTCAACTAACAAACAAATGTAGGGGGAGAGCTGCACCTTCTCGTTGAGTTGTGCGAGGAGCTCGGTTTTAAAATTTCTGAGTTATTCACAAATAAATATAAACTAGCAAAAGTGCCCGTGCGTTGCAACGGGAAACCAAATAGATATTAGAATCGAATTGTGTATCATCGATAGACGCAAGTTGTTCTAACTCGTGCGAACATGGCTCATGAGTCTGAGTCACATATAAGATATAGAGAGCGCGACCCAGTATGTCTTCGAATGGGACTTCGTATCCATCATCGCTAGATGCGAGTTTTTCTAGCTCGTATGAGTTAGCACGGTGATATGAATATGGGTCATATGAGTCTGGGTCACATGTCACATACAAAATACGGAGGGTGTAAGTGAGACAGAAGAAACTTTCCATTGTCCAGTAGTTAAAGAGATGTGGTGTCATTTTTTCTAATTCATTTCTGGAATATGACTCAATACCGGATGATGACACTGATCTAACTTGTATGGACATAATTTTCCTTAGAATCAGACTCCATGGTAGTGCACGGATGCATCATCAAGTTCATTTCGTTTTGGATGATCTATCTACCATGCACGGATGTGAATTTTTTAGCTAACTTTGGCATTATATATATAATAATTGTATATATATAATATATGCAGATTATATGCAATGCCTGCACTTGCTATTCTATTGACGGAGATTGGAGATCTGTTTGTCTCAAAAAAAAGAAGAAGAGATCGGAGATCTGGGTTGTATCCCTCATACATGGCTTCTATTTTTAGCGTTGGGTGCTCCCTGGGACTCCCATGAAAAAGAAAACATGGATAGAAGAGAACACGGAAGCCGTACATGACCCAGCGAACCATACCGGAAGGAGGAAACAGATACGGATACGGAGAGAGGGGCAGAAAAAAAACATGGTGGAAAGGCTAGAGTGGGCTATTGGGCTGGGTAAATTGGGCCGTGAGAAAACACAGACCACCTGGCAGACAGAAAATTGAGGCGGAAACAAAAAGTAGTGCAGAAATTTTCACAATTTATTATTAGGTATAGATATATTTCTTCAAAAAACAAATAAATATAATATATCTCATTTAGCCATGGATCCATCGCCAAACGCTTAAGGCCCAGGTTGCTGCACGCGTGCGCGCAACACACACACACACACACACACACATATATATATATATATATATATATATATATATATATATATATATATATACTAACCTTATCCGGCTCCCAGGTCTCAGCCTCCTCTTCTCAGCCATGGCCGCCACTCTAGTCCCCTGATCCCCTATCCAACTGTTCGAACAAGAGCGACCCAACCTCCTGGTCTTGCGGTCGCGGGCACCACCATGAAGCAGCACAACACTCCCGCAGAGCCACCCCCGGCGCCAGCGACGGGAGAGAAGATGGGGGCCAGCTAGATCCTTTGCGTCTTTACCTACCGACGACCGGACGCCGGAGCCAGCAACGCCGCACCGTGGCGGGCGGGTGGCTGGACAGGGCACGCCGCGCGCGACCTAGACTCCTAGCTCTGTGCTGCCTGCGAGGAGCCATGCCTTGGCTTTGTCACGCTGCTGCATAGCCAGGCGGCTGCCGAGGCGGGCATCACGGTGGCGTTGCGAGCCCAGTCAACGACTCAACGCCCAGCAGCGCTCCGCGCGGCCAGCAGTGTTGGTGCATGATGACGAGGTCTGCCCCTTCCTCCTTGCATGGTGGACGAATCGAAGTCCGCCGCGCCGGAAGTTGCCCTCCATCAAGCCAGGTGTTTGTGGATCGACAGCCGGTTAGCTAGATCAAACTCTCCTTGCGGCCACGCTTCTGTTCTTTTCCAAGGATTTAAGACGTCGTGTGATGCGGCAAGATTGATGTAAGGGTGAGAGCTACGTGGAACGGTTACTTATGGGAAACTGATGGAGATCATATCAATCCGGGTTGCTATTGTTTAATTCTCAAATGAATCGAAAGGAGATTGACGGTCAATACAGTTTGATGAACATTTTTACACCTTGATGAGGCAGCGTTCATTGTATGTACATGTGTTTTCATACAGCTCTCGGCATCTCTGAATATTGGTGGACGTGCATGTTTATGTTATTAGCACATAAAAATTTAAAAGAATAAACAAATCCTAGGGTTGGATGGTCGGGTTATACACAAGTCATTTATTAGGCCTATATTATATTTTTTTGTTTTGTTTTGTCTAGATACTCTCGCCGTCTCAAAGTAAATTATTTTTAAAAAGTTAAATAGATTTATAAGAAAAGGCATTAAATATTTAGGATACAGATAATGGTATTTTTTTAATGAAGTTGCTTAAACTTCAAAGGGCTTGGCGCCTTGGCGGAGACAATCAGACAAATTCACTACGAGAAACAGAGCCTTTGCCGAGAGGGATTATCTTTGCCGAGGGTCAGACGCCGGGGCTCTTGGCAAAGAAATTATTCAAAAAAAAAGAAAAAAAAATCTTTGCCGAGAGCCTGCACCGGGGCTCTCGGCAAAGAAATTATTCAAAAAAAAAAAGGAAAAAATCTTTACCGAGAGCCGGCACCTGGGCTTTCGACAAAGAAATTAAGTAAAAAAAAGAAAAAAGTCTTTGCCGAGAGCCGAGCACCTAGGCTCTCGGCAAAGAAATTAAGTAAAAAAGAAAGAAAAAATATTTGCCGAGAGCCGGACATCTGGGCTCTCGGCAAAGAAATTAAGTAAAAAAATTTGAAAAATTCTTTGCCGAGGGCCGGTAACGGCGGAAAGCTCCTAACGGCTACTTTTGTTTGCCGAGAGCCGCCGTGGCCCTCGGCAAAGGCTTTGCCGAGTGCCCAAAAGAAGGCTCTCGGCAAAGGCCCCTTTGCCGGCAGCCCTTTGCCGAGAGTAAACAGGTCTTTGCCGAGTGCTTTGCCTGCCTGTCCAGTAGTGAAAGCTCAAACAAATCACGAATATGAAACAATTAAAAGTTTTACATAATTATAAACCATAGCCAAAGATATCTAGCTTTATTTTTAAGGCATAAAAGCTGCTCCAAATTGATTAGTACAGCAAGCTGTCGTCGTCGTCCTCCTCTATCTCCGTGACCGTGAGCGGCTCCTTCCCCATCGGGGCAGCGATGTTGGGCTCGTCCTCGAAGCCAGCTCCGCCCTTGAGCCGCTGCGCAAAGAAGTCGTACTTCATCACGTCCAGGTCGCTGACGCTCCGCCTCGCGTGCTTCAGGGCCTCCGTGAAGTGCCCTATTCCGATCTCTGCGCCGCGCATGGCCGCGGCCTTGCCCACCTTCAGGCTCCGCTGGATCACGTCGCGCACCGCTAGTTTGCACGCGCGCTGGCAGATCTCCGTGATGTCGGCGCCGCTGAACCCGGCCGTGAGGCGCGCAAGGGCCGGCAGGTGGACGCGGCGGGAGTCGCTGCATGTGCCTGCAGATGGGCCATGCCCACAAGTCAGTTAGATTACACATATATGGATATAGAGGCCGGATTTCTATCCTTATATCTATTAAAAAAAGTTAGATTACCCCCTGCTGTCCTCCTCGCCTATATATATAGCTAGCCAGTGCGTCTTCCATGGCACACACCAATTGGTATCTTCAGCTCTGTCTTCTTCCTCGAAGGGAAGAAAAAGAATTCCCTCCCATCTCTCTCTTTCACTCCATCGGCGGTATGCCTTAATCCTCTGTGGCTCTGGCTCTCTGGTATATAGATATATTTATCTCTCAGCCTGTAGCAAACACTATAACTAGCTATAGGCTTTCAATATCTTCATTCTCTCGTTCCATGCATGCATAGTTTTATTTATTTTTTTCCTTCTTATTAGATATTGTACTCCTATTATATATATCCTATATAATACTCCGTATGATCGATGCATGCATGCATGCAAAGGTGACAGAATAAATTGAAGCTAACGATTATTGTGCATGCATGCACGTTGATTTAGTTATCATCATATGCTTTAGTGGTTGCATCTCTAACTTGGCCAGATAGAGATCGAGATCAGCAGAGAGGGAGATGGCTTCGCACAATAAGGATGCCAACATCTACCACGCACCGGTTGGTGGCAATGGCTATGGTGGCACTGTCAACATGGGCCCTACGGCACCAGCACAGGCCAAGCCAGAATCGCCAATTGTGACGCAGCATGCCGAACAATACACCTCGTCGTACACCGCTTACCCTGCACCTCACCGCCGTCCTCCGGCGCCATACATGCGCCCTCAAAAGCCGCCGCCGTACTACGGTGGTGGTGATGGATACTGGGGTGAAGCTGCTGGGGCATACGGCGGTGGATACTACGGATACCGACCGCCACAGCCTCCGCCGTACGGTGGTGGTGGTGGTGGGTATGGGTATTGCCCTCCGTCTGAGTTTGGTTGGGGAGCTGGCGGTGGTGGCTACAGCTACTACGACGGCGGTTATGGAGGCGGAGGCTATGGAGGCGGCGACGGCTATGGAGGCGGCGGTTATGGAGGTGGCGGCCGCTATGGTGGCGGCGGCGGTTATGGAGGCGGATGCTATGGAGGTGGCGACGGCTATGGAGGTGGCGGCCGCTATGGTGGCGGCGGCGGTGGCTACGGAAGGCCACCACCGCAGGTGGGCACGGGGTGGCTAGCGGCCGCCGGAGCTGCTGCTTATGGAGTGTACCAGCACCACATGCGCAAACACCACCAGGGACAGGGACAGGGACATGGCCATGGACATGGACATGGTGGAGACGGCTGCAGCTGTGGAGGAGGTTGCAGCCATGGCAGCTGCCATGGGGAGTTCGAGCACGAAAACCATATCAAGTTTAAACATTCCACTGCTCAACACGATGGCAAGTGCAGTGAGAATAAAGATGGGCCGCAGGCGCCCCACGTCACGTTACTGGCGGAGGCGAAACGAGCTGCCGAGGTCGTCCAAGCTTAGTACTCTCGTCAATGCAAGATATATGAAATATATATCTATCTGGCCTACTAGCTTGTACGTACGTACTGAATAAACTCGCTCCCGTTTCAGTTATATGGCATATATATGAAATATATTGTATCCTCTGCTCTAGCTGGTGATGTATGTAGGCGCCGGCTTCCCTTTCTGGAGTAACTACTGGTCCATCTTAATTATTAGCTTGTTAATTACGGAATAAAGTTAAAGCCTGTGCCTTCGCAATGTGTGTTACCTCTCTAATGTATACTTATTAGCCGCCGCTCATCCTACTTCTATGTATCTGTATGCTTTTTTTTGTATTATGCATGTACCTCTAATCCTCTCTCTCTCTCTCTCTCTATATATCTTGCATTATATATGATGCAGAAAAGGCATGCATGTGGATCAAATCTTAGGAGACAATCCTTTTTATCTATAGAGGAAGTCAAAAAATTGTCTCTATGCCTGAAAATACATAGTGAATTTCAGATAGTCGGCATACTTAAGGGGATAATCTAAGAAAACAATTATCTTTGTAAATACAGAGGTGAACCTCTTAAGAGACCCGCCTTTGGAAATAAGGCTAGAAGTCGGCCAACCTATTTCTAAACCATAAAACTCACTGCCGCCCATCGTTCCCTCACTTCAGTTTCCACCTCCTCATCTCTCTCTCACCCACTCGCACACACACACACACACACCACAAATCGGCTTTTTCACTACCGTAGCCATTCTGCATGCATCCCCATCGCTGCCCCCTCCACCTTCCCACCACCGCCTCCATGAGCACAACCACTTCTGGCATTTAATCTCCAAAGGCCCCTCTAGTGACAGATCATGGGGGTGTGGCAGATCCAGCCAGGGATATATGCTATAGATTGGGTGTAGGTGCACGGATCCATAGGTCGGTGGCTCAAGACGGCAAGGGTGGTAGCATAATGGTGGTGCAGCACGAGGGGGATTGCAGCGTCTGATGGAAGTACCTACATGATGTGCGGGCTCCATTCCTTGGCCAGATCTCAAGCGATATCAATGTTGTCCATAAGTAACGGCACCCACGATAAGCTCATCGCCCTACTTCGACTTCCCTAACCTTGGATCCGGTGAGCTATAGCGGTGAGGTCAGCCGGGTCCAAAGTGACAAACTTGGCCCCTGCTTCTCCCAAATCCAATGAACAACCCACCGCCGCCAAGGCTTGTCTTGGAGCGGAGGGAATCCGGTGTGGATCGAGGCACCCCAAGCAACGCCGTGGATGAGGTACTGCCCCGGCGATGACCCTAACTTCCATGGCATCTCGAGACGAGTACTTGATAGTGTTCCTGGAATAGATGTGGCACATGTGCCGTACAGTGGTGGTAGTGTGGTCAGAGAAGGCGTCGGAGGGACCTGTGGCTAGTTTATGTTCGATGGGCTCATCGAGCCTCTTCGATGGGTTCTCCAGTCTTTTTTTATTTCAAAACATATTTGCAGAGGTGGCAAGTGAATCAATCTCTATTAGTCTTCGATTAACAGTGGCCCTAGGTCAGAGATGATCGGCACCTCATCCTCTGTGGTTCATTTTTTTACTGCCTTTATGACCTTTTGTAGTAGGGTGATTTTTGTAGGCCATTTGTTCTTGTGCTTTCCATGTATTCATACGCGTATGTGTGTGAGCATGTGCATTTAGCTGTTTACACTATGTTTAGAAAGACATAAACTTTATAAATAATGATACTGATAGGTTTACATGCACTGCTCTAGGTCAAGGTCAAGCATATAATCACAAAACAACCACGGCGTCGCTGTCCCAATTGCTGTGATATATTCTCATATTCTTCTCGGGCGGCGGAGTAGAAAGAGGACATGTTTTACGGCTATATATAGTTTTTGTTGGCCAGTTTATCTTTTCTTATGGTATCTAATGCCGTTAATCCGTTATCATGATATATGAGGACCAAATTAATAAACAAAACGCAATATATCATTATCTCAACTAGTGATAATCCGAAGAAACTAATGCAAACAGTGGCAAGCACCAACCCCGGCCCCCGGTATTGATGCGGCTAATAGAAGTATCTCTTGTGCGTCAACGCTGACACTAAAACTCTAAAAGGTATTGGGTTGCCGAAAGTACAAGAGCTCTTTTTCATGTAAATTCTTTGCCCTTTGACGATGATGGCAAGCAACCCCGGTCCCGGAATCATAGATCACAGCCTGCAACAAAGTGCAAAGTTTTCACGAAAGTACCAAACAGAAAAGTAAAAGAGGCATAAGTATTCTACGGACTGTTCTTCTAGCTTCTTCAATAATCGCATCATCATCGAAACCAAACACCATCTTCACTTCTGGACCATCCATGGAAAAGCAGCAGCAACAAACAACATTTATGGTGCCTTTGGTTGGGTTTTCAGGAGCTATTCGTTTCCAAAAAGCCAAAAGTATGGCCGCCGATTAAGGATGAAAACGGTCGGAAACGGTCGGAAAACCTCTCGACCGTTTTCTACTTTTACATTTGAATACGAAAACGAAAGCGGTAAAGCCAGACACGAAAACGAACACGAACTTATGGAATATCGAGAATTTCGAAAACGAACTAATTCGAGCGGAATTATATCGAACACGGTCAGTATACGAAAAATCAATACAGAATATTGATCCGTAGGACAAAGTGCATAACAATTAACATGTGAATAATAATTAACAAGTCCTACAACTTTCTTAAAAAGTGTCTCCATTCGACATCACGTAAGAAAGATATGACTGTTCTAAGGCAACAAGTACTTGTACGCGATTTAATATACTGCTGAAACTTTGTTTAAACTTTTGAACATCTTAAAGACCTCAAATGAAAAACTGAAAACTAGAAAGATATAGATCTCGTTGAGAGCTATAATTTTCATATAAAAATCATCTTCATCCGAGATCGTACGAGAAAGATACAATTTTTTTAAGGTTGGACTTCTATTGGGCCGAATTTGGTTTAAACCGAATTTCGAATTTGGGATATTCCGAATTAAAAGTAGAAAAGTAGAAAACGGTCGGAAAAATGTCTAAACCGTTTTCATTCCGAATTCGAATTTGGTGTTCCGAATTTCGAACCGAATTCGAATTTATCCAAAAATACGAATTCGATCAGATTAAATATAGAAAACAATACGGTTCGGTACGGGATATTTCCGTACCGTTTTCATCCCTACTGCCGATAGCACAATCTGGGGCTGTGAGGAACAAGATCGAGGAAGAACAACCTAATCTACTTGAAGCACGGATCACTAAGTAGACTGGCCGAATCAGCTGCGCACCCAGCACTCAGAGAAGGAATCCACGACCATCTCAACGGCGGGGGGCAAAATTGAGAAGGGGACTACGGGGCCACAGTGCCGATAGTTCGAATTAGGGGACCATGCAAGCAACCAATCTGCCCAAGCAAGGTATAGGGTTAGTCCCAAAGGTGCACCGAAGGATTTGTCCGGCCGTCCGCGCCCAGGTGGAGAGCGGCAGCGAGGAGAGGATCCACGGCGGAGGGACGCGGGGAGAGGGAGGAGCTAGCCGACAGTCTAGTCGTCGAGGTGTTACGTTGCAGGGGCCGCGGCGGTCTTGGGTTTTTAGAAGGTACTCCAGGCAAAAATAGCTTGGTAAGGTAGCTGGATGGGCCGAGGACAGCTCGTTGCTGGCTGGGTGTATATGTGGGCCCTTTCCATCCTATGAAGCATTTTCGGTCCTTTAGCCGATATATTTGGCTGTATATATGCTCCCTCCATCAAAGAGTATTAACATATATGTCTTCAATTAGGTTTAGTATAAGAAAATATATTTCTAACCAATGTAGTGATATTTATTTGGTATTATAAATGTTAATATATTTTTATATAATTTTAGTTAAATTTTAAATTGTTTGACTTCTTTAAAAGCAAGAATTGCATTCTTTATATAGATGGAAGGTGTGATACCCAAATGTTAGGCTTTTTTTTTCTTCCTTCTGGTATTTATGTCATCTCTGACCGTGTGACGTGGGAAGTTAGGAACATAATGACGTCATCAATGGATCAATGCAGGAGCAGGAGAAAGAGGTGACAGCGATACACAGGGATGTCTTTGGTTAGGCTTTCATGAGCTATTCGTTTCCAAAACGCCAAAAGTCAACCAAAGAGAGGGGAATCCATAGGTGCTTCTAGGCAAAAATAGCTTCATCTCTACTAATTTTTGACGCCGTTGCACCGACAAATTTTTGATGTAACAGGGCCAAAATTGATGCCATAGCTTGGTACCGCATCAATTTCGCATTTTATGCGAGCTGTTGCAACATCTCTAGATGCAATAGCCTTGTTGCATCGATTGGGAGTGATCGATGCGAGAGCTCGCTATTGTATCAGCCATCCGTTGTCTCTTGTATCAAAATAGAGAGATGCAAAATGGTTATTGCATCAAAATTGTTTTGATGCGAGGTCGTTATTGCATCGGCCATAAATGTCTCTTGCATCACGATAGAGAGATGCAAAAAGGTTATTTCATCAAAAGCGTGTAGATGTAATACAAATTGATTTGATGAAATAAGAATTTCTATTGTAACAGCTAACGGTGCGATAGGCCATACCTATTGCATCGACATGAATTATTATCGCATCAAATTCATTCCCGATGCAATAATGCTCACCTATTGCATCAGATTTTAAAAATCGATGCAATAGCAGCCAGTTATTGCTTCAGATTTGCGTTTGATGCAAGGCGAAGCGATACAATAGGGTTGAAAATTAGTATACAAATCTCGTAGCACCTCTCCCCTGCTTTCTACGGCTGTGGAATGAAAATAGTCATTTGCCACTGGTTATGTGCATAAAGGTTCGATACTTTTCTCCTAGGTTGTCCCCATTCATGTGAAAACAGAGCTGGGCGGCCGCATCTTCTTCGCTTGGCAGGCACACACTAGGGTTAGGGGCCAGCAATGGCGTTGCTTCTGCCTAGGCTGTCCCTCTCCAGTGATCATCTCAGTCGGCGTGAGTCATCCCCGGACAGCCTCTTCGGCCGGTTTTGATATGCAGTAGCCTCTCCACTCCAAGCCCATGCGACCTCCCCAGCCCAGAGAACCAGCAGCCACCTTCTCCAACATAGCAGAACAGACGTAGGCACCATCATCTTTTCTCTCCTCCCTCACTCGCTCTCTTCCCCTTGTTGGGGATAAAGAAAGATCTCCTTCGAGCTTGGAGGCACGAGTAGTATGGAGGACTAGCGACGTGGGTCCCCAAGGACGAAGAGCTGGAGGCACAGGGTCTCTGAGCACGGATGCAGGCCTCGACAACAGGCATGGCACGCACGGTGGAAGGCGTCGGCAGTGGGACGAATGTGTGCCTCAGCAGCGGGCAGTCCCGCAGGCCACACGATGATGCCGACGATGTGATCGTTTTTTTAATCTACTTTTTAGAGGCGGGTATTATAACGCACTAGTCTTTGCAGATGTGATTTTAAGAGACGGTGGGGCGATGTTATGGACCCACCTATATTGCTCTAATTTCTAGAGACGGGCTTTTTCTGCTGTCTCTACAAACCCCTTGACAATGAAAAAGAGGCCCAGTGGTGAATTCGTGAATCTCGAGATCTGCCGGCTCAGTCCTTCAGAGGTATTCATAAGGATAGGGTTTGCGTAAGTGTGTTTATAGGGGTGAGTGTACGTGCGTGTTATGGACGTTTACGTTGTACCGTGTAATTTTCAAAAAAAAGAAAAAGGCGCCTCTAAAAATTCCTTTTGCCTGCCTATGAAAAGTGAAAATGTAATAGTGGGACTATATATATTTTTGTTGGCGTATCATATGCCGTTACCATATGATATGAGCACCAAAAACTTAAATAAAGAATGAAATAATTAGCTCCACTAGTATAAAGAAACAATCATACGGGTACTGATGCGGTCGTTAAAAAATCTCTTGTGCATTATTGACGCTGACATTCAGTACGTATTGATTTCTTTTCTTTTCTTTATTACTATTCTCTCCGTCCTCAAATACAATATATTCAAACAATTTTAATACAAGTTTGGCAAAAGACTAATTTGTCCTCAAATACAATATATTCGTAAGGATGGAATAATGATGCGTGGTTTGTTCACACATGCATGGTCTTTGTTCCAAGGTCGAGATATGTGTAGGTACGTCTTCCGATCCGTTTACCGGTGGCCCGTGTAGGTCTTGATATGCTGTATTAGTATTCGGTCGTGGTCGGCGTCCTCGTCCTAGTTCTCGTCCTCGCGTAGTATCATATTCTATACAGTCATCATCCATACGCTCAACTGCGCGCTCTTCGCCTATAAATGGCTAGCTGATCTTCGTCGTCCATGGCGCAACAGCATATATAGTGGTTAATCCATCCCTCCTCTCTCGATCGGTATGTCTTAATCCCTGTCTAAATTACTAATTAAATCTATTTATATCTCTTGGTGCACATAGAATTTCTTCATTCCTTCGTATTTATAAACAGGAGTCAGTTCTTTCTTGTAATGCAACACATTATATTTAAGCATGCAAGCGAGTATGTTTTTAGTTAATTTTCTTAGTGATAATAGTGCATAAGATTAACTCCAAGAGCTTCTTTAAATCCTTCCTTTTTGATAGGAATAGAGATTTTGGTTAAAAAATCTCAAATATCTCTTTCAATTAGATCTTCAAATATTGCTATCCCCTAGCTATTCTGGATTTCTCACTAGTCAAAGATGGAGAGCGGGACTAGCTCTCTTGCATCTTAGATATAGAGAAGTTGTTGGAGGATGAAAATATATATAGATGGATGATTTTATTTAAATGACTCTTCAGATGATGATTTAGAGAGTGAATTTAAGAAAGATTATTGAAGATGCTCTAAATCATTGTAATTAGGTACAGCAATGTTTTAAAATAATATTTTTTGTAATGCTAATAATGGTGGGTATAATTTATAAATACATATAGGCCTGGGGTATTTTTGGCTAATTTTTTAATGGCAGTTGTGGCACTAATACACAAACAATTTTATATATGATTTTTCAGTGATAGTTCACTTAGCAAACCATTTTTAAGTAGTCCTAGGAGCACTATAAATTGCTCCTAGAAATAACATTTTCAAGGACAGTTCTACCAAATAACCGACCCTAGAAATATATACATTTTTAGAGACGACCGGCTTAAGATAACCATCCATGAAAATCTGATTTCTACGGATGGTTGCTTACGTCAACCTCCATTAAAAATAGATGATTTTTAGGGGTAGTTGGCTTGGTCAACCATCTTCAGAAATCGACTTTTAGGGTAGTTGACTGAGTCAAATGTTCTTAAAAATAGCTTCAAAACAAATGAATTTGTAATTTTTTCAAATAAAGTCATATGAAGACAAAATTTATGTAACATAGAGAATGACAAGATTTAAAACTTTGTAGTTGGAGACATTTTCATTTGAGATGATTTCAGATCTCATATATTAAATTTTGAAATTCAAATTTTTAAAATTTTCAAATGATCTCAGATGAAGCAAGACCACTTATTAAGTTATTGTGATCATTGTGATCTAAAACTCTATGTGGTTGTTCCATAGGTTTACGGAGTTAATAGGATTAGGCCAGCCAGACCGCTTCAGTCTCCGGACGCAACGTGGCTAGGCCCGAATGGCCTAACAACCTAACATCTCTACCCACGGGACATATTCTTATCGATACCGGCTTCTCTCCCAAATCTTTGTTGTCCTCTCTCGTGCTTCACCCAACATCGCTCGCTCTGAGTTTCTGCTCATCCTCCGCCCGACGCCGGCCACCCTCTCCACCGCGCCCTACTACAAGCGCCAACCTTCCTCCCTCTCCATGGCGTCCCTCGCCTGCTGTGCTCCTTCTCTAGTGACAGCTCCCATCGAGAATGAAGAGCAAGCAACATCCTCTCTCTCTCTCTCGTGTCCATCCGCCTTCCTCCATCGCTAAGCCAGCATATTACGAGCATGTCCGTTGCCGCTTTCCTCATGCTCTAAGTTGGACACTTTGTACTGCTCAAAGGGACCCGATCCGCATCCTCCTTCTTGGATCTAGGGTCGTTATTGCTCAACATATGCTTTTTGGGATGTTGCATTTTTTGTTTTTTTTGTTGCATCAGGAGATTTCTCATGTTTTGATAATAAATTCAGATGTTTCAGTAGATGATCTCTCATGTTGCTGCAACAAAAACTAGTATGTTGTGTCACATGATTGTTTGGTGTTCTCATGTTGCTGCAACAAACTAGCATGTTTGGTGTTGCAATAAGTGATGATTTCTTGGTGTTGCAGTAAGCGATCATTTTCTTACGTTGATTAGAGATGTTGCATCTCCTTTATTTTCATGTTTCAGAAGTTGCATGTTGCATTCTGCTTATTGTCCATGCTGCGGCAAACAGACTGAGATGTTACAGTGATTGATTTCTCATGTTGCAGCAATAAAACTAAGTTGTAGTAACCGAAGGATGTATCATCTCTTTTGTAACTGAATTTTGTATGTTGCACTTTGTTGATTTCCCATGTTGTAGAACAGACAGAGACCAAGGCACGGTGTGACGAACAGGGTGTGGTGGGGATAGGGCATAGCGTTGCACTACGTGCTCATGTTGCAGGAGGAAATCATGTGGAAAACGAGCGTTGTGAAGAAAGACGCGGGATTTGACGATTCCACTCGCTTGTATGGGATAGCTGGCAGCAACGTCCAGATGTAGCCAAGGGCCGGACGTCCAGACGCTAGCAGCTCCGATAGGTTTAAGCTAATCGTCACATGCTAGATCAACTACTTTCCAATGACAAACCGTAACACATATGCACAAAACATAGTTTTTGTAAAAGTTTAACCATGTGGAGACGACATTGTCCTAAATGGTTGCCTAGCTATGAATGACGACATGTTCTGGGTCTGCGCACTACTAGCCCAATAGGCCGGCTCCCCTCTACTTTCCTGCACGGTTCTCCAAGAAACAACGACATTTCCCAACTCGCACAGCCATCGCGACGTTCCCCACAGCGGCGTTCCCCACCGCTCGCCCGCTGCTTGCCTTCTCTAGCACGGTTGTCGCTCGGTGCGGCCTTCTCCAGCGCGGGGGCGTCTCACCGCGGGCATGGCACCCGCCCACCGCGACCTTCTCCAGCGCCCGGGTGCCTCGCCACACGAGGTCGCACTTGCCCAATCGCCATTGCCGCCTCCACTACGGGTGTTGCTCACTGAGGGTCGTGCAACTGCCTGCCCATTGCCATTCTCCTTCTCTACCACGACCTAGCGCCGAATCTCACTCTGCAGTGCTCCTCGCCTACCAGGTTTTGCTGAACGCGCATGCAGGGGCGGAGCCAGGATTCATATATAGGGGGGGCCGGACACACACTAAGTGTCGACAAAAATTATATAGTACCCACACGAGATCTTGATGTCGGCTTAAAAATTGCAGAATTTGATGTTGGCTTAAAAATCTGCAATAAATTACCTTTAATCTCTTTATCTTAAAAAAAATCTACTCCCTCCGTCATATTTTGACTTTAAAATTTGTACTGAAATAATGCATTCGACATGGTGTATGCTTAGATTTGGCATAATTGGGGATCTTTATTGAGTTCAATCTATGGGTTTGCGCCATTTAAAGATTCCCTTAAGTTGCCTTAATTTTTTTTAGAATACACTATATTATAGGACGAAGGAAGTAAATATCTAAATTTTGAAGATAAGAATTGAAGGGACATTCTTCATAGATCAATAATTCATGTCATATATGTATTTTATTTAGCCACTTAACATTAGATAATCAAGAGATATATTTGAGAAAAGCAATCTAAAATTAGTTAGTACATCTTATTTATTTATAATCTCTAGTGATTAGTGAGACATAACTAAAAATAGTAATGAAAACTATGCAACGTTAGGGGGGCCAGGCCCCTGCCCGCCCCCCTTGTCTCCGCTCCTGCGCGCATGTTGCAAGCGTAAGTTTCAAGTGTTTCAGATGGTTAAGAGGTATGTTGCAATTGTTTCATATGAATGTTGTATAAGTAGATCGGGATATTGCATATGTTGTAATGGTTTGTACACGTATGTTGC